>OY728120.1:275759244-276959244 GCA_963277665.1 Viscum album
ATTCGTTGTTATCAATGAAAAGGGAAGATGAGTGAACTCATCCATCCACATGAATCTAGGAAAAGATTGTCTGCAAAATACCCTATGAGTTTTTGTATCTGTTATAAATAGAGTAAATACGCACTAGACACTCTTCCAAAACTATTAGTGGCATCAAAAGAAAATAGATTTCATGTTGAAAAATTCCAATAGCAATACCAGGACCTACTCCACCACTCCACTACACATCCCTGACATGAACACACAAGTAAGAGGGCTCAACCACCGAACCTTGATACTATCCTCTTTGGGAGGCAATGACTCACCCTCACATTGTTTCTCGCATCCTAAAAACATGTCTTGGTTTGGGAATGACCCCTCTTCACTGTGAATTCAATGATACATTGAACAACACCATCATAGGGTTACACCCATGACCCATATTACCCTAGTATAATGCTTCAAGCAAGAATAAGGGAGGAAGGATAAACCCACATAATGTCTAAATATTTCTACCAAAAGGTATTAAAGACCCAGAGCATTCATCTTACCATTTCCTATGATGCATGATCATAGAAATCTATTGCATACTGCTTGTTGCTGCCCTATCCTCTAACTGCCTGAGCTTGATGTTGTCCACATAGTGGTTGTGGAAGGACCTTGTAGCATTTTCAACTAACCAAAAATCCTCCCAATCCTCAACCAAAACATCCTCCCAAGGGACCACACAATCCTCGCCTTTGAGATCCCTAATCACAACACAATCTATTCCATGGAAGTTCATTTACTATATACCTAGGAATATTTGCACGTTTGGTCAGGAAGTATCATGCCATTTGACCTCACTCATCTTAAGAATAATAACAACCATCCCAATGATTCCAAGATTCTATACACTATCCCAAACCACGTGCCTAATTATGATCATGGGAAGGCCTTTTACATTTAGGCCCTACCAATTAACATCTTGTAGATATGACAAAAATCTCAACACTAATGTGAACTCTTAATAAACAAAGGAAACATGCATTCCATAGAAAAAAGTCTCTCTATAACCAGTGTCATGCCCAATATCTAGACGTAGGTGGGGATTCCCAATGTTGCTATGGTTGCGTTGATCTCTCTGTAGAGTCCCTACTCAAACATCGGTGCTCATAAGTAGATGTCACAGATCATGATTGGAGTGTATTGTGTAAGGAGTGTGAACCTAGTCACATACTAATCCAATATCATCCCTCCATGAAGAAGCGATGAAAGATCCGGAATATGAAAAAATGGTAAGTATGTAGGGTACTAATCCTCATGGAAGAGTTGCTGGAAGTCATCCCATGAGAGTACCAACTCATCATGCACCTTAGTAGGTATACCCCCCAATGGCAAGCTATATTGTTTTAATTTTAGTGGTCAAATACAACATCTGATATATCTTTATCCTAACATGCTTGAAGAGGATAAACACTTACTCTATACAAACCTCAACTTCTTGAGTGGTTTTCTCAGCATGGAACATCATTGGTCTCTGAAGTGAGAACTCACAATGTGTGCATAGCATGTACACATCATCATCCAAGTTTAATGGGATTGTTTCATTCTCAATGGGTGGAGGTTCTTCTATGTGGCCACCTAGAGGTAGGGGGTCAAATAATGGACCCTAAACTGAGGCCTTGTTGCTCTGGGAATCATCTTCACAAACTAAAGTTATTATCCTAGTTATCTACCATCGTGTAGCAATCTATAATGTTATCAAGGAGTTCCGTTGTTGAATTAGAATATATATATATAAATATAAATATATATATATATATATCGACCACAATGGGGATCTGACTCAATAAGGACAATCAAGGAATTAACCCTATTTGATTCGTGTACCAATGTCCCATACAACAAATGTCGAATCATATTGAGTTGAAAAGTAAGTATTCATTATTATTTTGAATGGCTAAGTTGGACCTCGTGCCCTCACAAGACTCCATGGCCTAAGAGATTCCCTCAAGACATGCTCACATTGTTTCCATAAAACCAACGATGTCCATTTTATGGAAACATCCTAACACCATAATATTGGTAGAACCTCCTTTGATATCACCTTTTCATTACCCAACCCATATCAGGCTAGAGCCACAACTACCCCAAGACCACCTCCATAAGCAAAGGGGTGGCGATAAGTGCAGATGGAATAACAAACTCAGGGAGGCCTTTTATTTAGAACCTATTCACACACACAACAAACTCATTGCAAAATTGCATAGGGAAAGAAACCATGATACATAATTTCTATATACAAATAATAAAAATGCATCCACCAATATATCAAACAAGTATAGAAATATTTAAAATAGTGAAAGGGTCAAAATACATTCCCAATAAGAAATGTTCCACACCCGGTATGTAATGAAAAATTAAAACAGCTGAGAGAGTCCTGATCCTTAATCTCATTCTATGACCACCATACCAAGTCTAAGAACTTGTATCACAAAACTAATATAAATACATGGTCAATTTTTCCATCATCATTAGAAGTCATGACACGTTTGGGAAAACCCCCAGTAGGGATGGTTAGAAAAATACTCAGTATGATTCCACAAAAAGGTGAGGTGGTGGCATTAATATATACAACTAGATATGAAGTCTATAGACAGAACATGGTACTATGAGTATAGGGCATTCCATCAAGAGAGTGAATTAAACACATCCAAAAAAAAGGATCTATTATTTGTGGGAAGAATAATTTCTTGTTGATCATTCTCTACCTATAATTGATAAGTTGACTCATCCAACCATGAGAAGATAGACAATGAAAGCACCTGCAATACCCCATTTATCATCGCCTCATTCCATGGAGACTAACTAAAACCAAAGGAGTGGGTTCTAAAAAAATAAAATACATGTATATCCTCAAAAAAATAAACCCAAAATAAGAGGTAAATGAGATCTCTACCTCACATCACAACCTTTGAAAATAGTATCCAAAAGTTGTAGAAGTGATAAACAATGATCCCAGCATCACACAGATCTACCAATAACAAACAAGTCAAAGGGTATCAGCCACCAAATATTGATAATATTTACATTGGGTGACACTGTGCATCCATTAATGTTTTTGGTCACGTTACATTGACACAACTCAGTGGGGGAAACATCAATTTTTCTTATCTAGTTCAATGTAATGTCAAACCATGTCTCACAACTAATTCACATAGTGGAAAGGTCACATGTAAAGGTTGAAGAATCATTCCCAACATAGAAGGTGGGTGCCACTATAGTTTCATCGAGCACCCATGCCCAACCCAGCGAGAGAGCGGTACTCAGAAAATGATGAGGACCTATACCTAGAGCACATTGAGGGTATATATCTAGTGTGATGAAGGACCCATGTCATCCCCGACTTGAGGGTGACACTCAGAATAAGATGAGTATACTTTTCCATCCCAGCTTGAGGGTTCCACTCTAGTTTAATCATAGACCTATTCCCAACCCCTCATGAGGGTGCCATTAGGAATAAGAATATGACACATTCTCATCCCTGAGGTAGGTTACCACTATAGTGTTATCGAGGACCCATGCCCAGCCCAGTTGGAGTATCCCACTCAGAAAGCATTGATAACTACACTACAAATCCATTCTAGATGGTACCTCTTAATAAGATAATTAGGGAAAACCACTACCAAACCCAGTAAGAGGGTTTGATGAGAACTGGGCTAGTTATTCTATATGATCACTATCTAACGTCATATATAAAAATCCACTACATAGGCTTAAATCACATTATACATGGAAAACTCTCAGGATAGGCTGCTCGGATGATAAATTAGGTGTCTAAATGAATGATATATGAGAGATAGATGATTCCTGGGGGAACCCATTGCGTGTGGGGACCACATAGTGTGTGGTACTACCTCATCACCTGGATATTTACCAGGAAACAATGAGGTACTAATCGACATAAGAGTACACCTATACATTCCATTTTACTCCCAGAGTACATTGGCCCATTTGATCAATAGGATAAAAGAACTCAATACACGTCATTGGCCAGAAGGAAAAAAATATAATTTCACTGAAATGCCTCCTCATGTGGCCTTGAAAAACCAAAGATACCACACCACCATGATCCTTGTAAAAAATTCACATCATTGACTATTCATTAAACGAAACTGAACTTCTGTTGAAGATGCTATGTCTCACGGCATTGTGCATGGAAAATGATACGTTGGGCATGCACCTCGGTCCTAGAACACATCATATAGATAAAACCATTGCGATACTTAGGAAAAATTACATGGTATTGTCTACTGATTTATCCAAAATTTATTCCCAGTGAATAAGTCACATTTCACCACAATCATCCCAATCAGTCCTTGTGGGGAATGCACATCGATTTTAGATAAAGTTCCTGAAATCTATTAAGAAACATCCACCTTAATTTTAGGGTCATAATAACACTGATGGCACATCTATTTTGTTTTCTATGAAGAAGTTATATTATGTCAAAGTCGTAATAATAATAGTATATTATTATTATTTTACTATTTTGGGGGAATGAGCCATGAGGCCAAAATATAATGTTTCGAATCTTGGATCAATATGACCACCTATAAAAGAGGATAAAGTTAGAAATGATAAATCTCAAAACAGGCACCTCGTTAGGAAGATATAACAGTTTGAATTCCCCTCTGTGTGACCAATCAAGCTATGGCTTGAATGGCTCGCTCCGCTTGTCTGCTCCACCTAGTTTATCTAGATCTGGTAGTCCTGATCCATTTTGTAACCTGTATCCCATCCAGGTCCTCCCAGCGCAACACCACTAACCACTTACCCAAACATCTCCCTACCACACCACCTCCTACACATTTCACACCACTCCTTTCACCTGACTCTACACCGGTATGCTGTGGGATCCATCACCATACCGCAAGCTCTGCCACTGTTCCATGTTGTCGCCCCATGATGGCCCACCGCCATGTAGGTGTTGCTACTGTGGTAACTTCCACAAACCATTAAAAAAATATTAGTCATTACAAAATATTTTCAGACTAGATATGGGCTCATTAAGAATAGAACTTCACTAAATCATGCTCAATTCGAATTTCCATCACTATTTCAACTTGATGAAATGTAGTCATTGCTTTTTCTCACTGTTGCAGCTCCTCAGGCTCCCAAAACTCAAATATATCATAGATCTAGAATCCCAAGATCACAAGCATCAAATATATATGCATAACATGAATATAAGAATCCATTTTGACTTGTCAAAAAGTTTATCAGCAAAGAACATGAAGAACAACAAAAAATGGATGAAGAACACACAATTAATGGGATCCAAAAAATAGACGTGTCTATGATTATGTTATTATGACCATCATATATATTTAAAATTTAGAATAAATGATAAAGAATCAAAGTATAAAAAAAATATGATATAGAGACTTAAAAATCCAAAAAAAGATTCCTACCAAGATTTTGGATCAGCTGTTGTGTTCGATGAGCTCTAATCTACTAGGATATAATGTCTCATCCCAATCAATCATGGAATCGACATCGAATCACCTTCAAAATGAGAGGATGGAGATCTAATGTATGTCGGAGGAATTTATAAAAAACCTTGTCCATTAACTCAGACTCTTATTTATAAGAAATCAACATTGGTCTTGGAATCCCAGCCTCATGAACTCTCTAACATTAGACTGTGTTTTGGTGAAAAATCATGCTAAAAACTATACGGTGGTATCAGATTTCCAATCCTAGTCCCTGTTATGATGTTATTCAAATTAACAACAAACGTAAAATAATTTTATTTAATAATTTCATATACTGTTACATCCTCCATGGTGTTTTCTAAAGAAGGCTTGTGCCTATAATTTTTTTTACTACCTTGGATAAATTCCATGATCCAAACTCAATTGTGCCCTCATATTTATAATTCGATATATATATTAAGAGATATCTTATTATAGTCACATGAATAGAATTAAATATATAAAATATTTTTATGAAAAATTATTCTAGGAAAACATGGCCTAGGAATCACATGCCATCTCAGCGACTTTTTCTTTAAAATTCTGTAGAAATAATCCAAAGACAATTACAGAAAAAACTAGGTCTCTGCATCATTATTCGTTGTATGATATGAAAAGGGAGATTTATGATTATACAAATTTTTTATTGGTGTTTCAATTAGTGAAGGTAGAGTTACAAATTTCTCATTGGGTATTTCATCCAACAACCATACCTATATAAATGTGGGATAACATAACTCTTGACTTTTTCACAATCCATACAATGACATCGAATGGAAAAAATAATATATTGGAAATTGTCTATATACTAAAAAATTCATCCATATTCATTCCATATGATATGTTTTCTCTCATGAACATATATATAAACTATATATTAAAGACGTATTGAGATTCCATGGGGCACTAATGTAAACTATTTATGAATAAGATCGAATATTTATTTCTTAATTCCAATTGATCATTAAAAAGTATAAAAATATTTGAATAAACCAATGCATAAGATACAATCCTCAAACTGAAGGGTAGTCTCATAGTACCATTCAGACACTATAAGACATGTTATGAGTTAGCTCATTGGATTTGTATTAGTGTTGGTACAAACATCATCCCCTTGTTTATTTAAAAAATAACAATATTTTACACTATAGAATTAAAATGTAATATTTCTAAGATATCTATGAAAAATGGTTTATTGATCCAACATGATGGGATAATGATTGAGATTGTAATTACTTGGGACTAGATAAAATAAGGCATACTATATGAATGATATAGGTTATTTAGAAATTCATCAAGGATTCCTAGAGTCAACAAAATATATGTTGTGAACCAGAGGAAGGAAATATAATTTAATGTTGGGGATCATATTTTTATCAAGATATCAATGTATAATGGAGTGGTGATATTCTAAAAAAGGTTTAACTGTGTCTATGAAACATTAGACGATCTGAGATTTTTGAGAATGTCAGAGATGTTTCTGATAGATTAGCACTACATGAAAATAATTCCAATTTCAATGATGTTATACACGTGTCCACACTATGAGATTACATGTCTTATCACACACATGTAGTTTACAATAGTGGAGTTGATTTGGTAGTTGACCCTTCATGTGATGATGAACTTATATAGATAATTTATCGAAGGGAAAATGTGTGGTAGAACTAGAAAAAATTTACTATTAAATTCCTACGGATTAATGAAAAAATTAAAGAGGATACATGGAAACATGAAGAAGAAATGTTGGAGAAATCCATCTTTTATTTGGAGGAATGTGCCAAATTTTGAGTACGCAATTTCATATTGCTGGGGGGGTGAAACATCGTAAAAATGTCTTCTACGATTAATAAATTATTTCTCCAATTATCGTATTATTACACACTTAAATTATATAGAAATATCGTTACAAAAAGTAATTATAACATATCATGTAATAATACTAATTATAATATCAATGAATAGTATATGGGTATAAAAAATTGTATATTTTCCACATAATGATTAACATAAAAGGTTAGAACTCTTCCAGGATGATTAAATCCTCCATGAGTACTGTTAAAAGAAAAAAAATTAAGGAATATTATTGAAATTATCAAAAGAATTATAGAGACCGTTAGGAATTAAGTAATAATTGAATATAAATGGGGAGTATATCTATATAATAGAGGGAAATATAACCATTAGGATATTACAATTGGCCTATATGACAATTGGAAAATATGATTATTGGTCAAAATGATCATTCGGTATTATATTTTCCAGTAATAATGTTACAACTAGAATTAGTGTTTATAATATGTAACAAAAAATAATAAATGATGAGGAAAAGAGAAAAAAGTTCCTCAAATAGTAGAGTCTTGCCTTTTGTAGATCATTTATCAGAAAATGGGAGGAAGGTAGCATCACCAGGGTTCACCCATGACCATGCAAAGGATGGCGGCAATGATTGAGGCTCGAACAGAATAAACATTGTGAGATGTTAAAGTCAGTTGATATCACCACTTAGTCAATGTTATCAGATACACTCCGTAAAACTACAACTATCTCACACCATGGCCTTAATGAATATGTTATCTTAATAGAAGTTATGAATCTAGACATTATTATCATTAAATTTAATTATACATTCTATAAATGATATATTTATATCATCAATCAAATATTTCTTATTATTTCATTAATAGATTACATATGAATTTAAGATAAATTTAATAAATAGATTTTAGATACAAATAAAAAAATAATTTTAATTTTAGAAAATATATTAACTTTTAAATTGAAATCAATTATTCTAAATAAAATTTCATATCATGGTATATCATTTTATAACATTATTTATTTTAAAATAAATGTTTATATAAATTTATAATGACCAAATGAATTTTTATATGTTTTAGAAACATGAATATGTTATAAAAATAGTAACATATAATAAATAAGTTGTTT
This sequence comes from Viscum album, assembly GCA_963277665.1. Lineage (NCBI taxonomy): Eukaryota > Viridiplantae > Streptophyta > Magnoliopsida > Santalales > Viscaceae > Viscum > Viscum album. Next base: position 275,767,692 of record OY728120.1, read on the forward strand.
TTATTTAAAATATTAAATCAACATATTTTGAAAAATTAATTTTGTAAAATAAAATTTATATTCGAATTCATCACTTTAGAAATAGTTTAGGATTAATTTCTATGAATGTTTTAAAATACATTATTATTTTTTTAATAGTGAAGACTAAAGTTTTGTATTTTTCACTTGTTTTGTGACATAATATATATGTAATTATGATGTATCAATTAATTATTTTCAATAAAATATTTAAAATATGTTAATTTTTAAATATTATGTATTTTTATAGATTTCAATACAATAACAAACCTAAAAATCATATTCCAATTCCTAAAATAGAAATTATTTTTTGAGGACTATATTTTTGTAGGAAAATCACTTTTCCATTTCTAATATAATTTTATAATATGTATTTAGGCTTAAATATATTATAATACTGTAAAAAGGAATCAAATTTATACAACCATGATAAAAATCCATGGTAATTCCAATGGTCTAGCGTTTTCCACAAACCATAATTTCAAGGCCTATATTTCATATCATTAAACAATTCCTCCACTTTTTCTATAAATACCCACTTTTACCCCATTTCTATTCACTCTAAATCCATAATACATGAATTTATGGTAATTTTACAACGTTAAGAGTCCCAAAATGGATTCCTTATGTCCCCAATGTTCCACCCTTATGTTTTTGGAAGAAACTCTTCTAGGTTATAGAATTATATTATTCTCCTTTTCAATTAAAGTACCTATTTTTGTGTATATATCCTGAATGTTTAATTACGTTATTTTATTTCAATCATGATATTAAAGCCACTTCCAAAAAATATATTAATAATGGGAAACATTTAACACCTCTCATTTTATCCTCTCATTAATCCATGTTTTACATCTGTCATGTAGTCAAAGTCATTTCGTGAATTTCATTTTTCCACGTGATGAATTATTATGTAGTGGATACCCTAACCAATTCCATATACATATGTGTTACCCAAAATGTAGATATAAGTTATTTATTTGGGTAATTAAATTTCTGAATATCACATTCCCTTTCCATGGGTAAAAAATTGTGAAATGATCATTTCATTAAGCATATATGTATGTAATGATTTTGTATGAAACCCATTATTTATTCGCCAATGGTTTTTATTTAAATGATTTATTATGATTAATGTTGCTCAAATTAATTATTACATGTGATGGGTGTTCTATTATATCACTCAAATGCGTTGGTAAAATAATTAATCACTAGATATGTTATGTTTTACAACACACTGATAATTATGATTTACGATATATAGTGATAATCTAGGGTGATATGCTTATAATTTTTTATGATGTATCCACATTTCCATGTTATGATTCATGATATTAATATATAATATACATCGCACGATTATTCTCATTCTTTATTTAAATGCGTCATGGTGACAAACTTATTATCTCTTATTTATCCCCTTATCAGGATTTATGCTCACCCTTTCCATTGATATATGTACCCAAGATCTGAGGTGTAGAAAAATTATATTAGGATAAAATTATGAAAAACCTTTTCAAGTGGATTGTATGATTGTTTTTTATTGATGCATTATTGATATAATTTACATGAAACTCAACTTTAAAATATCCCTTGTGTTATTATTTTTTTACTATATAATGAATTTATTTTGTATTAAATAGGTTGGATGACATATAATCACTATTCATAATGTATTGGGAAAACCTTATAGGGACCCCTTTTTTAAACATAAGTCCCTACACTACCTTAATAGTGTATTTTAGGGATATGGTGATGTTTCTAGTTCTCTTATTTGGGAAATTAATTTCAAATTCTTCATAAAAGTTATCACTAATGTAAATATTACACATAAACCTAACTAAACCAACAATCAAAGTCCCTTACATCATACTTAATTCCCTACACAAAAAATAATAATCATTACTAATTATTTCCAACTCAAAAAACATATAAAATAGAATACATTAAAAAATAATTGCATTATACTACACCTACTGACACAACATGATTCAATCATAATTATTTCACATTCTCCCCTCCTAAATTAATTACAAAATCAAACCACATATCCTTATATATATGACTATGTACATAACATTATTTTCCTTCAAATATAACCTAAAATTTGGAAACATTATAGGGGATATGTACAGTTGTTTTTTTGATTTACATTCCATCTTTATAAAAAAATAAAAAATATTCAAAATAATACGTAATTATGGAATAAACATTTTTAAAAATAATTTTGATTTATTTGATTTCTCACATTTGTAATTTTAAATTTAGAAGCATTTCTAGAGTCTTGGTGTATATATTTAATACAATTTGAGGACAATAACATTAAAATTTGATTGACAAATAACTTGTAGAATGGTTGGATCATTTTATGTCTTGGAAATGAGGGTTAACCAACCCAATACCTGTAAATAATATTACAGATAATAACTATTCCACCATTATAGGTAGATTTGGAATAAAACTTCACTAATATCGAATGACCTTGATGCACCCTAAGTGAGGGGGAGTCATTATCACCTTATGATATCACTAAAAAATAACTTTTATGATAAAAAATCACAATGTGGACCCACTAATAAGTTTTCATGTATTTCAATGTGAGTCTGCTTTCATCATCATCGTGGTTTTCATGAAAAAAGTGATAATATACTCTGTTATGAGATCAACTCATGAAGATGTATTTTGAGATAATTCCCAAACTTATTAAAGGGGCAGAAAAGAAATTGGTTAATCCAAAAATATGATTAATAAATAGACATATAGAACTAATCTCAAGATGAACCTATAAGGAGATACTTCACAATGGAAATAGATATGGGAATGAAGAGGATAGTTATCAACTTATCTCATGGATAAGAAGAGAAATTTCATTAATCATGGGATATATTCCAGAGGTAATACCAATTTTTTTAGTCCCAAAATCATTCCATCTGATTGTAAATAAAAATTACCATAATGGAAAAATATTTTATAGAAATACCGTAAAAGAGAATAATGTTAGAGGATACAATTAAAACATGAGTTTTCTTGAGATTATGATAATTTTCATCATGGGAACTAAAAAAAGGGAAATCCAAGAGTGGAAATAAGGATTTGGTTATTGAGACCACTACCAATAACACTGTCAAATTTCATATTGGTACACTTTAATATCAGTCACAATAAATGATTGTAAAACCCCAAGGAAAGAGAGAGTAATTAAGTCACTTTGAGATATTGAGAATACGAAAATTTCTTTACGGAAATATATAATTATAGTATAATTTCCACATTTCAAAATAGTGAAAATTATTTGGCAATCAATAAAATGAACCTAAAAATAATATAGAATAATCAATACAAAGTGATAAAGGTTGGACATATTAATCTGATTAATTTTATTTGGATACATTTTAATTCCAAAAGATGAGAATATTTGAAATTTATAGAATCTATCATCGAAAAGGTGATATATTTTTTCATGTGGTCACTGAAAAACATTGTAGAAACAAATCAAAAAATCAAAGAGGAAGAAATAAATTCATAATAAAGATAAAACTAATAATTTTCAATGACAATTCTTGATTGTATAGTAAGGAAAACACGAGTATAATGATATATTTTCAAGTCCATTTCATCCTTATCAGAGGGATAACGATAGAAAACATCAAAGGGAGAACACATATTTTTTTAATGATTAGTTTTCTATAATTAAAGTGATATCATATAATTCTATTTAGTGAAAAAATAAAAATAATCTTAAACCGCATTTGGGTAATCCATGTTCACTAAAACGAATAAGGAACTTTTAGAGAATATACTATCCGTTATCAACCACACATATGTAAGGTTATAGGATATCGTAAAACAAATATGCGAACACATCCTATAAATTGAATTCAATTCCTCAAAAATTGATGAAATAATTGAAAATCTATCTATGAATACCCAAGTGTGCCATTAAATATTTTTATCACTTGTGGATATGTTTTCAAATTAAAACATAGAAGAAAATAATGATTTAATTCCAAAAAAAATTGAGATCTACTACATAGAAGGTTTTATAGACATTACAAACATTTAAATAATGTATCTTGAGGTTAAAACACCTTATAATATTAAAAATGAAGTGTTTTATGATAAAAATATGACTAAAATATAGAAAAATGATCCTTCTACCACTAAGGATATAGTTGGGTAGGTAAGCCCCCAATATTTTATTGATGGGTTGTTTAATGTGGATGAAGCACATTAAAATTCACAAAAAGAGAAATTTTACAAGGGAGAATAAATTAGAGGAATGGACAATAATATTTTACAAATAATGTGAGCAATATAAAATTATTTTAATGAGTATAAATATCCAAAAAATATTTTAAATATAGGTCGGTAAGAGGTGTAATTTTTCAAAGGGGATATAGTGAAATATTGACCACTACATGAAAAACCTAAAAGGGGTTTTCAAGTGACTCAATAGGTTCCATTAAGAATTGGAGAATCAATAGAAAAGTTATCAAAAACTAATAATTTTGTGCATAATTAGAAATATGAGCCCAAAATATAGTGAAATAAGGATAGAAAAGAATCCTACATGTGATCTAAACGGAAAATATAAAAAAATAATATATCAAGGGATACAAGACCAAATATATTGAGGAAAAATACATATATTAATTCATTAATTTTTAAAAATTTGATTATGATCAAGTAAAAGAGGGGAAAAATGAATAATAAATATTTTTACTTGATGTGAATGAACATGAAAAAATATTCATGGTACATATGAAAGAGTTTTAAATATTGAATGTATAAGAGTGATTTATGATATATGACCTACCAAGGTTCCTTTTTACAAATATTCAATTACCATGGGATCATATTTGTATCTTGGAGAAGAAGACTTAGATAGATACTGTAAAACATGTGCTTTTGGGAGGAAACCTTTCATTAATTTTATTAACTTTTTTTCGTAATATTTGTGTTGGAAATATTTAAATAATTCCATAACTTCCCTAAATATTTATTACATGAATGATTTTTTAATATTAAATATAAAAAACAGAAGAAAATTTTGATCCAAAAGACTCCATACAAAAATGAGGAAGAAACTGAAATTTAACGGAGAGTGTTATATCCTTGCAATAATGTAATTTTTATCATTCTTGAAATAATTGTTAAATCATTTTATGTTTCTCATTATGTCTGAAAAAACATATCATACACTCAAAAAAATGTGAGTGGTGGGGGTGGGGGTAGTAATGCGAATGTTGTTTATTAGTTTGAAATTTAACATGATTGATAATAATAGGTCTATAATTAGTTCAGAATAAAATATAACTTTTAAAACATTGAAATGATAATTTTTATCACATTGGTATCGAGGGTAAATTTTATACGACTTAGGTGAATCAAAATATTCAAGGATTTATTTTTAAAAAACTCCATGAACCACTTTTTTCTTCTTGTTTTAGTATTTACCATACCTATTCTTTATATATTTATATTATCTCATACCTTATTTTTAAATTATTTATCCCAATAACATGAGTAGGGAAATGTGTTTATTATTTACCTAATTATTGAATAAAATATTTATGTTTATTGAATATTTTATTCATGTTATTTATGTGACATTATGATATAAATTTGGATGAAAAAGAATCTCAATATGAGATATTATTTCATATATTGGTAGTCCTATTTGAAAAATTACGTGTGGTATAATATACATAACATGTGGTATTAAATTCATCAATGAAAATTATATTAGAACAACCACATAAATAATGGATTGACTGCAAGTCCTTAATCAACCATGTCATATATGCAAATATCACAGATTGATAATCAAAACTTTTCTAAGTGTCAGATCTAATGAACATTTATTTTCAACTAACTATACCATTTCATCAGCCATAACTTAAAATTATGTAAATTTCTATTTCAATCTCTAATTCCTTTTGATTGACTGCACGTTATTCTAATTGAGCACAAATTTATTACAATCAACCACATGTCAAGATTGAATAAAGATTAAAGTTAAATTACAGAATAAATAATGTAAGTATATACTTCATGGATTAACCAAACCAAAGGAATAACCTACCATAATGATGGGAATACCACCAGATTGAACTTATACATGCAATTCATCTGATTGATATGTTATTTTTACATATTATTTTATACTTTCATTTAATGAATGTTTTTATTAATTTTTTTGATTGTTCTATAATTACTAATTAGTCTTATTAATTCATTTTAAACATTTTTTTAGAATTTAATGAAAATATAAAAAATGTTAAATGAGGTAAATAGTTTTTTGATATTCAACATGAATATTTTTTACATTAGGTTTATATTTTAATCCGTTTGAATGATTAGTGTATTATTTAGTATATATATCAAGTATCGTTTTATGTACTATAAAATATAGTTTTATTTAATATTTTAAACATCATTAATTACTCTATAGAGTTCTATATACAACTGCATTTATTTTTATAGTCTATCAATGTAATCCTACATAGGTATATTTTACATTCCCATTACATAAAGAGTTAGTATGATATACTTAATGGGAAATTAATCATACATCTTTGAGTTATTTTTTTAATGTTAGATGTAAATTATGATTTGTAAAATAATAAATCAAATAGATTTATATTTTGAATCATATGTGCATAGAGAAACTCAATTAATAATGTGTTCAGAAAACCAACTAAAAATATTTTTTTTAGGATATTTAAAATATTATTGTTAAACACATTTTTTCGATCAATCATTGGAATGAGAGACATCATTATGATCCTTTATTTCCATAAAAGAACACTTGTACCTTGAATTACATACTAATGTTTTTCAACTAGTTTAGGTTTTTCATAATTCATATTATTCCATGTCTATTTTCATAATTGTGTTGGGTTATACTATCATTAAAAGGTAGAAATATTATGTTTCACCACCCCGAACAAAAATTATGTTTGGGTTTTACTCGACTAGAAAAAGGGAGTTTGATTTGGTTCTATCTTGTTCAATATAATGGTAGTTTTAGTTTCTTCCACAACTCAAAATATCATTTTCTAGGGTGTAACTCCAAATATGTAAAATTAAATATTGGGATTTTCCTATAAGGATTAATAATCATTACAAATGGTTGTGACTCCCCAGTAAAATCCATAGAATACAATCTAGTTGGTGACATTTCTCTTAACATTTTAGAGGTGTGAAGAGTAGATATTGGGTCCATTAGATTCAAAATACTATATAAATCATTATGATTTTATTAAATTTATTTCCAAATACAAAAAATTTTCTCATGTTTGATAAGAATTTAAAATTATTTTAAAAGATAAATTCAAACCTATTGATCAATATAATATTATCACATTGTGATTTATTTATTTGTATTAGATATTAACCCATAGGTTGGTTAAATATATATTTATAACCTCAAATAAAATAACTACTTAACAATGAAGTGGAAAAGATATCTTGAGATATAGAAAACAAGGTCAAATGATGATTTGACTCCTCAAAGTTCACTATTGATTTATGGCACAAAATAGGGAAATTTAAAGTCACACATGGATACTTATCTTATGTTTCAAAATATTGATAGTTAGAATATAAAAATCAATCCTTATAATATACCAGAATTTATCCCTAATATATGTATCAGTAATAGTAAAATTTCATATGTTTTATATTATAAGGTAATGAATATTTTATATTTTTATTTTCGTATAAATATCGACAGCGATATATTTGTTTGAACAAAAAATCATCTGATATTTTGAAAATATTAAATTTACTCATATTGGATCAAATAAAATACTAAGAACTATGTTCGACAAGTTAAGGGTTGAATAACAATTTTTTAAAATAGGATAATAGTAAATAATTAATCATAATTTCCATATATTTATGAGTATTGTAAATGGTTTGACTAATTTTGGAGAAACTCCTTCTAATCTGGTTTTGGTTGATGTGTTTTAAGAGATTTAACTAATACCTGACATGCTTTAAAATTTGAAATTATAGAAATTAATGTTTTTAAATAATAGTGTTTAAAATATATTTTTGTATATTTTTAAAAATATGAATTAAAGTTAAGAAATATTATTTAAGAGATGATTTCAAAAAAGAGAGGAATTGATTTTAAAACAAACAATTATATTACCACTTACTCCTATGAATATGAATAAAAATGTAGTGAAAGGGATGATAATGTTCATGTTTCCCAAGGAATAACGAAGAATGGATACTCAAGAATATATAAAATGTATTTCCATTGAGATGATGAAAAATGAATCTGAATGGAAATATTACGTCCAATGATGTCGCTGATATCATTTGTTATGAGTATAGAAAAAGAGGTCACATCATAACTGAATTACTATGACTCAATAATTATATGAATAATATATAAAAATAAATGAAAGTTGAGAAATTCCTGAAAAATGTGGGGATTAATATAAAATATTGTAATTACAATGATAAACATGATTCTGAAAATAGTGTTTCAAATATATGTTTAATGTCCAATTCTAATCAATTAGGTTAATCTAATTATTATTTATCTTCTAATTATCATTCGAAAAAATATATTTAATATAAAATGTCTAATGAATTCAAGAGATTTAATATCAATATATAATAAATATCAAGTTTACACAAGTACATTATAGGTAATCAAAAGGAAATTATTGTGATAAATAAGAACTCCTTAACTGAAAATGAAAAACTCAATGAATATCATAATAAATGGTTTAATTTTTGGTTTGAGTGAACTGAAATATGCACATGATGTAATTGAATAACTAAATAATGAATATTAGATTAGTATTGATTTTTTTCCAAATGATGTGTGTATAAAGAAATTAATTTTAATATTATTTATAAAAAGAATGAGATAATGAAAAATGAAGATGAATATTTGAAAATAGTTCACTATATGTTTTTTAACATAAAAATATTAATGATAAATAGAGAAGTTTGAATAAAATGAACTAAAATAAGAAATTTCATGGATAATAATTTTTTGACACCAAATTTATAATATATTATTTTTTAACATTTCAAATGGAAATGTTTCAATTATAAAATTAATTAAATTTCAAAAGAAGCAGCCTTATGTAAAATATTGTTCCATGAGATTTCAATAATCAATTGATTAAACCAGGTCAATTTTCTCTAAATAATTGTCATCTATAATTCCAATAAATAAATTTTTGAACTCATTTTGGGTTCATGAAAATTTATTTTCTAAAATATTTGGTCATATGTTTTCATTGTTAACAATATATTCATAATTATGGTTTTATAGGAAGAATGTATTTGTAATATAAAAAAGGGAACATAGTATATGGATATTGGATAATCACAAAAAATGACTGGTGATATCTTTAATTTTTTATTCTTCAATTAGTGTGATGGTGGTAGAGTCAATTTTAATGAAAACATTAAAGCAAAAGTAAATTTTATTGAGAAGATAGAATATAAAGACTGTAATCAATTAAAATTGTTATTTTTTAGTGTTTAATGAATAATTTGATAATCACATCTCATATTTGTGATGAGAAATTTTTATTTAGATTTCAAAATGATCATTTTGTTATTTTAATGACTGAATGTATCATATTTTATAAATAATATAAAACACAATATCCATTCAATCAATATTGATAAATTGGAAACAAAAATTTAAAATGATCATATCCAATACCATTTGATGACATTTTTTGGAATAGAATAGTAGAAAAGTTTTATTTCAGGTAAATATATAAGCTATCCAAGAACATATCTATCTTTTATTTACCCAAAGATAATGAAGACAACAATTTTGTTTCCAAATCATGTATAGAAAGAAAAAACACCATGTTTATTTCAAAACCATCAAATAAGTATTATAAAGTCTCATCAACTCCCAAATTAATATTTATATGGACCATTAAACATATTAGTCTTATTGTAATGAAATATTTTTTAGTTTTTATAGATGATTTCAAAATATTTAAATGGGATTATTTTCATGAAAAACAAATAAAACAATAACAAATTTTTTGGAATATTCTAAATTAGTACTAAATGTGAAAGGATATCTAAATATATAAATTAGAAATTATAGATGATTAAAATTATGAAATCTAAATTAAAAAAAAATTAATGGAAATGAGTATTTTAATAACTATTATATCATAAAACAGTATAAAAATTATGGTGTAGAGATGAATGTTATAAAATATTTGGAAATAACTAGAACTATGTTAAAGGAATATAATTTACTAAAAATATTTGGGGATAAATTTGTAGATTATACTTGTTATATTACTAATAAATGTATTTTAAGACCCATATTGAAAAATACTCTTTATGAACATTGGAAAGTAATAAATCCTAAAAAAATTATTTTATAGTACTTGGATTCAATTTATTTATTTATAATAACTAGTATTACATATATCAATTTGATTCTAAATACGATGAAGGTATTTTCCTAGGATAATAAAATGATAGTAAGTTTTAGAGAGTATATAATTATAAAACTATGATTTTTGAAGAGTATTTTTATTCTAAATTATGTGAATGTGGTTTAAATAATAAATCAAGTGATGAAAATAAGTATCAATGAATTTTTTAGGGATTTTAATTTTGTAGAAAATAAAAAATTATGTTTGAATAAACCTGGTAAGGGGATGACACAACCTCATGAAAGATCCTTAAAATACAAATATATAATCCAATACAATATATAATTGTAAATATTTAATCTAATATTCAAACTAGTGGACTCATAATGAATATTTTTGGTTCTCATATTTTTATTTTATATTTTTCTCCTAATAATCATTCAGAATCATTAAATTATTTATACTAGTATATGGAAATTCATGAAGAGTTAAATTAGTTTGATAGAAATTATATATGGGACGTAGGTGAAAACCCTACAAATCAAAATATTAAAGTAACCTAATATACCATTAAAATAAAATTAGATTAATCTAGAGAAATAATTATAAATAAGTCTAGATTTGTAGAATATAGATATAGTCATGAAGGATTTTATTATGAAGAATCATTTTTCAATGATTCTAGAATAGAATCTATTACAATTATCTTAAAATATTCATCTATTTTTGGTATTATATATTCTAAATGGATGTAAAAAATGATCCTTAAATGGATATGTTTATGAATATATTTTTAAAAAAACACATTATTTTTAGAATTAATATAATAATAATAATTTTTTAATGAATTTCAATGGTTTTTAGGATTTAAATCATGCACCACAATATTGGTATAAAATTTTATATAGTTTTCTTTTAAACAGTAATTGTTCAATGAGAAATGTCAATATAATTCAATTTTTTGAAATAATTGATAAGGATATTTTAAATATTCAAATATGTGTTGATAAATTTATATTTGTACATTCATGTGAATTCCATTATAATGAATTTTTATATTTTAATATATGTGAATTTGATTTGAGTTTAATGTATGTACTTAACTTCTTACTTAGTCTTCAATTTTCTCAAAGGAATGATGTTTTTTTCCTAAATAAATCTTGGTATACTCAATAGTTAATCAAATATTTGGTTTAGACTCATGTAATAGTATTAATAACCCATTAAGTAGATCATGTATACATGATAAGGGTAAATTAAAAAAATATATTGATGTTAAAACCATTAAAATCATTATTGAATATTTTTTTATACTAAACAAATTCATGGACTAGATTTATTTTTTCAGTGTTCATGTGTTCAAAATTTAATAGTGAACCTAATGAAATTCATTTAATTTTGGTTAAAATGATTATAAAATATGATAAATGATCATTAATCCTTAGTTTCTTTTACATTACTTGAAATTATTTTTATTTAATTTATTATAGTGATACTGATTTACATGGATGAAATATATTTAGAAAAATAACATCAGTTATGTGTCACATTCTTGGATAATTATTATTCTTATTGATTTATATGAAATGAAATGTGGTATCTTTATCAACTATTTAAAGTGATTTTATTACCACTGCATCTTATTATTTTCAATAATTATATATCAAGAAAGCTCTTTCGAATTTTGGTTTTTCATTTTAAAAGATCCAAATGTATAATGACAATACAACTATAAATATCTATTTCTACAAATCCATTGCAGAATTCTAGAACAATTCATTTTGATTTAAATTTTCAAATTCATTGAAATCAAATTTAAAAAGGAAATATTATTATGATATATTTTCTACAAAATATCTAATTACTTTCAATTTTCATAAGAACCAAGATTAAGCTAAAATTGAGAAAAAAAAATTGGAGCATGGACTGATAGAGGTATAATTCATTTGTACTTTTCACAAGTTTAGATAGAGTTTTTGAATTTTAAATTATGGATTAATGAATCTATAATTTAAAAATACTATTTAAATTTAAGTTTATATCTTACTGTATAAATGGATAATTGATTAGTAGTGCTTCCATGACAAATGTTTTGAAATTTTTTTATTCAGAAATGTTTTCTATTGAATATGTATAAATGTTTGTATTATTATCGTTATACTAATTCAATTTTAATCACCCATAATGTAAATATAACAGGAAATTTATTTGTATTTGAAAAATCTATTTCAATTTGAGGGAGCATAAAATATTCAATTCTATCATTAAAAAGAAATTTTATTTCCTATTATTTTTTAGGGGGGATATAAATCGATGTCTGATGATAATAATAGAAGAATTATTTTCTTTCCTAATAATGATTTTCTATTTAAGGGGGAGAATTATTTCAAAAAAAAAGTTTTAAAGATGAATCTGTAATAAAATCTTCTTTATATAATTTAAATATTTTTTTAATTTCAAAAATGGTAGGAAGGGTGACATGAATCCTTGACAAATTTTTTTTATTTATAGGTTAATATTTAAAATTTCACTTTTTTATATAATTATAAATTTTCACATCATTTTCTTAATCCATCATCGACTCTACGTTGAGTAATGAAATATATTTTATTCTCCAACTTCTTGTAGAAGAGAATATTATTTTTTATTTTTTATTTAACATGTATTAATGTTTGATATGTGTCATTATGAACAATTTTTAGAGAAATAACAATCATTAAATGGGTTTGTATATGATATGGTGTTATGTTTTTTATAAAAATCTCTCTATGTTTGGAATGATCATTAATCTTGTATACTAGATCAACCATGATGCAAGTATACTGGACTGAATGTGATGTAGTCAAAGAACTAACCTCAAGTATAATGGATTTACTACATGAAAAAAAGAATCGACCCAAAGTTATCAATAAACCATTTCAAAAATGCATCCATCATAAAAAGATAGTTGAATTTTTCCTTAACGATGAATTGATCACAAACTATGTTTTGATGTACTGTACAAATAAATCAACCACAACTAAAATTTCTTCAATGACCACACATTCATTCATATCCATCACCTCTCCATTCCAATTTTCTGACCACAATTTTCATACCAATCAACAACATGATGAAACCAGTAAACCACATTATTAAAGCAAGGGCATACCACAATCATTGACCTATTACAAGGATGGATCTACTGTATGATTCATATATAGCAATAAATTTTTCCTATAAATATGTTATGTTTCTATATTATTTTATAATTTTATCTACATTATTAATTTATTAATTATTGTTACTATTTTAATTATTGAATAATTATTCATTAATCATGTTTATTTCTTGTAAATTTTTGTTAAACTTTTTTATGTGGATTTAAATAAATGATAAAGAGGTCCATAGATATTCTTTATTCGCAATGAATATTTTTAGCATGAGATTAAAATTATTATGAATTTATAATTAGAATAATTTTATTTATTTTATATATAATTGAGTATCCAAAGACAATTAAATATATTTTTTTGGAAGAATTAAAAATAAATTTATTTTTCTAATGATTTATATGTACAAATTTATTTATTTTTATAAACTATCGAGGTAAACTGATATGGGTATGTTTTTCATGTGCAATAAATGTATATTTCATTTGATGCACATGATGGGAAATAATCATTGAGTTTTTTTATGTAATTCATTTATGTTATAAGTGTGTTACTCATTAGAAAATAATAGATGAGAAGAAATTAAAATTTTAAATCTTTTATCTATAATGAAACTCATCATAATGATTGCAAAAGAACCAGTTCAATATAAAGAGTTTGATTACATTTCCCAAATAAACCCCATGAAAAAATCTGTAATCAATTATTTAAACATTCTTTTATGAGCTATATCATTCGGTTTACAAACATAATATAGATAACATTGATTCATGTACACTTTTGCACTAATCATTCAACTAGTTTTAATCGTTTATAATTATTCTTATTCATTTGATATGTACTTAATTTTCATGGGTTATACTACCCGAAAGAGGTTGAAATTTTGGGTTATACCACCATAAAAAAGAATATTTGGGTTGTAAAAAACTAGTAAAGGGTAGAGGTAAACTGGTGTTCCTTAGTTTATATAAGGTCGGTTTTGGGTATTCAAATACCTCAAATGTAATCTGGCTACATTGTAAATCTAGGTGTTTGAATGTTAATCTTGGGTTAAGAATCCAAGTATTATTAATGAAAATTTAATGGTTGTGACTCCCTATCAAAATTATTGATTATATTATAGTGTTTTCCATATAAATCTTTGTTGGGAGTTATGGAGATTTGATAAAATATCAATTAGATATAAACTACAATAAAATTCATTATGTCTGTTTCATTTTTATTTTTATTTCTGAAATTTATTTATCATTGATAAGACATTAAAAATAATTTTAATAGTTTAATTCATACCCTCTTGAACATCTCATCTATATTACATTGGGATCATAAATATTTATATTCTTAATGAACCAAATCTTGAGTTAAAAATTTAAAAAAAACTAACACATCAAAGGTTCACCCTAAGAAAAAAATTATAAAACATTGAAATTCGATTTGTGTGATATATTTGGATCAATTATGGTTATCCTTAAAATGTATACTTTAAATATAATGTGGCATAAAATAAGAGTAAGTGACTTTATGAGATATATATTCCCTTAGTCTTATTCTATTCTATGATTATTACAAATAGTATGGATGTATTCCTTCGGTGATGGATGTTTTTTTAACTGCGTTAGACTCAATTCATGATTATGTGCATTGCACATGATATGGCTTTAAAAAATGAGAAAAATGTAATGGATTATGAGGGATGAATGGGAAGGTCAATGTTTAATGTATATAAACAAGATAAAATTTGGATTAACATGTTGGTGTATTGATATGAATAATTGATTATGTGAAATTTTTAAGTGAGATGACGACATTAAGTGAGTTGTAATAAAAATTATTCTTAATGGTCAAATTTAAATGAAAATTAGAAATTGTTACTTAAAACTAAATGAATTTTTGTTTTGAACAAGAGGGTATGTGATTGTTTGGTGAGATATTTATTAAGAGAAATAACTTGAGTTCATGTAAGGATAAATTTTGGGGGAATGTGTTTAACATATTTTTTCATTTATTTTCTATAAATTTTTGTTTATATCATTTATTTATGTTTAGTTTCATCAATGATAAATATATTATATTTTTGTATTTTAATTTTTTTATAATAATAAATAATTTGAGACATTTCATTTTTTAAATTAACTGAAATGTGATATTTTTATAAATCCAAAATTTGAATAAATAATTTCGAAGAATTAAATTGTAATTGTAATTTTAATGTAATTTAAATGAGGATAATGTTAATTTACCTTGACGGTCTTATTAATTATAATGAAAAAATTGATATTCGTGTGATTAAAATAGATGAAATGAAAAATATGAGATCAATATAAGCTGTGATGATATCACATAATATTAAATGAGGAAGGGGAATCTCAGATCAGTTTAAACGATTCCATAACATATATTACGTAATGATAATCCTATGATGAATCTCACATGTTTGAGATTAAATGTTTCTGGTAATTAATTAAATGGTTCTTACGTATGATTGAATGGGTTATTTGGTAGGAGTTGTGAGATTAAAGCTCCACCACATCAAATTAACTTCATCCTTTTCTCAGGGATGGGCATTTTAATATTGAGATTTCTTAAGAAATCCCATTATTAAACACACCCTCATGTTCTCTCAAAGCCATATCAAGATCCAATTTTATCCCAGACACTTCCAACACACTCCAAGGACCTAAATAAATCTTAATATCCTCAGATGGAACATTATGTTCCATCACATAATTATGGGACTCCCAATTCATCTCAATACATGAAATAATGTTAAGGTGGGACAATGTAATCTAAAACATTCCTAGGGTTGGATTAATCAAATCTGGAACATACATATTAGGAGATAAAAACTGATTCTTTTGGACACCCAAAACTAAAAAATGGGCCATGGATTTCATCATAAATACATTTTTTATTTAATAAAAAAATATATATTGATACATCATTTTTTTAACATATTTTTTATTTTCTGGGGAATAATTTACATGGATTCCAAACATTATGAGAGAGTAGCTTGTGCTCATCGCTAATTTATTAAACTAAAATTCAGTAAATTCAATGCTCCAAAAATGTTGATAAATAAATGAGATAAAATCACATGGTTATATATCAATACAGGTTGATGATTGTAGAGGGAAACCCAAAATTCAGCAAATACATAATAGTATCACTACATTCACACTCTCAACCATTTCCATATCTATTCACCATAGTCGACATATTCATACCCATCATCTCTATACAGATTCTTCCCTTAGTTCATATGACCATACTAGTAATTAGATTTTTATTTACACCTCAAGGATAAATAAAGTAAGAGTTTCACATCATGTGGAGGATTCTATATATATCTATTATTTTCTATTCCATTATCATTCTATTCTTGTATTGTAAATATGGGAAAGATGGGGCTATGATAACTTTTTATGATGTATGATAATTAATAACTAGAAGTAGTATTATTCATATATTTTATGTTAATTATACTAGTTTATTTTAAATTGAATAAATGTTCCTAGGGAGATCGCGAGGAAATGTTAATTGAATCCCAATTTATGACATTAAGCTATAATCAATGAAGCCCAAAGGATGAGAGTTCTTAAGATGTTCTGGAATCAAAATCATGAAATAATTAACCAAATAAATTATTTTTCAGAATTAGGGTATGTTTATAGGGACCATTTTCTTCATAATTAATTCCATAGACTACCATAATAGTAGATTTTAGGGAGATGGTGATGTATTTAGTTATATTCTATTGAAAATCCATTTTAAATGATTCAAGATGGTGATTAATGAACTAAATCCCCTACACATATATAGTAGAATCAACACTCCCTAGGCATTTCTAACAAATTATCTACTATACACACAAAACAACTTCATCTAATTTTGTTTCCCACTCAAACATGCATATAATATAAAAATCACCCAAAAAATAATTATTCTAGAAAATTTTCACAAAAAACACATGCCATTTATAAAAGCACGAAATTCAGATTACAAAAGATTATTAGTTAAATAAACCACTTATCTACCTATAGGTGATTATATAATTAATTGTTTTCACGTTTACATTTTACTAAACTGTGGGAAAATATCAGTTTCAATTATAACCAAATGAAAAAACAATAACTATATAGGTTTTTTATTTTAATTTTAATAATAAAATCCAAGAATTATTTCTATTTTCTTGTTTTAATCAATATTTATCACTTGTCATTCAGTTATATTTATTTCTATTTTGGTTACCAATTCAAAATAATTATGTTAAAAATATTCCCCATAAATGTGTTAAACAAAAATTCAAAATAATTGATAAAGATATAAATTTAATAAAAAGTAAAACATTTTATAAATAGTTATTTATTCAATTTTCAGTCATTAAAATTAATTAGAAAAATAAAAAAAAATTATATTAACAAAAAAAATTTATTAACCAAACCCTATATTAGAATACCCCCATGATTTTTTAAATTTGGCTTTCAGATAGCTATTCAGTTCACCACCAAATTACACTCGCCAAATATTACCCAACACAAATGTAACATCCCAAGTATGTAATGAATAATATATATTTTTATCTATGTCTATTAATGAATTAGATAGTGTTTTAGAGGCTTAAAATGAGAATAAATCTAATCTTAAGCATGGAATACACAAATATTTTTAAAAGATTATTTTACTACCGTTTGATGGAAACCCATTTTTAAATAAAACTTCTGACAAATTTATATACTTTATTTTTCTAAATAAAGTTATTCTTTATGATTGGGACATTGAAATTAACTTTGGGTATGTTTTTGGTATATTTCTGATAAAGTTCAGTTTTTAATGAATAGTGAAAAATGTTGTATTTTAATTAAAAACCAAATTTTAGTCTAATTTATTTATATGATTATATTACCATTTGAATTTTTTTAAAGTGAAATTAGAATATATATTTACCATTTAATCCAATAGTGGTCGTGGAATAAATTTCACTTTGAAATCGGACTTAAACTAATGTCAATCTTTTGGTACTTTTTGTTTCATAAAAACAATCTATTTGTTTTCCATCAGGAATTAATTATTAAATTAATTAATGCAACTCATATGTTTTAAATTTGGTAAACTAGACATCATCTTTTTATTCAGAATATCAAATATATCTTAGGGTGAAATGTTGGTATTTTTCTGAAAAACATCAATTTTTGATGAATAGTGAATCGACTAAGTGGTACTTAAAAACCGATTTTTCGTTGAAATGAAATTTTACCACCTATGTGTTTTTAATTTCAAAAATCTGACATACATGGTTGTCATTAAGAATTAAAATGTGGTTCAATGGGATTAAAATAATTTTTTGGTGAATAGTAACTTTTATGTTTTTAATCACGATTATAGGTAATTAGTGTAATTTAAGGTAGGAATATTGTTTTAATAATATGAAATGAACATGAAACATGTCATACCCTTACTGGATGTGTGATGGACGACCAAGACAATCCATGGGTCAACTTGGGGACTCCATGGAGCCACATTGGAAGGAAAATGACATTCATATCATTTTATTTAATTTTAATGTAAAATGTCACAAACATGAGTTGTTTTACTAAAAAAATTAAACAGGGTTATACAAGTAATATTTTTTACTATAAGCATTCATTAGAAATATAAAACAATTTCCTACATCATGATAATTTTTTTATAATTTTTAGACGTTAAATAAATTAAATAATTTATGACACCATGATGATGTAGTGATTAACTCATTAGTTAACGATTTAAATAAAATGAATCGTAATGTAAAATCTAAGACCTACACATATCAAAAACCTATTGGATGGGTGGATTTCGATCTCTTATCACCTTATCTTAGGAATATATAATTTTGGGACCATTTAAATCCGAAGAGGATTTTATAATAAGGTAAGCTTTTATAACTTCTCAAAAGTGCCCCTCTTCACCTCTTATAAAAGTCCCCCACCTCTTCCACCTTACCCACACTTCCAAAGCCTTTGTATCGGCCAACACCTACTCGTTCTGTCTCTCCACATTCCTCTCTAACTCTTAGAAGCCTCACTTTTGGAAAAATTCTTCCCAAGGAAGCCTTTGAGCTCAAATCAAAAAGAGTTACCCGATTTAAAGGTAGTGTCTTCTATTGTGTTCTTATGTTTTATTTTGCTTCTCCAACCCCCTAAACTCTTTTTATTCATTTATTTTGTAAAAACACAAGTATATTACATATACTATGATGTTTTTATAAGAAGGATTCGATCTACACTTACACACACCTACATCTAATGGTTAAAGAACAGACTATTTCCATGGATGGAGAATTTCTACCCCACGAAACAATGATTGTTCAATATTATTTTAACACCATCAAAGGTGGCCATTAAGATGATACTATATTTTTATATTATATATAATATGTTTATGTTTTACAAAAGCTTATGTATTTTTCATTTATGTCATACCTTTATGGTTACCATTATGGGTAAACGTGATACCTTCATTTTAGTATGTGCGGACTACCGCCCCTCAAAGTGATTTGATTTGTTAGTTCCATATGTGAGACATATAAAGGATTTAATTAATGATAATATATATGATATTATACTGGAATTATAATATAACTTTTTATAATTATGATTTCATTCCATAAAATACGAAATAGAAATGAATGTAGTGTTCATGCGTACGTACGACTTACCGTCTCCATGAACGGTGCATTTCATTTCATAAATCTAAATGTTATGTAATATTATAAATTCATGTATATAGTGGATATACATGATATATAGGATATCTAAATCATGAGTATAACTCTGTATATAATGGATTCATGAACAACTTGTAATTATAAAGAGTTTATTTTTGACTCAAATACCAATGATCGTTAAAACGACAGTTTTTATCTAATATAAATACATAGTGTTAATGAAATGGTAATTAGTGATATAAAAACAATAATGAAATTGAAAAAGGTTCTTAAGAAAGTAGAAATTAACTCATGTTTATTATTCAGTAGATTAAAGAATGATCAAGTAAAGTCAGACCCAAGGTAAGGGATTCCGTCTTAATCTCCATTCATTGAGGCATATTTTGTTTTATACACAACTTTATTTTATACGGTGTATAAACCCCTTTTAATTTTATGTTTATTCAAAAGGAATATTTTTATACTAATCCTTTAATAAATGAGAAAAGGGAATGTTTTTTCTCTTTGTCGTACGTATGCAGCGACAACGACATCTCCGCCGCCGTGATGATTATTTTTGTTTTGGCTTCCACTACAAGCCATAAAAATTTTTGAATGAAAAATAAATACCTTGTTTTACATTTCCTTTATTTTGGTATTGAAAATGGTTTTCATAACGTTTTTATATCAATTTTTAATCTTGTAATAACTCAATATTGAGTATGTTATAAGGCTGGGGCCTTATGGTTGGTATCAGAGGCCGGGTTAGATAACTTTAAGAGTTATAATTTTATCAAATGATTATCCAAAAATATTTTTTAGGATCAAATTGAAATGATAGAGCATTTTAATATTACCATGTTGCTTCATCTAAGACATGTTTATTCAGAATGGTTTTCCGTAGAGGAAATAGGGAAGCAGTGCTAGGAAGCCATATAAGAGGAATTACCCTTCCGAATTAGCATCCAGAGATGGTCGGAATTGGAGCTGAACAGTTTGTTGTAGTAATGGAACATTTGAATCAAGCGATAAATGGTGGCAGTATCCATGCATGAGATCAGCCAGATCAACTAAAGAGGAACATTCCAGTGGTGGAACATTTCATTAGGCAACATCACCCATCATTCAGAGGATCATCTGACCATGTGCTAGCTGAATGGTGGATTAAATCACTGGATAAGATTTTCGATGTCATGGGGTGTTCAAACAATCAAATTGTTAGTCTTGCTATTTACTATTTGGAGGGTTAAGCAGATCAGTGGTGGTCGGTGGTTAAACATATCTGGGATGCTGATAATATTTATGCTCTTGACTGGCATGAATTCAAAGTTATGTTTCTTGAGAAGTATTTTCCTAAGGCTCTTTGACTTACGATGGAAAAACAATTCCTATAATTGAGGAAAGAGGAGGACTCAGTGGCTGCCTATGAAAAATGGTTCACTCAATTGGCAAGGTATGCTCCAAATTTTATCTGAGAACTTGATAGTAAAATCAATAATTTTAACACTAGATTAAAGCCAAAATATCGAAGGTCTTTAGCTTCTCATGACTTCAAAAGTTTTGAAAAGCTTGTTCGATGTGCTGAGAAGGTGGAAATGGAGTTTTCTGATAATCAAGTGTTCTATAACAACCAGTAAAAGAAGATACCATGGTGGCAGGATAAAGGAAATAATTCCTCAAAATGGTCTTAAGGTAAGATAACTAAGTTTTCAATTTGTGTTAAATGTTGTAAAAGGCATGCTGGAGAATGTATTTTTAATTCTGGAATGTGCTACTGATGCGGTAATATGGGACATAAGGCTCGTTATTGCACTAAAAAAGATCAAGTTGACGGTAAGACCAAATTTTATTTACAGTTAGTTAAATGTTTTATGTACAATGATATGGGTCACTATGCAAATGAGTGTCCAACAAAGAGATCGAGTGATGGGAAGAAGTTACACTACAAGCAGAAAGGGGTCGTGAATTCCTTTTCAACTACATCAGTAGATGTCGGGCCATGAAATGAAGTTGAATCAGGTACTTTGTTTGTTTTTTCAAATTATTCCAGTGTGTTGTTTGATTCGGGGTCTACACATTCTTTAATCTTTGAAAACATTTCTAGTAAAATGGGAATAACATCTCAAGAAATGACTCATGAACTTGTGGTAAAAACACCTGGGGAAATGTTGAGGAAAAAATAATTTATAAGAATCTTCCTATCCTTATCTGTGGAAAGAACCTACATGCGAACCTTATTGTTTTACCTCTAATAGAGTTTGATTTTATCTTGGGTATGGATTGTCTATATATTTACCATGCTATGATTGAATGTAGAGCTAAGTATGTTTCTTTTCAGAAAGATATTCAGTTTGTGTACAAGAATGAACGCTTAATATTTATAACTTATCAAGAGGCCGAGAAACTTGTAAAAGATAGAAATGAATGTTACATTGAAAAAATCGTTAAAAACAAAAGAACTGTTCAGATTAATGATGTTGTAGTGGTAATGAGTATCCTGATGTTTTTCTTGATGATTTTCCTAGAATAATACCAGATCGGGAAGTTGAATTTACTGTTGACTTAGTTCCTGATGCTAAGACAATTTCAAAACCCCCTTATCGAATGGATCAAACTGAACTTTTAGAGTTGAAGGAGGAATTGATAGATTTATTAGAGAAAGGTTTCATTCAACCTAACACATCACCATGGGGTGCTCTAGTTTTATATGTTAAAAAGAAAGATGGTTCAATGAGACTTTTCATTGATTATAGAGCCTTGAATAGCATCACTGCTAAGAACATGTATCATTTGCCTCATATCGATGATTTGTTTGATCAATTCCAGGGAGCTCAGTATTTTTCAAAGATTGACCTGAGATCGGGGTACCATCAGCTGAAGGTAAAGGAAGTAGATGTTCCAAAGACAACATTTTTTATAAGATATCGCCATTATGAATTTGCTGTAATGCCATTTGGGCAAACCAATGAACCTGATGTATTCATGGACTTAATGAATAGAATTTTCCATGAGTTCTTGGATAAGTTTGTGGTGGTTTTCATTGATGATATTTTGGTGTTTTCTAAAAGTAAATAGGAGCATGAAATATATTTAATGGTTATTTTTCAAACCTTAAAAGATAAGAAATTGTATGGGAAATTCAGAAAGTGTGAGTTTTGGTTGCAACAAATTTCTTTCATTGGTCATATTGTTTCAAAAGATGGGATAACTGTTGATCCTGCAAAAAATATGTTGTTGAAGAATGGCCAAGTCCCACAAATCTAACTGAGATTCGTAGTTTCCTTGTTTTGGAAGGCTATTACCGAAGGTTTGTTAGGAATTTTTCACGGTTATCTAGTCTGATGAATAAGCTAACTCGGATGGGTGTTATGTTTATCTGGACAAAATAATGTGATGATTGTTTTCAGGAATTGAAAATAAGATTGGTGAATGCTCCAGTTTGGGAACTATCTTCCAGGAATGGTGAGTTTGTTATCTACAGTGATGCTTCATTGAATGGACTTTGTGGTGTGCTAATGCAGAATGATCCAGTAATTTCTTATGATTCACAACAGTTGAAAACTCATGAGGTAAATTACCGTACACATGATTTGGAATTAGCGGCTGTTGTTTTCACATTAAAAATTTGGAGGCATCATTTGTATGGAGTAAAGTGTGAAATATATACCGATCAAAAAATTTTAAATTATATATTCACTCAAAAATAATTTAACATGAGACAGAGGAGATGGCTAGAATTAATCAAAGATTTTGAATGTACAATTCATTACCATCCGAGAAAAGAAAGTAAAGTGGTTGATGCTTTGAGTCGAAAAATTACTGTTTCATGAACAATTTTGCGTTTGGAATGTGATCCGTTGGTTAAGGATTTGATGAAAATTGACATATATGTTTTTGGTGTAGGATGTTCTTCTATTTTGTTTCAGGTATCGGTGAAATATTCTCTATTGGATAGAATCAAGAAAGCACAGAAGTAAGACAATGAGTTGCAGAAAATGGTAGATCTGGTTCAGAAGGGTAAGTTTCCTGAATTCAATATTGATAATGATTGTGTTTTGAGATTTTTGGAAGAGATTTTGTGTTCCTTTTGATTCACAGTTGAAGAGAGATTTGTTATGTGAAGCTCATAGTTCTCCATTTTCAGTTCATCCTGGCAATACCGATCTGCGGGAGTATTACTACTGGGATGGAATGAAAAGAGATATCACTGATTTTACAGTGAAGTGTTTGACTTGTCAACCTGTTAAAGCAGAGCTGCACTTACTGAAAGGGATGCTTTAGACTTTACCTATACCATAATGGAAATGGGATAATATATCCATGGGCTTCGTTGGGGGATTACCAAAGACACCTCGAGGTAATAATGCAATCTGTGTTATTATTTATTGCTTGAATAAATATGTTCATTTCCTTGCTATACGAGATACTTTTTCCCTAGATCAACATTCCCATTTGTATCTTAATGAGATAGTCAGGTTACATGGAGTTCCTCTCTCCACTGTATTTGATCATGAACCCAGGTTTACTTCTAACTTTTGGAAAGGCATTCAGAAGTCGTTGGGTACTGAATTAAATTTTAGTACAGTTTTTCATCCTTAGTCAGATGGGTAGTCAGAACGAACAATTCATACATTGGAATATATGCTACGTTCTTGTTCGATGGATTATCAGGGAAGTTGGTACCCACATCTTTCTTTGGTTGAATTTTCATATAATAATAGTTTTCATTCTAGTATACAGATGGAACCATTGGAGGTGTTATATGGGAAGCGGTGTCGAACTCCAGATTTCTGGGATGAAGTGGGTGAAAGGAAGCTAATGGGACATGAATTGGTAGAAGAGTTGGCCAAAAAATGTTCAGCTAATACAGAAACACATGAGAACAACTCAGAGTAGGCAGAAGAGTTATGCGGACAACAGGAGGATGGATCTATCTTTCGAGGTAGGTGATCATGTTTTTCTCAATGTCTCACCATGGAAAAGTGAGATGCGGTTTTGTAAGAAAGGAAAGCTATGTCCAAGGTTCATTGGACCATAAGAAATTATAGAGAGAGTTGGATCAGTTTCTTACTGAGTGGGTTTACCTCCAAGTTTATCTCAGGAAGACAGTGTTTTTCATGTTTCAATGTTAATGAAGTACATGCCAGATCGACCTCATGTTTTGGGTCCAGAGGTAGTTCTTCTAGAAGAGAACCTATCTTATGAGGAACAACTGGTCTAGATTCTTAACCAAAAGGACCGGGTTTTACAGAATAAGGTTATTTATCAGGTAATGGTTTTGTGGGAAAACCACATGATTAAAGAGGCAACATGGGAATCTTAAAATGCAATGAGGGCTAAATACCCCCACTTATTCGATAAGTAAATAAATTGCAGGGACACAATTTTGGAAAGGGGGAAGGATGTAACATCCCATGTAAGTAATTATTAACAAATATTTTTATCTATGTATATTAATGAATTAGGTAGTGTTTTAGAGGCTTATAATGAGAATAAATCCAATCTTAAGCATAAAATACACTAATATATTTAAAAGATTGTTTTACTGCCTTTTGATGGAAAACCATTTTTAAATCAATCTTTGGAAAATTTTATAAGATCTATTTGTCAAAAAAAAATTATTTTTTATTATTGGGACATTGAAATTTACATTGGGTATGTTTTTGGTATTTTTCCAATAAAGTTAATTTATTAATGAATAGTGAAAATGTTGTATTTTAATTCAAAACCTCTTTTTAGTATAATTTATTTATATGATTATATTATCTTTTGAATTGGTTTTAAATTGAAATTAGAATATATTTTTACCATTTAATCCAATAGTGGTCATGGAATTAATTTCACTTTGAAATCGGTCTTAAACTAGTGTCAATCTTTTGATACTTTTTGTTTCATAAAAAAACGCTATTTGTTTTGAAAGTGGGAATTAATTATTAAATTAATTAATGCAACTTATATGTTTTGAATTTGGTAAAAGAGACATAATTTTTCAATTCTGAATATCAAATATATCTTAGGGTGAATTTTTGGTATTTTTCTGAAAAACATCAATTTTTGATGAATAGTGAAATGACTAAGTGGTACTTAAAAAACTGATTTTTCGTTTAAAAGAAATTTTACAACCACTATGTTTTGAATTTCAAAAACCCGACATACATGGTTTTCATTAATAATTATAATGTGGTTCAATGGGATTAAAATATGTTTTTGGTGAATAGTAACTTTTATGTTTTTAATCGCGATTAGAGGTAATTAGTGTAATTTAAAGTAATAATAATGTTTTAATAATATGAAATGAACATGACAAATGTCCTACCCTTATTGGATGTGTCATGTACGACCAAAAAAATCCATGGGTCAACTTGGGGACCCCATGGAGCCACTTTGTAAGGAAAATTAAATTAATAACTTTTTATTTAATGTTAAAGTAAAAATGTCACAAACATGAGTTGTTTTAATAAAAAAATTCTTAAATGGGGTTATACAAGTCATATTTTTTACTATAAATATTCATTAAAAAGAGGAAACTATTTCCTACATCATGATATTTTTTTATAATTTTTAGACATTAAAAAAATTAAATTATTTATGACACCATGATGATGCAGTGATTACCTCATTATTTAATGATATAAATAAAATGAAAAGAAAATAGAAAATATAAGCCCTACACATGTAAAAAACCTAATAGATGGGTTTATTTCTAACTCCTATCACCTTATACTCAAAATATATAATTTTTGGTCCTTTTAAATCTGAAAATAATTTTATAATAAAGTAACCTTTTATAACTTCCCAAGAGTGGCCCTCCTCTCCTCTTATAAAAGGCCCCCACCTCTACCACCTTACCCACAATTCCAAAGCCTTTGGATCGGCCAAACCCTGACCATTGTGTATCTCCACATCCCTCTATAACTCTTAGAAGCCTCACTTTGTTTAGAAGTCTTCCCAAGGAAGC
This sequence comes from Viscum album, assembly GCA_963277665.1. NCBI lineage: Eukaryota > Viridiplantae > Streptophyta > Magnoliopsida > Santalales > Viscaceae > Viscum > Viscum album. The sequence goes on from OY728120.1 coordinate 275,794,893, forward strand.
ATTTGAGCTCAAATCAAAAAGAGTTACCCGATTTAAAGATAGTGTCTTCTCTTGTGTTCTTATGTTTTATTTTGATTCTCCAACCCCTAAAATCTTTTTATTAATTTATTTTGTAACAACACCAGTATATTCCATTTAATAGGATTTGTTAACAAAAATGATTCGAGATACACTTAAACACACCTAAATCTAATGGTTAAAGAACATACTGTTTCTGTGGATGGCGAATTTCTGCCTCACGAAACAATGACTGTTTAATATTTTATTAACACCTTCAAAGGTGTCCATTATGATGAAACTATATTTATATATAAAATATAATATGGTTATGTTTTACTTAAGATTCTTTATTTCTCATTTATGGCATACCTTTATGGTTACCATTATGGATAAATGCGATATCCTCATTTTAGGAAGTGCGGACTACCGCCCCCTCAAAGTGATTTGATTCGTTAATGCCATATGTGGTACGTATAAAGGATTTAATTAATGATATTATATATGATATTATACTGGAATTATAATATTCCTTTATATCATTATTATTTGATTCCATAAAATACGAAATATAAATGAAAGTATCATTCACACGTACGTACGACTTACCGTCTCCACGAACGGTGCATTTCATTTCTTACCACTAAACGTTATGTAATATTATAAATGCATCTATATACTGGATATATATGATATATATGATATCTACATCATGAGTATAACTCTGGATATAATGGATACATGAAAAACTTGTAATTATAAAGTATTTTTTACTCAAGTACCAATGATCGTTAAAACGACCGTTATTAACTTAAATAATTATATATTGTTCATGACATGGTAATAAGGGATATAAAAGGAATAATGAACTTGAAAAGTGTTCTTATGCAAGTAGAAATTAACTCAAGTTTATTATTTAGGAGATTAAAGAACGATCGTGTCATGTTGGACCCAAGGTAAGGGATTTCATCTCAATCTCCATTCATTGAGGCATATTTTGTTTTAAACACAACATTCTTTTATACTGTGTATAAACCCCTTTGACTTTTACGTTTATTCAAAATGAATATTTTTATTTGAATACTTTAATAAAAGACAAAAGGGAATGTTTTTTTGTCGTATGTATGCGGTGACAACTACTTCTCTGCCGCCGTGACGATTATTTGAGTTTCGACTTCCTCAAAAAGCCATAACTTTTTTGAATGAAAAATAAATACCATATTTTACTTTTATTTTATTTTGGTATTGAAAATGGTTTTCATAATGTTTTTATATCAATGTGTAATCTTGTAATAACTCAATATTAAGTAAGGTTTAAGGCTGGGGCCTTGTAACTAACTAATTTATTTTTTAGTTATTAGAAAAAGGCTGGATTAATGTCTAGTGCAACATTTTTTTACTATTTATAAAATAGATCATAAAATATCGACAAATAATAAAAAATTTATATATAATAATGCTAATTTGAAATAAAAAACATAATATTACATATTTTAAAAGTATATCATTATAAAATGTCATAATTGAACTATGTGGGTTGTATACAATGTTACATACTACTTTCAAAGGACAAACTTATAATTAAATTTAATTTAAAAATATGATTTTTTTAATGTTTGGGCCCAAAAAATCTAGACAAATAAAACCCTTTTATCATGTTATGATTACCGAGTCAGTTTGGTCCCCTAGCTCATGTATAGGTCTAGTGATATGATTATTTTGGTTTTCTGTATTATGATAATTTGACTAATTTTAATGTGAGAAAAAATATGAAATATAATTTTACATGATAGCGTTTAAAATAATGAATTCTTGCATGGTTCATACCATACTATTGCATATTTATTTACATAATACTAACACATATAATGTTATAACGAATCATATTATATAACATCTATCATAAAATCTGATATATTATACCGAAAAATAAGATAGATGTGAAAAATAAATAATATATATCCATGTCATATCGTTGAAAATGATATCCGTATATAATTTTCTGTGATATACTATTTATAAAAAAATTGAAAATGTATTAATCTAAATAACTCTCAAAACCTTGATCAGATATAGATAAAATATATATAATGAGTCATAATGAAACATATAATTTCTAAATCTATAAAAATTAAAACAAGTAAATATAAAATCACATGTAAGAATAATTGATTACATATATAAGGAATATATATATATATATATATCATAACTTATTGTCAGTCTCTCTTTAACATGTGATATTTATATTGATCACCCAAAAACAACCAAATGACTCATTCCTATATAGGAAATCGATTAGAAATATAATAAAAAACACTTTATATAAATCATTTTTATATATAAATGAATTTTAGTACACCTCTCAATTAAGTAAGAATGAATGAAAGATAGGTTTGACTATTATATCATGTGTCAATGCATCTCTACATAAATCTGAAGAACATATGGGATGAAAATATAAAGAAATGAATTAAAAGGGATATACAATTATCCATGGATTAATTTATTATTCATTTTTAAAACATAATTATTTAAATAAATAAATTATATGAATAAATTTAGGAAAATAGGTTGTAGTGTACGTGCAATATAGAGTTTAGTATGAACATCCAAGTGGTAGATTATGTGGTTTCACATGAATTTTAAGGGATTCATGACTATATAGTTATATTATTTGGAGATTATATAATTCAATAAGGATATATAAATTTTATAAATTAAAATTTATTATACAAGTAATTATTTAGTAATAAATATTAAAACATATCTCAAAATACAAAGACATAATGAGAATGATACTTGTGGTATTGTAAAATATTTTCTTAAAATAAGGTAAAATGTTTATCAAAGTTGGTGAAAAATTATAAATATATCTGAGATAAAATAAATTAATTTTTCATGTAATGTAAATTCATAAATTTTACTCAATGTATTATAATAATGAAAAGTAATAGTTGATGAAAAAAATTAAAATATACATTTACATGAGACAATTTCAATGTAACCTAAAATAGTTACATATATTTTTGACACATAAAGATAGTTACATGATACATAATTTTAAATTAGTGATATATAATGAATGTTTTATATATTATAAACTATAAAGTCACTCAATATATAAAATAGACTGTAATATATTTTTTGAATGAATATTCACATAAGTTAGTAGGGTAAAAGTCATTTAATACAATGTTTTTATATACTCAATAAGGATGTGTGAGATAAGTGCATGTGATTAATTTTTTAGAAGATATTTGTGGAGAATAATATCATGAGTTAGTTAATGCATACTAGAATTATAAATATAAGTTTATGTAGAATACTTGTTTTCAAATGTGAATATGAAGTATACAAAATCGTCCTTAAACAAACCATAAATTGAATCATTGTAAAAAAATTAATTTTATCACATTCGAAAAGAAATTTTTGGGTTTAGAGTTTAAATAATTATTTCATAAAACATACATCATAAACCTATACATTATAAGTTGTATATTATTACTTAGTATCTTTTTTTACAACAATACATCACATTTAAAATAAATCATGTTTTCACTTCTTGAAAAATATTTTTGATTTTTAAATTGATACATTATTGGATCATAGTCATACATAAAAACAATAATAATGATATGAAAATGTAGGATTATCAAAAAAATAAAATTAAGGGACATAAAAAGAGGGATTAAATATGTTTGTCCATCTTAAAATAATGTGATCATAAAAGATAACATTCCATTAATAAAATAAAAATTGAGATCGAATAATCATTTATCTACACCTCAAATAAAACTTATTCCACAAAAATTTCACAAAAAATAATAATTAAACATTGTTAAAAAATTATAATCATAAGTTTATATTTGAAGACATGATAACACACAATTTTTTTTTCATATAACAAAACATGTATCCCTAAAAAGGCAAAATAATTACATTAAAATAAAATATCACTAAGTTAACATTAAAAATTAGATAATTATTATGAAAAATAATTATAAATAATTGAAAATTATTGTAGGTTACTTCGTATATTGTCTTTTAAAAACCTTTATAACAACCCTTACATGTTGAATAACGAATATAATCAACATCTAACATAATTTTCCAGAGAGCCTAATCATTACCCAAGGCATTAGAAATATAAATTGGGATCACCCAATCATAGCCAATATCCACGGACTAATATATATATATATAATATTATTTCTATCAAATAATCAATATCATAAAAATTGACTTATGAACTCAAAAATAAAACACATTCAGATATTGATAAATCCCATTCCATTAAAAACAATTTTTCCAAACTAAACTACGTAGAAAATTTTTATTTAAGGATTTTATTTGAATAAAAAATGATTAATTATAATGTAATAAAAATATATAATAATGGATTTTTATGATGGAAAATCCATCGACATTGTATATGTTAATATAGAACATTCATTTTTCATTTTTATAGAAAGTCAAAACAATTCGTATACAATACATGATAAGTTTTCTTATAAAATCTTTTGAAAGAATATAAAAATAGACATAAATTGTACTTAATAATTCTTTTATTCCTATATAAATACATCTATAAAATAATTTGATAAATATTTTAATGTAATAAAAATATTTAGAAAAAAATCAATAAAACAATTAATCTATTGTTTTTTAAGGAATTTGTCACACAACTCGATTCTAAATCATCACGTATGTTTTCTATATTCATTAATAATAAACATATGTTATTTATATAATTGATTAAGATCCATTTTAATTTATATTAATAGTTTTTAATTGTTTATTAATATTATATAATAAATTAAATAATTAATTAAGTTCATGTAAAACATTTTTATGATATTCAACACATATGTACAAAATGACTTTGGTATATTGATTGTGGTAAATGTTATAGCACCCCCAGTTTTGGGTATGTAATATTTTCAATATATTTTTATATATATATATAGTATATGGATGATTTATTTAATAGAAATGATATATTTTAATAGTTTTTTTGGGGGGGGAAAGGTTAGGTGCACGAGCTATGCATGGTGTGGCCAAGTCATGCGACAAAATATGAGATAAAATGTGACATAGGATTATTCAGTAGTCAATTTAACACAATTAGAGCATGGTTTTGGAGACCATGTGTGGAGAAAATGTGATAGGGAATCATCATGGTCGTGTCTAGCACATGGTTTGCGCATGGTTTTTCTCACCGTTCGAGTAAATCGTGCACGATTTAAAAGCACCTCATTAAAAATTTTATCTAACACATTTTGCCCATAGATATCTAATCTTCCCTCCAATGTGTTATTAAATCGTAATTTGGCTTGCCCAAAGGTCAAGGAAGGTTCTCCCATTGTTCCATAGTCCATACAAATGCTTCCCTTGGTGTTTAGAAGTTTATTCCTCGTGGTGAGTGTTCATTCTTCATCTCTCTTGATGGTTTTCTTATATTTATATCTCCACTTTTCTTGGTTTATATGATATATTCTTAAGATGAGTAGTTATGAGGCTTTGGATTCCAAATATGTATATATTTAGTCATTTTATGTTTGCAGATGAGATCTATGGAAGGTTTTTTGAGATTTAACTTGGTTTTATTAGCATTCTTCGTTAGTTTGTTATTTTCTCTAAATCCCATGAGGTAGGTGGCTTCACAATCTTCTCCTACTTCAATAATATATTGGTCTAGTTTAATAATAATTGAGTTTAATTATTTTTATTACCATTTTGTTGAGAAAATATTTGTATATTTTCTCTTTAGTGATAACTTATGGGTTTTTTGTGAAATTGTGAAATTGTGGTGAATTGTTGTGTAAATTGACTTAGTTCATGATTTTAAATTATTGATTTTAAAATATAGATTGGATGTATTTTTGAAATGGTTTTTCTGAATATTGTGTTTCAATATATGCTTTTTTTTATTGAAATTATTTTGTACTTTTGGTTTTATTAATGGATTTTGGATTACTTATGTGTGTATTCATATTGAGTTTACAAGGCATGGTTGAAATATGGCCTTGTGATCAGTGCCAAAAGTGTAATGGTACATTGGACAAGATTAACATGTGATGACATGGTAGATCATTTAGAGTCCACGCATGAGTATGGAACTTTCAAAACGAATCATGCATGTTTTATGGTGTGAATATGTGAATTTGATTCGTTATTCCAGATGGAACTTGTGTAATGGTTTTAATGAAGGTATTGGTCATTTTCATGATATTATATTTCTAGAATCTTTTTTATGTATAATTTCTTTATATTGAGTTATAAAGAATTTTAGATGTTTTTTATGTTTAGTAATAAAATATTTGGAAAAGTTTTTATATAATTTTATTATATAAATGATGTTAACTCTTCTATCGTTGTGGAGTGAGTTTGGTAGGATTGGGTGAAAACATAAAGAGCATTATTACTCACCCATGATTTGGAACATTGATTATTTTGTAGATGTCATATTATTAAACAGAATCAATGTAAAAGTATTACAAGGTTAGTATTACTTCCTAATACTTGGGATGCTTGGTGATGTTTAATCATGGAGCTCATGAAGCATCAAATATTATAGTTGTTGTGATGTTTTATTAGTTTATTTTCTCTTGTTTACTATGATGTTGTTATATTCCATTTTTGAACTTTATTTGTGTATTATTTTGAAATAATAAATATTGAGTTATCTTCCATGGTTATCATGCATCATATTGTGTTATGTTTGGTTATGTTTTTTTTTCATTTTTTGTTTTATTTTTAAAGGGTAAATCATACCCCCCAAGTATTACCACTCTTCAAAATTTATTTCTAGCCTTTGGCATCTTGGGGAAGTCACTTGAGGCCTACAAGCATCCCCACACCTTCTTAAAAACGAGGAGAAGGAGGGATGTTAAAAAATGTTCTGTTTTTTTTGGGCCACAATACTAATTTAGATAAATGGTATCAACGTGTTTTTTTCCATGTGGAATAAATAGTTTTCAATTTCATGGTTTTACTGATGAATTGATTATTTATTATTCCATGGGATTGAATCATATAAAATAGTATGATTTAGGGACTATAAATGTACATCATAAAGAGAAATAGTTAACCTTTTTAGGTTGACTGTGATTTCACTTGGGAGTTGGGTACATAAGTGTTTCATCGATACTTATAGGAAATTGTAATATTATTGTCAAAAGTTTAGGAAATGAGATCATAATGAAATGAATTTGCTAAACAAATTTCAACATCGATTTCACATTTAATTTTGAGTATGATATATGAGTTTATGTACTATGTTGATTTTTGAAAAAATATTCATTTGTTTTTCAATAAAAGTATTTTAAAAGAGCATAGTTGGTGTAATTTGAAAATAGTTTTTTTTTCAAAAGAATGTTGAATGTTTTCAAAATAGGTTGAATGTGAAAAGAGTTGTTTTTTTTAAATAAATGTTGTGATAGTTGATTTTGGTAGAGTTTCAATTTCTAACACATATTTTTCTTAGGAATGAGACTGATAGAATTTGAGTTTTTTTTAAAATGGCACCCGGTAGGAATCATTGAAACCAATATGATGGAGCTGTGGAGAATTTGGTGGCAACCGAGGCACATGTGAACCAAGAGATAGTTTATAGTAAAATAAAATCAATTAAGGATATAGACACATGGAACCTGATGGGTGTTCCAGGAGATGTGGATCATTCCATCCCTATCCAGAAATAGAATACTCTCATCTTACAATGTGATTTTGCACCATAAAGTTATAATTTGTGGCTAAATAGGAATAATCATATCTTCAATTTCTTTGGCATTACCATGGAAATGAAATTAAATATACCAACATATATGATCAAGGATTTTGAATGCCAGTGGTGGGATCTCTTATGAAGTATCACATATATCATGGAATTATTTGGGAGGATTTTGATGAATTTTTCAACAACCAATTCTATAAACATAAGTAAAAGATTAACTACACAACATAATTCATTATCCTAATAAAGGAAAATCTATCGGTCATAGAGTATGCTTTTAAATTTATGAATTTAGTGCTCTTTGAACCTGAGGATACTGCTAGTGCGTCCTTGAAGGCACTCAAAATTGAATAAGTACTGAGGCAAGAGATTCACTTAAAGATAATAGTGCTATGTAATACAGACTATACATAGATTGTGTATATAGAGAATGTGGATGAACTGGTCATCAATAGAGGTATGTGAGGAGGAAGGATCATGATACCTACATGAAGTGGTGGTAACTCTAATGGTGGGAGAAATTGGAAGAGGGACAAATACATCCAGTGTGGGAGAAGAAATCATAATCAGACAGTTAGATTAGTGAATCTTCCTTCAAGACCTATGAAAAACATGGGATGTTCCAATGTGGTACCTTTTATCACATGATGAGAGAGTTTACAAAAACTCCCAAATCCTGAAATAATAACAATAATATGTGACATCATGATATTTGTTGTCACAATTCACTATGTTCTAGTGCTAAAGTCAATTTTTAAGTGTCAGAATAATTTTATATCTCAATTTTGATTGGAAAAAAGTATCAATATCATCAGCAAAGAAGAGTTGTCCATAGTGATTATCAGAATTCCATGACTCCCAATAAATGGAAATCTGAGTAAATCACTAAGGAGTAGAATGCAACGATGGAGAAATTATAAGGAGTTGAGCATATGATTACAGATGATCAATATGGAACATTATTATTGATAGGTTTGATTCTCTTTAATTTATTCCTTAGGGAAGTGTAATTTGATATTAGTTGATTCAATTCCTTCATTGCTTCTTGTGTAGTTGATTTGATATATTTAAAACTAGATATGATTCCTTCTGTGATATAACATCGAAGAACTATTGGTCAAAGGGAATTTTGAGCCATTCTATGTAGATAATGTTCTATAACTATTTATGAAGCTCAACAAAAATGAGACTTCACAGTATTGGAAATGGATTCCTATTATGTAATACTAGATGTGGATTGGATGACAATGTAAAAGGATGACATCAATAGTTATAGAGGAATAGTTAGTTTTAGTACTGCGGATAGAATAAATAATATCCTTAGAGGCGAAAGTGTTGTAAATACAGGTGAAATGGGATTGCTAGAACCAGTTGTAGGAACAATATATTACCATTTGGTTGCGTTGAAATTGGAAATAAAGGAAGAGATTAAAGAAAATAGTTTTTCAACAGTCATGTTTCAATTTCATGATTTTTTTCATGAAAACTTTTATTGTTTTATACCCATTAGAAAAGTGTATTTAATGATAAATATCCTCCAACTGACCATTCTAATCTCACTTCCATCTTATTGAATGTAACCAATAGAATTAAGGGAGATGAATGTTCATGTAGAAGAGCTAGAAAACTATGGTTTCAATCAGCCGAGTACATCTCTATCTGTAGCACTGATCTTGTTCAAAATGAATTAATATATATCTATAAGGATTTGTGTGGAGAATATTTATCTTAACTAGCTAAAAATATGAATAGATATCCACATTCAAAAATTGATGACCTATTTGATCATTTTAGGGGAGAACAATGGTTCTCTAAAATTTTATTGTGATCCAGATATCATTAATTGAGAGTTTCAAAGGAGGATATTATGAAAATTTAATTCAGAATAAGATATGAAAATTATGAATATGTGGTAATACCTTTTAGTATTACAAATTTTCTAGATTTATTTTTTTCATTGATGAATCAGATATTTCAGAATATCATGATTCAATTGTTATGGTGTTTTTGGACAAAATACTAGTCTATTCCAGTAACATTGATGAACATGAGAAACTCATAGAGACATGGTTGGGAATATTGAGTGATAATTTCTTATATGATAAATATCTATAAATGTTTTTTTGATATAATATGTATTATTTCATTTCTATGTAATTTCTGTAAATGGTGATCATGTTGATCTAGAAAAGATAGATGTTATTATCTCAATGGAACCAATGTAGAACAACCTTGATATATGAAGTTATCTTGGTCTCTATGGTTATTATTGTTGCACTTTTCATGACATCTCATGACTATAATCACATATTACAACTTTGGAAAAGAAGGGAATTCCATTCTAATTGAAAGAGGAATTCCAAAAATAATTCCATGAGTTGAATGTTAATCTTACCAAAGCACCTATCTTGATATTTCCAAAATCATGATAGGGGTATGTGGTGTATTGGGATGCATTGGGATTGGGGTTGGAAGAGTTCTCTTAAAAAGATAATTTTTGTTGACTATTGATCCCAGTAGTTGAGAATGTATGGGAAGAAATACACTACTCATGATTTAGAGTTTGATTCAGTCATCCCATACTTTATGACGTTGCAACATTCTATCTTTGGTATGATATTAATGGTGTTGAAAAAACAGAAGAGCATGAATAATATTTTCTCACGATGATATTTGAATATGAGGCAAATGATATGGATATAGTATCTCCACATGTTTGACTATGAGTGTATGTATATACTGGGAAAAGAAAATGCATTGGTATATGCATTATACAAAAAGACATATACTCAGATGGAAAAAGAAGCATCCAAAGAGTGGAAATTGATGTCAATTCGTTCAAACATGCATGCGGAATGAGGGGATTTAGGTGATTTTGTGTTCTTATTTTCAATTTTTCTGGGTCCATATTTGATAAATATGGCAACAGAAGATCAAAAATCTGATGACCAATGTGTTAAAATGTGTTCAAAACTCAATGGTGGGCATACCATTGAGAGATAGAGGCTAGATATATGTTCAGTGTTGTGGTTCTATAATCATATGGTTGTAACTATGGATTATATGGAGAAACTTCAACATTCTTATCACAATATGACATGGTCTATTCATCCAGGAATACTAAAAATGTATAAATCATTTAAAGCACAGTTTTGGGGGAACTGTATGAAATATATGGTGGCTGAATTTGATTCAATGTCCTTAACATGTCAGCAAGTTAAGTCATAGAATTAGTGAATAGTAGTTATACTGCAGTCTCAACATATCCCTATATGGATGTGGGTGTAGATTATTATGGTTTTTGTTACAAGTATCCCATGAAATGTTTGGAAACACAAAGCGAATTGGGTGATAGTTTATTGAATCACCAAGTCAGCTCATTTGATTTCTATTTTTGAAATACATACGGTAGATAATCATTCCAAAAACTATAACCATGAAAGCGTAAATATACAAGGAATATCATTTTCTAACGTGTCTGATAGAGATCCAAGTTTCACGTATAATTTCTGGATATAATTATAGAAATCCCATGGAACATAAGTGGATATGATTTTGGAGTATCATCCTCTGATAGATGGGAAATCCAACATGACAATACAACCATTAGAATACTTATTATGAACTTGTGTAAGGAATTTTTGGTGGCTCATGGGAAAAGAATATTCCATTAGTTTAGTTCTCATATAATACCAATTATTAGGCCACGATTCATATTGTTCATTTTTTGAAGTATTGTGTGATTGTCCTTATCGTTATACATAATGTTGAGTAGAGATAGTTGAAGATTAAATAGTTGGGAAAAGCCATTTCCCTGAAATAATGGAAAATATTTAGTTTATTAGATTGAGAATTTATATGGATCAGATTCATTATAATTATTTTTTGTATCATCTCTGATGTCCATTTTCATTCACAGTGAGTGATCATGTGTTCATAATGATTTTTCCATGGATTATTCATCAACATTGTGGGATGCATGGAATGTTATATCCTCAATAAAAAGATCTTTTCATGGGTTCTGGATTAGGTCGGAGAGGTATAATATCTATTGGTGTTTCCAACATGGTTCAAAGTGGTGAATAATGTGTTCCTTGTATCATAACTGAATAGGTATCAACCTAATTCTGACCATGTGATTATATGGGATTACATTGACCTAGGTCGGATGACTCATTAAATATAACCTCGTGCAGATTGTGGATAAGAAAGAGAAAGTATTGGGTGAATAATTTATTTTTCATCTATGGGTTTTGTGGAAGCTTCTTAAATATTAGGAAGATACTTAGGAATACAAAAAGGAAACGAATGATCAATTTCTGGAACTCTTCTAGTGAAATGGTTATTTTTTTCTTTTTGTGGATGTAAAGACCATTGGTGGGGAGAATGTAGCACCAATAATTTTTGGTAATTATCCTTTTCTTTATATATTTATGTTTATAAAACATATGGTTGAATTTTGGAAGATTTTTTAGTTTTTAAAATTTTGTTTTTGGTTATAAAGTAATGGTTTACATGGTCCACACTATTTTCCCAAACAGTGTGATAATCTAGATGATTCCACGTGGATTGGGTAGTTTGAGGCAGTGGCTTCGATATAGATGGTTAATAGTTTTAGAGACTGCCCAAGGAGACTATGTAAAGGTTCATCTTTAAGGAAGTGGCTAATGTATGGTTAGTGCCCAGTTTGTCTAAATTTGTGACAAAACATTGTGTGGGTCAAAACTACCACCTTAAAAAGATGATCTAAAACAATTTTCCCTTAAGTGTATAATTTTCTTTTCTATTTTGCCCTATCTCAAGAAATATCATCTCAAAAGTTCATGTATTGCTCTCTCATCGATCAAGAGGTGATTAGAACGCATCACATGGAGATTATAAGCCGTTTCCTCACAGGATGTGTTCATTCTTCACTTTTCTGGGAATTTTTATTATATCTACATTGTCCCTATCCAAATAATCTTATATATATGGCTTATTTTGGAAGATAAAGGTTATTTGGATGCCAAATATGATTATATTTTTTTTGTGTTAGGGGAATGGATCTTTGGTGTGATAGTGGTTAATTAACATGATTTTTTTAACACTCATTGTATGTTCATCATTATCCCCAAAACACTCTAGGATGTTGGATTCACACTCATCTAACATTGCTTGAATTGATTGGAATAGTTTCAATTTAATTTAGTGGGATAATATTTACTATGAATGTGTTGTGAATATAATTGTATAAAACCTATTTAATTATGATTTACAGTTTCTGGTGAAAGTTTAAAATTGTGGTGAATTATTGAGTAAGTGATTTAGTTCCTAATTTCAAAATTGGGATATTAAAATATGGCGTGGATTGTTTTGGGGAATGGTTTTTTTGAAAATGGGATTTCAATAAAATGTAATTTAATTGAAGTGATTCTTGAATGTTGGTTGTTGATATGGCATTGGGCATACTTGTGTGTGTAATCATTTTGAATTTATGAGTCTTGGTTTAAATATGCCCTTTTTCTCAGTTCAAAAAGTGTAATGGCACATGGGAAATAATTACTATGTTGTAACTTGGCAGATCTATGAGAGAAAACTAATGAATATGGAATATTCATAATGAATTATGCATGGTTGGTGGTGTGAATATTTGAATTGTATTGGTTATGCCAAGTGGAAATTGTGGAACTGTTTTAAAAAATGGCATGGTCATTTTCAAAAAATAATATTGAAGTAAATTGTTGATATAGAACTTTTTTATATGTATATATAAACTATTATAGATGTTTTTTATTTTTAATTATAAACTGTATTGAAAATATTATTTATATAACATGTTTTGATATAAATGATTCTAACACCTTTATCCTTGTGGTGTGAGTTGGGATGTAATTGTCGAAAACATATTGATTTTTATGACTCACCACTACATTGGTACTTTAGTGATTTTGTAGATGTCATCTACCTAGACATATTCTTGTGGTCATGTTGATGTTTTATTAGATTATATTCCACTATATAGATTGATGATGTGTTCTTCTATGGTGGAACATTAATTGAGTATGATTTTTATATAAGAATGCTTTAGTTATCTTCCCTTGTCATCAGGTTTAATATAGTGGTTTGTTTAGTAATGATTTATTTTTTATTTGTTTTATTCATATTTGTTAAATCTTTGCACACATGTATTATGACATTCAACATTTATTTCTAGCCTTAAGAATCTTGGGGATGTCACTTAAGGCCTAGTAGCATCCTCCCACCTTATAAGCTAATGAGTAGGAGGGGTGAGGAAAAAAGTGGTAATTATTAAATATTATCCATGATAATAAAAATAAAATAATAATTATTTTATATAATAATTATAAATTAAAATCATACTATAAAATATAATTATGAAAAATTAATTATGTTACAGTCTTTGAAACTGTATACTATATGCACATATGGGTAACATTTACAGTTTTACCAAACATGAGGAAAATAATATATGTATAATTTTATATTTCAATAATTATTATTATAGGATAAAATTAATGTATTTTTATTACATAAATATAAATCAATCTTGTGACTTGGTCATGGAAACTGATTCACATAGCCTCATGGAGGTGATAATCCACACGTAAAGACGTATAATGTTATTATTTTTTTATGAAAGGAAATGTAAGAAATTTGATGATATATTAACCTTAAATAATGATAAATATGTCAATATTATCATATATAAATATACATTAAATCCTTCATTATAAATAGTATTAATATGTGGTTATGTAAAACAAATTATATCGATTCGTAATGCGGTAGTCTATCTAACACATGAACGAAGATTTCATTTCCCATTTGATGGATGAAGATATAGATATTTTTTATGAAATTAATATAATATAATATTATTATATATAATATATTAATATAATTATTTTATCATATTTTATGAAGATTTTATGGACTTATAAAATGAAATTAAACTAAAACATTCATATAAAATCTATACCTCTACTTCCGGAAGTCTCCTTTTCATTAAAACTTAATACTTTTATGGTTAGTAATATGCCTAAAATAATAAATATATAATGTTTTTATGGATACATGTAATGTATTATTTCAGTCATTTAATGAGATAGAGTGCTCAAAATTTCAATGAATGAGTGTAGAAAAGGATTCATTTATATGTGAGGCAAGGCGCATTATTGGAATGTCTTGTAGTATTAAATTAATATAAATTAACATTAATTAAAAAATGGAACCAAATTTGTATATTTAAAATATATAATTATTATGAATCTAAATAATTTCATAAAATAAAATTTTTATAATTTCATGTGATTCCTTCACCCTTATATATTTGTTCTATCCCCAAGTTAACCATTTTGGCAATTACCAAGATATCAATCTTTTATACTATTTATGGGTCATGAAATGTAATATAAAAAGATTTTTGGATCATTAATGTTAAATTTATGATATTTTAAACCATATATAATTTACATGGAAGATGATATGAATTTTATGAATTTTATATTAATTAATAAATTATTTTTTATTATATAATATCATTAATTTCATTTTTGGAAATAGTTGAAATATTATAAAATAAAATGTGTCTAACTGATGAAAAATGTGTAAAAATTATATATATTATAATATAGGTTTTATGTGTTCATAATATAAAAGAAAAATAAATTTTCATAAAGGATTATCTGTCATATTAAACCGTATCTTTTGGTTTAACTGGTTAGTTATCCAATTTTATCCTTACTACAATAATGACGTTTCCCATATTTAAGGGTAATAATTTGACTTATTATATGAGAAATGGATTATAAATATAGAAGATATCAAATTTTAGTTCATTTATAATCCTAAAAGACCCATTTACAGTTTGTTTGTTTTGTATTTTAAATAATTTAATAATGTATTATTTAACATATAATTTAATTAATGTAATTTTTATAATCTAAAATTAATTTGATTTTAATGAATAAAATAGAAAAATTGATATCAAATATATAAAATATAAACATCCATAATATGGTATATTGAACTTTTAACATAATGTGACATTATAAAACTTCAAAAAAATATAAATTTTAGTGTTATTAAAATCATTAACATGATTTTTCTACTTCTTAAACATGCACAATGTTGGCATTGTCTTTTCATTTCAGTTAATTTTTTTCACCACTAATCATTATAAATAATATATCATATTAAGAAATAATAATTTATCTTTAAAATAATCATCTAGAACTGAACATAAATATTTTTTATTTATTTCATAAAAAATTTTAAAAAAAAATTAATGCCAGGGAGTGATATTTTGTACTTAATTCTTTAAATAAAATATTTTAATGTTTGAAATAAATTTTTAAAGAAAAAAAGGTAATATAATAACATTTTAGATGATTATGGGATAAATATCCTCCTAAAATGAAAATAACTTTTTTTATTGAATATGAAGCCTTATATCTTTAGTTTTGATCATAATCAACCCATTTTACCTTTATATTGGTAACAACATATTAAAAGGTTAGTAATAATATTGAAAAATAATTATGTTAAACATATTACAAAAAATCAATTATTATAATAAATATATGGAATCAATTTTATCAATTTCAATAAACATAAGTGATAGAATTTAATTTAAAACTAGTCCCGTAATCTACAACAACAAGTGAATTTTCATAAAATGACATTCAAGTATAAAATGTATTTGTACCAAATTTAATTATAATAATAATTCATATAAAATTTATTTAATTATTCTTAATAAAAATAAATAAATCTATTTGGAAAAAAATCTGAAATATAATGAGACTTTTCAATACTTGAAATGAAAAGATAGTTTTCAATACAAATATGCATTTAAACTATTCACGAGAAGTTAATAATAATAAAAATCAAAAAATATCCCCCAAATGTAATTCTATTTTGATAATTTGAAAAAAAATATTATTTTAATTAAATTATATTTATTGAAATCACTTTTACAATTTGACCTATAATAATTAATAAAAATCATTTGTTAGGGATAAATATTTTTAATACATAAAATGAAATTGCTAAAAATTGAATGAAAATTTCTTAATAAAAAATCAATGAATTATTATTTTAAAGGTATTATATATATATATATATTTCAAAATTTAGTTAGTTCTATTTATATTAAACATTTTAATATTTTGGTAATAATATTAATTTTTAACTAATAATATTTTATTATTCTATTAAACATAGACTATCCAATATTGTATGTAATAAAATATAGTATTATTTTAATATAATAGATTGTTACATGAATTAAAAAAATATATATTTTAGAATATATGTAATTATTGTGAAAAATTATATTTATTAATGATTTTTAAGCTCATTAACTCCCCAACATGAATCACCCAGTTTATGTTGGTGAGCTACATGATTTTATATGCACCACCTCATATGTAAGAGGTTGTCAACTTACACAATTGGTCCAAATGGGGCAGTGAGGAAACTATACCAATAGTTTCAAAATACGTACATTAAAATGTTATCAGAAAATAAATAGTAACATAAATTTGACCAAAATAATTAGAAACCAATATTCCTATAAAATATGGGATTTCTAGTATTTCATAGCGAAAGAAAACAATAAACAAGCGCCCCAAATGTGGAAGGTCAAAATTATGTATAAAAAAATAATGAATCTAAATGACGACATAGTAACCTCACTATAGAGTCTATTATGGTACTTCCTCTAAACACAAATATTTTCTCCTCTTTACTCATTCAATGGGCCCTTTTCTATTCATGGATCCTTGATCATGGATTCTTTATACGCAAAGATATTTACATGCAGGGTGTGACTGTAAACCAAATATGAAATAATAATTCATTAATAACATCAGTTCTCATATATAAGAATATTATTCCATGATAAAAAATAAACGGTCAAGCAAGTAACCACCAATATTGAAGTAAGTGATCATGTCAATACCAAGACACATCAAGCCTCTATCGTACCTTCTTCATCTCCACAATGAAAATAAAATTTTAAAAGTAGTCATGATAATGATCTATACACAATTCCATAATATATCCTTGTGTTTTCACATAACCAACAATTGTTGGGTCAGACCACAAGACCATTATGTCTCATATTTATCACAGTTCAACCCACAAGGCCATCATACCTTTATCTATCACTGGTCATGCCAAAAGGTCATTATACCGCATAAATCTCTTGGGTTGGTCCACAAGGATATCAAATACCTAACTCATATATATTGTTCCCACATCATCATTTTTGTATGATTCAGATGATCCCCCTCTAAGGGATATCGAACCCACAATGGTCAACATATAATGTGCTTCCAGAATCAAGACCTCCACATGTCAGATATTCATATACCACATAGAATTTTATATATAGGTAAAATAAATTATATCAATAGAGAGTCTAGAAAACAAAAAACACACACACATACAATCATTTTCATGAATGGGTCTTAGGGGATAAACACGCACACACATGAATTCAATATCTAACTTGAGTATCACAAGATACACACTTAAAAAAATACAATCAATAATAAGGTATCTACCTTATACATGGGATCTATATGGAAACTAAATTATTAATTTAATCATTTTTATTCCAAACACTAATATTATCAACTTCAAATACCCATGTCACACCCGCACATCAACCAGATCAAGACCACACACCAATGAACCTACAAGCCACCCTAATTCATCTTAAAATGGATTATATATTGGTAGTCAAGTAGAAAATGGTGACATAGTGTTATAATTAAATATATTTTTTTATAAAAATCACTATCAATTTTAGATACAAATTTTTTATTTTAAAGGGTTTCTAACTATATAGAACCTATGTCTATCTGGAAATAGACCAAAAATCCATCATTAGATCATGAAAAAAATCAATAGACCCATATAAAATTTAATATATCTATGTAAAATTCTTGAATAATAAGTATATTCAATATAGAATGGATATGTAATACCATGTATGGTTCAATGGATAGATCGATGCCAGAAATGCATAGGATATGTGAATGAGATTTCTAATTCCATTGGAAGATATCACCATCGGTCACCCTACATGAATGAGGTTCAAGTTGGCTGAATGAAATATTAAAAATATTTATTATTGGAAAATTATGAAGGATATTTCACTTACTCTTAGGAAATAAGAACTAACATTATAGTAATGTTATTTTATTTTTCAAATATAAGTTTTCATCAAAAATGTTTTCCATTGATATTTTAAAAACTATTATAAATAATTTTTGGAAATTATTGAATTTTTATTTGATAAAAATTATATCATTTTTTAATAATCATGTAAAAATTAACATAGAGTTTTTTTGTATTTTTATAAAAAGATTTCATTCGATGTGAAAAGATAGAAATACCAATTTTCATTGAAAGCAATATTTTTTCTTTCAGAATTTACAAAGAATCAATTTTTAAATGGATTAATGTTCATAGTTGTTACATTATATTAGTAATAATCTTGTTATGTTTATTGGAATAAAACTTATGGTTCAAATTTTTATAAAAACAATTTTATATTAAAAATCCCTTTTCCTGGAAAAAAAGTATTTGATTTCATTTTACATTTTAATATAGCATTAATTTATCACCGTTATAAAAAATGAACCCCAAAAATTGGATTGAATATGTGGAATATGGATGTATAAATTTGTTAAATAGGAACCTTTCATTTTTGGTCAATTTAAATAGTTACCATAGTAAATAAATGTCACCAAGTTAGGAGTATATTGCATAAGTAAGGTTAAAAATAACATGATATAGACTAAAAATGACCATAAAACATGTATTCATCCTATTTTATTAGATTATATCATTATTGTCAATAAAAGTTTCAATAATACGGAAACATAACAACATATTTCATTTACTTTTACTTTTATAATATTTAAATGAATGATAAAGTCAAAAAAATAACTTTTTTACTTTTAATAACCATAAAAATTTGTGATAAGGATAAGAAAACATTATGTTGATTTATATATTGTTATTGAAAATATATATTATTTTTAACTTGGTAAATAATTTCTAATTTTTAGTTATCAAATAGTTACTTCAAATGATTATGCAACGATGATACAATATTAATTAAATTAATAAAAAATTAAAATAATTGATTCAAAAAATATTAAATGAAGTATAATTTTATAAATTTTTTTGGTTTAATTAATATTTTTGATAAATATAAAATTTAATTTATTTTTAAATATATTCTATACTAGTATAGTTATTTTCATGTTTTTTGTCAATGTCAAATCCAATGAATAGTTCCTAAAGTGGCATTAATGATATTTTATAATAATTAATTTTTAATTAGATAATTAAAATTCATGAAATCCATGTTTTTATCCAAGTGATTTTTTATGGATAGAAATATTAATTGTGTTCCATTTACAGGCTAATTACCCTTTTATTGTAACTATCATGACCCCTAAATAGTAAATACAATGCAATTATGGTAATTGTCAAAAATTATTAATAGAGGCTTAATAAAAAAGATGTGGGAGGAAACATCACCTAAAATTTTAAATTTTTTTTAATATATATTCTAATAATTATCTTATATTCTAATTTTATCTATTTTTATCCATTTGAAAATGAATATTAATTTATATTAATTTACTTTTTTATGAAATTCATTGAATACACCTCCCCTAATTTAAATTTTTCACCCCTAACCTCATATATACAGAATTCGAGAAACATTTCATTGGAAAATTCATACCAATGTAGACATCAAAATACCCCTCCCCATGTTCTAAAGGTATTATTTTAGGATCCCAAACATATAAGGAATAGGGTGACAATTAAAAGAGGTTGTCCAAAGAAGATATTTATCTTTTTATAGACTATTATAGTATCAATTCTGATTCGACATCCATAAATTCTTATTAAAACATGATAATATAATAACACTATTATATTAAATATAATAATAGTTTTTTATGTTAATTTCTTGATCTCTATAAATTTCATCTTACATCAAATGGGAAATGAAACCATTCATCATGTATATGGAGAACTACCACCACACGAATCGATGTAATTAATTTTCCATCCCCATATATCATAAATTGTTATAATGATGGATTTAATTGATATATATATATATATATGATATCATTGACATAATTATTATTTTTAAGGATAATATATCTTATAATTTAGAACATTTTCATCCATTGAAAATTGATAACTTTTTTCGTGTATACATGTGGATTACCAACTCTTTGAAGCAATGAGTTTAATTTTTCAAAAACACGTCACATGGTTTCTATATATAAGTTTAGTTAAAGAAATTTTTTGAAATTTTTTAAATTATCATAAATATATAACAATAAAATAACACTTAAAATCTTTCCATTGTGATTGTTCAAATATGGATACATTAATTATGTGTATGTGTTACCTACCATCGCAATGACTGTAACATAGTTAATTTTTCATAACCATATTTCATGGAAGGTTTTTAATGTTAATTATTTAAAAAAAGAGAACTATTTCATGATTATTATTCTATAGATTATAGAATAATGACATATTTGACTATTGTTAACCAAAAAAGTCATTTTGAACATATGAAATAAATTTCTCCAAAACATTTAGCGAGAACATATTTGACCAAGTAACTTATTATAACACGATAAAATGATAAAATAATCATAAAAATGGATATTAATATAGTAAATAATAAACATAATTTTATTATTTGTAATGATTTGTAACATACGTGACATTCTATACTTAATGAAAGGTGAAATTTAACTTAATACATCGTTTTAAATGTTTTATAGAGTTATTTGAAAAAAAAATTCATGTCCATATTCCTAAAATTATATTATAGATAAATTTATATTGAAATAAAAGAATATTAAATAATTTTTAATATCATTTAATGTTTTCAAAAAATGAATATTTCTTTATATTATTAACATTATTAAAAAAATATATATTGTATTTTTTATTTTAATATATATGGTGTCAATGGTTTTTACCAATACTGAAATCCTTATTTTATATTTTTATTTCTATATTATATTAATTATTTTAATAGAATGGAATCCAAACTACATTTTTTTGAAATTTATTTCTTGAAAAAAACATATAAGAGAAGAGTATTTTGATATACAAAATCCGTTTTTATATGAGTTTAAAATAGTTTTCCGTGGAATTATAATTAAAATATATAATCTTAAAATGTTTTATATATGATTAAGTCCTTTGAAATTATTTTAATGATTTGTGTTTTCATTATAAACTAATTATGGGTGATTAAATTATAAACAAATGATGGGTGGTTACACTATAAATTGATGATGTTTAGTTCCTTCATAGCCATCCAATTCATTAGGTAATGATTATATTCTCTCGAGAATTATATTGGAAGTTCCCAATATGGTTATTACAATTTAAATTGTTCAATGCAGACGATGTCTCAAGAACCTAAATGTCTTTAAATTTCATTATTTTTTTTATGGGAATGATTTTATTTAAAAAGGTAAACTAATGATTTTTTATTTTAAATAAATAAATAATTTATTTTTGGGTAAACATGTATGTTTTATAAAATTTTATCAATGTTTTATCATTTTTTCTAAGAAAAAATCATGTTTATTTTTTTTATCATGATTTATTATAATGTATTCTATGGAAAAATGGGTATAAATTAATATTTTGTGTGTGGAAAAGTCATTATTAATTATTTAAAAGTTTATTATATTGAAGAAAAACACTTTTTATGATTTCATTTTAAAAAAAATAGAGTGAAAGTACTGTGTATTATTTTTTATATCCATTATGTATATTTTGGTTTCACCCCATGTTTTTAAATATCATTTAATGGTTTAAAGGATGAGCAGAAAACTTAATAATGATATAACTCTAGATGTGGGTGTTACCTTGAACAAAGCATGCATGTATTTCTAATGAAATTATTTTTTGGATAAAATGGATACATATTGAAAATTTCCACTTTGAAAGTGTTTGTATTTAGTATATAAAAGTCTTAACCAAAAAATTTTCATTGGTATACAGGTGATACAAAATTTACATTTTATGTTCTAATATTGGATGGATATAATGGGGTCAAATTTATCAATATAAAAACCCGAAATGTAAAGATTGCCTTTTTTGATTCAGTTTAAGAAAAACTGATTTAGGGATGCTATAATTGGTATTAGAGTTAGGTTTAGGAAAATTTTGAGGATGTTCTTATAAGATGTTATATTATGTGTAATAGATGTAATAATGGTTTTTTTAGTATATAGTTGACAATATGTAAATATTATTATGCATTCCATTTAATATTTTATGTGGTGAGATTATATTGAAATTAATGAGATTTTGGTAGACATTTTATTATGTTGTGGTAGATGTAAAACATTGATTTAACATGAATTATTATTTGATTAAGCCTACGTCTACATTTTTTGAACGTAATTTTATAGGTATTTATAACATTTAGGGTTTATATAATATTAAAATTGAAGAGATTTTGTATTGTTAAAATTGGATAACATATGATATAGAGAACCATGTTATTGAAATGTGATTTTATGACTATATGATTGAGGTTATTTTGAAATTATTTCAATATTTTGGTGAAAATTATATGATGTAATAGGAATAGTGGTTAAATTATATTATGGATGCATAAATTAATTTAATTTGTAATTATGGTGGTTTAGGTTATTTATAGAAGTTGTTAACAATTTTTTTAAATTTTATTATCAAGTAATATATATTTTTGGGTATATGGATTTGTGAGTATCTAATGTTTATTGAAGATAAATGATATTTCAATCTCAGATGAAATTGTAATGAAATCCTTATGATATTTTTAGGCATAATACGGAAAATATTGATAAATTTTAAGGTTAATTATTTATAGAATATTTTAAGATGAAAATTGGGTGTTATTGCTTTGGATTTCGATATTAATATTATATTTTATCATATAATGGGTTATAAATTTTACGATTTATCTTACCTTGTGAAAACTATTTTTTGTTGGTTAATGTATAAATATAACAGTAATTACTTATTATCATTCATCGAATTTATGGGATCCATAATAATATAATTTTAATTATTTAGGGACAAAAAAATTCATTTAGAATACTCATGATTTGGATGAAAATATGAGATTGTGGTGGAAATTGTTATTAGCAAAAATCATACATAACAAGTATTTATGTTATCCAAAATTTCTTACTATATATGGTAATTGAATTACTAAAATCCAGAACTATGATCATAAAAATATCATATTACCTTCATTTCAATCTAATTGATTGTCGTTTTCACACCTCTTGGGTTTATGGTTTTTTGGTCACTAAAAATATCATAATCATTAACTATGTTATGATCAATAATCCCTATCATTCTCTATCATTATATTGACATTAAATTTCCTTCCATGTATTTATTTTCACTTCCAACTAATGTTCACCAATTTAGAAACCTAGTTTGTTTTATTCCAGATGACCATAGTAAATTTCTATATTTATTTTTTAAGATGATGTTTTATTAACTCTTTTTATGACATGTAATTAAAAAAATATATTTTAGTAATTAGAAAATTTTAGTAATGTGATCAAGGTCAAATTTAGAGGAAAAAATTATTATGGTTTGGGGGATGATGTACAATTTTAATATATTAAAATAATGTTTATATTTGATAGTGTATAATTTATGCAACACCGAGCTTAAACGAATCGTGAAATATAAATATTTAAATATGACTATTATAGACTATCCATTATGTTGGTGGGTATAAATAGGATTAATAAAATCATGAAATATATATAAGTATAATAACAAATATTACTTTGTTGATTAATACATTTTAAATAAGACCTTAATTTTTAGTAATGTAATTTTATTCATCAAAAATTCATCTTCTTGAAAAATGATTTTTATTTATTTTTATAAGAAACTATTATAATTATTTTATTGAAATTTCTTTAAATTTTATTTGTTTAAAAGGATATAATTTTTTAGATATTCATTAATAAAATATTTTTATAGTGATATTTTTATATTATTTATTTAATGATTATTTTTTCTAGTGAATCGGAAAAAAAATTATTTTCATTGAAAAATGTATTTCATAAAAAATTTACATAGTACAATTTTATTTTAACAAGTTTTTAAAGTAAAAATATTTTTATTTAATTATTATTAATCCAATTAATATTATTAAGTAAATTTTATGGTTTAAATTTATATTAAAACATTATTATAATTAAAAGGTATTATCAAAGAAAACTTTTTTTCATTGTATATTTTATTTTAATACTAATAAAAATTTTTCAACTTATATAAATTCATCAGGAAATATTTATTCCATAGTTTGAATATGGAGATCAAATTTTTTATATAGTTCCATTTTATTTTTGGTCATTATGATTAGTAACCATAATAAATAATTGTTATTATGGTAAACGAAAATTAGATAATTAAAGTAAAAAATAATATGATAAAAAGTAAATAATGACCATAATACTTTCTTTTATCCTATTATGTTTTTTATTTTTTCATTTCCAAACTTATTTGACAAAAAGGAAACATTTTGTGATATTTATTTTAATTTTACATTTATAATCATTAAGAAAAAGATAAAGAAAAAAATGTCAGTTTCTATATTTAAATATTTATAATATTTTGTTTGAGTGATAAAGAAAATATTTTTTACCTATAAATAGTTATTTTAATGACTAAATATATTTTTATCATCATAATTTATTTATAAATATTAATAATGAAATAATTATATTAAATTTTTATGCAACATACACACAATATTTTTTCAAATTAATAGAAAAATAAATAAATGATTCAAAAAATATTAAATGTAATATAATTTGAAATAATTATTATGTTGGACAAATTTTTTAGATAAATATTACATAATAGTAATTTTTTAAATTGTTATATTCAAATATATTTTTTCTCAGGGTGTTTTCATAGTCAAATTAAATGAATTGTTTCAAAAATGTATTAATGATATTTTAGAATAAATAATATTTTCCTAAATGATTGAAGGTTCATAAAATGCAATATTCCGATAATTAATTGGGATATGGTTTAAAATATCATAAATGGTTGATTTATCAACAAATATTCATTTTATATTAATCATCTTCACACTTAAAGAGTAATAAACATTGCTATCATGATAATTGTCAAAAAAGACAATCATAGGGTCAAAAAAAGATGAGGGTGAAAAATAAACATACATTTGTACTATATTTATTTTATATGTCTATTAAAACTAATAATCCTATTTGGTTATAATTATATTAAATTTTATCTATTTTAAAATTAAAATTATTTTATAATAATTTAGAACATAATGAAATTCCACGAAAGACCCACTAGTCATCATAAAAGGAAACCTCCTCTCATATCCTCTACAAAATTAAAGATCTATTTAGTTAAACAAAAACCCACAAAAATACCATTCTAAAATATATACCCACATTATAGATGTA
This sequence comes from Viscum album, assembly GCA_963277665.1. NCBI lineage: Eukaryota > Viridiplantae > Streptophyta > Magnoliopsida > Santalales > Viscaceae > Viscum > Viscum album. The sequence goes on from OY728120.1 coordinate 275,821,170, forward strand.
TTATTTTCATCATAATTCTAATATTATAAGTCTTATTTTGTCAAAAAATGAGGTTGTCTGAAGAAGAGATATAAATTTTTCACAATAGTTTTTACATTATTTATTGTTATAACTACTTCAAATACCCTTAAAAATGATGAAATAATAATACCAAAAACATAAATATATTTAATTTTTTATTTTTATGTTGTAACCAATATCGACATCCTCTTCCATCAAATGAAAAATGAAACGGTTTTTCATGCGAAGGGCGGACAACCGCATCATGAATCGATGTAACTCATTTTCCATCACCACCTCTCTCGACTATTTATAACTATAATTTTTTTTATATTTTATTTGTTAAATTGATATCATTTGATAATGATAATGTATTGTATAATTTCTTACCTTTCCATCATGTGAGAAATGATTACGTCATTCATGCGTAAATGTGGATTACCACATCCATGAAGGATGTCATTAATTTTTCATAACCACATCACATAGATACTATATATAAGTAAATACAAATAATATATATGATATAATAATAATTTATCAAATATAAAATGTAACTAAACTTCTTTCCATCACGATCATTGAAAAATGGATATGTTTCTCAAGCATACGTATAATCTATCATCTCGTTGATTATAATGGAGTAAATTTTTCAAAACCATATTTCATGGATGGGTTTAAAATAATAAATTTTTTATAAATATTATAATTAAATCATTATTATTATTCAATATATGATGTAATAATAGAATATTTTATCGTAATCAACCTACTAAAGTCATTTTAGACATATGAGTTGAATATCATCAAAACATTTGACATGAACTCAATTGATTATAACATGTTAAAAGAAATATAAAACCTCATAGATGTTATTCATAAATTAAAAATGCAATTTAATTTCATTATTTATTAAGAAAAATATATTTTATGATGATTCATATTCAAGGCAAGGGACAATTTAACTCAAATCCCCAATTTAAATGTTTTAATATTTAATTATAAAAATATTTTTATTCCATGTCCATATTTGTAATAATATTTTATAGATGTATTTATATGGACATAAAATAATTAAAAATTTAATATAATGTCTCCTAAAATTGTTATCAAATAGGAATATTTTTATAGATTATTTTTATATTCAATAAAAATGAAAAAAGAAATGTTTTTTTAGAATATACAGTATTAATGGATTTCCCAAATGACACACATATAATATGATATTTGGATTATATTATAATTTTACATTATTATTTCGAATAAAACCCTCATTCCCTTGTTTTGGGAAATTATGTTTTTAGTTTTTTAAATGAATGTGTATTCTGATATCAGAAATTGCTTTCGTACAGGAATAAAAGTGTTATTCAATGGTTTTTTGATGAAAAGAATCAATATTAATATATTTTATTCTTGATATCATACATAACAATTGTTTATGATTATGTGGGGTTCCATTATTAACCATTTATCAGCTATTTTTTATAGTCCACAGATTAGTGGTAATGTTATTAACCATTTTTGAGTGGGTCAGTTATAACCGTCCAATTCATTGAGTAATGATTATGTTCTGTAGATAATTATATTTGAAGTTAACCATATGGTAATTATAATTGTAGGAGTTTTTGTAAGTGTTCTATGAATATGATTTCTCATGGAACCTAAATGAATTTTCTAATCTTGGTTATGAGTTCTTATGGAAATCAATTTATTTCAAAATTTATGTTAAATACTTTTTGATTTAAATAATTGATTTCGACTCTTTTGGGTAAACAGTATATTTTAAATAATTTATTTTCATTGATTTCTATGTAATACATTAAAAACAAATTTTTATGATTTTCAATTTTTGATTAATTATAAAGTACATTATGAAATATTTTGGGCATAAATTTTGATTTCATGTATTTTTCAATTATTATTTTTTGATCTCAATATTAATTATGTTGAAGAAAAAACTCTTTTTAGGATTTATGGTTTAAAAAATATGATGTTTCTCAATCTCCTTTTAGGTAGATTACTGTTATTTTTGTTCCCATTCAATGTTTTTATAAAATTTACATAGTTTATGGATGATTATAAATGTTAATAAAGTTAGAGTTCCTTATATGGAAGTTACCATGAGTGAATAAAAAATTTATTTATGAAAAACATGGTTTTTGAAAAAAAGGGATACAGTTTGTAAATTTAATATCTAAAAGAGTTCTAAATAATTCTCTAAAAGTCTAAAATAAAATTTTCGTTTCATTTTTAAGACATACAATATTTCCATTTAATGTTTTATGATTAGGTCACCATAATTGGTTCATATTTTTCTATATCAAACACAAAAATTTAATTATTATATTCATATAACATGATCCAAATGTGTGAGTCTAGGGTCAATATAGTTAGTATCAGAGTCGGGATTCAGAAACATTAGAGAGTACAATATTTTCATGTTATGTTATCTTATGTTTCATGGATACCATCTCAGGTTTATGATGTTAAGGATGATCAAAAGTTTGTAACATTTTACATACATTTTTATGTATTAATTGATATAATTATTAAGTGAATAATGAAATTTTGTGAGTTAATTTATTGGTCTGAGGTATATTTGACCCATATGATTAACATGATGTATTATTTGATGAAGAATTACATTAATGTTTTTTGTATATTTGTAATGGTACTATTAAAACAGAATGTTTATATGATATATAATGTTGATTTAATTATTGGTTATTTGAATTTGGGAACATATGATATAACTAACAAAGAACCATAAAATTATACCAGGGGAATTTCATTAAATTTAGATATAAATGGAGTAGGGTTAAAAAAATTTATCAAGGGGATGGGGAATATTTTCTCAACATATTTGGACTCTGTGACACAATTCATTCACTAAGCCCCTGGGCCTTTCGTCATACATGACTTAATTGGGTTCCCTCTAAACATAAAAGAGAGGGATAATCTAAAATATTAACAAAAAATATAATACTTTTTGGCATGAAAGACATCTAAATTTTTGGGAATATTAATTTGTGAGTCACTAATGTAAACTTGAGATAAATTTTAAATAAATATCATAAACGATTGAGACACAATTCTTCTAATTTTAGGGATTAAATCAGATTTGATAATATTTTGTTGAATAATATGGTTATGAATTTTTCAAACTTCTTAATTTTAACATTGGGTGATATTTTTTGAGGTTTGGAGATTAGTGTTGTTTTTTATCACATGATTGTTTATTCATGATAAGAATTATATTACCATGTGATAACAATTTTGGTTTTTGGGTATTTCGAAAAATATTTTGAATAAATTTTTATCATTTTGAGATATTTTTAGATTTATTGAATTTGAATTTTGTGTTTCAGTCTTAAATAATCCTCTTAAATACAAATAATTTGGAATAAGTATATATATATATAAATATGATATTGTGGTGGAAATATATTAATGTGTGAAATTATGCATATCCATTAAGTATAATTTCCTTAAGATCATTTTACATATGTTAGTGGAATTCCTCGACATTGGGAAATTTTTGTGAAAAGAAAATAAAGTATCTGATTACCTTCATTTTAAATAAAACTACAGACCTTTTCAAATCACCTTTGATTACAATTTTTCAGTCTTTAAATTTTTCATGAAAATTCAATTTCTTATAATGAGTGATCTCTATCACTCCCCATAATTATCATGAAATTAAATTTCCTTCCATGTATATATTTGGACTTCCACTAAATATTATTTAATATTGAGATCTATTATTTTTTATTTCAGATGACATTCTATATCCCCTTTCTCTCTTTTTGAGAGTAATTTTTATTAACCCTTATTATGATGTGGGATTTAAATAATGTTATTTTGAAGTGTCAAACCATTAATTTCTATGATCACATTAAATTTCGGTTGTTTATTTTTCTTAAATTTGGATAGAATGAATTATCTCAATGACGAAAAATAGACAATATCAATTTTCATCCAAGATATGAAACACTGATCTTTAACGAACATCAAAATATTATTATTTAAATATAAAATTTATAAAGTATATCTTGTAATATTTTTGTAATAATAGGATTAATCAAATTATGAAATATATATATGTCGTAATAAATAAAAATTTACAGGTTAATTCTTATGAAGTAGGGATTATATTTTATGTAAAGTCATTTTACTATTCTAAAAATGTTTTCCTAAAAAAGAGTTTTATTTGATTAAGTGAAAAAAATTTATAATTACGTTCAAGATTTGATTTTTTTTATTTGATAAATATAATATATTTTTTGAAATAAATTTTTAAAATTAATATTATTTGTGATTTTTGTTTTTTATGAATAGATAGATTTCTTGATGAATAGTGAAAAATACTTATTTTCATTGAGAAATATATTTTTGTTTCTTGAATTTAAAAAATTCCTATTATTAAAAAATGGTTATGAAATATAAATAATTATATTATATTATAAATATTAAAATTATGATCCGTAGAATCAATATTATTGACGAATTTGTTATAATATAATTAAACATAAAGGCATTTTCTCGAAAACAACTATTTTGTTTCATTTCTTATTTTAATATTAAATAGTTATCTTCCAATTCTAGAAATTTAATCCTGAAAAAATTAATAAATCTTTTTATTTTTTAGTTCAAACTTTTTTAAATAGTTCCCTTTTATTTTTCGTCATAATTATTAGTAACCATAGTGATTAATTGTCTCTATGGTAATTGTAAATCGTGTAATTAAGTCCAAAAAAAGTAATAATAACTATATAATAATAATAAAAAATAACTTTATCATATTTTATTTTCGTATTTCCAAAAAAAATATATCTTTTTCAAAAATATGGAAACATGGTTCCATATTTCATTAATTTTGACCATTATAATATTTAAGTAAAATAAATAGTCAGAAAATCCACTTTCATTATTTTTATATATATAATTTTTCAGATGGGGAAAAAAAACTTTTGGTCAATTATAAATTTTTATTTGAATAATAAAATAATTTTTATCATGAATAATTTTTTATAATTTTTTATGATGAAATAATTAATTTAATTTCATATACAACGAAAAAATAATATTTATTAAACAAATAGGAAAAAATGATTTAAAAAATATTAAAGTAATATATTTTTAATAAATAATAATTTTCATTAAATTTTTTAGATAAATATATGTTTTTATGTATGTGTGAAATGATTAAATAATAATTACTTTTCTGTAAAACCTTTTTCATAATCAAATTTATTTTTGAGGAAGATAATGAACTTACTTGATGGTTCCGACTTGAGGTTGCATAAACATTACTGAAAACATTGTTTCAAATGTTTTAAATATTTATTATATAAATATTTAATTTCATGATAATATTCTTAAATAATTTTATGGTAGTATTTTTATGGACATAAGAAAATTATATAGGATAATTTATATCTCTTTTAAATGTTTTCAATATGGAAGATTCTTAGAGAACATTTTTAATTTCATTTCAATAGACAAATTAAATGTTTTATTTTAATGTGTACGATGTCAATTGATTTTCCCACCACCATAAACATTCATTTATATTTGGATTTATAAATAATATTACTTGTTTTATATAAAGGAACAACATTCCTCCCTTATTTATTTCATTTAATTTTTGAAATTTATTTTAAAATTTAAATAGTATTTAAATATCCGAATGTTTTTTATACAAGTTTAAATGAGTTTTTGAATTATTTTTTGAGGAAAATATGAAATATCAAAAAGTATTATTCATAATATGATACTTGAAGTTTTTTATGATGATGATTTTTCCCATACAAACAAATTTCGGATAGTCCCATTATAAAATAAGGATAGTTGGTTATGTTATAAACCCATGAAATTTGGGTAATGTTAGCCCTCCATTTAAATGAGTAATGTTTATGTTCATCGGATAATTATATTGGATGTTGACCATATGGGTTTTAGAATTATAAGGGTTCTCTTAAGATGATAAATCAAGGAACCTATGTGAATTTTATGTGATTAATTTTTATTTTTTAGATATTTTTTGTTTCCAAAAATTAAGGTAATGATATTTTTTTAATGAAATTATTATTCCCCTTCAGGTAAAAAAGGTATATTTTTAATAATGTAATTTCACGGGTTCTCATGTTTTCTTCAAAAAAATAATTTTAATGATTTTTAATTTATGATTTCATATAGTGTTTTTTTATAGAAATCATTGTGTAGAAATAATTATTTAGTATGAATGTAATTGAATAATTTTGACCTCAAATTTTATTATGTTATAGAGAGACTATTTGTAATTTTATGGTTTTAAAATATACTAACAGGTTTATATAATTCTCTTTAATGTATCATACTAATAATTGTTTTCACATAAACATTTTTAGAAGTTTGATATATTTTTTATTGAAGAGTATAATATATAATAATGTAATAGTTCTAGAAATGGAAGTTACCTTGATAAATGAAAGCATATCATTTTAAAGAACATATTATTTTTCGAAAAAATTGATACTGTGTGGAAATATATAGTTTCATAGGGTTTATCCTGATTTATAAAATAGTAAACTATAAAAGTTTATTAGGTGGGAATTGATCAAATATATCGTTTTTATGTTGTATGTTTGAATGGAAAAAATTGGGTTACATTTATTGGTTTTTAATCCATAAATATAATGATTATATATTAATCACTATAACTGAATGTGAAGATTCATGGATGATATATACTTGGCCACCGAGGAAAAAATGATTGTCCAATGATAATAAAAATTGTTCAACACCTCTTCCATGGCTATTGTCTTGTCTATGAGACCAGTAAATGTGCATGTCCATTTCCATTACAACAATATACCTAGTTGTTATGTACTGGATAGCCAGTGGAACATCAAAAATTCAAAGCTAAATTTTCATTCATTTATCTCAATATTTTTGAATTATCTGCCTTCAATATCCTCTAACAATACCCATATATTCTATTAATGTATAAATATTATTAAATTAATGAAACATGTAATTTTATGGGTGAAAAAAAACTATGAATAATCATGTGATATTTAATAAATAGAATTTTGAATGTTATGATAAAATATTTATTTCAAGAATCTTGGATATATTATTAAATCACCATTGTTTTGAAATATCGAATAAATATATGATGAGTAATTATAAAAAATGGGTTGTTATATATGATGTCTTAAATTTCAATTTTTTTAAAAACATTAGTTGTATCATAAATAAGTCTGACTATGATGTGTTTTAATTATTCTTCACAGGATTCATCACCATTAATGATCCTACAATGGATATAATCATAACAGAAGAAAATCAGAACATTAAGTGAAATCAATACCACAGTGATATTTTGATCATTATCATTTTATATTAAATTCCTATATAATCAAGATGGAATCTTGTGTGAGTTGTTAGATATCACTGAAAAATGTGGTCAAAGATGATACGATTCTTAAATTATTATAATATTTAATTATATTTAGTAATATTAATATATTATATATTTGTCAAGAAGCATAGTAAGTATGTAATCACTTTCATTAGGTGATAACCATGTAGATATATATGTACCATGTTATTTTATTTTTTTAATTTTTATACATGTACGAGTGTCTTATCTAATGAAATTTAGACCCATTGTTAATATATATATATATATATAAAGTTTCATATAGAGATTTGTAAAAATTGAACATTAAGTACTGAGATAATATATATATTTTTTCATGGAAAATATGTTTTTACTCATGAATTAATTATTTTCATACGAATAATCTGAACAATGTAAATAATTGATTGATACCTACTATTTATAGTAATAATTATCATTGTGGGAAGAACATTTTAGTTAATAAATAATTGTTTTTATATGTTATTTATTCAGTAAAAATTGTATGTACACCAATTGGAAGAGTATCTACCATGTCTCTTGTTAACAAATGTAATATTTTTTTAATGGAAAATTTATGAATGTAATTTTGATCTAATTTTATGAGAAGGAATTTTCCGAGATGACAGGTCCCACTTCTTCAAATTAATATTGGGATAAATTAGAACATATATATATATTAAATATAAAGGAAATATATTTATTCTTAAAAAATGTAATGAATTGTTTTAAATTTCTAAGACACTAAATAGAGAAAGAATGGATAATTTTTTTGGGATTTAAAATAATTTTATCCTCTATAATATTATGATTAGAAACAATTTAAGGCTCAACTATTATGAAATATCAAATTATATTATTTCCATAGAACATCAATTCAGAGGTATTATCCTTTGAGGGTGGGGAAATCAATAGAGTATACTCTGATGATATTCATAGTGTCATAATTTCTTATAAGATTAATTTTTATACAGAATAATATCACGAGAAAATGGTGGTCAAATTTTAATTATTTAAAAATTTAAAATTAAATGAAATTAAAGTTGAGAAATGAACAAATTTTAATGAAAATCATGATGATAGTTACATTGAGAGTACAATATCACAATTCTCCCTAAATTTCAAAACATCCAATGGAAATAATAATGATAAACATGCTTTTAAATTATTTAACTATGGAGGAGTGGGAATATTCTCTTATAAGGGTATAAATAAGAAGTCTATTAATGTATATGAAGAGGGAAATTCATAAATATATCAATGAAGAAGAAATACTGGTAGTAATTAATAAATCAAAAGGTAATTTTTTTTTGAAAAAGGTAAATATTTTTATCCATTTATGATGATGAATAATTCACTACTCTGGATCATGATTTCAAAGAAGAAGTGGGATTCATGAAAATAATTATAAATCTAATTGATCTTGTCAAGAAAAAAATATTTATCTAATATTGAGGGTAAAGAGATATAAATTATAGAAATTAACAAATATGGGATGTATGAATATAATTACATTAATAAAATTAAAAAAGAATATTTTTAAATAATATAATATTAAACTTATATCAGTTGATGAAAATGATAAATATATTGAAGAGAATATATTTATAAATCTATAAGTTTCTATGAATGATAACGTAAAAGAAAAATTTGGACAAGAATTTTTTTCAAAGTGAAATATCACTCAAACCATCAATTCAAATTTATTACTATAGAAAATTAATTATTTAATATAAATGAATATTTTGATAGTCATTGAATGAAACATTAAATAAACCAAATTTATTGAGAATTAATATATTACTAATGAGATTATTATTAAATAAATTTACTTCAAAACATAATACTCAATGGGAAATAACTTTTTAGGATTTTATAGGGTAAATTATTATTATTATTGAATGGGTAATGAGGTTAAATTTATTATAATGATGTAAAATAATAAAAAATTTACATACAATAATTGCGCTATTTTAAAAGAATAATATGAAAAAACAGGGATAAATAATTTTTTTAAGAAATCCACCTCCATGAAAAGATAATTTTGATATTAATTTAATAAAGGGGATACATTAATCCATGAAGAATGTCACTTTTCTCTAATAGAAAAAACTAATAAGAGAAGTATGGAATATGTTTTGGAAAGTAAAATTTAAATTCCTTGGATAATGTTATTTTTAGAGGACATGAACATAAGTCAAATTTATTTTTTCATAATATGTCATTCGATAAAAATAATTATTCGATATGGGTCAATATATGAAGTAAACTTATCATATTGAAATGGGGTAATCTAAAAAAATAAGAATTCCATTTGGAAACTAAAAAATAGATTTGAACATTTCGAATTATAATATGTAATATGTGAAAAAAGAATTATTAAGTTGAAATTTTATAAAAATCTTTGGATTTGTTTCATATGATAATGGGTGGATTTTGACTATATTTAGATTATTAGTAAATATACAAATATTTATATTATGGAATCAATTTTAATTCCATTCAAATAAAATAATCCATATACCCTAGATAATATTAATTTTTCACATTAAAGGTGATATCGAAGTCTTAAAAATATTTAAAATCATAATGGTGGTTCTATCAAATTTTAACATAATAGTCCCTTGATGATTGAAGTAATTATAATTACTGAGATAACTAATAAAATATTGTAGTATAATGATCTATTATATATTAATGGGATGATGAATTGTTTTTTATGTGAGTGAATCGTATTGGTTGATAAAAACAGAGTTATTTTTTGAAGAAACACTAACATCATATGCATATTGAATAATATAATTATATTTATTAAGTGGGAATGTGCTGGTGGAAAGGGACAATAAATTGGTAACTCATAAAAATAATGTAATTTCACAAATAATGAGGGTAATTGATTGTGGAATTTATGTTCCGGACATATTTTCCAATGAAGAATGATTAATGTCACTAAGGAAAAAGTCATAAGACACTATTACAATTTTAATATAAAATTAAAAATTTATTTTGAATTATGTCATAAATTAATTATTGTGATGTTAGGTACTAATAGAGAGGATATTTAGTTAAATAAACCATCAGATCAAATTTATATAGTTTTTTGTAGTCCAATAAAACATTACTATTCTCTTAGTTATCACTACGTCATTTTTTTGGTTGGATTCAATAGATTTAAACTGTTACGTTCATAAATCAATATGATGTAAAAAAAATTTATAATTATTTACAATTGAATCCCAAAAATTATTTGGGGAAACATATCAATGAGATGAGATCTAGAAATACAAAAGATTCCATATATAATGATTTTGAAAATTCATTACACAGTATTCAATGAAAAATTAATATAAGAAAATTTAAACTCCTATAAATAAAATAGTAAAAATAAATAACATGAGTTAAATTTACGTTATAATAACCATATATGATAAATATAATGACTTGAGAAAATTTTGGATTGAATTTGTATATATATTTGTGTATATTTATAAGAAATACATACTATCACACAAACCAAATTTTACACCCTATATACTATATTAAAATATGAATCCTTCTATGATTGAAAAAATAGTATTTGTATATACATATATAATTCAAATTACAAAATAAACATGGGAAAATAATTGTCATGGTTTTATTGAGGTATAATTTTCTGATTTATTTTGTATGAAATAGACGATATGTGATGAAATAAATTGTTAAAAAATATTAGAATATTGTGATTTGAAAATATTGAGAACAATCAAATCATTAATGATAATAATTATAAAATTGATTAAGTGACGATGTTGGGAAATAAGACAATTTTAGGAGTTGATTTTGTAAAAGTGAAAAATGTAAATTATATTGATTCTAAATATATTATAAATATAATTAATTTTATGGCATTAAAAATATTTATTCAATTATTAATAAGAATATAAATTTGGATAATAATATTAGTTATAATAAATAAGTAGTTAAAATAAAAATGTAGATAATAATAATAAGCCACACAACTCTGATATTTCAAATATATCCAATTATAGTTTATGATTCTATTGAGAATAAAAATACATATTTCTTATACGAATGAATAAATATATAAGATTAAATATAATACTAAATGAAATCTTCTCAATAGAGTAAAATGAAATGATATGACTATAAAAAGTTGGTTGTTCAAAAATGAATTCAATAAAAACGATTAGGTGTCTATAAAAAATGTTAAATTAACATACAATGATTATATATAGTTTAAAGATTAGATTTTATTGAAAATTTCACACATGTATAATGTTTTGAGGCTATAAAAATTTTCATATGCATTTTTCCTTAATGAAAATATAAATCATATCATATAAATACCAAATCATCTTTAAATTATAATATATAAAAGTAGTTGTTGAGTAACTCTATGGTTTTGTACATTATTATGTTTGTATTTAGAAATATGTATAATAATTTTTATTGTTTCAAAATGTTCGAAGACTCTAGTATTCCAAGATGTATTATTATTTTCAATACATTAAATTCAGTAAAGAAACTATGTTAAACAATATATATGTTAAAGAGTTGAGGAAAAGTGATGTATTTTTTATTATGTATATTGATGAAATTAATTTTATTTTTCATAAGAAGAATATTTATATTGATTTTATAGAAAAATCCAAAATTAATATTACTTGGTAATTTTTTAGTTGATGAAATTATTTTTAATACAAAAAGTGATGAATGGGAAAAATAATATATATATTTCTATATCATGTGAAATATAAAAAGGATATTCTTGGGAATTTTGGATTGGTTGAATCAATGGAAATATCTATACTAATAGTAATCGGAGTTCAATTGACTAAGGAATATAATTTCCCTAATGTTAATCATTGGTAATACATGAATTTTACTGTAATGTGGTTATATTTTAATTAATCAAAAAAAATATACTTTTTTATTGGAATTATATACCCAAGCAATAACTATGAGATTGTATTTTACAATATGACATGGTTTATGCTGTTACGGACTATTATATAGTGAAGATCTTAATGAAATGGATCTTCACATGATAATTATTATGCTATTCCATAATGTGTTGTTTATCAATGATATAATAAACTAATCTATCATAATTTGTTATTCATCATGAGATGGTGATATTAAGTATTTAAAAGGTCATGCATGAATTTTTTAAATGTTAAATAATTCATTATAATGATTGATAATGTGTTTCAATAGTTATAGAAATTGAATATGGTTATGAGATGTCTCATGAATGATAAATATTTGTTTTTTGCATTTTACACCTATATAAAATTATATGGATCCTTATATAGAATACTGTCAGTATAATAATCATATATCTTTCCAAAACACTCCATATCTGAGATCATTCATATTTTTTCTTTTTTACCAGGTCTTTAAGATCACTGTTCTAGAAAATCATGGATTGGTGGAGATCCTTCCAAGTGGCTCTTGATTCGTGTGATCCATGGACACCCAATAAATGAGGAACCCATCATTTTCTCTACAATGATCCACATTAAACTCATATGGATGATCTCAAAATAATGGGTGCAATGTGTGCTATTCAATTTTTTAGTACATATTCATTAAAAACATATAGATATATTTTTGGTTGTTTTTGGTTTAGTTGTTGTTATTAATTTAATTTATGACATGTTTTAACCCTATGAAACCCATATATGTAATTATAGTATTTTTTTAACAAATTTTATGATTGATTTGATGTAGAGAATAAATTTATCAAATCTGTTCTCTAGGGACAAAAACATAACTTAACCCAGAATTATTATTTTTAATTCATTATATAAAATTAACTTGATATAAGATTTATACAAAATGGGTGTTTTGGATGATTTTATTTATTGAGCACATGATATTTCAAATGAAATGACAATTATAGGCCATATACAAAAATTTAAAAATATAGAGTGTTATAATGGACTTCACAGTGGAATAGTTATTAGATTTCTTCAACCTATACATGTGAACTATGAAAAAACCACACTATAGTGAACATAAACTAATATATTTTTTGAGTGATTATATATTGACTAAAATACCATGGTCTGGTGAAACATTTTACACTCATAATGGTCGATTCCTTTCGTTGAAAATTGATTCCAAATGTTATTGGTGATTCCTATGGAAAATGTTTTCACCGTGTGAGTCACCACGTTGACTCTATAACTAAAATTTATTTTCTCCATAACCAAAGTAGTCATAGATTTAAAATAGAAGTACTTTTCACTAGGTGGAATACCATTCCATGGTCTATATAAATTTCGATTTAGTTTTAATGAAGTTTTATCTTTGTTAAAATTGTAAAAAACTGACATCAACGTAGTCCTAGAGGGGTTGTGTCAAATCTTCATAGTGGATTAAAAAAAATACTTTTGTAAATGTGAGTTAATATTAAATTGTAATTTAAAGGATAATAAGTATTATAGTCATTATAAATTAAAATAAAATAAAACATAACGTGTGATTATATTAATTTAAGAACAGTTGATAAATTTAAATGTAAAATATTTATATAAAATCCTTATTTGAAAAATTATTTATGATAACCTAAATGGTGTTTACAATGATATGATCAATGGTTTAAATAGAAATAAATATTGAATATTTAATAATTTAAAGTGTTTATGTGAAATATGAAATGATTATTGTTTGATAAATAAAGTGTAATAGATTATTTCATATTAGTAAATATAAATCAGTTTATATGAAAACTGTGTAAATGATAATATGAAATATTCATAATGAATAAAATATAATTGTTCATGTTTCTCCATGAATAAATAATAAAGGATTTTAATTTATTTATTAATTCTTCATAAATCAATTTATCGTGTCTAAATTTATTAATTTAATATTTATTTATTATTATAAACTTCTCTATTACTAAATATAAATGATATATTAAATATTTTCATGTATGATTTAGTTTTAATTTTATTAATATACTTTTTACTATATTTTATATGTATTTAAGGGGTTACATTCTATGTATGAAAATTATTTTAATTTTCTTTTACATTTACATTTTCTTGTACTAGGTTATAATATTAAAATAAGACGTTAATTATAGTCTATACATATTAGGTGGTAGAATTTCGATGTTATTGATGTCTCTCATTCGTAAATAACTATGGGAATAAGGAATTTGTGCCAGACTGGTCACTAACCTCATGGATTGTTCCATGTCATGAAAATTGGATGTTTACCACGTGTTTCTATATTTTTACTCTTGTGGAGTTTTATTATTATCTTATGATTCTAATTATTTACATGAGAGGTGTTAGTAAAAATTATTCATGGGATATATTTAGATATATAAAAATATAACTTGATTTTTATCAAGGGTAGAAACACATGAAATAAATTGTATAAATAGTTACAAATTAGTATGGTTTGAATTTATTTATTTCATTGAATGAATATGTATTCCCAAAAAACTAATTAGAATAATACATAATTCTAAAGAGAATACATGATAAAATATAGTGATATTAAATCTATATTAAAATTTAATGTTTTATATTTCTTCCAAATTAAAAAACATGTCACAAACTGTATCTTCTAATATTGTTGGTTCATCAAAAAAGTGATAGCCTCATGATTATTTTATATAAGAAATGGAATTAATGAGGAAAATCTAAGAGTTTGACTCCTCTTTTTTAGTGTTTTCATTTTTTATGTAGTCTAGAAATCCATTTGGATGTATACTATATGATTAATGATGAGTTTATCCATATAATAGATTTGAAAAAATAGTTATATGATTAATTATACAAGTATCATATATTACATGTTTAAAATGATGGACTACCAAAATAACTAGTGTGACGAGGTTCATGAAAATGTGGGATAACTACTTAATGATATATGTATCTTATACCACTAACTGGTATAATGAATCTAGAAGGGACTATAATTTTTGTGCGAGATCAATAATAATAGTACTTATTAAATGTATGTAAATCATGGTACTCATCTGAAAAAATAGTCAATTATAGATAAAACATAATCATCATAATCGTGATTGACTTTGAGAATAATATTTACGAAATGAAAATATTTAGATTTTATTACATTAATAAAGTGTGTTATCATAATTAGGTTAAATACACTACGGGGGTGAATCATGGTATGATAGATAAAAACAAATTCCCTTAAGATCTTGTTTTGTCATAAATAAAAAATACTTTCCACCTTCTTCCCATAAAAATATATTAACTGAAATGAAATCATTCATGAGACGCATCGATTTTCTCTTAGTTCACCCTCACTGGGCAATGTCTAAGTGTTATACAATGATGTTATACTGATGTACCCAATTCACTAAGAGTTACTAGAAAATTTAAAATTTGTGCAAGATAACTTATATGCCTTGGGTCACTTACTTTAAAATATTTTGGGTCTTCTCACTACATTCAAAAAGGGACACTAATTTGGTTTTTTTACTATGGATCACTGATGATGGAAAATATCACATTCTTCCTCATCCTTGTGTCACTACACTTGTATGGGATCTAATCATAGTTTATAGACATCATGGTCCTTTAATTTTAATTAAATAACACGTCCTTAACTATACACATATGCTCTGTTGATGTCCCTCTTTTACATGTAGATGAAATCCTCTTTTCTGTGTACTGTTAGTCAACAGAAATTTCATTCAGGAACTATTTGAGTCCCTCCATGAACAAACTACTTAATCCTCAAACTGTGTTTCACCACATTGCATATATGATTTATGAACCACCTCTTATGCATATCGCCTATTTGTACTACGTCCAATTACAACTTTCATTTATCGTTTTTATATATTGCCTCTGTGTACTGTTTCTACTTACATCGTTCATATACAGCTTCTACGTACGGCCTCTGCATACTTCTTCTTGTTACCACTTCTACTTCTGCATAATTTCATCTTCAACATACATCTTCTTCCATTGAACAACAACTTTTTTATCTACCATAACATTTTTTGATCATTTGAGACTTATAAAAACACTTTGGTGGTCTATTCCAATAAGCTAATTCACTTCGCAGAATTCTTCCTCGTGAACCAATTTTTAACTAAATAGAATTCTAGGATCACACTTTTTTTCTTAATAAAATTACCCTACTTAATAATATGATAAATTTCCCTTTGCAGGGGAATTTAGTTCCATAAAATTCATTAATATGGGATTTACTAAATCATTGATGTGGTACACCCTTCACTATTGACTGCTTCTCTCATGAACCACTCTTCCCTACATGGTCTGTGTACCACCACTATTTCCTTATGGCTCAAAAAATCACCACCATTTTTCCAAAAATGAAAATATATACTACATACCTCTGGCCTTCCATAAACAAAATGCTTTCCCAAGAACCATGATCGTCCGCATTAATAATTTTCAGTTCTCAGTTTGTGTACTATCCTTCGTAGTCAGCATAGTGCTACATTGTAAAAAAACTGCCTTCACTAAAATTACTTCTCTATTCCACTTACCACCTTTCATAGTTTCTGAAATAACCTTTGCGATCCCATAAAATTTAAACCCTTTAACAAATAACATTCTCTTCCCCAAAAAATTCCAAATTTGAGGCCTAAATATTTGGAAAAAATTATGAAACTACACAACCTTAATCTTTGGCTTCAGAAAACAAAAACTATATTACTTCATGATCATCGGTATTTTCCAACAAAAAATATCACACCCATAATCTACCAAGATGAAACAATGAGTGATTATTCCCAAATAATAGAATTACACATTATTTCATGAAAGTGTTAGGGAATGTTAGTAAAAAATAATGTAAAGGTTTATATTATTCACCATAAGGACCTTAAAGTAAATTTTTAATTGAAAATGTCAATGAATATTGAAAATTATGATCATATAAAGTGGTATAAGAATAAAATATATGTTATTAACATAATAAAATTTGATCTTATAAAAAAAGTGGTTATAATTATTTATCCAATGATTAAAATAATATAATTGGATTCTTATGTCCCACAATTAGGTAAACATATACAGTTCATATATTTTATTCACTAAATAATTTTATTGGGTGTTTTTATCATATAGTCACAAAGATGTTCTGTACAAATTACATAGATATGTAATGAGTTTTAAATAAGATTAAATGTTAAGAAAAAAATAAGACATTTCCTATGGTATATCATATGTGACTTGATTACATGGTTTATTATATATGATTTTGTAATTTTTGTAATATATTTTAAGAATATAAATTATATCATGTTTTTTAATAATAGTCTCTTGTTTATCATTCTTTAATTTCAGATTCATATATATTGAGTGGAGTGAAATGATAAATGATCTCTTAAGTTATGTATTTATGTTATATTTTACAAATTCTTCATCATAGGGTTTTAAATCTTGTGTTGATTTTAAGGTTAACATGCGTAGGATTTCATTTAGAGATATATAATATGATCATAATGATAAAAACTATTTTTTCTCATTGGATGAATCACTAATTATAACACATATAGTATCTAATTATATGTATTTTTTATGTTAGTGGTGTATATTACATATTTATACCCATAAGTAAGGTTATAAATATACATATAATGTGGTATTTCATACATTGATACCTTTATTATGAATTCATTAAGTATTTTCTACAGTATTTTCTATAGTATTTTCTACAGTATTTTCTACAGTATTTTCTACAGTATGTTTTTATCATGTTGTTAGTCAAGGATTAACAACTCTGTGATTTTTCCTCTTGTACGATGAGTGTGATATATAGGACCCTTTTGATATAAAAAGATTAAATTTTTAACCATACCTAGATAAGATACATGTGATGTTCTTATCAAGCTCAAATAGAGGAATCTGATGTGATCTAACACTTTGATAAATTACTTGTGATATATTCATTGACATTGTTAGTATATTATTGTATAATCAAAATTATATGAGACTGATATATGGTGTTTACATACTCCATATCCAATGGCCACTCCATGTCAATGAAAAATGGATTATCTAATTATTCATATTAATATATGATATAAATAGTGGACAAAGGTATAGTGATGCAAGTGTTTAATTGAGGTCAACTAAATGTAATTTTTATCTTGAGGACACACTTTGATTGCATTTATGGATTTGAGATTTCATAGTTTTCCTAAATTGTAAAAATGATCATGGTGTTAAACATTATGGTTGTTTAATTGAGGATTAAATTTTTAAATCTTCAAGTGATACCCCAAAAGAGTTTTAGTGGATAGTGAAAAGATATTTTAGAAGGATTATCAAAATATGTTACCTATGATGTATCATATGGTGATAATGTATGATAAATTTTATAACATTAGGTTTGGGGGATATCCAAATGATTATACGGATTTGATTTCACATGTATTTAAATATGATGTGATATAATGTAAAGAGATCTAATCATATGATTCATTTAGTGAAAGTTGGAAATTATTGGAATTATTCACTAAAAACATGACCATTATGTGGAACATTAATATATAATGTTGTATATTCTAGTAAGGACCACAACATAGTGTAGGTAAGTATATCATGGGGTTCTGCATTTGAATTATTGCATTATGAGATAACATGTTTTTCAAACATGATTTCATAGACAATGCTTCATACCCAGTGATTAATCATGAGATGATGATATTGAGAAGTTAAAATGATATGAATGAATAATTAAAATTTAAAATAATTAATTATGAATATTTATTGTGTATTATTATAATTTTAAATTTGTGATATTTTTATAAAATTTATTTTTAATATGATCAACTTTTTATATAAATTATGGCCTATATAAATTTTTGTCAATCCTCATATTGGTTTCCATGAGTTTGAGGTTCATTTATTCAATCATAACTACATGTTATTGAGATCATTATTAGCACTATGTTCTCTCAATCATTTGAACCCATGGTTCTTGAATACCATGTCATGAGTGATATACATCCTGTGTGTTAGATGATTCATCTGATATGTGGATACCCTATGTGGAAGAATCCCATCATTTTCCCCTCATGGATCTATATTAAACAAATGTGGATTAGATCATATCAACTAGAGAATGGTACATAGTTATATTATTTGTTATATTTTTTTCTCCAAACATATATATATATATCATTATTTTTTGGGTTTTTGGATTATGTTTGATTGTGTTCCAAATGAGTATCGTCCATATGAAACAAATTATATATGTTGGAACACATTGTGTAATACTTAAAAGTTATCTTAAATAAGAAAACCATAAATACAATGAAATAATTCATAAATAAGTTAAAGGGAAACTAAATTATGGTGTTTTTATCATATAAAATTTGTAAATGAGTTGATTAGATATATTGATGTTGGTCCATGTAAGTAATGTTGATGAAACAAAACACTCATTCAATTGGTAAATTCATTATTATAGAACGACTTGGAAGTCCAAATTCAAAAAAGTAATATTTTTTCATACATAATAATATTTATTTTTGGTATATAACTATTATATATTAATTTAAAAAACTTTATTTATGAAGGAAAAGTTTTATTAATTAAAAGTAAAATTTAATTTATCTTTTATATATTTATGTATCAATAAAATTAAGGAATATTTATTTAAAAACATAAATTTTATTCAAGTTCATAGAAATTTGATATTTAATATCATTTTATCAATGATAATGGTTCTAATAGACTGGTGATGGTTGATTACATTTCAATAGAAGAGATAATTATTTCTATTTTTATATAAATAATCTATTAACGGAATGATTTTACAATTATAGAATGAAGTTCAATGTTCATCATTAAAATTTATATTGTGAAATTTCATCAAAACCCTCTCTGTCTTCGATTATTTATATACCATTTCTAGAATTGATTAAATAATTATATAAATATAATGTATATCTATTTGTATCAAATTTTTTATAAAAAATAGTTGATGTGAAAAGGGTATTTACTTTAACATTAAAAATTAAGAATTTTCTGAAATTCTATATAAATTGTGGATAAAATATTACTTGTAACATCATAACCTAGATACCTAACTTGATACCCATTATTGATGAATTTTGACCTCAGATACATTCCCCAATCATTTTAGGTTTGATTCTACGGATTAGGATTAACTAAAAACTATTATTGATGTTTTTACCCAAATTAATAACCACATCCCCATGACATTAATTTAACTAAAAATCTAGAGTCCTGAATCATCATGACTAATAAATTCTAGCTTATAAGAAAATAAAAACATTACAATAGTTACAGTTAGATATACTTGTGACAATCAAAATATTTTTAGAAATAAATAAATTATATATCATATTAATATTATTGTTAATTCTATTGATTCATGTTTATATTTATAATTATTATAATCTTAGAAATACTTTTGTTATATTATGGACCAAGAATATAATTGTTCATTTGAAAAATATAGTTTTCATTCAAAATAAAATGTTTTTTCGTGTACTATATTATTATCTTTAAAATTTAAAATTATAAAACTTTTTTCATAATCAAATTTATTTTTGAGGAAGATAATGAACTTATTTGATGGTTCCGAATTGAGGTTGCATAAACATTACTAAAAACATTGTTTCAAATGTTTTAAATATTTATTATATAAATATTTGATTGCATGATAATATTCTTAAATAATTTTACTGTAGTATTTTTATGGACATAAGAAAATTGTTCAGGATAATTTATATCTCTTTTAAATGTTTTCAATATGGATGATTCATAGAGAACATTTTTAATTTCATTTCAATAGACAAATTAAATGTTTTATTTTAATGTGTACGATGTTAATTGATTTTCCCACCACCATAAACATTCTTTTATATTTGGATTTCTAAATAATATTACTTGTTTTATATAAAGGAAAAACATTCTTCCCTTATTTATTTCATTTATTTTTTGAAATTGATTTTAAAATTTAAATATTATTTAAATATCTGAATGTTTTTTATACAAGTTTAAATGAGTTTTTGATTTATTTTTTGAGGAAAATATGAAATCTCAAAAAGTATTATTCATAATATGATAAATGAAGTTTTTTATGATGCTGATTTTTCCCATATAAACAAAGGTCGGATAGTCCCATTATAAAATAAGGATGGTTGGTTATGTTATAAACCCATGAAATTTGGGTAATATTAGCCCTCCATTTAAATGAGTAATGTTTATGTTCATCGGATGATTATATTGGATGTTGACCATATGGGTTTTACAATTATAAGGGTTCTGTTAAGATGATGAATCAAGGAACCTATGTGAATTTTTTGTGATTAATTTTTTTTTTAGATATTATTTTTTTCCAAAAATTATGGTAATGATATTTTTTTAATGAAATTATTATTCCCCTTCGGGTAAAAAAGGTATATTTGTAATAATGTAATTTCATGGGTTCTCATGTCTTCTTCAAAAAAATCATTTTAATGATTTTCAATTTATGATTTCATATAGTGTTTTTTATAGAAATCATTGTGTAGAAATAATTATTTAGTATGAATGTAATTGAATAATTTTGAACTGAAATTTTATTATGTTATAGAGAGACTATTTGTGATTTTATGGTTTTAAAATAGACTAACAGGTTTATATAATTCTCTTTAATGTCTCATACTAATAATTGTTTTCACATACACATTTTTAGAAGTTTGATATATTTTTTAATGAAGAGTATAATATATAATAATGTAATAGTTCTAGATATGGATGTTACCTTGATAAATGAAAGCATATCGTTTTAAAGAACATATTATTTTTGGAAAAAATTGATACTGTGTGGAAATATATAGTTTCATAGGGTTTATCCTGATTTATAAAATAGTAAACTAAAAAAGTTTATTTGGTGGGAATTTATCAAATATATCGTTTTTATGTTGTATGTTTGAATGGAAAAAATTGGGTTACATTTGTTGTTTTTAATCCATAAACATAATGATTATATATTAATCACTATAACTGAATGTTAAGATTCATGGATGATATATACTTGGCCACCGAGGAAAAAATGATAGTCCAATGATAATAAAAATTCTTCAACACCTCTTCCATGGATATTATCTTGTCTATGAGACCAGTAAATGTGCATGTCCATTTCCATTACAACAATATACCTAGTTGTTATGTACTGGATAGCCAGTGGATCATCAAAAATTCCAAGCTATATTTTCATTCCTTTATCTCAATAATTTTGAATTATATGCCTTCAATATCCTCTAACAATACCCATATATTCTATTAATTTATAAATATTATTAAATTAATGAAACATTTAATTTTATAGGTGAAAAAAACAGTACAAACAATCATGTGATATTTAAGAAATAGAATTTTGAATGTTATGATAAAATATTTATTTCAAGAATCATGGATATATTATTAAATCACCATTGTTTTGAAATATCGAATAAATATTTGATGAGTAATTATAAAATATGGGTTGTGATATATGATGTCTAAAATTTCAATTTTTTTAAAAACATTAGTTGTATTGTAAATAAGTCTGACTATGATGTGTTGTAATTATTCTTCAGAGGATTCATCAATCTTAAAGAACCTATAATGGATATAATCATAACAGAGTAAAATCACAACATTATGTGAAATCAATACCACAATGATATTTTGATCATTATCATTTTATATTGAATTCCCATATAATCAAGATGGAATCTTGTGAGAGTTGTTAGATATCACTGAAAAATGTGGTCAAAGATGATACGATTCTTAAATTATTATAATATTTAATTATATTAATATATTATATATTTGTCAAGAAACATAGTAAGTATGTAATCACTTTCATTAGGTGATAACCATGTACATATATATGTACTGTGTTATTTTATTTTTTTAATTTTCAAACATGTAAGAGTGTCTTATCTAATGAAATTTAGACCCATTGTTAATATATATATATATATAAAGTTTGATATAGAGATTTTTAAAAATTGAACAGTAATTACTGAGATAATATATATATTTTTTCATGGAAAATATGTATTTACTCATGAATTAATTATTTTCTCACGAATAATCTGAACAATGTCAATAATTGAGTGATACCTACTATTTATAGTAATAATTATCATTGAGGGACAAACTTATTAATTAATAAATAATTGTTTTTATATGTTATTTATTCAGTAATAATTATATTTACACCAATTGGAAGATTATCTACCGTGTCTCTTGTAAACAAATGTAATATTTTTTTAATGGAAAATTTACGAATGTAATTTTGATCTAATTTTATGAGACGGCATTCACCGAGATGACAGGTCTCACTTCTTCTAATTAATATTGGGATAAATTAGAAAAAATATATGTATTAAATAAAAAGGAAATATATTTATGCTTAAAAAATTTAAAGAATTGTTTTAAATTTCTACGATACTAAATGGAGAAGGAATGTATAATTTTTTTGGGATTTAAATGAATTTTACCCTATATAATATTATGATTAGAAACAATTTAAGGATCAACTATTATGAAATATGAAATTATATTATTTCCATAGAACATCAATTCAGAGGTATTATCCTTTGAGGGTGGGGAAATCAATAGAGTATACTCAGATGATATTCATAGTTTCATTATTTCTTATAAGATTAATTTTTATACAGAATAATATCACGAGAAAAAGGTGGTCAAAATTAAATTATTTAAAAATTTAAAATTAAATGAAATTAAAGTAGATAAACCAACAAATTTTAATGAAAATCATGATGACATTTACATTGAGAGTACAATATCACAATGCTCCCTAAATTTCAAAATATCCAATGGAAATAATAATGATAATCATGCTTTTAAATTATTTAACTATGGAGGAGTGGGAATATTTTCTTATAAGGGTATAAATAAGAGGTCTATTAATGTATATGAAGAGGGAAATTCATAAAGATATCAATGAAGAAGAAATACTGGAAGTAATTAATAAATCAAAAGGTAAAATATTTTTTTGAAAAAAGTAAATATTTTTATCCATTTATGATGATGAATAATTCACTAGTCTGGATCATGATTTCAAAGAAGAAGTGGGAGTCATGAAAATAATTATAAATCTAATTGATCTTGTCAAGAAAAAAAATATTTATCTAATGGTGAGTGTAAGAAGATATAAATTATAGAAATTAACAAATATGGGATGTATGAATATAATTACATTAATAAAATTAAAAAATAATATTTTTAAATAATATAATATTAAACTTATATTAGTTGATGAAAATGATGAATATATTGAAGAGAATATATTTATAAATCTATATGTTTCTATAAATGATAACGTAAAAGTAAAATTTGGACATGAATTTTTTTCAAAGTGAAATATCACCCAAACCATCAATTCAAATTTATTAATATAGAAAATTCATTAATTAATAAAAATGAATTTTTTGATAGTCATTGAATGAAACATTAAATAAACCAAATTTATTGACAATTAATATATTACCAATGAGATTATTATTAAACAAATTTTCTTCAAAACATAATATTCAATGGGAAATAATTTTTTAGGATTTTATAGGGTAAATTATTATTATTATTGAATGGATAATGAGGTTAAATTTATTCTAATGATGTAATATAATAAAAAATATACATACAATAATTGCGCTATTTTAAAAGAATAATATGAAAAAACATGGATAAATATTTTTTTAAGAAATCCACCTCCATGAAAAGATAATTTTGATATTAATTTAATAGAGGGGTTACATTATTCCATGAATAATGCCACATTTCTTCAATAGAAAAACTAATAAGAGAATTATGGAATATGTTTTGGAAATTAAAATTTAAATTCCTTGGATGATGTTATTTTTAGAGGACATCAACATAAGTCAAATTTATTTTTTCATAATATGTCATTCGATATAAATAATTATTCGATATGGTTCAATCTATGAAGTAAAATTATCATATCGAAATGGGGTAATCTAAAAAAATAAAAATTCCATTTGGAAACTAAAAAATAGATTTGAAAATTTGGAATTATAATTTTTAATATGTGAAAAAAGAATTATTATGTTGAAATTTAATAAAAATATTTGGATTTGTATCATATGATAATGGGTGGATTTTTACTATATTTAGATTATTAGTAAAAATACAAATATTTATATTATTGAATCGATTTTAATTCCATTCAAATAGAATAATCCATATACCCTAGATAATATTAATTTTTCACATTAAAGGTGATATCGAAGTCTTAAAAATATTTAAAATCATAACGGTGGTTCTATCAAATTTTAACATAATAGTCCCTTGATGATTGATGTAATTATAATTATTGAGATTACTAATTAAATATTGTAGTATAATGATCTATTATATATTGATGGTATGATGAATTGTTTTTTAAGTGAGTGAATCGTATTGGGTGATGAAAACATAGTTATTTTTTGAAGAAACACTAACATCATATGCATATTGAATAATATAATTGTTTTTATTAAGTGGGAATGTGCTGGTGGAAAGGGAATCTAAATTGGAAACTCATAAAAATAATGTAATTTCACAAATAATGAGGATAATTTATTGTGGAATTTATGTTTTGGACATATTTTCCAATCAAGAATGAGTAATGTCACTAAGGAAAAAATCATAAGACAACATTATAATTTGAATATAAAATTAAAAATTTATTTTGAATTATGTCATAAATTAATGATAGTGAATTTATGTACTAATAGAGAGGATATTCAGTTAAATAAACCATTAGATCTAATTTATATAGTTTTTTGTTGTCCAATAAAACATTACTATTCTCTTAGTTATCACTACGTCATTTTTTTGGTTGGATTCAATAGATTTAAACAGTTATGTTCATAAATCAATATGATGTAAAAAATAAAAATTTATAATTATTTACAATTTAATCCCAAAAATAATTTGAGGAAACATATCAATGAGATGAGATCTAGCAATACAAAAGATTCCATATATAATGATTTTGAAAATACATTACACAGTACTCAATGAAACATTAATATATGAAAATTTAAACTCCGATAAATAAAATAGTAAAAATAAATAAAATGAGTTAAATTTACGTGATAGTAACCATATATGATAAATATAATGACTTGAGATAATTTTGGATTGAATTTGTATATATAGTTGTGTATATTTATAAGAAATACAAACTATCACAGAAACCAAATTTTACACCGTATATACTATATTAAAATATGAATACTTCTATGATTGAATTAATAGTATTTGTATATACATATATAATTCAAATTACAAAATAAACATGGGAAAATAATAGTCATGGTTTTATTGAGGTATAATTATCAGATTTATTTTGTATGAAATAGACGATATGTGATGAAATAAATTGTTAAAATATATTAGAATATTTTGATTTGAAAATATTGAGAACAATCAAATCATTAATTATAATAATTATAAAATTGATTAAGTGACGATGTTGGGAAATAAGATAATTTTAGGAGTTGATTTTGTAAAAGTGAAAAATGTAAATTATATTGATTCTAAATAAAAAAATTATAAATATAATTAATTTTATGCCATTAAAAATATTTATTCAATTATTAATAATAATATAAATTTGGACAATAATATTAGTTATAATAAATAAGTAGTTCAAATAAAAATGTAGATAATAATAATAAGCCACACAACTCTGATATGTCAAATATATCCAATTATAGTTTATGATTATATTGAGAATAAAAATATATATTTCTTATACGAAAGAATAAATATATAAGATTAAATATAATACTAAATCAAATCATTTCAATAGAGTAAAATGAAATTAAATGACTGTAAAAAGTTGGGTTTTCAAAAATGAATTCAATAAAAAGGATTAGGTGTCTCTAAAAAATGTTAAATTAACATATAATGATTATATATAGTTTAAAGAGTAGATTTTATTGAAAATATCACACATGTATAATGTTTTGAGGCTATAAAAATTTTCATATTCATTTTTTCTTAATGAACATATAAATCATATCATATAAATACTAAATCATCATTAAATTATAATATATAAAAGTATTTGTCGAGTAACTCTATGGTTTTGTACATTATTATGTTTGTATTTAGAAATATGTATAATAATTAATATTGTATCAAAATGTTCCAAGACTCTAGTATTCCAAGATGTATTATTATTTTCAATACATTAAATTCAGTAAAGAAACTATGTTAACCAATATCTATGTTAAAGAGTGTAGGAAAAGTGCTATATTTTTTATTATGTATGTTGATGAAATTATTTTTATTTTTCATAAGAAGAATATTTATATTGATTTTAAAGAAAAATCCAAAATTAATATTAAATGGTAATTTTTTAGGTGATGAAATTATTTTTAATACAAAAAGTGATGAATGGGAAAAATAATATATATATTTCTATATCAGGTGAAATATAAAAAGGATATTCTAGGGAATTATGGATTGGATGAATCAATGTAAATATCTATACTAATAGTAATCATAGTTCAATTGACTAAAGAATATAATTTCCCTAATGTTAATCATTGGTAATACATGAATTTTACTGTAATATGGTTATATTTTAATTAATCAAAAAATAATACTTTTTTATTGAAATTATATACCCAAGAAACAACTATGAGGTTGTATTTTACAATATGACATGGTTTATGCTGTTAAGGACTATTATATAGTGAAGATCTTAATGAAATGGATCATCACATGATAATTATTATGTTATTTCATAATGTATTGTTAATCAATGATATACTAAACTAATCTATCATAATTTGTTATTCATCATGAGATGGTGATATTAAGAATTTAAAAGGTCATTCATGAATTTTTTTAAAATGTTAAATAATTCACTATAATGATTGATAATGTGTTTCAATAGTTATAGAAATTGAATATGGTTATGAGATGTCTCATGAATGATAAATATTTGTTTTTTGTATTTTACACCTATATTAACTTATATGGATCTTTATATAAAATATTGTCAGTATAATAATCATTTAACTTCCCAAAACTCTCCATATCTGAGATCATTCATATTTTTTCTTTTTTACCAGGTCTTTAAGATCACTTTTCTAGAAAATCATAGATTGGTGGAGATCCTTCCAAGTGCCTCTTGATTCG
The DNA here is from genome assembly GCA_963277665.1 of Viscum album. Classification (NCBI taxonomy): domain Eukaryota; kingdom Viridiplantae; phylum Streptophyta; class Magnoliopsida; order Santalales; family Viscaceae; genus Viscum; species Viscum album. The sequence goes on from OY728120.1 coordinate 275,849,739, forward strand.
TGTGATCCATGGACACCCAATAAATGAGGAACCCATCATTTTCACTACAATGATCCACATTAAACTCATGTGGATGATCTCAAAATAATGTGTGCAATGTGTGATATTCAATTTTTTAGTACATATTCATTACAAACATATAGATATATTTTTGGTTGTTTTTTGGTTTAGTTGTTGTTATTCATTTCATTTATGACATGTTTTAACCCTATGAAACCCATATATGGAATTATACTATTTTTTTTTATCAATTTTATGATTGATTTGATGTAGAGAATAAATTTATAAAATGTGTTCTCTAGGGACAAAAACATAACTTTACCCAAAATTACTTTTTTTAATTCATTAGATCAAATGAACTTGATATAAGAGTTATACAAAATGGGTGTTTTGGAAGATTTTATTTATTGACCACATGATATTTCAAATTAAATGACAATTATGGGCTATACACAAAAATTGAAAAATATAGAGTGTTATAATTGACTTCGCAGTGGAATAGTTAATAGATTTCTTCACCCTATACATGTGAACCATGAAAAAACCACACCATAGTGAACATAAACTAATATATTTTTTGAGTGATTATATATTGACTAAAATACCATGGTCTGGTGAAACATTTTACACTCATAATGGTCGATTCCTTCCATTGAAAATTGATTCCAAATGTTATTGGTGATTCCTATGGAAAATGTTTTCACCATGTGAGTCGCCACATTGACTCTATAACTAAAATTTATTTCCTCCATAACCAATGTAGTCATAGATTTAAAATAGACGTACTTTTCACTAGGTGGAATACCATGCCATGGTCTATGTAAATTTGGATTTAGTATTAACGAAGTTTTTTCATTGTTAAAATTGTAAAAAAATGACATCAACGTAGTCCTAGAGGGGTTTTGTCGAATCTTCGTAGTGGATTTAAACAAAAAAATACGTTTGTAAATGTTTGTTAATATTAAATTGTATTTAAAAGGTTAACAAGTATTATAGTCATTATAAAATAAAATAAAATAAAATATAACATGTGTTTATATTAATTTAATAATAGTTGATAAATTTAAATGTAAAATATTTATATGAAATCCTTATTTGAAAAATTATTTCTGATAACCTAAATGGTGTTTACAATGATATGATAAATGGTTTAAATAAAAATAATTATTTAATATTTAATAATTTAAAGTGTTTATGTGAATTATGAAATGATTATTGATTGATAAAAACAAGTGTAATAGATTATTTCATATTAGTAAATATAAATCAGTTTATATGAAAACCGTGTAAATGATAATATGAAATATTCATAATGAATAAAATATAATTGTTCATGTTTCTACATGAATAAATAATAATGGCTTTTAATTTATTTATTAATTTATCATAAATCAATTTATCATGTCTAAATTTATTAATTTAATATTTATTTATTATTATAAACTTATCTATTAATAAATATAAATGATATATTAAATATTTTCTTGTATGATTTAGTTTTACTTTTTTTAATATACTTTTTACTATATTATATATGTATTTAAGGGGTTACATTCTATGTATGAAAATTATTTTAATTTTCTTTTACATTTACTTTTTCTTGTACTAGGTTATAATATTAAAATAAGACATTAATTATACTCTATACATATTAGGTGGTAGAATTTCGATGTTATTAATGTCTCTCATTCGTAAATAACTATGGGAATAAGGAATTTGTGCCAGACTGGTCACTAACCTCATGGATTGTTCCATGTCATGAAAATCGGATGTTTACCACGTGTTTCTATATTTTTACTCTTGTGGAGTTTTAATATTATCTTATGATTCTAATTATTTACATGAGAGGTGTTAGTAAAAATTATTCATGGGATATATTTAGATATTTAAAAATATAACTAGATTTTTATCAAGGGTAGAAACACATGAAATAAATTGTCTCAAGAGTTACAAATTAGTATGGTTTGAATTTATTTATTTCATTGAATGAATATGGATTCCCAAAAAACTAATTAGAATAATACATAATTCTAAATAGAATACATGATAAAATATAGTGATATTAAATCTATATTAAAATTTAATGTTTTATATTTCTTCCAAATTAAAAAACATGTCACAAACTGTATCTTCCAATATTTTTGGTTCATCAAAAAAGTGACAGCATCATGATTATTTTATATAAGTAATGGAATTAATGAGGAAATTCTAATAGTTAGACTCCACTTTTTTAGTGTTTTCATTTTTTTATGCTGTCTAGAAATCCATTTGGATGTATACTATATGATTAATGATGATTTTATCCAAATAATAGATTGGAAAAAATAGTTATATGATTAATTATACAAGGAACATATATTACATGTTTAAAATGATGGACTACCAAATTAACTAGTGTGATGAGGTTCATGAAAATGTGGGGTAACTACTTAATGATATATGTATCTTCTACCACTAACTGATATAATGAATCTAGAAGGGACTATAATTATTGTGGGAGATCAATAATAATAGTACTTATTAAATGTATGGAAATCATGGTACTCATCTGAAAAAATAGTCAATTTTAGATAAAACATAATCATCATAATCATGATTGACATTGTGAATAATATTTACAAAATGAAAATATTTAGATTTTGTTACATTAATAAAGTGTGTTAGCCTAATTAGGTTAAATAACCTACGGGGGTGAATCATGGTATGATAGATAAAAACAAATTCCCTTAAGATCTTTTTTGTCATAAATAAAAAATCCTTTCCACCTTCTTCCCATATAAATATTTGAACTGAAATGAAATCATTCATGAGACACATCGATTTTCTCTTAGTTCACCCTCACTGGGCAATGTCTAAGTGTTATACAATGATGTTATACTGATGTACCCAATCCACTAAGAGTTACTAGAAAATTAAAAAATTTGTGCAAGATAACTTATATGCCTATGGTCACTTCCTTTAAAATATTTTGGGTCTTCACACTATATTCATAAAGGGATAGTAATAATGTTTTTTACTATGGATCACTGATGATGGAACATATCACTTTCATCCTCATCCTTCTCTCACTACACTTGTATGGGATCTAATCATAGTTTATAGACATCATGGTCCTTTAATTTTAATGAAATAACATGTCCTTAACTATACACATATGCTCTGTTGATGTCCCTTTTTCACATGTATATGAAATAATCTTTTCTGTGTACTGTTAGTCAACTGAAAATTCATTGAGGAACTATTTATGTCCCTCCATGAAGAATCTACTTAATCCTCAAACTGTGTTGCACCACATTGCATATATGATTTATGAAACACCTCTTATGCATATCGGCTATTTGTACTACGTCCAATTACAACTTTCATTTACCACATTTATATATTGCCTCTGTGTACCGCTTCTACTTACATTATTCATATAAAACTTCTACGTACAGCCTCTACATACTTCTTCTTGTTACCACTTCTACTTCTGCATAATTCCATCTTCCACATACATCTTCTTCCATTGAACCACTACTTTTTTATCTACCATAACATTTTTTGATCATTTGAGACTTATAAAAACACTTTTGTGTACTATTCCCATAAGCTAATTCACTTCGCATAATTCTTCCATGTGAACCAATTGTTAACTAAATAGAATTCTAGGATCACAAATTTTTTCTTAATAAAATTACCCTACATAATAATTGGATAAATTTTCCTTTATAGGGGAATTTAGTTCCAAAAAATTCATTAATATGGGATTTACTAAATCCTTGTTGTGGTACACCCTTCACTATTGACTACTTCTCTCATGAACCACTCTTCCCTATATGGTACGTGTACCACCAATATTCCCTTATGGCTCCAAAAATCACCACCATTTTTCAAAAAATGAAAAGATATATTGCATAACTCTGGCCTTCCATAAACAAAATGCTTTCCTATGAACCATGATCGTCCGCATTAATAATTTTCAGTTCTCAGTTTGTGTACTATCCTTCGTAGTCAGCATAGTGCTACATTGTAAAAAAAACTGCCTTTACTAAAATTACTTCTCTGTTCCACTGACCACCTTTCACAGTTTCTGAAATAACCTTTTCGATCCCATAAAATTTAAACCCTTTAAGAAATAACATTCTCTTGCCCAAAAAATTCCCAATTTGAGGCCTAAATATTTGGAAAAAATTATGAAACTGCCCAACCTTAATCTTTGGCTTCAAAAAACACAAACTATATTACTTCATGATCATCAGTATTTTTCAACAAAAAATATCACACCCATAATCTACCAAGATGTTACAGTGAGTGATTATTGCCAAAAAATAGAATTCCACATTATTTCATAAAAGTGTTAGGGAATGTTAGTAAAAAAATAAAGCAATGGTTTATTTTATTCACCATAAAGACCTTAAAGTATATTTTTAATTTAAAATGTCTATGAATATTGAAAATGATGAACATATAAATAGGTATAAGAATAAAATATATGTTATTAACATAATAAAATTTGATGTTATTAAAAAATTGGTTATAATTATTTATCCAATGATTAAAATAATATAATTGGATTCTTAAGTCCCACCATTAGGTAAACTTATACAATTCATATATTTTATTCACTAAATAATTTTATTGGGTGTTTTTATCGTATAGTCACATAGATGTTTTGTACAAATTACATAGATATGTAATGAGTTTTAAATAAGATTAAATGTTAAGAAAAAAATAAGAAATTTCCTATGGTATATCATATGTGAATTGATTATATGGTTTATTATATATGATTTTGTAACTTTTTTAATATATTTTAAGAATATAAATTATATCATGTTTTATAATATATAGTCTCATGTTTATCATTCTTTAATGTCAGATTTATATATATTTAGTGGAGTCAAATGATAAATGATCTCTTATGTTTTGTATTTATGTTATATATTACAAATTCTTCATCATAGGGTTTTAAATCTTGTGTTGATTTTAAGGTTAACATGCGTAGGATTTCATTTAGAGATATATAATATGATCATAATGAAGAAACCTATTTTTTCTCATTGGATGAATCACTAATTATAACACATATAGTTTCAAATTCAATGTATTTTTTGTGTCAGCCGTGATATTACATATTTATACCCATAAGTAAGGTTATAAATATACATATAATGTGGTATTTCATACATTTATACCTTTATTATGAATTCATTGTGTATTTTCTACAGTATGTTTTTTTCATGTTTTCAATCAAGGATTAACCACTCTGTGATTTGTCCTCTTGTACGATGAGTGTGATATCTTGGACCCTTTTGATATAAAAAGATGAAATTTATAACCATACCTAGATAAGATACATGCGATGTTCTTATCAATCTCAAATAAAGGCATCTGATGTGATCTAACACTTGGATAAATTACTTGCGATATATTCATTGACATTGTTAGTATATTATTTTATAATAAAAATTATATGAGACTGATATATGGTGTTTACATACTCCATATCCAATGGCCACTCCATGCCAATGGAAAATGGATTATATAATTATTCATATTAATATATGATATAACTAGTGGAAAAAGGTATAGTGATGCAAGTGTTTAATAGAGGTCAACTAAATTTAATTTTTATCATGAAGACACACTTTGATTGCATTTATGAATTTGAGAATTCATAGTTTTCCTAAATTCTAAAAATGATCATGGTGTTAAACATTATGGTTGTTTAATTGAGGATTAAATTTTTAAATATTTATGTTATACCCCAAAAGAGTTTTAGTGGATAGTGAAAAGATGTTTTAGAAGGATTATCAAATGATGTTACCTATGATGTATCATATGGTGAAAATGTATGATGAATTTTATAACATTAGGTTTGGGGGATATCCAAAAGAATTAACGGATTTTATTTCACATGTATTTAAATATGATGTGATATAATGTAAAGAGATCTAATCATATGATTCATTTAGTGAAAGTGGGTGATTGTTAGAATTATTCACTAAAAACTTCACCATTATGTGGAACATTAATATATAATATTGTATATTCTAGTAAGGACCACAACATAGTGCAGGTAAGTATATCATGGGGTTCTGCATTGGAATTATTGCATTATGAGATAACATGTTTTTCAAACATTATTTCATAGACAATTCTTCAAACCCAGGGATTAATCATGAGATGATGATATTGAGAAGTTAAAATGATATGAATGAATAATTTAAATTTAAAATAATTAATTATGAGGATTTATTGTGTATTATTATAATTTTAAATTTGAGATATTTTTATAAAATTTATTTTTAATATGATCAAATTTTTATCTACATTATGGACTATATAATTTTTGTCAATCCTCATATTGGTTTCCATGAGTTTGAGGTTCATTTATTCAATCAGAACTCCATGTTATTGAGATCAATATTAGCACTATGTTCTCTCAATCATTTGAACCCATGGTTCTTGAATACCATGTCATGAGAGATATACATCCTATATGTTAGATGATTCATCTGATATGTGGATACCCCATGTGGAAGAATCCCATCAGTTTCCCCCCATTGATCTATATTAAACAAATGTGGATTAGATCATATCAACTAGAGAATGGTACATAGTTATATTATTTGTTTTATTATTTTCACCAATCATATATATATATATATATCATTATTTTTTGGGTTTTTGTATTATGTTTGATTGTGTTCCAACTGAGTATCGTCCATATGAAATAGATTATATATGTTGGAACACATTTTGTAATACTTAAAAGTTATCTTAAATAAAAAAACCATAAATACAATGAAATAATTCATAGTTACATTAAAGGGAAACTAAATTATGGTGTTTTTATCATATAAAATTTGAAAATGAGTTGATTAGATATATTTATGTTTGTCCATGTAAGTAATGTTGATGAAACAAAACTCTCATTCAATTGGTAAATTCATTATTATAGAACGACTTGGAAGTCCAAATTCAAAAAAGTAATATTTTTTCATACATAATAATATTTATTTTGGGTATATAAATATTATATATTAATGTAAAAAACATTATTTATGAAGGAAAAGTTTTATTAATTAAATGTAAAATTTAATTTATCCTTTATAGATTTTTTTATAAATTAAATTAAGGAAAATTTATTTAAAAACAGAAATTTTATTCAAGTTCATAGAAAATTGATATTTAATATCATTTTATCAATGATAATGGTTCTAATAGACTGGTGTTGGTTGATTACATTTCAATAGAAGATATAATTATTTCTATTTTATATAAATAATATATCAAAGGAATGATTTTAATATTTAATAATTAAGTTCAATGTTCATCATTAAAATTTATATTGAGAAATTTTATCGAAACCCTCTCTGTCTTCAATTCATTATATACCATTTCTAGAATTTATTAAACAATTATATAAATATAATGTATGTCTATTTGTATCAAATTTTTTTATAAAAAATAGTTGATGTGAAAAGGGTATTTACTTTATCTTTAAAAATTAAAAATTTTCTGAAATTCTATATAAAATGAGGATAAAATATTACTTGTAACATCATAACCTAGATACCTAACCTGATACCCATTATTGATGAATTTTGACCTCAGATACATTCCCTAATAATTTTAGGTTTGATTCTAGGGATTAGGATTAACTAAAAACTATTATTGATGTTTTTACCCAAATTAATAACCACATCCACATGACATTAATTTAACTAAAAATCCAGTGTACTGAATCATCATGACTAATAAATTCCAGCTTATAATAAAAGAAAAACATTACCATAGTTACAGTTAGATGTATTTGTGACAATCGAAATATTTTTAGAAATAAATAAATTATATATCATATTAATATTATTGTTAATTCTATTGATTCATGTTTATATTTATAATTATTATAATCTTAGAAATACTTTTGTTATATTATGGAACAAGAATATAATTGTTAATTTGAAAAATATAGTTTTCATTCAAAATAAAATGTGTTTTCGTGAACTATGTGATTATCTTTAAAATTTAAAATTATAAATTTTAGTATAAATACTTTAGTTTTGGATTCATTATTTGTGAATTATATTTGTGTTGAGTTTTGAATTTGTTCGAATTATTTCCTTTTTTGGTTGAGTATTTATAAAATAAAGGGATAGTAAATAAATTACTTTTTAGGTCAAAAACATGATATAAATTAGAATTAAAATTTATTGAAAATTAGGGAACATATATTAAATAATGATATAGTAAATATAACATATATAAATTATTAAATTAAAAAAATTAAATGTTATTACATGATAAATACAAAAAATAATTTTCCATTCAGACGGATTGTAGGGGATACAATGGAAAAATAAAAGTTTTTGTTTTGTGAGAATACATTAGAGTGTATAAGGATATTATAGAATTTAATGGAAAATAATATAACTATTAAATAATTTTAATGTATATTTGTGACTTTTATATTTATATAACATGCAAAATATCAAAAATATTACTTAGTAATTGAATAATTTAAAAAAACATGATTCTAATTTTAAAAATGTTGGCATGAAATAAATGAGAATAAATAATTTTATTGAATAATTTATATGATTATATAAATTAATAATAATTTTTTTTATTAGTATATATTTAAAATTATATAATAATATTAATATCCAAAATGATTATTCAATGTTGATGAAACTCTAATGAAAATAGAAAAAATATTCTATGTAAATGGATTTATAAATATATAAAATGATAAGATGAATATAAATTTACAAAAATTAAATAAGAACTATTTTGAGTCAAAGGGGATAATTAATGGTATGTAATATCTTATTTTATTATATTTTAGTATAATTTACAACATAAATTAATGTCTTGACCATTAAATATTGAACATTTTAAAAAACTCCACTAAAATTATCTTACAAAAGGTAACTCTTTCAAACCATTCAATAATTCATTTAAATATTATTTTAATTTCAATATTATATGAAAATATCCCTTTTAATGTCATCTTCCACATTCATACGGATGATTTCATTCCAAAAGACCATTATTTTATGAGTTTAGACTTAATCTGGTGGAGGTGATTTGAGGGTCAAGGTAAAAGATTACAAACCTCATTATCCAATCTTATTTATGATTATTTACCTTCAATTTCCTTTAAACATATAGTATATTGGTTCCATGATTTTATTACAATTTTATTCAAAAATTCATATCTTAAAATGATGAAATATAATCCATTAACAACCATCAGACACTTTATTATAATTTGTTATCTTGTCAAAATTCGTCTTTTCCAAAAATAATGTTTTTCATTTCAATTATAGTCTTAATCTCTTCATTAAAATAAATTATCGTTAAATTTAACCATAAATATTTATATTATATAGTAGATAAATATTTTTTAAATCTCTAATATTTACACATTTTCACATCTTTTAATCTCTTTTGAAAAACATCCCTCACCATAGTGGATTTATCTACCCAAGTGAATGATGTGATTTTTATAAACTCATGGCTTCCTTTAATATTATTATAAAATCTATTATTTAATTGTATATAAAATTAATAATATATAAATTTCATAAATATTATTATAAAATGATAAATAATATATCACACCAGTCAAATTAATGGAAAAAATGACAATCATTTTTACCCACAAAAACATGTTTCTTTAGGAAGAATCTACAAATAGTTACTATTACATGTCCTATTTTACATCATTGTCCTTGAAATTATATATAAATAATAAATTTAAAATTTTAGAGATTACAGAACCCCTGGAAAAATATATTTTTCTTCTTCCATTATAATGATAAAATTTTGAAACTCAAGAATAAAAAAATCACAAAAAGGTCGATGTACACAATACCAATTATAAAAATGAATGAAATATGAAAATCAATAAAATAAATGAATAATAATACGGTAATAAATATGAGAATAGTAATGTAGAAATTAAATAATTGATATAATTTTATTATTTAGGAGTTTATAAGATTCATGAGGTGAGTCAAGACATGAGGTGACATAATTTTTCTTTTAAACCATTTCTATTAATCTTCTAATTTTTTTCTATAACTTTCTCTTCTATATATCTCTATTCATTTTTTTGTAATAAATTATATTTTATATTCTTTTCTGAATTCATGAGTTCCATTTTATTGGTTTTTTACTTTCAATATAAATGAATATAATAATTCAATTTTTACATTATTATCATTCTTTGGTAAAGTGCAAAATTATTTTATTTTTAAATGATTTTCAAACAATCCTATTTTCACATCATCTTATTCAGATAGTAACACTAAAATTTCTATTCAAATTTTTAGTGTTTTCCTAATTATTTTCTATTATCAATTTTCAAAAATATTATTTCCTATGAAATAAAATGTATTAAATGTATAATGGATTTTCTTCTTTATTTTTATGGGTTAATTAAAATGATTACACTATTGGGTTGAAAACTAATTTTTTCTGTATTATTGTGAAATGAAATATCTAATTTGTTTTATTCATTATAAGGTTATTTTATAAAATATATTATTCTCAGTGGTTTCGATATATACCTTTAGTGTATTGGGTAATGATTTATTCTATTGAGAAAATATATGTTAGATAATAGAATAGTTTATTCCCTTGGAAGAGTGATTTTAGAAGTGATTATGAATATGATGTCCCAAGTAACCTTCATGGATATTATTTTTTTACATTATACATGATCGTGATATAGTTTTTTAAAATTTATTCGGATAACATGTATATTTTATGACTGATTAGTAGTTTTTAATGACATTAATGATTTTTATTTAAATATAACATGGTGTCATTTTTTTGGATAGAGTAATGGATTTTTATTATTTTTATTAAACTTTAAAAACATTATTTTATAACCCTATTTTTTATAATGATTTTAAAGGGTTTATGGGTTTGTATGAATAATATATCATTGAATTTTGTTTTATATAAATTTATCTTAAATTCAGAATGTGTATTCATTTAAGGACACGTTAGTATAGAAAAAATGTACACTGAGTGAAATTGTATCTTTTATAATATATTTGGTATTATACTACTCTAGAAATATAATCCTAAAAGTAAATGTGAATGTATGTAATATAATATATACTATAAACCATATTTTTATAGATTAAATATGTTAATGGTGTTATAGTTGGTATCAAATATGGGTTTAAATAGTTTTAGGCTCTATGATGTTAATGAGGAAATAATAGAAACAAAATTAAACACTTTTATAACATCCAAATATGTCAATGGTTTATATCCATTAGAATAAACCAAAGAACCATTTCTATAGTCTAAAGAATGGTTCAGTAAACAACTGATTGCTTTTATTTCAGGATTGGACTATCACAATGGTTCTTAGTTTATAACGTATGTTTTCTAAAAACATTGGTATATAGAAAATAAAATTTCAACACACTATAAACCCCAAATAGGAAATATAAAAAGCTAAAAAAATTACATTTCTAATAATCTTCCCAAATAGGATATATATTATATATATTTTACCTAATCAATTGATAACATAAATTAGTGATAACAATATATATATATATAATTAATTTAAATCATAATTCACCATCCACACTATTAGAATTATTACAAAAATAAAGTTATAAATGGAGTGTATCAACATTTACTATAATAAAATCATCATTATTACCAAAACTAAAATCACTGTCATCACTATCATCACCATCATCACAACCAATCCTCCTAAGCGTTATCATTTTAAAATTCATCCTCACAATCACCACATGGAATGTTGTATCCTTAACCACCACAAGGAGAGTCATCTCTATCACCTATTACATTATATCAAGAGGATATTATTGTCATGAAATTATAATAATCAAAAAATTTATCAGATGAATGTTATGAGAATAAGCTGTCACATATTTCTTGAACTGTTTTGTGACCCTTTTTTTTATGCTCCTAAATGGATATTTTTTGGCCCAAAACAATTGATATGATTCTCAAGTAAATCAGATCTATCATAGTTGTTATATATTCAATAATTAATTAAATACTTACTGGGGATGATACTCATCCCAAAGAAATAATCTCACATATTTCTCATGACATAATATTTTTCACAACTTATCATTTGTCCAAATGTTTTCATCTTCATTCTCGTTGTTATCCATTACGGAAAAATATATAAAATATAATTGAGATATTTAGATATTAAAGAGTTATTTAAATTTGAAACAAGTATAATAAAAGTTACAACCTTTTCATGTATCTCTTCCTTTAAAAAATCCCATCTATTATTCATTATTTTGGAGAAAAATAATTTTTCTCGAGGTAGATACACTTAAATGTTCAACAGTTCCCAAAAAATGATATTGAATGTAAATAATATTTATTAAAAGATACCAATTTTTTATTAATAAAACAATTTTCCCTAATATTTAACTGACCAAAACAATAACAACATTAACTAAATTCCACCGAAATAAATCGTATCCACACCACCTAAATGAAACATGAAAAAATCAATTTAAAATGTATACTTTTTTATTGTTTTAATAAAAATATATCTATATTAATTTTATTATTATTTTATTGGGTCAGTTTATATTGGATTAATTAAATTCAGTTTTATTTATTTTTGTTTACTTTGTATCAGTTCCACTATGTTTGGGTGTGTTCAGTTTAATTATCAACTGATTAGGTAAATTTTTCACATTTAGATCTACTTCTTCTTTTTTGGAATTACTTGTGAAGAAAATATTTCAATTATATTTAGATTTTTTTAATGTTGGTTTGTTTACTTTAGGGAAGTTACATTCTCTCTTATTATTTTATTGTTTTTTTGTTTATTCTATATATGTAATTTATTATTTAATTCATGTATTATTTTGAATAATTTTATTGAATTTTATTTGGTACATTTACATTTATTTTTTATCACTTTTTGGATTCAATTTAAGTTTATTTGGTGTTGTTCAATAGAAAATTATTTATATTATCTTTATATAATTTTTAATGTTCAGTGTTGTCAACGTTTAATTTTATTTAGTTTGGTTCAATTTAATTTTATTTAGGATTGATTGGTTTAAATTTGTTATACAATTTAACTTTTAACATGTTAATCAATTTTACATATTAATATGTAGAGTATATTAATATATAAATCATTAGTTTATTAATACAATTTATATTATATATACTTAATCTTCAATATATTTCTACTTCTAAAAATAAATGAATACATTCATGTTTTCCTAGGGATGTGAATATTTCATCTATAATTTTTAATCATTTTGGGAGAAACCTCATCACATAATTCTATTATTTTTATAACCATATTTATATTTTTATTAAATTTATCCAAAATCAAAATTTGATCTCAATAATATTTTTTTTCTTGTATTCTCTCCAAAATATATCATGACATGTATATATTAACTATACCTGACACATTGGAAGTGATATTAATCAATGATCCACCATTTTAAGAATAATTAAATGTTCTAATAAATAGGTGAGATTACAATGTGATTATATTAATTTTTGTGTGTGTTTTTCTAGTATGTAATCATATAAACAACATGTTGGATTCATTAACAATGGATCATATCATTTGATTTTGACATTATGTTCTTTAGTGATTCACCTCAATTTCATATTAATATTGTGATACTTTTTAAATATCTTCCTCTTAATTTCTAGTTTGAGTTTTATAAAATATAATACCATGATATCCTTTATCATCTTATATTTCCTCCATTACTAGGCCCCTGGAACAATTTTCAGGTTTTACATTATTCATATTCATAAATAATATAAACTTTTTACAGTTTAAAAAATGTAAACAAAATGATTACAAACTATTTATAATTTAAAATCTATTTACAAATATTTTAGAAACAATTATAAATTTATTAATAGTTCAAAATATATAAATTCATTACATTTCATTTGTACAATTTAAGAATTTTGTAGATTATTTTATCTTTATTTGGTTTAGTTTAGTTTGAGTGAGGTTACATAAATTCATATTCGTTGATTTTATTTTAATTTTATTTTGTTTCATTCTATTTGTAATATATGAATTCATGTCATATCATGTGCAGTAGGATAGATTTAATTTTATTTAGCCTTGTTAGTACCTAACTAAACTATGTGGTACATGAAAAATATTTATTTTCCCGAATGATCATATATAATAATATTCCAAAAAGTGCGGATAAACTTCATAATATCCTTATTTTTTAATTATTTTATATGAATCTATAACGAGAAAGTTTAATAATTATAAATGATGTAATAATAAAAATCATAAACATTTTCAATCAAAACCAAATATATTTTAATAATACCTTAGACTCATTAATATTCAAATATCTAATGATTTACATATATGGTGTTTCTTGATAAACATTATGGTTTATATAGCCTATAAATATATGTATACTCTACCATCCAGACAATTAAATAACTCATGAATATATTCTATCCATATATCCCCTAATATCATTAATCATGTAGTATTTATAGGTTCACCATCCGAAAATATTATTGAGAAGCTCCTATAATAGTATTAAATTATATAAATATATTAAAAATAAAAAATTTAATCTATTAATTTTTTTAACAATATATGATCCCAAGTATAATCCTTGATTTCATATCCAATGTGTCTCTAATAGCCAGCTTTTTTTAGAATTATGTTACAATAGTTGTTATGAATTTCTGTCAAACCTCTACATTATCCCTCATATTTACCAATCATTTTATTATAATCGTTATACTTTGAAATTACTTGTGTTTGATAGTTCCATAATTCACACATGTAAGTACAACTAGACTGCTAAATATTAATAGATAATTTTATGATAGAATAATATAAAAATATATATTTTAAAAATGTTACATTGAAATTAAATTAGGGTTACTAAATTTACTTCACTTTTATATATATACCTTTGGTTGGATGATCTGTTAGAGATAATGTATCCCAAGGCTCTGACAAATTTCTGACCTATATACTTTTATTGGAGATTAATGTATTCTTGTGATGGCTAGTATTATCAAGATGATCAGAATGCGATAGAGAAAAATTTTATGGAACATGGATATAAAGATTAGATGATAATTGATAAGTTCGAAATATATGTGGAATAATATTATATTGAAAAGGATAAAAGGGATGATGAATGAGGGCATTCATTGGATATGGAATTGGTAGGTGAGAACTATGACTATTCAAAAATGGACGTGACAACACATGTAGTTTGAATTCCATAATGCCTCTAATAGAACATGGAGATGAGAAACTATGCATTGTGGTAAAACAAGTGATCTTTAAGAGTATGATCAGTTGTGAATAGGGCGATGAGAATCCTAGGACCACCCCCTTGAACTAATAGTAAGGCCACTAATGTTACTAGTCTTGTTGTAGAACAATTATTTCCTAGATAGTGGTTCTTGATTATAATTTATAATAGATTAATAAAGTGTAATTATGCTTTATGTAATTGTTATATATATATATATATGAAATAATATACTCATAAAAGGAACACTGGGATGTGTTACAATTTCATTCATTCATAAATCATTTTTAGGAATTCTATTCCTGCATATCAATTCAACATTTATTATTTATTTCATTACAAAATAAATATAGACATAATTAGAAATGATTACTATTGGGTTTGTCAAACATGACCCATGAGTTTACATTAAAATATTTATACATTCCTAAAGTCAAACCAAATAAGTGATAAGTAGTGAAATAATATAATCATGTCATATTTAGCGGAAATATTTTCGAAACATAAAATGTGTGGTACAAAAAATTCATAATATAATAAATAGCATGTTGAACAAGGGTACGATTTGGTTTTATTATTTTTTTTACATTTTTTCCCAATTCAGTTAGGGTTAGGTTTATTGAATTTGGATTATTTTATGTAGGTTCAATTATCTTTGATATACCATTGTTTTTCTTGATCAGGATAACTATGTTAACGAATTTTTTTAGTTCTAGTCAATTATGTTAATATATATTAGAATTTTATTAATTCATTTTTATTTGGGTATCATTTAATTGTGTCATGTAGTGTATAGACATAGAAATTTCAAGAATTGTTTTCCTAAATTTCATAGAAATTTTACAAGTACGCAGTTTTTGATGGTGCCTGATTCTGAAGCCTGGTGTTTCCAAAATAATTTTCTGAAGTTTTTTTAAGAATAAATTAATGAGAATAAATAGTTTTACTGAACAATTGGAATAACTCTTAAATGTTTACTCGGATCAGAAATCTGACAGCACCGTTGCACTCTGGATGGTGGGTTTACCCTAGGCGCGAGTTAAGTTTATTCGGCGCGGACCTCCTGTGAGAAATTCCAAAATTGGCATAACCGTAAATAAAATAATTAAATAAATTATTTTATTTTTTAAACGCTTATAACTCACAAACAGTAGCTCAGATTAAAAAACCGAGACCATCGTTGAACTCGTTTGGGAATGGTTTATTTAACCAGATACTAACTTTGGCCGACATGGGCCACCAGAAAAAGATAGTTTTTTGCTACAAATAAAATAATTAAGTGAAAATTATTTTATTATAAAATTCATAACTTCTAAATGGTAACTCAGATTGAAAATCCGAGAGTATCAATTAGTTCTTTGGGGGGGTTACATAGGTAGATCCTAACCTCGGCCGGCATGGGTCGAGGTTGACTGATAATAATTTTCCAAACTTTTTTTCAAGTACGTTCAATAAATGTACGTGTGGGTTTTTCTATCTTTTGAACCGGTGCTCGGAATTAAAATCCGAGGGCACCGATGAACTCGCATCATCGGTAATTGGTTATGGGAACCTTTACTGCAGTTGTGTTTTGAGCGGGTTGAAGTTAAATATTTGGGAATGAGAATAAATCAAATAAAATTTGATTTGTACAAATTTTATTCATGGTTGGTGGCTATTTTCAACAAAGGGGATGTTAGAGGTGGGTCCCACACCCACCTAACATATCATGGCAGAGTTTAGTGTGGTGGGGCCCACACGAGACCCTAACTCCTCAACTCCCTATAACTCACATGTTGTTAAATGCATGGCAAATCTAATTTAGCTTTTATTGAAGTGGAGCCTCTCTACCTCCCAATATTAATCCAACTAAGATAATTAATAACCATATTAATTATATTTTTCACACCTCTTTGACATCTTTTGAAATGATTGGAATCTTTTAAAAGAAGGGGACATAATGAAATATGGGGTTGTAAATAATTGTGTAGAGGACTGGTGAGCTCTTGAGTTTTCTTTGAAGAGTACTAACTCACCGATGAAGAATGATCATTCCTTCACGACGAAGAACGCTTCCCGGTTCTCCAATAATGGAGGAGACACCACCGTAGGGAATCCGCAACGACGACGGATCTTCCTCCAACGTCAATGGAATCGGTACCGATCATTCACGACATCCGAACATTACAACACTTCCCTCTTTCTGCGGATTGATGACATGCGACGTGTTTGTGAGGTAGGGGGTTTTCGTAAATTGTATATGTGAATTATACCCTCATGCATGCATATTTTAATTGCTGGGTGTTTGTATAATTTATCTTGAATAAATTAAACCCTTGTTGTTGATGAGTTATGGATTGAGCTTCTAATGCGGAGGGCATGAGCTTACGAATAAGCATGGACCTTCTCTGGCTGTTCTATTGTGCGCGGGATGACGGGCGACAACGAAATGGGCCGCAATAGCAATTTGAAGCCGTTGCAGAATAGTTTAGGTCCCAGGAGAGACGCGGGTGCAGACGGTAGGTGAATCAGACCACCTGAGTGCGTCCGGTGGTCTACGGAATGTTCTGCCGACATGCCACACTGGGACGACGGATGTCCGAAGGCGACATATTTTTGGCGGAGGAAGCAGCCCGTGGGTTTGGAGGAGAAGAAATCATGAGAGTGAATTTTCATGGGTTGTAGAATAGATTGGAGAGAAAAGATGTTTTTAAAAGAAATAAAATATAATCAAAATAAATAAAAAGAAATAAGGATTGGGCGTGGATGGCATGGAGTCAAAGTAGAAGGTTTTTTTTTGGTGCGCGGATTTGGGGTGTGAGTTTTAAGGAATTTATTTCAATTAAAAAAAATAATAAAATAATAATTTTATTATTATTTTTGTTGGGAAAACCGTATTTTGACGGTATCTTCTTCGTGCGACCTTGGTTTCACGAACTGTTAGTGGCAGTGCGCCCCTGACTTCGACACGGAATTTATGAGTCCAATATCGGATATCTTTTTTGGGTTTTTGGATCAGGTACCTAAAGCACTCAGAAAATAATAGATTTAATATTATTATTAAATCTTTGAACCGCTATAACTCATGCGTGCAACATCCGATTGCTTGCTGTCAGTGGTGATGCAATCCCATCATTAATATGGTCGATTCAAGTCTAATTTTGGATACTAAATTCTGGTCCATGCCTTAGGTCCACGAAACACCAAAAAATAATAATAATATTATTATTACAGGATCTGGTATCTGACATATCTCTCTCCTACTATGTCAGAATGACAATCCGTCTTCGACGTTGGGACCCTAATATTAAGACGAATGATTGAGGAAAAGTTTTGGATATTTATGTCTAGGTTGAGGCGTGGGCCCCACGAGGCCCAGTTCACGCGTGTTACGGGGAAATACATCTTTTTCTCCGGATATCCGTTTTGACCAATGGGTGGTCTATCTCGTGTGTTTTTTCATATGGATCACAATGTTGTGACCGGTTTGGTTAACAACTATCACTTTAAGTACGGCCGGGTTGGTACGAACCCGAACCCAACCGGGCCCTCGGAGCAGAAACAGTTATCACATAAGGGCCGGAGGACCGATTGATGTACCGTCGACTTTGTTGGATTCCTCTTGATGAGACGGTTATTTTGGCACACTTCACCTGAGGTTTGGACGCAGTTAGAGTAGGGCCGGGTTGGATTCTACGTGAAATCCAACCAGGCCCTTTGAACGGAAAAGTCGATAACTTTAAGACCAGACGTCCGTTTGACGAACCGTCAGTGGAGTTGTTGATCAAATTGAGATATAGTCTGTTTGATTATACCCTATAAGAGTTCATGGTACAGTTGAGATACGGTCGGGTTGGTTCGTATTCGAAACCAACCGGGCCCCCGGGACAAAAAGGCTAATAACTCACAGACCGGGCGTCCGATTGACGCACCGTCTATTGCGTTGACTCCCTTACAACGAGGCAGTCCATTGAGATACTTCATCGTGGGAAATTGTGATACATTGATTATCGACCAGTAGCTTGTGGAGCGGACCCTCCGAGAGACGAGCGTACGGATTACAGAGACCGTGTAGCTTGCTGAGACCTGACGACTGCTTGTATGAGTCGAGTCGGAGAGACTTGTATAGGCCAGTGGGGAGCACTACTGTGTTTAGGTGGCAGACCAACGGCGGGGAGAAATACTATGTTTGGGTGGCAGAACTGCAGTACTCGACATGAGTAGTACCTCTGCAGGCTATTTGGGGGGTGCACTACTATGTTTAGGTGGCAGACCCCTGCGAGAAGCACTACTATGTTTGCGTGGCTGACCCGCGGTACTCGACAGGAGGAGTACCTTAGCAGTCTTAAGTTAGTGATCAGTGCCTCAGAGTTGTGACAGGTTCACTGTACTCGTCAGAGATGGAGCTATTCACCAGTTGCGATTTCAATAATGAAAATCATGGTTTGAGTTGAGTCAATAACCTTTTTATTTTCCTCGTGATTGAGATGGGTTACTTGATATCTTAGGTATAAGTATGGGCATATATCTAAGTAAATTTTATCTATTGAGATCTTTCATTATTGTTTATCATTGTTCGATTTTAGTGAGACCTTGAGGGTCTCAAGTACCTTACTGAGTATCGTTATACTCACCCCTGCACGGGCTACGCCCATACCTCATTGTGTTGGTTGTAGACGATGGACAACAAGGATCGTGGTTGAGTCTTATTGAGCTGGACAGTACCCGGAGGTGGATTTCATGACGATTTGGTACCTGGAGTAGATGAACGGATGGACGGTCAGACATGGTATGTTAAGGAGGACATCTGTACCTACCCTTCATGTAGGATCCGTGGTGGATGATACAAGAGCTGCTTGTCACCTTTCAGCTGTTGTCCTTTGAGTTGTTCTTTACTTTCAGTTGTAGTTGTACCTTTCTGTTAGGCTTGTATTTCTGGCCCCTTTGTATTTCCAGCACACTTTTTTACTACTTTACTTAGTGTTTGCTTCCTCTTGTACTCTATTGTGTTGTTTACTTTTATAAAGGTAATTCCTTCCCTTTTTATTAGAATTTACTCCTTTGGTGCTAGTCACCAGCCCCTGGCATATATAAGGCGGGATTGGGGTAGTCACGGAATGGGCCCCGAGGACGGGTCGTGACATGTAGTTTTCGTTAAATTCAAATGATGTTATTTAAATTGTTTAAGAATTATGATTACTATATATATTGTTTTTTTATTTTTTTCATTATTTATGTAATAATTATTTATTTTATTATATCCTTTATTAGTTATTTTTAACATGTGGTATTTCTATCAAAGATTTGTTTTATTTTTTTGGTAATTTGTGTGTCTCATGGTCATTATTTTGTTTATGTATTTCTTATTTAATAAATTTTTCTTAAAAAATTAATTTAATTCTTTGTTCTTTATGTATTTTATTATATATTTGTTTTTATATGAATTTTTTAATTTTTTTCACATTGTTCTTTTTAGTTCATTTAGGATAAGTCATCACAGTTTTTTAGTTATTTGAATCATTTTGGTCATTCAGCTCGGTCATTATAATTTTTTATGTCTTTTGGGTAGAGTCATTTGGTTTAATTTTGGTTTAGGATTTTTCCATTTTGAAATTTGATACAGTGTTTTGGTTTATTCACGAATAGGCCATTTAGTTTTTTTATAAGGTAATTTGGTTTATTTTCGTCATTTGGATAATTTTACTCTAATCCACGAGAAACTAAAATGTAATCAATGTAACTATATCATTGAAAAAATTGATATTATGTAAAATGAATTGAAATGAAAAAATAAAAATTGAATGGAAACATTATATTTTTATATCATTTAATATAAATTATTTCCATTATTTCTAAATTTTAAAACACTTGATTTTAAGATAACCTTATGAAATATATTGAAATATAATTAAATATATTTTTCTGAAAATTAAATCCTTTTGTGATGTTTAAATATATTTAAATTTATTTTATGAAAAGTTAGTGATGATTAAATCTATATTAGGTGGTTCTCCTTGAATTAATTTAACAATTTAATTGAAATTAATCAATGAAAAAACCATAACCCAAATGAAAGTATCAACTTTGTGGATTATTATAAAAAATAGTCAATTGATTTTTATATTTTACTTATGGAAGATGCACAATATAGAAAAAAAATAAATTAGATTTTATTATTATTAAATATATAATGATTATCTTAAAATAAACCCAAAACCCATGACACTATATTGGTTTTATAAATCAGACCTCAATGATGATTAAAATAAATATCAATTCTATATTTCAGATTCTTGAATAGGTGTGAAACAATGATTTATCAAACTGTTTACATATCTAAAAAATCTCATGAATATTTTATCATTTCGATATGGTAGTAAACTATCATTATATATTATTTTGTATAACCACTTATTCTAAAAAATATACAACAGGATCAAGTTTAACTGTATTAAATATGTTTCACAATAATTACAGACACCCACACATATATAATTAATATTACATTAAATTACATCTAATTTTAATAAAAAATCTATTAATTTTGTTTTTTAAGGAATAAAAACCAAAAAATTGTATTCTATGACATATATTGGGATTTAAATGAAAAAACTCATGAAAAAAACATGGATAAAATCAAATCCTTCCAAATTCAGAATAAGTGGTAACACGATGTATATTCCATTAGCAGTAAAATAAAGTTAATATAACCTATAAAATGTTTGCACACTGAAAATATAAGAAAAATAATTTTTTTAAATTAACTTAAAATAAAAAAAACAATTTTAGATCTAAGTGAAATTCAACATCCAAAAAAATAGTTTAAAGAAAATAATAATCCAATTTAAATTATATCACTACACTTTTATTTTCATAATAAATTCAACAACTTATTTTCCATAGATATATTTAAATTTTTTATAAAACACGAAGATTCAGTAAAATTTACAAAGTTTTATTATATTATTAGAGAATGAGATAAAAGAAAAATCATGAAACCATTTTTATTATAGGCATGTAATGAAATTCGTTCATAAGAATAATAATTCTTAACATGCATTGATATAATTGTATAAATTGATCAAGACACACCATAACAGTATCAGGGAAACTCTGAAAATTATTTAAGATAGATAATGTCATGATGATTTCTCAATATTGAAATAAAATAAAATAAATTTATGTTGTGAAATTTTATTATTGAAATGAAACCCTCTACATTTAATTTTTTATAATTAAATATTATAAAATAGACATCTTAATAATTGTTATATGATGATTTGAGAAAGGTAAAACTACCTGACAATCAATGAATACAGTAAAATAATATTTTATTATTATAACATCATGGGACGATATTGTAAATAATAAAAAAATTCATATTTGAAATTATAATTATAGAAAAGTAAAATGGATTAAGGATATATATATATGTTATGGATGTTTCATGATAACTATGATTTTTGAAACTATAAAAAAATAGGGGAACTACTAAAATGTTTTTTCAAAATTAATCTCATATACATTTACAACTACTTTAAATAGATATGAAATTTTATTTTTGAATGATTATTTAAGGAGATTATTTTTAAAATAAACAAACTTATTTTTAACATAAAATAAATACAATTAACTGAAATAAAAATAATAAAAACTAAATCTATCATAATATTTAAAAATGAAATAATCCTGAAACGGAACAAAAAATACCAAGAAGATAAAAAAAACAAAATTGGAGAGATTTAAATTGTACCAACCCGAAAAAACCAAGTCATGCTAAACTAAATGAACCGATTCTACATATGTTTTCCTCCATATATCCCCCAATACAAGTTTAGTATCGTAATAAACAATGAATTTAGTGTATTTGAGTCTTGATATGATATATATTAACCAGTACCAAGAGGGGAAGTGATGGAGTTTTTTTCGTCCAGACCAAAAAAATATATATCTTGGGATCATTTTATAATGACACTTAATTCATTTATTAGTAGATATTTTTGAATATAATACGGTTTCCCATAATATAATAATATACAGATCATTAGTAGTAAGGAATAGATTTATGTTAATATCTATAAATCCAAAATCATCAATAAATCTTCCTTGTCGCATCAATGAATCGTTCCACTTTCATTTCATCATAGAGACTTAACCATGGGGGCACTAATCCAATATTTGTATTTTCTCCACTACTCAATAATATTAAAAAATTTCATATCGATAATGTTTATTCAATGTATTGGATGAATAATATATATTTCTAGATAATAAAAACACTATCATTTTGTATTTTAATTTTCACTACTCGCTCAATTATGATAATTCTCATCCGATTGATCACAAATGATTTTCATTCATGAACCAATTATTTTGGGACCAAAACCCAATACCATTATTTATTGATAAATAGATTCATATGGTAAACTAAATACTTTAAAAATATATGAATATCAAAATTAATTGAATATTTATGATTTATATTATAAATTTAAGGGGTGTACCTTTGATTTTTAAAATGTCATAAACTATTCCATTAGAAAAAAAATTATCATTATCACAGATAAATAATGATGATTTATATATATAATTTTTTTTATCCCAATATATTAAGGGAATAAAATTTTATTATATAGGTGAAACTATACATTACAAGAAACTATATACACTTTTAAAATTCTTAATTTATGTTTTCATTAAATAAATCATAACTAAAAAAGACCATTCACTGTGTCATATCTCTCAATCAACTGAATGCACAATGTCACAAATTTATATGATCCTAAAATTCCCCATTTGTAGGGATGTGATATAAATTTGGGATTATTTTTACCATACTACCTATCTAATTTATCACTGGCTGGTTATACCTTTTCCTCACATCATCCAAATTCATTGATCATAAATATACACATTCATGAGTTGAATAAATTTTCACAATGGAACCTTTAGGATTTATTTGGTTTCTAATATATGACATATTTGTGTATATATTAAATTTGGTTGGATACATCAGAGAGAAATAAACAAGTCACCTATAATGTATTTTAATTTTAATATGGATAGTAATATGCAATATGAAACAAAAAAGTGATGGACATATTTTTGTCTATAAATCATAAAAAATTATGGATTCCTCTTCATGAATTTATTTAATTAAATAATTAGGAAATCCTTTATTATAATGATATATAAAAAAGATTAAATTTAATCACAATAACCCCTACATTTTTGTGGGTGTAAATATCATATTTATATTTGAATCAATTTATGAATAATAGTGTGATAATCTTGAGTTTTTTAATTTTTTAGTTTCACAAATCTTATTTTTACAAAATAATTTATATTTATTATATAACTATAAAAATATTTATAGACACATGTAATTGGATAAAAGGATTTTTCTTTTAATGTGTAATCACCTAAGAAGCATAAAAACCTTTGAGTTGTTTTAATCAATATACTATGGATGCAATTTTGGTTTCATACCCCAAACTACAATGTTATACTAATATTAAATATCATATTTGATATTCAATTTGACATTTAGAAGAATGGAATATAGCTTTTAACATTTTTTAATTTCTATTATGTCTAAATACAGATTTAATAATTTCTTGAATAAGAAATATAATGAAAATTGATACTTTTATTCTTGCAATTATCATTATATTCATTGGTCATATTAGTAACCTTTCTAGATTTTGACCAATATTTCTTAAATTACAAATAGTAATATTTATTTTCATTAATAACTTTATTTCCATACACACACATAGGTGGAATCACTATCTCAATGGTATTGTGAAATACTCGTTGATTTTTATTATAGGGAAAATAAATTGGAATAAATCGTCAACGTCCCATGAAATAGAAATTATGATTATATTTAAGCCTCCTATGTTAAATATTCTTCTGGTTAATAAGATGGTATAATTTACCCTTCATGATTTAGGTATACATCATTACATAAATTATTAAAATTTTTTAAATCACAATAGAACTACACTCATTTGAAATATGTATTTCAAAGAAGCATCATCTTTGCAGAGAAACACATTCCAAACCCGCTTAAACACTTTTAATAAAAGGTTTATGTATACATACATATAATTTATAGGATAATAAATTAAAGATAATATTAAACTCACCAAATGAAATTATTTTTCATAAATATCCTCACAAGAAAGAAATAAACTTGATTAAGAATCATTCACGATATGTGTAAAGTAATCATACGAAAAAATGAATCAAAAGAATCACTTGATAGTTCTAACATGAAATTTCAAACCATGGTGGAAGAATCATTATACCATGAATCAAATGATTACCATGATAATACATATATAGGATGGACCAATTCACCATTATCCTTAGTTCTCTCAAACTTATTCCTCTACATATTCTTTTATATTTAATAATACATAAAAATATTTTGGATACTATAAATAAATATGATGTGTCTATTTACATTCTCTAGATTAAGATATGGTGTTCTGTATAAATTTTATATCAATTGAATTGTTAGAAATTATTTAAAATCATTTAGTCCCATAATTTTTCACGAAAATGTTATATAATATTTTGGGAAGGATTGAGTTTAATTAGTTAAAAATACAAGAAGAACAATTAACCTATGTAACGACCACAACATTTATGAATAAAATTACCATTATTTTGATGTCCTATAGATAAAGAATACACATGAACTTATTAGTATTATTATTGGGTTTAAATTATCAATAGCTATCATTACCGTTAATAATATAGACATTGAAAAGTGATCACATGGCTAATATAAATATATGGTCTTATGAAATCTTTTCCAAATTGATAAAGGAGATGATGACCTCATCCGGTAGACTTGGGTTATATGAAGATTATTTGTCAGATATTGGAAAGGAGGTTGCATCATGAGGATTCATTGTGAACCATTCCCATGATGGGCTTCAACAAGTTAATATGGAATAGAATCACCTAAGGGAAATTTCCTAGATAATAGAGATTACCACTCGATAAATTTTATCTGAGACCCTGAAGAGTCTGTCACAATCCAACAAATTACCCTTAGTTATTATGTGGGTCTTATAAGGGGTTATATAAAAAGGTAGTAGTTACTTATTTTGAATTCAAATTTTATAAATAAAAGTATTAATTTATCAATACCTTTATGGGAATAGTCATTCTTAAATAAATAATTAATTTGACAAATTGATTTTTTTTTGAAAATATGTTACTATAGAGAAATATATACATTATTATATTTAAATATCATTTCTATTGAAAATATTAAGAATTTTTATTATAAGTAATGATTATATCCATTAGTTAAATTTCAATGGGTTGATAATCAGTTTGATATGAGTTATGTTTTAATACGATAAAGTAGAAAGTAAAATTTTAAAGAATATATTTTAAAGAAATAATGAATTTTTGATTTAATTAGTATTTTTATAAAATATTTTTATCAAATTACTTTTATTAGTAATAAATGATTATATAATTTCAATGATGTCAAATATAATTTATATTAAGGTTTAAAAATTGTTTTATTAAAATTCCATCAATTTTCTATAAATGTTGGTTCTTATTTTAAAAGTGAAAATTCACTAATTTAGAAAAATATTTAGAAAAAATGAATACTATATTTGTAATCATGACATAATAATTAACAAAAAGTTATTTTTGGCATACTTATTTGAGAAAATCAAATATTTGAAAAAAAAATAAAATTGTATATAAAATTATTGTTTGTTTTTTGGCATCATAATGGCCAAATAGTTTTTTAATATATACCATAAGTGGGATCATTGACTGAATCTATCTTTTATCTTTAAAATAATTTTATTTTAGAATTATTATACTTATTTAATAGTTCCTTAGTGAATCCACCAAAATTTCTAATATATTTTATGATTTTAAATTCATTTCCTTGAGAGTGTCACTCACCTCAACATAATAAAGGAAAATATATTAATAACATCAGATGTTTAACTAATAAAATAATAATTTACTCTCCCCTTGGCCATAAACCATGGGAAAAAAATCAAGGGATAGTTTGTGGTTTTCAATATTTTAGTGTCTACTGTCCAAAACCAAAATAATAAAGAATACCACCTCCATTACTATATAAACCCACCTAGGAACCCATTCCTCTTCTCTAAAACACCTTGAATATTACCCTCACTCTTCTATCTAATCACTAGTGTCATCCAATGGAACCCCCATGCTCCCAAGAAGCCTCTCCCAAGCGTACGAGATTACACATCCACGTAAGGATTCATTCCATTTTAATTTTAGTCCATTTTCCCTTATATTTTTATATCATTTTAATTTTATAGTTAAAAATGATGGGAGGATGTTTTTAAATCCACCTCACACATCCCTTATTATGTTTTAATGATGATAGAACCATTTCACTCTCATCACTCCCTCCCATTACACCTGTTATCGTGCCAATATTCCAAATGGGATTTTATAACCTCATTTCCATTCAAGCATTAAATTTATAATATGTATATAAAATTACATTTCATATGATACGATATTATTCTCCCTAATACCCACAATATCCATTTTACATCTAAATGAAGAGATACCCATTTCACTCTTATCATCCCCTTTTATAAATTCATATGTGATGTTATTATGATACAGAAATTGTACTGTGATTTTCCATAACAAAATCAAAATATAGTGAATTCCTCACTCATTTCCATGTCAAGGGAATTCAACATTATGAACATATAATTATTTAATATATACATTAATGTGTTTATTCATTATTCTTTTAACTTGTAATAAATGATGTTGTTGAATTAATCAATTTTATATTATTTATGTGAAACACTAAATCATGACATTAAAATGATCATGACAGTTGTTCCCTGACATCGCTCTTATTCATTAGCTAATTTTTAGTATCATGATACGTCATGTTGGGATATGGGATTACCAGATTCATTTATTTTAATTTTTCACATCATGTTGGTACATGGTTTTACCTGATTCCTTAATGATAATGATGTCGTGTATTATGTTGTGTCCACATTTCCTTGTTATGATGATCATGCTATATCGTGCTTTTATGTTCATGTTTCTCTTATGATCCATTGATCTGTCTATTTCCAACCATGTGTTGCATTCTTCTTATTATGCCTCATTTACTCACCTATAGGAATTTATAGCTCACCATGTCCTTATGTATTCACCCATGTTATCTCATGCAATTCCATGTATGAAAGAATGTTATGGTAATGTAAAATAAGTATTATATAATGATGTTGTATTTTAAGTCATAATTTGTTATATAATTTTCGTAATCCCCAAAACCATAGACCTCTAAATCATTAGGGTTTTATTATGTGCATGTTTGGGCAATCATTCATTTTAAGTGTGTATTAATGAAAATGGTTGTTATATTTTGTATCAATGGATATGTTTTCTTATTTTGGGATTAGGTTTTGAAAACTATAAATAAATAATTAGGTATAATACTAAGTATAAGAAAATAATCCCTATATTTTTGTGAATATAGAATAAGTATTTTATCAAAAAATATATCCATTTTTGGATATTAACAATAATAGGCAGCTCTTGCACAGATTTATCGAGAGGAGAAACCCAAAAAAACATTCCATTGAAAGAGACTCGAACATGAAATGTTTGGGGAAAATGTTCCTTATTGTACTCCTGGTTTGACAATCTCAAATTATATACTTTTGTAAATACATAATCTTAATAAATACAATTATTAATTAATTAAAAAAATGCCTCTATTAATATATGATTGGATATAGATCGTGGATAACATAGAAAGAAGCCGAGAAATTCATAATTTAGGGAAATAAATCTTAATCATATTTTTTCCATTTTGGAAATGGATTCACATTATGTGTTTAATAGCTTAAAATACATACCCTTAATTTTACTTTTATTCAATCCAACGGTATGAAATAAGAGGACATGGTCCAACCACCGATGTAATGATCAATGTGATGATTGTTCTATTGAGATGCCCAATCCAATGGGAATAGGAATCAAAAACATTGTAATTATACCCTCTTAGTTAACTCATGTTTTTAACAGAAACATGGTTCAAGAGGAACATCCACCCCCAACCACCATGAATGAACAAGTTACAATCAAGAAAATCATGAGACAAAAGCCCCCTACTTTCAATGGATCATTTGATCCCTCAATAACTAAAAAATGTATCAACTCCATTGAGAATATCTTCTCCGTCCTTTAATGTTAAAAAAATACAAGGTTCTTTTTGCGTCTTATTGTATGGAGGTTAAAGATGATTAATAGTGGCCATTGGTCAAAAATATGAATCCTAATGATGCTATTGATGAAATGGGATGAAAGGATTTGAAGAAAATATTTGTCTATAAATATTTTCCCCGCATCCTCCATCTTAATATGGAAAAAGAATAAACTTAACTCAAGAAAAAGGATGATTAATATGTTGGGTTGTACAAGGAAAACATCACCATAGAAGACCGATACACCTTTTAGTTTTTCATTCCCCCTGAATTCAAGGTTGAAATCTTTTTTTGTGGGATATAACCTCTCCTATAGAATGAATTGGTGATCTGGAACATTGATAGAAAGTATTAGATTTTATTATGTTCTCTAAAAGTAAAGATAAAGATCGAAAAATCTCAAGAGTATCATGGGGATAAAAAGATTAAATTGGATATGAAGTTTTGAGGTTAAATAGATAAATCCAATGGTGATAATAAATTACAACATCCCACCTTCAAAAGGTGCAGAAGGAAGAACCATAGTAATTACATGAACGGGAGGAGGAAATCCTTTTTGTACGAGAAGTAATTAATCCTGGCTTGATATTTCTAGAAACAAAACCCCACCACTGCAATAGATGAAAATAATGCTCTGTTCATTCATCAACACATTTTTAATTTCTACAACCACCAAAACCAATGGAATTTTATGAACATGTTCTCTAAGCCTAGGGTCTTCAGAGGAAACCAATAACCCCAATGGTAGCAATGGTGAGAATTTTTCCTCACTACCAAGGAATATAATCCTAAGAATAATGTGGTGATAGGTATTCTATTTATTAATTCTAGAATAGTGATCATATTTTTTGGTTTTTGGTTCTACATATTCTTTTATTTCTTGAGAGTTTAGTATAACAATCCAAACATCACCACAATTAATGGAAGTATTTATTTTGGTAAAATCCAAAAATGTGGGAATTATTGAATCCGATGAATATAACACCTCCTATAAAACATTTTGTGGATTAAACTTCCCCTCAATCCACATCATACTCCCTGTTATGTAATTTTATGCAATTATTAGCATGGATTGGCTTTCCCTATATAGATCCAACATAAATTTTCATGAGAGGTAATCACTATCCATATAGTGAATCCGACACCAATTCTACACTAGTGCAATGAGGTGGATGAATCTTCATTAGAACTATAATCTAAAGCATGGATTTTAATTCTTTATCTTCTAACGTATCTTTCATGGATTATTGATTCTATAGAAGGAACCAACCACTAACACCAACCTATTTTGAGGGAATTCGATTATGTGTTTCCCTTATAATTTCCTAGTCTTCCACCAAGAATGGTTATTGAATTCTCATTTTATTATATACTTTAGTCATTGACAATATTCATGAATCCGTATTGATTTTTTATAGTGGAGCATGGTGAGATAATGAAAAAACTACAAGAGAATCTGAAAAAGGGATTATATGACCATGTGCTTCACTATGGGGTGTCCTAGTTTTATTTTTCATGAAGAAGGATGATTCAATGAAACTTTAAATTAATAATCATGAGAAGAAAATATCACAATAATGAACCGGTATCCTATTCCATGAATTGATTATTTATTTGATCAGATACATGTAGAAAAATACATATCGAAAGAGGATCTACGGGTGGGATATTATCATGTATAATTGAAGAAGGCAGATATCCCCAAGGCTACTTTTCGTACAAGGTACATGCAATATGAATTCATAGTAATGCCTTTTAGACTCACTATTGAACTAAAAGTCTTTATTTAATTGATGAATAATTTCTTTGTATATTTACTCAAAAAAAATTACTTTTATTTTTACATGACAATCTAATATACTCCAAAACCTAGATTATTAGGAGGAGAATCTAAGTATTATACTTAGGACCATGCGAAAAGATAATCCCTATGCAATGTACATTATGTGTGAGCTCAGGTTGAATTAATTCTCATTATCATGGAATATCATAACAAGAAATGGGATATATATGGATCCTCACAGTGAAAAAAAATTGGGGGATGGACAAGGCCGATATCTCTAATGGATATCCACATATTCGTGGTGTTATGTAGATATTATTGCACATTTGTGTGAAATTTCTCACGATTGTCAAACCCTATTACGATGCTAACTCAATAGGGAGTCATGATTTCTTGGAATGATGATTGTAATGAAAGTTTCATGGATTTGGAAAAGACTCGTATCACTACACCTATTATCACACTACCCATAAAGGTGAATTTTTTTAATTATCATTGATGCATTGAAGAATGGAATGGGTCATGGGTTCATGCATATTGACTAAGTCATCGCCTATACCATATGAAATTTAAAAATTCATGAGATAAAAAATCCAACACATGATATGGAGTGGGTATATGTGATCATTTTGTTGAAAATATGGTAGCATTATCTCATTGGGGAAAAGTGTAAAATTTATATAGATCACAAAAGTCTCAAATATATAATCACATAGAAAAAGATGAACATGTACCCATGAATATGGATAGATATCATCAAGGAGTATAGATTCTTAGTCCATTACTTCCCAATGAATGTGAATAAGGTTGCAGATTCCATATTTATAAAGGACACCATGATTACACCATTGATGAGAATTGAAAATGACCCAATCATTATAGATTTTGTGAAGAAGGACATGGGAATCATATAGAAGGGAACATAATAAATCCATTCACAAATAATTACCCAACCCTCTCTTTTAGAAAGGTTTAATGATCATCAAAATGATGATTTTGGAATTTAGAAGAATGTGGAAGCTATCAAAAAATGTTAATCATCAGAGTTAAATTATAATAAAGAAGTAATAATGAGATTTGTGTAACAAATATGTTTTCCATCATATCAAGAGATAAAGAAGGAACATTTTGATGATGAATATATTTATATTTTCTCAATTCACCCAGGAATCAAAATGATATATCTGGATCTCTGAGAGAATTTCAGGTGAAAGAACTTGAAGAGGGATACCACAGAATATATATAAAAGTTCTTGTTGGTCAGAAACTAAAGGTTGAGGGGTAAATGTTAATGGGTATGATGTAACCATTACTCATAACAACATAGAAATGGAAAAAAATCACCATGTTATTTATCATTGGACCATCAAATACATCCAAAGGAAATAATTCAATCTCGGTTATGGTGGATCATCTTACAATGATAGAACACTTAGTTGAAATTTGTGAGGATTTCTAAATAGATCAACTAGAATTCATATACATAATAGATTTTGTAAGGATATATTTTCAACTAACAATGATTTTATCTGATCGAGATCTATGATTCATATCAATGATTTGGAAGAGTCTCCATTTCTCTCTGAACACTGTGTTAAAATTTAGCATGACATATCAGCCAAAAACTATTGGTAAATCGAAATAGACTATCCAGACACTTGAGGTCATGTTGGTAGCCTGATCAATGGACATTAATTGTAGATTGGACTAACATATTCTTTTGGTGGAGTTATAATACAAAAATAGTCTCCCCTAAAGCATCCATATGGTTCTAATGATGCCCTTTATTGGAATTGGTGTTCAACATAGAATGTTGGGATGATGATTGGGAAATAAAGATTCCATTTATGGAAAATTTTGAAGACATGATGGACAAACATATTACCATCCAAAAACACATCAAAGCTGTTGAGAGTTAAAAAAATGTTCTATGCTAATAGCCATCGATGACACCCATAGTTTGATGCTGGTGATTTTGTTTTCATCCATATATCAATATGTAATATAGTAAGGTTTTTTGGAAGAGGTGAACGCTTGGTCTAAGATACATCATCCCTTTTTATATCATTGATTCCATCAAAGAAATGGAAAATCCACTCACACTCCCACCGAACATGTCTCAAGTAAAATATGTTTTCCATATATCACTCTTATGGAAGTAAATACCTTAACCATCACATGTACACAATATAGAGGTGGTAACGTTGAAGAATGACCATTCATATGAAGATAAGATGTTGAAGATCATATATCATAGGGAAACTTTCTACAAAATAAGTTAATTCCACCCGTTAAAGTGTTTTAGAGAAACAACATGTTTGAATAAGAAACATGGGAACTAGAGGAAGTGATGAGGAAGAGTTACCCTCATCTATTTTAGTGCGGGAATGGAAAATGTTTTGGGTGAATCTTCTTAATGGGTGATTGTTGTTACATCCCTAAAATTTATATGTAAAATTTCTTTTCATTTAATATCTTATTTTTATAAAAAACACATACACACATTTTTTTATTATTTTTGTGTCAAAATGAACAACTAGTATCATTACTATTGATAATATATCCATTGAATGGTGATCACACAAATAATATAAATATATGATTATAAAAAATCGTTTGACAATGAAAAAGAAAATGATGGCCTCATCTAGTAGACTCTGGCCATATGACACTCATTTTCCAGAGCTAAGAATTGTGGTAGTGTCACCATGAACCACTATTGAACAATCCAAAGCTAAGATTCACCATGTTAAGCTTGAATAAAATGGCCTAAGGGATATTATATTTATAGTGATTAGCGACTGAGAAATTTTATTCAAGCCACCCAAGAGTCTGTCAGAAAAGCACACCATACACTTAGGTCTTATGTGTGTGTTATAATGTGTTTTATAATGAGGTATTTGTTAGTTATTATGTAATCCCGTTATGTAAATACAAATTTTATTCCTTCTTTTCTTTTCTGGGAATAATCATTCATAAATAATGATGAATTTGATAAATTTAATTTTCAGGTAATAATTATAATTTTGAGAAATATATATGTTATAATATTAAACTATAGTGTTTATTAATAATATTATAAAAGCAGTTCTTATAAATGATAATTATATCGGTTTCGTATATTTAAATCTTTAAGCAATTAGTTTTGATAAGAGTAAAAAAAAATAAAAAAAAATAGAAAGTTTGATTTTATACAATTTATTTTAATGAATTTATGAATTTATGAAATAATTATTGTTTCTATAAAATATATTTATCATATTACATTTATTAATAATAATTATTATATAACTTTTATGATGTAAAATGTAATTTTTATTAGGGAATAAAAACGTTTTTTTTTCAAAACCTATGAATTTTTTATAAATTTCAGTTCTCATTTTAAAAGGGTAAAACCACATATTTTAAAAAAATTAGATAAAATTAATAATACTTTTGGAATCAAGACTTGGAAATTATCCAATGTGGAATTTTTTATTATTTCCATAGATAATCAATTTTATGGGAAAAGTAACAAAATATATAAATATATAGCGTGCTCAATGAAAACGTAATGAACCAATAGTGATGTAATAAAGACCAAAATTCGTATTTTAGAACAAATAATTTTTTTTAAATTTAATGTAATGTAATTCAATATTTATTGGACATAATTTATAATGCAAATTTTAATTCTCCAAAATTTAAAATATATTTTATGATTTCAAATTCCTTTCTGTGAGAGTGTGACTCACCTCCACATAAGTAGTCTAAATATTTAAATTTCATAATAAATTTCCCTAATAACATAATATTTTCAACTACCCATGTCCCTAATCCATGGGCATCAACCATGGTTTTGTTTTTTGTTTTTAATATTTTTATTGTTTTGTGTCCAAAACCTAAATAATAATGAATTCCCACTATATTGATATATAAACCTAGAAAATAAACCATTCCTCTTCACTAAAACTCCATGATTATTTTCCTCACGCTTCTCTCTAATACCTAGAGTCCTCCTATGGTACCCAAAGCTCCCAAGATTCCTCGACCAAGCATTTTGGATCACACATCTAATGAGGCTTCCTTCCTTTATCATTTTATCCATGTTTCATTATATTATAATAACCTTTCAGTTTATCAATTAAAATTGATGGGGTATGTTTTCACACCTCTCCAATACTACCCTTATTAAGTTTGAATGATTATTAATGCCTTTCAAACTCATTAATCTCTCCCATTTACACATCTTACCATGCTGAAATTCTATAATGGATTTCTCACTCCTCATTTCCATTCAAGAATTTGTTTTATACTATATATCTCAAATTCAATTTCATGTGGTGAGATACTATTATCTATGATCCATTCATCACATATTTCATATTTAAACGATGATATACCATTTTCATTTTCATGAACCCATTTTATGAATCCCCATGTGATGTCGTTATGTTGGTGAAATTGTATTGGAATTTTTCATGCCAAAATTATTGTGTAGTGAATACCATGCCCATTTCTATATCATGAGTATTCACATTTATGTAAATAAAAATATTGATTATAGAATTTTATTTTTGTACTATGAAATCATTTATTGTGTAAAAATGATTTTGTTGAATGAATCCATGTTATATGAACTATGTGGCACATTTAAGAATGAGATTATAATGATCACGAATGATGCCCCATAATAGCGCTCTTATTAATTTTTAATTTTTAGTATAATGATACATCTTGTTGGGACATGGGTTTACCTAATTACATTATATGGATTTTTTCCATCATGTTGGTAATGTGGTTTACCAGATTCCGTTATGTTAATGACGTTGGGTTTTAATTTGATTTCATATTTCCATTTTATTATTATCATAATATATCATTCTATTATGTTCATGTTTCTATTATGCTCTATTGATATGTAAACTGACTAACATGTATCGTATTCTTCGTGTTATACCTTATTTACAACATTAATGGTCTCTATAGCTCACTCTTTTCTTATGAATGTACCCAGTTTATCCCATGAAGTGGAAAGTAAGAAGGAATATTCTGGTCATGTAAAAGAAGTTTT
Organism: Viscum album; assembly: GCA_963277665.1. Taxonomy (NCBI): domain Eukaryota; kingdom Viridiplantae; phylum Streptophyta; class Magnoliopsida; order Santalales; family Viscaceae; genus Viscum; species Viscum album. Next base: position 275,886,126 of record OY728120.1, read on the forward strand.
CAATAAATATGTTGTATTTTATGTCTTCAGATTTTATGTAATTCTATTAATAACCAAATATTCAAGTACTCTTTATATTCTCGGTTATATTAAGATAATATTAATGTAATTAATTATGTTTAAGTGTGTAATAATGACTAGTGTTGTTATAACCTCAATGCCATATAATTATTTGTGGAACTAAATACATCATTTGTAATTAGGTGATTCAAAAGGATAGAATATAAAAATGAAAGTATTAGAAATTCTAAACATGATTTTCATATGATACAATCAAAAGAAAAAATTTATTTTTATTAATTTATCATATACTTGAAATATGCGAGTTCCTTCACTATCCGTCAATTTTTTTACTCTCTAATCATTATCATTTTGTGTACTTACATCATGTGTATTCATACCAATATATATTTTCATTAGAATATTTTATTTCTCTTGATGAAATATACATGGAATCAGAGAAATTATAAAATTCTCCATTCCACTCTTTTGGTTCAACCATGAAAATATTCTATTATCTTTTTCCCTCCTCAATGAAACTAGAAACAATAGTTTATTTTAAAACTACCATTTTATATGGTAGTTTAATTCACCATTAATTAACCTTGGTTATCTTAGGAAATTAAAAAATTTAAACATAGATGTCATATATCTAAAGATTTGTTAAATTAAAATTAAAAGATCCACCTTATTTTGAAACTAACATGATATTTAATCAATATCATACATCTATGATAAATTTATATGATTAGAAAAATTATATTTATTTTAAATTTACCTTAGTATTCTAGAATTACAAAATTAATGATAGTCATGAATCTTTTGAATATATATTATGATAAAAAAATCCACAACTATATACACATTTCCGTATGATGGAAAAAAACTATTAAAGAAAAATGCTGTATAATAATATATGATAAATAATTTGCATTGATACATATATTTTTATTAGGGAAACAATTCATAATTTTCCAAGACTTTTAAAATAATACAATACAATTACCAATTTGAATATAAAATTCATATAATTATTATAGTAGCTATCTATGATAAAAATGAGATAAAATATTTATATAATTTTTGCATACTAGTTGTGACATAAATTTTTTTTGAAGATGGAAATGTGAGACATATAACAAATTATATTTGATTAGGTTGAGGTAACGAGTAACTATTAATTGAAAATTAATTTATTACCAACATTGTTTTTTAAACATTCCACACTACATAGATTTAAAATAATTATACAAATTTATTAATCATTTCATAATTACAATATATCAATTAAAGTAATAGTTTTATAAAATTATAATATATTGAAAATAATATATATCAATTAATTCCTTAAACCTCTAGTATAAATAATATACAAAAAATTCATGTAAATTTTTTATAGAAAACTGATTAACTAAATTTAAAAAATAATTAAACTAAAATAAAATAATTTATATAATAATGTAATGAATATAATATAAACGAGCATCAATTGAATTAATATGAATGAATCATGACCAAATTCGTGATGATAGATCGCTGGGGATAACATAGGAGAGTCCATCACATGGGTATGTGATAATTTGTAATAATGGGTGGAGGGGAGGCCACATGCCTCATTTTGTGAGAAAATATACCATTTTTCTAAAAAATGAATTCATAATGATGACCCTGGACAAATTGTTTTTAGAATTTTTGGTATCGGGTTTTGGTTTTATCTCTATAAAAATAGTTTCTATAATCAATTGGTATTGGTTCCTCTAAACCAACATTTTATGAAATCCATGGGTAAATAATCATATTTACATCCCACATATCCACTAGTGTGGGTATGATTATGTTTTTTAATGGGGATAAAATATTAATTTATGCTTTTCTTGGCATGATGTAATTTTTTATTATTTTAATGGTTAACAATTTTCAATATCTAATATAAATATATAATATATATTTACAATATATATAGGTAAAAAGGAGAATCAGTTATGAGGGTATCAAAATGACAATACCTTTCTAAATTATAAATGATAAATTGTTAATGATATAGTTGATCATATTATTGGTGGGTGAACTCTATTAATATATGTGATAAATTGTGGTTCTTATTCCAGAGAGAGGCCAAATTATATAAAATAAATAAATTAATAGTGGATAATCTAATGTGAGAACGTCTTATAATATATCATGGAACAATATACCATGTGATATATCCAGGGTAGATAAACAATTTAGAGAATATATTAACATGTTTGGTTTTATCAGAACTTCATAATGTAACTCTTATTGTTTTTCATATTAAAAATAAAGCTGATTAGTGGTGGTATCTATTAAGTAATAACAAGGAGAATAATTAAAATTATTCTACCATATGGAAGGGATTAAAAGATATTTTTTGTAAAAAACTATTTTCCAAAATTTCATTGACATATTATATAAAGGAAAATTCATAAGATAATGTAATAAGAGGAAGAAATTGACTTTTTTAATGAATCCAATTTTAATTGATCAGAAATGTATACACTTAAACATATTTTTAACCATGAATGTTAAATTGAAATATTTTTGATAGGTTTGAAGCCACGTTCATTAATGGATTTGGTTATTCATAAATTTTGATGTTATTATTAAATTTTTATGTGTTTTGAAATATATTTCATTTAGTTTATTGGGTTTTATATATCTCATAAAATCAAGAGATCATTTTTACATGATATGCAAAAACCACCAATAAGTTAATCTATTGATAGAGACTTTAGGATTCATCATGTCCTAAATTTGGTTAAAGCAATATTGTGGTGTGTCTTATGAGATATGGAATGTGTTACTAATATGAACAAATTAGACTCATAGATCTTGATTTCAATGAAATTAGCAATGGTTAGACCAATATTGGTTAACATTTAATTAAAATTTTAAATTGAAATGGGTTGGTTCATTATGATAATGTGTGTTTTATTAATGGTTTAAAAGGTGGGAATCTTCAAGATCATAAGTATAATTGAGCGTAAAAGTCATTTAATACTAATATGAAATATATTGGCCATCAATAGAAGATGTAACTCATAAATTATTCATTTACTAATGTTATACTAATGTATTATTTGGCCTAGGTTCTATTTTTTTGTATATAAGAAATTTTCTAGTAATATTATAATATAATATCATGTAATAGAGACTACATTTTTGGTAAAAACCAATTTTGGAGGTATTTAAGAAAAAATAATTATAGAATTAATCATATAATTATCTATGGATTTTTTTCATATAAATATTATTTATATAACTATAATATATTTTTATTATATTTTCTATGTGGAATGGATTTCATGCAATCATCATCAGTTATATTAAAAATAAGATAAATTTATATAAATTTTTGGAATGAATTTTCGTTTTTATTTAATAATGAGTTCCTACCAGTCATAAGATATCATGAACATTAGAAATTGAGAAAATATGGATGTGAAAATAATCACTCTTATATAATTGAAAGAATGTAATTTTACAATATATTGACATTACAATATTAAAAAAATATGATTTTATTCTTGAAGAATTTTTGGTGTTATTCTTATTTGGGTGCTTGAATTCACAATGAATTTACTCCTCAAGATAATATAATTTCAAAAACTCCCTATTTATTGGATCCAGTAGACTAATTAAAATTAAAAAACTATTACATGTATTTATTAAAAATTGTTTCATTCATCCGAAAACATCACCATAGGTTGATCTTATTTTGTTTTTTAAGAAAAATTATAGTTCTATGAGAATTTTCTATTACTATATAACACAAAAAATACTTCTATTAAGAATAAATATCTTATAAATCATATTAGTGATCATTTAATCATATGTATGGGGTCCGTACATTTTTAATGATTGGCCTCAAGACGAGATATTTTCATTTTTGGGTACAACAAGAATATATTCAATGGATGGTGTTTTGAATAAGGTATGGACATTATATGTTTTTTATTTTCCCTTTGAGGTTAAATAATTAATCATATGTATTTATCGATTGAATGAATAGTGTATTCATGTAATACTTTTAATAATTATTTTTGGTATTCACTAATGGTATTGTTATGTATTCTAAAATTTTTGTGGATCATGAGAAACATTTGAAGATTGTTCATGTGAAATTAGGAAAAATTAATTTATATGGAAAATATAGTAAATGTGAATCTTGTTTATTAAAAAATAATTCCATTTATAAGTTGTTACTCAATATGGTATAACATGGGATCCTACTAAAACTAATGTAGTGGAATAATGGAAAATACCAACTAATATCAAAGAAATTTATAGCTTTCATGGACTAGTTTGATATTACTAAAACATGTGTAGAATATATTCTCTATTAGATAAACCAATAAAAAATATAACATAAAAATAATCATGTTGATTTAAGAAAATAATCATGAGGAATGTTTTTTACTTGAAAAGAAACCAGTGTAATAATCCATTATTAGCCTTATCACCATGAAATGTGAAAGTTATGATATATATTAATATTTATAGAATAGGTATTGTACGTTTTTTGATGGAAAATAGTTGTGAAATTTATTTTTGCATCATTATAGTTGAAACTCCATGAGAAAAAAATACTCAATCAATGAACATGAGCTTAAAGTAGTATTTTTTAGTTAAAAATTTGGTGGATTTATTAATATAGTGATAACATATATATATATATACACATATATCCTAAAATATTATATTATATATTGATTCAAAAGTAATTGAACATGAGATAAAGGAGGTGTTTATAATTGATAATGTATTATGATTGGATAACTCATTTCCATCTCCGTAATGAAAATAAGGAACTATATGGTTTGATTTAAAAGGATATTGAAATATTATCCTTATTACATTTAGAGAATGATCCATTAGTTAATTATATAATCAATATTAGGCTGGAAATTTTTCTAGAATACACCCCTATGCTTTTAGATCAAGTAACATCATAATAATCCTAGTTATAGAGAATAATGTATTATTATAAAGGAGATAATTGATTTCAAGAGAAAATAAAATTTATACACTAAAGTTAAATTAGTTTAATATTTCTTGAAATGTCGTTATATGATTTATAAAGAAGTTATGCATACCAGATAACTCTGAGATAGAAAACTAATAATTTAGTGGGGCTCATTGATTTTTATAATATATTCATACATGGGCACAAATTATTATATAAATATTCATAAATTTGTTATGGGAGTTAATGAAGAAATATATTGATTATTTTAGCCTAAAATGATTGATTTTAAAAAATTAATGACAAATTCTATTAGGAATGACTATGTTTTTTCAATTCCAAAGTGGAATTGTGATCATATAAAAATGGATTTCATCACAGTATTTAAAATATATCAAATGGTTATAATTCATTATGTGTAATTATGGTTTGTTAAAATAAATCATCTCATGTTATTCCAATTAGAGAGAATTTATCAGTACATCATCTTTATCGAATGTATCAAAAATCAATAGTTAAATTACATAGAGTCATTATTTATATTGTATCTGACCATTATCTATGTTTTACATTAAAATTTTTAAAAGTTTCATAAAATTTAATTTGGAACTGAATTATGTTTTAGTACATATTTTCGTCACCCAATTAATGGATAATTATAGCATAAGATTCAAAATTTAAGGGATATTCTTCAAGAATGCTCATTTCATTATCAAGGTGATTGTGATAAAAACATTTAATTGGATTAATTTTATTTTAATAATAGTTTTAATTCATATTTTCCTATTGAAAATTTTGATAAACTTTATAAATTGTAGATCATAACTACATATTTCTGGGATAATGATGGGGAAAGAATATACATTGATCCTGAATTGGAGAATGATATAATTGAAAAGATTAAATTGATTAAATTGTATTTTAAAACATCTCAAATAAGAAAAAATTTATATGTTTTAAATTAAATAAAATTTCAAGAATCACTTCTGAAAACATTATTGTGACACATATGAAAATAGGATAATATTCAAAGTAAATGGTTTTAAAATTATTTAAAATGGTAATATTGAGATTAATTATGATGTTATATTTTTTTAATGTATAAAAATTATTGGTATGAAATTATTTAAGTTTAATAATATAAATCTCATATTTATATAGATAATTTTAAATTCAAATTCTTAGAATAACACTACAAATGAATTTTGAGGGTATTTAATGATAAATAATAACAATAAATTGATAATTAAATAAATAAATATTATCATGATTAATAAGGTTTAGTTAATGTTTTATAATATCATATATTATATATTTTTATCTGATTTCCAATTTATTTTCACATTCATGATCCTTAATGAATAAATATTTATGAAAAACCAAGGAATGTTTCCTATAAATGGGAATAATTCTGAAAATTTAAAAACCAATATCATGTTTTCTTCATGAAATATTATATAAAAATAACTCTCTAGGATTAATTTTCTATCTTTATAAGTCTCTTTAATTATGAGAAACCCTTTCTACGAATGGATTATACTCAATCCGAGTGAGGCTATTTGAGGAGCAAGGTAGGAGTTTCCAAGACTCATTATCATTTATTGTTTATGATTATTTGTTATAAAATTAATTTAAGAACCATATTATTTTGTTTCCATGAATATATTACTATGTAATTTTCATTTGTTTCATCCATTAATAATGAAATATGATACAATACCCCTCACCAAAATCTTTTTTGTGTGCCCTTACTACATCAAAGTACATGTTTTTTTTAAATGATGTTTTTTATATCAATTATCTTAATAATATTTTAAAAAAAATAAATAATTTTTAAAGGTAACTGTAAAAATATATATTTTCTAAAATATAATGGTTTCATGAAACTAAAATGTTTCTTCACTTATTACATTCCTTAGACACATGAAATTCAATCCAAATAGTGGTGGTTTTACGTTACGTAAATAAATGATAAAGATTTTATTTACTCATATATTCCTTATTTAAATACATCATGTTATGATTGAATATATAATTATTATTCAGTTAATTTTATATTTATTATTATGTAATGTTAAATAATGCATCATTATAAATAAACTAAATCTAAACATACATTGTTATTTCTAACCCTCAAAAACAATATCTTTCAAGGATGATTAAATGAATAGTGAATATTTCATGACCTTGTGAAAACCATTGATTATGTAATGATATGGAAGAAATAAATTGACACATATAAAGATTATATAACACTTAGAGAAATATATTTTAACATGTCTAATATACCACAATTGTTTTAGAGGTTATGAAATGATCAATTAACTAATGATCAATATAAATAAAATGAATAATGTAAATTGATCAAACTTGATAATATATGAAATAAAAGGAGTAACAATAAACTATTTAACGTGAATTTTATTTTGAAGAAATTGAATATTTAATATAATTTTATAATTTATATGTGTAGTGGACATACGATGCGTTTAGGGACTCATGGTAGAGAGATATTTCTTACAGACCATTAAATGAAATGTTTTAAAGGTTTCCTCTAAATGTACTTCTCCTCCTTGTTAATATTTTGTTCTATAAATTTTATTATATATAAATTAATTAATACTTATATTAATTTTCTATTATCCATAAATTTATTAATTAAATTAGAAATAAATCTACTTTCATTTTTTCAACAAGTGTTATTCTTTTCAAAAGAGTTAAAGGTGTTTTTAATGGATTTTATGCAAGATCACATTTTCCCATCATATTTTTTTTCATAATACCTCTCTCCATGATATTATGGTTTTAAAAAGTTATTTTTTTCTCATTTTTCGATAAAAATGTATACTTTTAAATAAAATTATTTGAATTTTTAAATAAGTATTAAACTTATTTATTTAGGTTATCTAAAAATTATTATGCTTATGATTTGAATGGAATAATTTTTGTGTTTTATTGTGAAATTAATTATCCTTTTTGTTTTATTCATTTTAGGGTTATTTTAAATTATGTACTATGACAGGTAGGAAAAATATATCTCTATATGTTAATAGATGATTGTTTATTCACTAGATAAAATATTCTAGAGTTAACTGAATAGGTTTTTCCATTGTAAAGGAGATTTTAGGCATCATCATCATCATCATCATATATATATATATATATAAACAATTTGTTCATAAAGAATCAAAAACAAACAAGGCTTACACAGAGGGTATAAAGACAGATTATGGGGGTCTAAAATAGTGGATACCTAGAACATAACCTCCTATAATGTTAATTCCTGGTGGTTTCTGGCTCTAGGAGTCATGAAAAAACGAGAACTCCGCATATGGAATGTCAAGAGAGGGAAAGTAGTCTTCTGCTACATTACCTTCAGGCCTAGTGTGGGACACATTTGTGTGGGTGCTGAGAAGAGCACGACAGTTATGAGTGACAAATTCAATCGGACAAGGGATAGGTCCTACACCATGATTAGCATTATGTACCACTATTGAGTCTATTTCATCTTCCAGAAGATAAAGACTTATCTATCGGAAATCCAAGAGCCTTGTGAGCATTGTCGTTGCTTCAGCCAAAATTGAGGCACCTTGTCCTAGTTGGATGGAAACTGATAAAATGACTGATCCAGAATATTCACGGACAATACCTATTCCACTCATGACTCCATATTTTTAGGATCAATTAATTTTATGTTTTAAACCACAAGGTAGTGGGAACCACCATACCCAGTTACCTGATGGTAAATTAGCACCGGTAGGGGATATATGAGGATTGAGGTAATGGAATTGTAGCATAGGATCCTACTTGAAAATATTGAGAGTCGTGTTCATGTCAAAAAGAAGGAACGTGGTTCCGGAAACGAACTCTCAACCGGACGACATCACCCCATAATTTTTTTGTTATTTCACACTTTCCATAAGCACCAGCAGCCTGCATGCAGGAAAAATGTGAATGCCTTTCTCTCAGAACATGCCTCGCCCGATCCATGAAACCAACAAACCATGAAAGGCTTCTCCTCCATATTTGGTATAGTGATTTCTGTGAACTTGGCGAAGAATTCCCAAAACATGTGTTCCCATTAACATTCATAGAATAGGTGCATCGAGGTCTCCTCCTACTTCCTCCTACAACAGATGCAGCTCGAATCCATAGTCTCACCTCATCTTCTAATGGTTTCTTCAGTGGGAAGTGCCCTATTGGGAAATCTATATAAGAGAAAGATGAATTTTTAGGGTATGAGTATATCCCAAATAATATCGATCATGGAATCTCATTCGTGATGTAATGGAATAGTGTTCTTGTAATCATTAGAGGAGAACAAACCCGAATATGATGGAGTGAACACACATTTATAAGGGACAGATGAAAGCTCATTGAGATGGAATGTCTCCTACTGGTTCTAGTCCAATACATTGTTAATAAAGGAAGGGTAGCAGCTAGCCACCTAGAAGGCGATGCTTGAAACAATGAAACCTGAGTAACCGATGACCATGCCTCTACAGTAGTCATACCAGAACGAAATGTCACATGTACCAACAATCCAACAAGCATGGGGAGTGATGGAGCTGATCTGCAGAGCAACCGCTCCCCAGAGGCTAGAGAATAGTATCAACGGAGAGTCCCCATCTACAATGTATCATGCAAGCATGGATATACCCCACAATGAACATTGTTCTCACACTTCCCAAGAGAGTATCACATTGATTCTTGTGATGGTATCCTAAAGGTTATGGGAATTAATACCCAATTCACTACTAGGCCTCACCATCCTAGTCCAAGAATCCCATTGTCATTTACCATTGAACAGGGGATCCCAAATAAAGCCTTCAAGAAATCCATGTGAGCTCTGGATTACTCCCATGGAGGCTTTAATAGCAGAATGGGTGTGAACTGGGGTGGAGAGACGAACACTATTATCCAATGTGATCCTCCCCACAAAAGAAAAATACACGATTTTACAATTTATAATTCTCTCAGTGAATCTAATTACAAGGATTTAGAAGTCACGGATGCGAAGGGTTTTCGAAGACTAGGGAGTTCTAAGATAATTCATGGGAAAATTGTCCTTTTGGATACACATAGAGATTCTTATTGAGAGGGTCTAACATTTGAGAATCTAATCGAAATTAAGAAGATACTCTTATTATAGTTAATGACTTGTCCAATACAAAGGATATATGCCTTCAAGAGCCTATTAAATTCCCTCACTGACCTACTCAATTCACTATAAAAGATAATGGAGTCAACTGTGAACATGAAATGTTATACCGTAGGAGGACACATTCTTCTGTAAAACAAAAAAGTCCCACCGCTGTCGATGCTATGCCGGATAAGTCGGCTAAGAATGTCCTGGGTGATGATAAATATAGTTGGTGAGATGGGGCCTCCCTAATGAAGTCCAGAAGACTCCTTGAAGTTGTCAAAGGCTTTTCCAATTATTATAATCAACAACCATGTTGAGTTGAATCAATGAAAAATAATATCGATATTCCACATGGACATACTCATACCAGCAAAGACTTTGTTGATGAATCCCCATTAGATGAGATCGTAGGCCTTACTCATATCACGCTTGATTTCCATGTTTGATCCTCGAGTTTTGAATTGATATCTCTGATCATTTCTTTCTCAAGAGATATTTCCCCCCATATAGTGCGTCTCCTCTCGAATCCGTGTTGTTCGGGTGAAATACAGGTAGGAAGAGGGAGGGAAAGATAGGTGTTAAGGACTCTAGAGAGGATTTTATAGGGTACAATTCACATGCAGAGCAGAAAAAAGTGATCAATAGAGGAGGGATTCCTAGACATAGGAATAAGCAGTACATAGGTAGCACAAGCCATGCGAGGCAACAGAATAATCACTACATGTTGATTGAAAGCCTTATTTTCAGAGTGATTATGAATATTATGTCCTAGCTAACATTACTAGTTTTACATTTTCATTAATGATACATAATTCTAATATATATTTATTTATTTTGGTATGAAATTTTATTTTATGAGTCATTATGGGTCTGTTTGTGATCAAAATTTATTTTTTGAAGGTGAAATATTTCACGGGATTTCATGTTTTTTAATGGAATAATGATTTTTTTATTTTTTATACCTCGAAAAAATATTTTTTTAATCATTTTATGAATTTAATTTAATTTTAGAAATAATGGATGAAGTGGAAAAATATTTATGTCACGTTTTGGTTATGAAGATTTGTTTTAATAATCAATGTATATCACTTCATGAAATTGTTTTGTAAACAAACTGTACACCGAGTGCGAGTAGATATTGTTAATGATAAAATATTTTATAATCCTCTAATATTGTAAAAAAAAGGTCATGGGAATCTATGTATGTAAATATATGCTATACATCATGTATTTATAGAGTTAATAATATCTTGTTGTCAAAATACTCATACTCGATATGAAAATAATGTCTGCTCAAAAAAAATTCAGGGAAATAATTTACATGATAAATAACAATAAGAAAAGATTAAATTATTCCATGATACATATATGGACACATAAAAATAAAATGGACAAATCTATATAGAAAACAATAACCCATAGAATACTTTGAACATCAATGGATAAAAAATCCAATGCCTCTAACTATCTCACAATGTGAGATCAATCCCAAAAGCTGAAACTCAAATTAATTCACTAATATTTATTAATAAAATTACACATGTTGGGGTGAGAATATCATCTTATTCAGTAAAATTTCCCAAAATGAATTCAGTATTTTCCAATGAGTGTTAAATCCAAAGTTTCTATATCCATGTTAGATAATAATGTATATAATATTGATCAGAGTAATTTAATTTTAATTGTATTCAAATAATCTTGAAATAAATTAAAAAAAATTATAAAATTTTTCATGATTTTTATGGTATTCGACCAAATCACTTGTGAACCCTCCAAACCAAATGACTTGAATACATTACTGTACATATTATATGCACCTGAATCACTTAATGACATGAGATAACCTATCATATTCACCTATCTCTCCATACAACATGAGATGAACTATTATAATTAGCCATCTCACATTATCATATCAATATAACCAACAAATGACATTAAAATCAAAACTATATAGGTGTAATTAAAATTATTTTTACAATATAAATATAATTTATAATACCATTTTATGTAAAAAAATCAATAATTTCTAATTTAATCCCCATGTAAAGACAAATGTTATCCATAACCACCAAAAAATATTAATATCACTTTAAAAATGATTCCTATTGAAAATAATAGATTATAATTACAAACACATTGATAAGATATACTTTTATTAATAAAATCAAAAAAAATATCTACTAATTTAATTTAATGTTATATAAAACATTAATTTATCTACACACAATTACTTAACATAAAACAATTAATTTCACCATAAAACAGAATCATATTTTCCTACTTTTATGTTTCATTATAAAATTAATAATGATGAATCATGGTCATATTATTATTGATCGACACCTATGCAATCAAAATTATTTGAAATTAAATTGTAAAAAATACATTAATATGGTATAAATTGAACCCATGTTAACAAAAATCTATTGGAGTCCAAAAGGTGAGATTTAAAAAATGATCATCATTACCCTATCTTGCTTTAACATCCGTAATTGTACTATAAAAATATAATAAAGATAAATGTTTTTTCCATTCCTTAAAAATACCAAATCAAGAGTCATTAGATTTGGGAAAAAGAAGAAATTCATGAAGAGTTGGAGTGGTAAGAGAAAAAAATTAAAACCATACATTAACATGGCACCATGGAATGTGATTTGAAGTTGGAGATTGTGGAGGAAGGGGAAAATAACATTTCTTTTAAGATTTAATAAAAGTGCTATAAACACTGAGAGAGGAAATTTAAGGGGCCCCTATATTTTTCTATTAATTAATCTATCAAAAATAACAAATTACCAAAATTTATAATAGTTTAGCTAAAAATGTTTGAATAATAAATTAAAATTTCTAAGAGATTCTAACTATTAAATTAATTAAATTTATACATTAACACCATACATGATAATCGAACTATTTTTTCTAAATATATCTTATTATGTTCTATGAATAAAATTTTGAAAAAATCATACAAATGAATTGTTATTTTTTATAGTTTAAAAAACATGAACACAATTTTTTTAAGATCCATAATCCCCATTCAAGTGATCCATATGATTTTGGTGAAAGGTATTTAAATATTAAATATAATTTTTAAAAACCTAATTAAAAAAAAGTAAATTATTACAGAATATTTTTAGTTTTAAATCATAATTTATTATTCAATAAAATTCAAATTGATTCACTGTATTGGAAGAAAAGATAAGGATATTCCTAGAAGAGAAAATTGAGAGTTCAATGACATTTTTTTAATTTTTCATGTGGCTTCGAGCTCAATTTAATATTATTATAAAATTTTTTATTACATGTGATGAAATTTAATATTGTAGTAAGGTATAAAATAAAGGTGAAATATTTGTCGTATTGAAACTAAATTGAAATGGGGTGATTGAAAAACCTTTTGATTGAAAATGGAATTGGAAATACATTTACAAAGACATTAATGTTTCCTTGAATTAATATTAATTTGTTTTTAATACAAGATGTGTTTAAATAATACATTATATAAAGAGTTTATTTAGAAAAAAATGCATATTAAATGAAAATTTGTGGCTCAATTATGGTTGCAATTAATTTTATTTGTTTATTGGATTATGCGACATTGCCTTTTTTACTAGTATTTTTATAGAATATTGATATATTGTCTACATATTTCACAAAAATATAATCATATGTAGATTTGTAAAATATATATATTTTTTATAAGATGTCATTGAATGGTATAAATTTCTGGTTCTCTTAAAAGTTTTAAATTGGTTATTCAGACACATGGAATACTATGTTTTAAAATTTAAAAGTTGAATTATGTTATACTAAATCAAAATTACCAGACTTATAAAATATAATGTTACTCAAACTAAAAATATGAATTTTATATAATCTACGGATAATTTTTTCTGAATAAATAGTTGAATGTTTTTAAAGATTATTTTGATAGTTTTACTTAATTTTGACAGATGAGATAATAGCATGAGAGGGATTTTTTTGGTTAAATAAAAAAATTTAAATAGATTATTAGGGGATACTCAAATCATATACTAAAAAATCTAGAATTTGAGTTTTATTTAAATATATTTTTATTTGAATATAAAAGAAGGTCGTATATCTTTTAAAAGGTCCATATATATTCAAAAATGGATTTGTATATATGAAATATATATTTTATTGTATTATATTTTATATATATATTATTTTAAATTAAAAAAAATTAGATCCATAGATTAGTTTTTTATTCATATTTAATAAAAAAAATTAGTAAATATGAGTAAAATAATAATAATTTTTTTATTAGATATGATTTAAGTTATTTATTTTCTTCACAAACATTAGACATGAATATTAAGAAATATGATTTTAGTGTGAATTAATATTTTTCATTAAGTTTTATTCTCTTTAATGAAATTTATAATGCTCTACACAAAACCATGAATGATGAATACATAGATGAACTACTTTATAATATTGTGATCATTATCTTATTGTCCTATGAATTTTTTTAATCAATATACAGTTTTTTATAGTTGTGATATATCATAAAAGAAAAGATATTATTAATGATACATTACAATAAAATAATTTAATGTTTCATTTGATTCTAGTAAATTAATATGTGATCTTATTAATTCTAGATACAATAAGTATATAGTCACCCATTTTGGGGGTGAACCATGTACATATTTGTGTGTGTTGTGTTTACGATTATTTTATTGTATAAATTTAACAGAATGTTACTCAAATAAATATAAATCCATTATTTATAAAATATTTATTCAATAGTTGAATAAAAATATTTTTAAAATGAAAAAAATTATTCAGTCCCTCACAATGTTTGATATACATTATTATTTGTCACCTTAGATGTATTAAACTCCCTTTTATAGGCCTATTTTATTAATTGGATATCATATTTAGATTTTTTTATTTAAAATATGTCTAGAAAATATGTGGTTATAAACATTATATATCATAAAAACTTATTGATTTAACTCAATTTGTCTTTGGAAAATTCAAAATTTCAATACTTATGTTAAAATAAACTAAATATATTATCTTATAATTTATATGAAAAATATAAAAATTTGGTACCCAGGACATCTCAATATCCCAAGAATCCTTCTCTATTAAATATATGTCACCTTATGTGATATATCACTTATCCAATCTTACAATGTGATATTTAGTTAATTTTATCTCTATCGATTTTAATATATGTTCATTGAATTATCATTGTTATAATCATTAATTAGCTACTGCTGATGGTAGAGTGGGTCAATCATATTTTACTTATGACCAGTGGTATTACTAGTGGCATGGGTATATAATAGTCTACTTGACATCCTTTGGATTAAAATTCACAATAAATATAAGAATATTTAATTAATATGTATTTTGTACTTATGAGATTATCCATTTCATCTATGTAATATGTTATATAGTGATTTTTCTAACTAACTAATAGAATTTATTTATTGTAGTAATGGAGAAAAACTATAAAAATGATCGATATTTAGATACCCCTACTATTTGAATCATATCATTACTGAGATCATGGTTTTATATAGTGGGGTTATCTATTGGACACAAAAGTGTATTCAAATTAAAAAGAATAGTATAAATCTAATTATTGGAATGTTTCAATGAAAATATTTAATATAAAATATTTTCAAAATATATAAATAAAATTTTTAAATTATTTAAAAATATATATGAGAAATTTATTGGGATAAAATATTTATACTAAACCAGAAAAAATAATTTAATATTATACAAAATTTGAAATTTTAAATTACAATGGTAGTAATATAATTTTATAAAAGTATCACAAATTTATCAGTGAATCAATATAAAAAATATATTTTGATTACATATTTCGTAAAAATAAGTTTATAATATAATAAATTAAAGTAATCATGAAACCATATTATTAAATTTAAAATTAGTTTTAATTTTTAACATGACCAAAAAATTATTTGAGAAAAAATTACTTAAACACACTACTATACGGTCATAAAATATAATCATATTGAACAACAAATAAAGATGAAAATGACCATCATCATTTTTTTTATTCTAATTATAATTTCATGAATAACATGATAATTCCAGTTGAATAACTATAGAATAATTATAAATATAGGTATAAAAATGATGATATTAGAAGGATAATCAAATAAAAATAACAAAGAATCTATGCAACTATTTTTTTAGAAAAATGAAAAGATAATAGTAAACCATAACCCAAGGAGATAAAACTCATGCCCATTACAGATGGATTCACATAATACTAAAATTTATGCATATATATAACTGATGAAACATTCAATGAATGAAAATATAAAAAAAAATTCTAGACATAAACCTCTAACTAAATTTTGGTCAATCCTCTAGGAACATGGAGAATATTTCCACCATTTCTAATACTCATCATAAATTTCAAACCATCTCACCATTATAGTTCACAATCCCTCGGTTAGTGGTATCCTAAAAAGCTAGTAATAAATATTGATAAATCAACACACAATGAGAAATATGTACGATAAAAATATTGTTTACATATCATGAACTAAAAACCTACAAATTAGTAAATATGAAATACAAATCTCACATTGAATGAAACAAAACCATTGAAATATAAAATTTCCCTTTTATAATAAATTTTTTATCTTAATTTATTATACATCATAAATAATATCCATGGTTTATCCAATAATCTCATTTAAGGGAAAAATAACCTAACTGTTGTTATGAAATCACTAGGTATATCATAAAGAAGATCACAACAATTTAACTCCCAACTATAAAGTCAGTAATTAGTGAATGGAAAAACATGGATATAAGGGGTCACATAATAAGTTCTAGAGGATGGTCGAGGAATTAATATTGGGTAAAAATTTCCCTCCTTTGATCAAATAGAATACAAAGAAATTATTTATGGGGAAACCAAATCTAGAAACATTTGAATTTGAAATTAAGAAATTAGATAAGTTCATGGATATTTGGAAAATAATTCTATAAAAACCTAGTATAGAAAAAAAATATGATCTAAAAAAGGTAAAAATAATTATAAAATAATCAATTTCTAAATTAAATATCTATTTAAACACATATGTAATCTTCCCCCACAAATGATTTGGTCATATGACCCAAAATATGGAATTCCACATCACCCTTATCACACCATGCTATATTCAGGATATTTCTGACTAGAATTATTGGCTAATTTTTTTTCGATATTATTCCCAAAAATATAATATATAATTATTATGAAAAAAGCATGAAAAAATAAATAATAACACATCCCTACATTGAACATACCTTCATATGGAAAAAATTGTCTGAAAATAGTTGTGTCATGTAGTGTAGTATATACAAATAAATACCCTACAAGATATGCATCTGTAAAATAAAAGAATCCAATATCAGAAAATTGTTATTAAATACGTTAATTTCATGAACCCATGGTTTCTATAAATAATAATAAACATTAATAAAGAATATACATACCTTTAATGAAACTCTCTACATAATCTATTACTAAACTATTATTCTATATAACACATCTTATCATTATTAATAACTCGAACCAATAATGAATACATGAAATTGAAATGAAACTTAAGTATACACACGAACACTATAACTCTTGAAGTGTATGATTGTAAGGGTGATTCAATGAACCCAATAGTTATCCCTTGTTATTATCAACTTATATTGTTATAGTGATCAAATTAATGCATGTGGATTTTTCTGGTGACTATCAATCAATATACCTAAAACCAATATCATATGGGTTCTCATGTAATTCCACCATATTTTTGTATAATAATAGTATAAAATAATCTTTCTCGACCATACAATATAAATAATACCACACTTGAACAATTTAATAATATTCCATGTAAAACCTACTTGTTAATAATGATACATAGGTTGAAACACCGCCTTATAATATATTTTGGGAATACTCTCATCACAATAGAAAAACCAAAATATTTGATCTCAATTTTAAAATATATTTATTATATATTATCATTAGATTCCACACAACTAATTCGCCATCTCATGTCTCATTAATTACTAAGACATAATATATAATGAGAAATTGAGATCATTTGAAAAATATTAAAAAATTTAAATTAAAGGGGACCTAACTATTGTAACGAATCCTACAAATGAAAAAAATGTTGGTAGTAAAATTGACTTTTAACTATTAGATAAAATTCAGATTTAAATAATACAAAAAAACAAGAAAACAAATATTAGTGTCCAAACATAATGAAATAAAAATGATAGTATTTCCCATGAATTCAAATTCTCATATAACCTATCCTTCTTGAAAAAAATTATCCATGAAAACCCTTAAGAAAACCACTTCTCTATCCCAAATACTATATATCATCATATGTGTAACTTATCACTACACTATGGATACATATTGTTCTGTAAAATATAAATTAATAACTTCAACATCTATATCTCTTTTTCATTGAAATGGTATTACCATATATGGATTACAGGAGAAAATCTATACTGCATCACTTCTTCAAAACTATAAAATTCTGCTAATTATATATATTTTTACTAAATAATATCCTAATCAATAAACATACTAAATACATCAAATATAAATAGAGAGAACAAATTGAACTATAATATACCATCAATAATTTAGTTTATCATTAATGAACATGATATCACTTGGAATCAAATAAACCATAACACAAGTCTGATCATGATACATTATTTTTATCAAATATTTATTCTTTATTTAGATCAAACATGACCCTAGAGTTCAATTTTTAGGTCACCTCCCAAACAAGTTTATATCAAGATCTCTAAAGCCATACCTATAATATATCTTCAAAGAATACTATTTATCCTACTTGTTTATTCTATAAAACTAAATGGACAACCACACTATAGAGGGAAAATTCCAATTCTATATCTTATGATACTAACATCTATCATAATAAAAAATATCTAGTAATATATTACCAAACATGAAATTAACATTTTATCAAAAAATAATTGGGACCCTCTCACTATACCTTAACTAACTAGTTAATCAAACAAAATTGGTTATATATCCGTAAGAATAACATATTATATAAATAATAATAGGACTGCGACTGGCCTATCACATGGAAAAAATCTATCCACATGGTTTATGGTGAAATTTATTCAACATTTATATGATGAATAAAAAGTGTATCATACCATTAAAAATGGTCATATCATAATATGATCACAACTCACATGTGAACTCTAATTAGAGTTTCACAAAATACCTATGAATCATATCTATGAAGATGGTGAAACTTTAGAGTTCTAGATTATCATTATTTTAAAGTAAATATTTCAATGTCCTAATGAACATATATTTAACAAGAGAGTTGATAAAGAACTCACCATAACCTAACCCTCGTATTAATGAATATTTTTTATGAAGATAATATGCATCACGATAAATCATAATCAAACCACTCTGAAAAAAAATTCCATACATGAAAATATCAAATAAAATGAAAATAATGTTATTTAATTAGGATACTACACATATGGGGTTAACTGGACTAAAAGATTTACCCAAAATATGATCATTGTTTCAGATTATTATGAAATATGTCAAAACCCTCTTTTAAAATACATTTAAAAGAAGTCTCATAAATTATTTAAAACACAAAATTAACTGGTCAAAAATTAAAAAAAAAATCACATTTAAATCATTTATCGTACAAAAAAAAATTCTCTTTTAAATATCACATTAAATACAATCACATAAATACTCATTGGTTTTTATTTTTGTTTCTATTGGGTTCCATTAAAACAATTTATTTTAAATCACTATAAAATAGAGGTCAATTTTATTAAAAAAATAATCACATATAAAAACTTTTAAAAGGTAAAAACATTTTCTCCCATAACATATTTTGAAAATAATTTACTCAAGTGACTCATAAAAGATGTAAAAAGTAATAAATATAGTTATTCAAATAGTGAAGAAAAAACCCATTTATTATAGTTATGAATTTCTATTAATACTATTGCATTGTACAAAGTTTCATCCCATTTTTAGGGTATCAAAATCCAAGAAAACCATACTAACAATATTAATAACAACATATGTGAAACATCCCTAAATTCAGTAACTGAGAGATGGTGTCTACATTGTTACATTTATATAGATACATGGAGTCTAATCCCCAAGGATCAATTAATTTAGTACTTTTTATGATCAACATATATAAATGATTCACATTTTAGATTGGAAGTAAAAAATGAAATTAAAAAATTAATATTCAACATCATTGAAATATTCCTAAAAAATGTATCTTTCAAAAACAGGTGAATGAAAAAATTACATTGTGATAAAATGCTATGTAAGGGTTATATACAGTACAGTATATCATGATTAAATAAATAACAACTATATGGAAAGGTAATTTTTTTTAAATATATTCCATTTTATAAATTACCTCATCACAAAATTTATCCATGGATAATATCAATTTAGTAATTAGTTTGAATTTAATAAATGAATTCTAAATTATTGAAATTCTCTAAATTGGATTCCATGTTCTCTGAAATAAATTTATCTATATTTTAGAGTTCTTATAATAATATTGTAAAAAACTATGGGTAGAAATACAACAAAACCCCATTTACTTATATCTTACTAATTTGAATCATGAGTCCCATCAATTCATCTAGGAGCTACATAATTTGGGGACACACCAGTCCCTAGATGTCCAATTAATTCCTCATATATCGAATTATTAACATAATTCAAGAACAATATTACTTATTTAAAATTAAATTTATTGATTAAATAATACTGATTTATAAATAATTCAATAATAAATTGAATAATTTCAATATATGATAACGTATATATCAATGGAATATGGTTTATGTAATAATCATTTATATGATAAAAATAATATGGATATTTAAGAGAAATGTAAAATTCAATGAACATGAGATGTTGAATATTTTAATGGATTGTATAAGTACAAAATATTCCAAGTGTTGAATATATAAAATAATGGGTTATTGAAATTGATTATTTAAATTACCATAAAAATAAATATAAATATTCTTGAGTAAAATATAATTTTCATTTTGAGATTCACTTTTAAAAACTAAAAATTTCACATATATTAAGGAAAGTATTTTATTTAAAAATAATATTGTGAAAATGTAAAGGATTATTAAAAAATTTATTGTTCATGAGAACTAGAAATTCGATTCATTGGATATAAGTTAAGAACATCCGTTTTACAATTTTTTATAAAGACTAGACAATTTGTAAAATGGAATAAGATTATTTTTTAATAGTTTTGAAAAGAAGTGACACATAGATATAAATGCATTTTGATAAGTATTTTTTAATTGTTAAATTTTTTAATACATTATAAATAAAATATAGATATATAAGAAAAATATTTTTGATAAAAAGTGAAATAAGATTGGTTTCTCTTTTAAAAAATTATTTGCATGAATAATTTTTCAATGAGAGGAAATGATGGAAGATAACATGGAAATTATTTAAAATATTTAAATTGATTTGAAAATATCTAACCATGAATTATATATGTTCAGATTAAATACCTTAAATGGGTAGTAAATATCATATATAATAATAAAAAAGTATGTGATACTAAATATGTCTCAATAGAGTGGCAATTGAGAGAAAATCCATTACCATAGGTCTACCTTTTCATGTAGGTGCTCTAAAATAACGTGTAATAAGTTTAAATTCATATTTAAAACATACCAAAAAAATTTCATATATGTGATATAAAATATTATCCATTTATAATATTTTATCTCCCATTTGATAATAATCATTTTTTATTACCATTATTTTAGATGTTAACTGCTTTGTTTTTCAAGTATGTATTGATTCGGTAATTTGGGTCCATTTACTGTTAAAAAATATAAATCATATTAAAATTTTATTAATTGAATAAATATAATATATATTTAATATATATGTATAATCATCCATAAAATATATATAGACAAATTAATTACAACATTAAAAGAGACTGAAGTTCCTAGAAATACATGAATGTCATTGTCACTTTTAAACTGGTGTATCAAAAGAATGGTGGATAATAAATAATCATTACATAATCATTTTTATATCAAATATATATATATATATATTCATTAAACTTATCCTTATTACCATTCATGTAAATCATTAGTGATAAACAGACCACATTGCTTTGTGGAGGTGGTTGTCTACACGTACACACATGGGACATTATCGTTTACAATGGATTGAAAGGTATAATTTTATATATGATTTTATAATTATAGAGGTATAATTAATTTTTAAATATCATATATATTCACTATTTTAACTTATAGAACCATTTAATTGAAATGAAAATGAAAAACAAATTACACCTCTATAGGGAGATGATAGTTCTACGTACGCACGAGCAATGATTATTCATTTCATATGATAAAAAGGAGTTGAGATATGGGTTTTAATTATTCATATCACATATCAGTAATTTTATGGAAATTAATTTATTATCTAATGACTATTAAAAACATTTTGAGAGCGAAGAATAATAAATTATCTTGAAATTTTTGGTAAAGACTATTATATCTTCTTGGGTATAATTACATTGCACCACTTATAAGGGACCAAGAGATAGTATTTTTGATTGATAAATACTTTATAACTTTTATAAGGATTTAAATAATGGTAATAGTTGGGTATGTTTGATATAAATTTCTCAATGTGGTGTGATGAATTAAGAGAAGTTGTGTCCTTTTATAGGGAAAGGGAGTGGCATTCTAGGATGTTTAGAAATTATAAAATTAATATATAATATATTTCATTTAAAAATTGATCTACATATATATAATATTAATATCTGATTATTACTATTTAAAATAATCTCATATAATGTTTTATTTGAGTTAAAGTTGTGTTTTCACTTGTATCTTTTAGTTTTATCCCCTCACAAACCCTTTTGAAAATTACCATAAGACACGATTATTTTATCAAAAAATTATCCACGAAAACATAAATAATTTAATAATATCTATTTATATAAATGTGAATTCCATGATCAATAAAAATGAAATTATTAATTATAATTAAATTTATCGATATTCCATATATCCATTAGATCGAAATTTGTAGTAAAATCAACCATATATTACATTGTAATCAAATCACTAAGTATTTTCCAGGTCACAACATCTCTCCCACTTACATCATCATTTTAAATAATCTATTTAACCTAAAAAAATATTATTAATTCAACAATTTGTATATGATAATGGTTATATTTTCCTTAATCATGTGTTCTTAAAAAATATAATATTAACAAAAAATAAATTTTTATATTTATCGATACGAGTTAAAATATAATTTCAAATTATTATAGAAGTATAATGAATAAAATACATTATATATTTCATGATTCTTATAACCAAAATTTCCAAATTCCCAGGAATAATAATTATTCCACTATGGAAATAGTTTTAGAAACAATTTAATATTTTTCAATTTACTTCTTTTTTGATATGTTCATTTAGAACGTTGGGAAATAGTTTGAATAATGACACAACTATTCAAAGTTTAAGCATTAGATAATATTTGAATTTTTATTTTATATGCAATGATTTTTTATATAACCCTTTTCTCCATACTTGTAAAAAAATACAATTACCATCATGAATTTTTTAGATATTTTTTTAAAACAATTATTACATTATGGTTGTTATTTCATTCCATTCTTCATCTATAATCTGTACTATTTTCCTTAGTACTCATCTAAAATCCACTTATATTGATTTCCAATGAATATATATAACCTAAAAAATTCAATATCCCTTGTAATGGAACATGATTATATATTATAATATGATGGAAATATTTTAGAAACTAGTTCCCTTTGAAGACTCAATAGAAGTCCACAAAATGGTCAATATTTATTTTCAGATCACGTATATAGTCCAAGGAATGATTGGTTAATTTTTTAAATATAGAAACATACTATAGCACACTGTATACTTTATTATACACTAAGGTTGGGATATATCTCTATATATGACAACTTTAACTGTTCCCCATTCCATGAAATTTATTTCGAATGTCTATTTTGTGTTATGGATCAATGGCCACCATTGATCAAAATCTAATTTAAAATAATTACATATGATAATAACATTTTATATTTTATTAAATCTAAAAATAATTGAATATAGTTTTGAAATATTTACTCCATTGATTAACTACCAATTGATTAGCGGTTCATCTAAAATATAGAGGTTTTTTACATATGAAGTGACCCCACTAAGAAGATCACCAATATGTTTTTTCATATGAGAATGTTTATTCTCCATAACCTAGATAAACTATCCTAATATAGCCATGATCTAATCAGTTATGACACCAACTATATAGGTTTTCATAGTAGGTATATCCATACAATGTCTACAATTATTGTACTTATTTCTCACCTTAGTTTCCATCACTAAATAATGGAACAATCTAAGTTATCTCCTAACCATAATTAATATTAACCAAAATAATAAACCCCCTACAGTAGTAAAAGTTATAAAATAGTATAATGTATTTTATTAATTCTCATGTTAGATATGTGTATTTAAAATCATGTTCTCATGGTTTCTACAAATGTTTCTTCTAATACAAATTATTTCAACCCCAAATGTAGTAAGCTTGAGATACTTTCTACTTTAATACACTAGAATAGATATATAAAGTATAACAAAAATGGATAAATCAATTTATTAGTCATTGAGAACTAGATATATATATGATATCCCTTTTATAGTAGGAATAAAATATAAACATAACAAATAAAACATTCGACATCTTTAAAATATCATTTACTGATTACTCCTTCACTACCAAGGGAAATGAAACAAAATAAGGTGAGCTCAATTTCATAGTTAGGGTTACACATAATGGAAGATATCATGAATAAATAAGACATAATCAATATGGATGTTATATATTATAAATATATGTTATTTAATAAGTAACTTGAGTGCAGAATGAATCCATGGATAATATCAATGCAATAATCTCATGGATTATAAAAGCAGAATTTTGAATTAAGGTAATGATTAATATTAGATTCCATGATCTCATAAATTGTGGAATCTATACCATTTGGGGATAGTGGAATTATAGATTATAATTATATGTAATCATGCAACAAAAACCCATGTAATAGTATCTTACTATGTTTTCTAGGAGGCTCATCGATGTGTCAAGGGGATATATAATTCATAGTCCCAATATTTAGTGTCATGCATTCCTTATATATCAAATGATTTATTTAATTAATTACTAAAATTACTTATATAAAAATAATCATATACAATAATGAATATATATTAATCAATAATTATAATTTCTATATAATAATTTCATCATATAACACTATATATAGAAATGGTATACAATTTAGGGAATAAATATTTATATGATATATGTAATATATATATATATATGAAAAATGTAATATCCAATGATAATAAGTATTTGAATTCTTAAATGGATTGTGTCAATACAACATATCTTAAGTAGAAAACAAATAAAATAACAATTTTTTCATTTATTAGTATATGTACAACAAAAATGGTTTTAAAAAAATTTCAGGAAAATGTCTTCTTCACTATGAAATTCATTTTGAAAATTATAAATTTCAATATGGTATGTAAATAAATTTATTAGAAAATAACCGTGTAATCATGAAATAGATGCTTAAGAAATTGAAAAACCATGATAATGAGAAATTGTGTTCATTCCATATAAGATAAAAAAATTCATTCAGACATTAATAATAAATGTACTTTTTTAGAAAACGACAAATAAATTACTTCTATACCATTTTTTGAAAAAGGAAAACATTGGAGAAAAATAATTTTGATAAATAATAATTTAATCGTAAAAAAATATTATTTTTAAATAAAATATTGAGATGGAAAAAAATTATATATGATCCAAAGATAAATAGGATTATTTTTCTTATAATCATTTCTTTGCTTGATTCAAGTTACAATGAGAGGATAATTAGTAGAAAATAAATAAATAATTTAAAATTGTAAAAATTAATTTATAATAAATCATCATGAATTAATATATATTAATTCACAACACCTAAAAGGGGTATTATATACACTACATAAAATTAAACATGTGCATAAAAATAAATATCTCTCAATGGAGTGGAAATTTAGAAGTAGTCTCTCACCTAAAGTCTGACAAGTAACGTAGGCAATGTAACCTACAGTATAAAAAATTAAATTATTATACATTATTGAATTAATAATATTAATTTTTATGATATCATATATGATATATTTATAAAATTTTATCACCAAATTTTACATAATATTTTTTATTATCATTATTTCAAGTGTTAACTTTTTATTTAATGTATGTTTTGATTTGGTACACATGGTACATGTACTTTTATTATGGTTCAATAATATCCATAATTATATAAATGGTATAAATAACATATATATTTAGTATATATATATATACACACAATGTCAAACATATAAGATATAAATTGAAAAATTAATGACACTGTTCATGGAGATGACATACAGTACGTATACATGATCGTTTGTTTCACATCTCGAAAAATAAAATGAATGATCAATGACTAGTAATTAATCATAATATAATAATTATTAAATCATATATATCATACATAGTCATTAAATATATTATTTTTCCCATCCATGTACAATATTTTTGAAAAAATGATCGTGTCACTTCGTGGAGGTGGTAGTCTAGGAATCCGTACGAGTGACGTTTTCTATTTCGGATGAACATGAAGTTAAGAAGTTATATATAATATTAAAATTATAGAATCATATATATTTTATAAATATTGTATATATTTTTTATTTAGATATTTTTAACCATCAGTGTTAAATATGAATGGAAAATGATTTTCACTACAATGTGGGGATAGTAAGCCATACATACACATGACCGATGGTTTCAATTTTCATAGGACGGAAAATAGATGGAATATGATATACTATATTCATAATAAAATATAACTATATTTATGATACTGTTTTTATTATCTTAAAGTGTGTAAAACACATTAAGAGTAAGTAGAAGAAGAAATTAATTACAAAGAGTCAGTAAAGATGATTACCACTTCTTTGGTAGACATCCTTTAGATATCTCTTTAATGTTCTTTGGTTTTGTCTTTTTTAATGAATAGAAACAATATAAATCGTAAAAATTTATTTATAATATGAATTACTAGGGTTATGTTGGGATAGTTGGACCAAATTGTTATGAAACATTTAGAGAAGGGGTGTGATTTTATAATAGATAGCAGAGGAATTTTATGAATTTATCAGCATATTAAATTAATATAAATTATATTTCATGTCCAAATGGAAAATAATTTATATAATTATAATATAGTTTGATTATTATTATAAATAATTTCATCTAATAAAATTTGACAATTTTTGTTTTTTTACCATTATAATTTATATTTATCGCCACTTTAACCCTTTTGTGAATTACCATAATATTAATGTTTTCTACAATCTATGGTTTAATAGTGATACTATAAAAAATTTCCCATAAAGGGTATGTGGTTGATGTATAAAATTATAAAACAATCATTTTATCCAATATAATAATTTTATTAATTTTAATTCATTTAATAAATTATTATTCTTTATAAAACATGTTAAATAAAAATTTGATAACTATTAATTTAATTTTAATTTTAAAAAATCATGAAAACATGGTAACCGAATATAGTTAATCTAAAAAAATATAATATCTTATGATTATAAAAAAATAATAGAACAAAAAATAACTAAAATAAAATTATTTTTCGAGTTTTTAAAATTCTTTTTTTATTTTTTCTAGCTTGTATATGCACAATGTAATTATTTCATTTAATTTGAAGACAATTATTTATTCACATAAATTTTAACAAAATTACCATGGTTATATAATAATATATATTTAAAATTAATATTTATAACCAAACATATCCATTTTTTATCTGTATGTCATGAATTTAAAGATAATAAAAAAATGTGACTGTCATTATTGACATTTCATTGTATAATATATTATATAGGGTACATATCATGTAAAAATGGAAATTAAAACCATATATAAAACATCTTGATTATTAAAAACGATATTTACTTTTAAAAATAAATTAATCCAATAGTTAGAGACATTATTTTGTCCTTATTAATTTTTTTGAACATTAACTACTTAATTTACCCCTTTAACTTGGTAACAAAATTTATAATGTTACTATTCATAATGCCCAAAAATAACATGAAACATTTATAAAATATGGTACTCATAAGTATAAATATGTAATAAATTTTTAAATATTAAATTAATATAAGTTTCATAAATTAATTTTAATATAAATGCATAAAACACAATGAAAACTTGTATTAGAAAAATATAAGTTTTAAGCCTTAAAATGAAGTTGTACCAAAATAATGTATAACGATTATTCAAATTCATTTAATTAGAATATATCTAATTAAATAATACTAATATTATTTTGATATAAAATTAAAAGAGTGATGTTTTTTTAGTAAATGATATTTATTGTTTTTAAAAAATTTGTATTTATCACTTTTAAATAAAAAATCAATATTATTAGAAAAATAGCATAAATTTAGCCTAACTTGGTTTTGACATGATTATTTTAAAAATAATATTATTTTTATAAAATAAAATTTTTATATGTTGATCAAATTAGATATAATACTTTTTCCAAAAAAATGGAAACATATTTTGATGAAAAAATATATATAATAAAAATTAAATATTTATTTATTAGTAATTAATAAATATAATTATATTTAGTAGGATGTTTTTATATATTTTATAATATAGTTAATCTTATTCATATCCTCCACTTTAGAGTCTAGGTTTAAACATTTATATTTAAATAATAACATTTAATTGTTCATTTTGGGGGGTCGAATGTTGTATATGATATCAATCAAAGTTTAAATCATTTAATATCTATGGGTGTTACAATATAAACATTACATAACTATAAATATATGAAAAAATAAAATAAAAAATTAAATACTCTAATGTGTAAAGCCCACCTATCGGCAATGATGTTAATTTATTTCAATCTAAGCCCATACCAACCATCCACGATTCCCATAACCCATAAGTGGAAAAACAATTATGATACCACAACCAATGTGGATTATAAGGATAATGAAATCCAATCAGTTTTCATCTGATAAATATACCAAACCCTTGTACATAATAAACTATCAGTTTAACATTAATGATATATTAAGGGTAATTCAAAGGGAAACATTCCTACATTGAAATGGTGAGAAATAACAAGTGTTCACTATCTTTTATACTCTATTTGCCACTAAAAAGATAATCCCCATGATTTTTAGTGATTTCACCTTTATTTTATTATAATAATCAATTACATATCCTGATCTTCACAAATTATTGGGGGGATAAGAAGAGTAGAAAAAATATAAGGATAAATACTTCCTAACATACTCAAAATAAAGACATTATCTTGGATCCCAATATATCATATGGTAACAAATGATGAATAAATAGAGGGACTGTAATTTTTCAGTTTATCCCATGTATATAATTGGTATATTTCTAGGAATATATCAGGATCTTGGTGTAATGATAATGTATGATTCTTAGGCTCCGTGGGTCTAGAATTAATTTTTTGTAATATAATAAATCTTTTAATATCACATGCGTGTATTTTTCATGGAAAATATATTTAATCCTAAATTCATTTCAGATTCAAAATATGAGACAAGAAATGTGTTTATAATTTATGTTTTACTCTAGTAATGACATAACCTTGGTCGGTGTCATGTGTTTTTCTTAGGATCCACCATGAATGAAATAATTAATGAAATAAATTATTATTTATTTAATTGTTTAATTTAATGAAAAAACCTATTGAACATATATATATATATACATTTATGAGTATATATCATGGTTGGGTCCTTAATCCTAGAGATTGGAAGGACTATTATTGGAGAGTGTTCATGGATGAAAATGTTGAATCAAAATAGATAGAGGATTATTGAGCCATCAGAGTTCGAGGATCTCATCAACCACAACGATGTGGACATAGTAGTCATTATAGATAAATATATATTTGGGTAAGAAATTTATTTTTTTGGATTTATCCTCATCTCTTATCAAATGAAGAAAACGAATCAATAAATTGATTAATTGATTCATAGATCAGTAATTTTGCAGTTATTGTTTTATTTTGTGGATTTTGGGAAAATTAATATTTGTTTGATCATTGATTATTAGATATATTTTTAATATTTTATATGAAAATGAATCATGGTAAAAAATGAAAACTTTTGAATGTTTGTTCTTCATATTTATGGTTTATGGTTTTCTCTCACCATTTTACATGTGTTCATAATTAACATATTCTTTTGGCCTTTGATTCGATGAGTGCATAGTTAATGATCAATAAATATATATTTTTTAAAATGGGATCACTAACATAGGTTTTTTATGGTCATTCAATACAATGTTTAGATTATATGATAATGGTAGCAGATATAAGATTGTATTGGGGGGTTTTCATACATGTTTGGAGTGCAGCACCAATAAGGTGCAATGAAGGATGGTTTTCCAATGCAATTTGGATGGATGGATTTTGGAGAGCGGTGATAGTGAGTCTCATTCAAAATTGATCAATTATCAAAGGGTGATATTTGCGACAGAACTAGAGGAGATGACGACATGGTCGTATGTAGAGGAAGAAACCATTGGTTCAATGAAAATACTAACTACAAAGAATATAGTCCAATGAATAAATTATAAATAGACCCTTTTGGGAGGTTCTAGAGTATCCATGTAAAAATTTGTAAGACAAAACATTTGATACATGTCACATGTCACATGACCCTTGGCTAACTTGATTAACCTGTATAGTGGTCGCATGACCATAATGTTGTGTAGTGTTACATGTCATGTGAAACAATTCACATTGAGTTAAACTCTTGGGGATGACATGGAATGAACAAAGAGTACATTCCCAAGTGACCAAGTGGCCCCAAAAACCTGGTTTGTGGTTAGTACATATCCATTCGTGAGTACATGGGATGATCCATGAACTCATACATTTTTATGTACACGTGTGTTCCCCTGTGTACAAGACCATAGGAAGAACACAATGCCGAGATCCAGGGTGATATCTACAAATCATGTTCTTTTGGTAAACACCATTTATTATGGAAAAGTTCATGCATTATGAAAACAATTAATATGAAGTTCTAGGATTTCAGAGAGACTCTATATACACATAGGTACACACTGTTTAATCATTTGGAGACATGTTGGATTCCACTTTCCTCTCAGCTATTCCTCATTATGAGATTGTGTGAGATTCATAGGACCGGTAGTGGTTGAGTGTGTTCTATTTGTCTATTCGAATGGGGGTTTAATGAAACTATCTATTATCCTTATAGTGGGTGACCCCTTTGAATATCCTTATTTATAATTAAATCATAGGATAGTTCCCTTCTTTTATAGTGATTTATCTTGGCCTTCTTTGACTACAAACTCAGTGACCTGGACCAGGTATCCCTCTGTATGGTCTATAGTGATCACCATTTCCTTTATGATTCCATATATATTTTTTATTTGGGAATTATTGTGACAATTATTTATATATGAATTTATCATTTATCTTGGAAGTTGTTTCTAGTAGGGTCTAGTGACCCCCTAGTGATCCATGGTCATCGACCCCCAATCTGTTTTTCAAGATCTGATTTTTTAAGTGAGGTGAAGTATAATCGACTGTGTTTCTCAGAGGAACCCTATAAAAATCACTTCTATTTATTTATAGATATGACTTATGAAAATTAAAATTGGGATTAGTGTCCTATATGGTGTCACTAACCATGGAGAATGTCCTCCTAGTTGAGAGAGATATCTTAGATTCGTTTCATGTGAGGAATTATATATTTTGGAGTGTGTTTTCCTGGATAAGTGTTGCATGGAAACATTTATTAGAAATACTAGGATGGATTTTTTTTCAGATATTACCTCGATAATGTTGGTCTACTATGACTATTATATAGATGTTTTGTTGTATGTATCACAATATGATTGACATATCTTTCGATGAGTTGACACTCCTTAGGTTTATGTAAGGTGATTTCGGGGAGTCCAAATCGATATTTGTATAATCAACCCTTCATTGGATTTTACAGAACAAGTGAAATCCTATAAAAAATATATTTTTATGGTTCCAATGGACGATGAGAAGCAGGTGGATATTAGTTTTAACTTGACAAACCAAGGTGTATACTAGTGTTTCATCTGATAGTCAACTCATTCTTCTAAACAGATCATACATTAATTTATAGTTTTGTGTGGGCTAATATTTAGTACCTTTTTGTAATTTCATATACACATTTTACACTATGATTATGGTAAAATAGAGGTTTTAAGAATTGTTACTAGTTTTTTTACATTTCAAAATTTAATGTGTTATGAGATATGTTTCTTATTACATGTACCATAGGAAAATGCCTATAATCTGTAGCGATTCAGGCCATGAGTGCATGCGCGATATTATCCAAAAACACAAGACCGATGTTGGATTGGAATTCATCGACAGTAAAGCTCCCCTCCATAATGTTCCTCCCAAAAGGAGGTTTGCATGGGTATGATATCTGAAATTTTAGTCTGATTTTCAAGAATGGTCGGGTTCATTTCTTGTTCTGTCTTGAGTTAATGTAGATTTTAATGTCATTCATTAGTTTTTTGAATTGTGCGGC
The DNA here is from genome assembly GCA_963277665.1 of Viscum album. Lineage (NCBI taxonomy): Eukaryota > Viridiplantae > Streptophyta > Magnoliopsida > Santalales > Viscaceae > Viscum > Viscum album. Next base: position 275,919,104 of record OY728120.1, read on the forward strand.
ATAGTGTGTGATAATTGTGAGATGAGTGTATGCGCAACGGTGTGAGAAATCGGTGAGTAAAAGTTTGAGCTGGGAAGTAGTAGCAATAGTTAGCAGTGAAGAATGGAAAACTGGTGGCAAAAGTCAAGGAGTGAAGAAGGGAAAACTGGTGGCAAAAGACAAGGAAAGGAAACAGTGAGACCGTGAATGGATATACGGTTCCAAAGGTTACGGTGAGACAAAAAAATAAAATGTAATTACAGTGTCAAGGGGTTAAGAGGTGAGACAGTAAAAGAGATTGACGATGGCAGCAGTTTGAGAAATGGGGGAGAACGGTGCAAGAAGAAAACAATGTGTCCATGAAACGGGGTTACGATGGCAAAATTGAGATACCTTAATGGAATACAGTGAGACAACTAAAAGTTTTCATGGTGCGACCGTATTAAGTGGTTACAGTGTGTTTGTGAAAGGGGTGTAATGGTGAGACTGTAAATGGATGAAATGGTGCATGGAAAAACTGTAACCGTGACCGGGATGAAACAGTATACCTGCAAAATAATCATAGTAAATAAAATAAATTGAATCTTAAATAAAACTGAATGAAATAATTAATAATAACTAAAAATTAATTAAAACATATGAAAATAACGTTACTTTTAAATTTAAATAAACTTTTAAAACCAAATTAACTTAAGTTAAATTGTTAACTTTAAAATATAAAAGTTAAATTGTTAATAATTTAAACTGAAATTAAAAACCAACTAATTTATTTTAGATTAAAGTAAAATTAAACACTTATATAACAAAATAAAATTATTTAAATTAGATACTTTAACAAATTTAATTTATTTAAAGTTGACGGATAATTATTATATTATTAATTCATTTTATTAATTAATGAAAAATAAATAAAATAGAATTAATTAAAATAAAACAAGCTTATCATCTTATAAAATAATTAATCAATTGTTAAAATATGAAAAAAAATTATTTTACTCAAAATTATTTAATAATTAATACATGAAATATTATATTAAGAATACATTATTTATGTGGAAAAGAAAAATTAATTAATTAACTAATTACTGTTAAATTATTAACTATGTAGACAAAGACAACAATCTAAATAAATTGTTATTAATCAATAAAATTAAATTACGGAATAAATTGAATATTTTAAAGCTTATAATACTCAATTTATTATAAAAATTAATATATTATTAAAATTAAAAATAAAATATAATATATCCACTATTTATTAAGAAGTGTTAAAATAAGTTATTATATTGAAAAAAATAATATAAATGATGTGGAAAAACATGAGTTTTTAAGGCCATATCATTAATAAAATTAAAAATTGAATATAATTAAAAAATATAAATTCATGGAATTCGCCATCAATGGGATGTATACAATCACCATACAGAACTAGTAATAGTGAATATGAAATATCTCTTAAAAATAGGACTGAAATGAGAAACCCCTTTCCTTATGTCCGTAGGTGTTTATCACATGATCTTAGTGTCCTAGATATCCAAATTAAATTTTATTAAATAATATTTCTACAACCACATATTTTATATAATTTCTATTCTATTGAATTATTATGTTAATTCATGGTCTTCTTGATGGGTTTAAGTGGTTTAATTTTATTGTTTGGGAGCATTTTCTTCCTTTGTATTCATGACCGGTTTACTTGTTTATATGTAAGGATAATCTTGTAATATGATAATTTTTATCCATGATAGACATTTTATATAATATGTTAACATAAATATTATTAAATTCGTATAAAATTCATTTGAATATTAGCAGTGTGTGTGAATATATATATAAAACATTAATGATAATTGTTTGGGTAAATTGGTTATTTTTTCACAATGAACTCATTTTGATTTATAAAATAATAACATGTGTAAAAAAAGATTCCAAAACCATAGATGATAAATAATAAATATATTATAGTCTTATTCAATCATATTAATGGTTTCATGACCATAATTTTATACGATAATTGAAATTGTAAACCCATTATCTTTGAATGTGGTAAATTACCACTTCTTGGATGGTGTGTTCATTTTTACTATAAAAGATTGGGAAAGTAAGATTGTGGAGAATTATTAAAATATCATGAAAAAATTCCCTAATATTTATGATATTAGAGTCATCACGACATGTGGAAGAAAGGAGAAGAGGAATGAAAAATAAAGGAACTCAAAATAAAATAAATGTTGTGAAATCCATTACCATAATCCGGCAACCCAACAATGTCACCTAAAAATTCATATAATATTCTGATGATGGAAAACTGGAATCTCATAATAATTAAAAAATATAGGAATTAATGGGGATAAGAAATTTCATATCCTATAATTGTACAATTGAAATTAAAATATAATAATATAATAAGAGTGCTTGTAAGAGAGAGATATTTTGAGACAAAAGTTCTGCAACATACCAGCTATGCAACGTGGCTATAGAAAACATTAAAAATAGAGGGGAAAGGGGTCACCCCTTAATAGAACACCCATAAAATAGGATTGGTAAAAAAATAAAATGTATATTAAAAAATGTAATGAAAACATTTCATACATACCACATAAAATATATCGTGAAATTAAATAAATGAAAAGAGGAATTTAGCTCATGAAATAATCTTCCTTGAGAGACTCTTTCTAGGAGAGGTTTTGGCCTTTTTTAAAGCAAAAGTGATTCTTGGATCTGTGGAGTGACTAGGGAATGGTATTTGGGAATAAAAGTCAGTAGATTCAAGGATTATAGTAGTGATGAGAAGTAGGGGTGAGGTGGTTTTGTATTGTTTATGAGAGGAGTGAATTTCGAATATTTTATTCATTATTTTATCATTTCAATCTAGAAAACCAATAGTGTTGTTTCATGTGACTCATAATAGTTATAAGTTCATTTTAGTTTGAACAATGTTTCCTTATATCACACATGCTATCATTAATAGTGTATTTAACTGATAATTTGTATATGCGTTATTTTACCATATTTTACTATTCATAAAAAAATTACAGAATTTCAGAAAATTCCCAAAAATTCACCCAAACCAATTTTCGATGTATAGAATTCAAAAACCAAAAACATTTCATAAAATTAACTTTCAAATTATATTTAATTTAAATTTAAAATAAATCAAAATTTATTAAAAACCAACTTCAAAACCAAAAATCAATTTATAACACGTTTAAAAAGTAATCAAGGTCCCTTAAATTTGTCTTATAAACATAATAATATTATCTAACAATTAATGATTACATTTTATGAAAATAAATTTTTGTTTAAAATAACTAAATTAATAATTAAATTTTAATTAAAATATTTATGACTTATAAAAAAAATACTTATACGACGATCGTTTTCTCACTTTTAAGATGTATAAATTGTATTTATATATTCATGTGTAAAGTTTATATTTTTTTGCCGATTCACTATTTATAAATATTCATTAATATTATTAATTTTATGTTACTATTCATAATGGTATGTTATTATTGATAACATATTATGATTGAATAATCAGACTCTAAATATCATACTGTATTCATCTTTATATGTCAGTTTTTTGAAATTCAAATCATATAGGTGATAAAATTATTCTTACATGGATTACTTATAAAGAAGGGTTGTTTGGTAGAGAATTAGTGTTTCATGCATTATATATTAAATCTATATGTAAACTTTGTGGGTGATACAACATGTATTTAGGAAATACGTCACCATAATCATTGAAAAATAGGTCTATCCTTGATATCAGGTTTATCCCCAATCATTTGTGATAAATATCGTTCATGAATAGGCAGAAGGTCCCATATGATGTATATAACAAACATTATATTTACATATTAAACCTCACACTAAAATATGATAATAGTTTTATTTAGAATTTCATACATGACTTCCATTTATTTATAATTTATATGGGATATATATAGAGAGAACCAATATATGCCCAAAATTACATCAAATTTAACTAGAGGGAGAATTAAAATAATTATATGAAGAACATTCCCATACCCTTCTATCACAGAGGACTAAAATATTAAGATTTAATCATATCATCGTTTGATGTTTTCAATGATAAAAAAACATCTAATAGATTATGTGGTAATATGATACGATTATTAAAAACATTTGATATAAAATATTGGGTATATTTAGAATCAATTAAAACAACAATGGTTCTAGTGTAGATAAAATGTTCACCATTCACCACGTCATACTCATAAACCACTTCTATAGTTTTGATCGCATTAGATTTCATTTTTTCTTGGAATCGTAGGATTCTGAGGTGTGATATACTTATTATCGATATAATTATTTAATGAATTAACATATTTTCTGAATACATATATTTAATGAACAGATGTGTAGGTGGTGTAATTTTTGAAATTTATCTACATTAATATCATTGATTGTACTCTCCAAATCACATCAACATTAATTTGGTTTATTTACATGCCACCAACATGTGAAAAAAAAATTATTATGAGATCATGTATAAACGCCTTACATCATTATTTCCATATAGGAGGATAAAATTTAGTTTTCACAGAATGTGGCATACTATCAGAAAATCATTGAAATTTTATCATCATTTTCTTATCAGAAGAACCATATGGGTTTATATCATTAATTTGAACTTTTTGTGCACATCAAAGGATTTATTCATAGATTTAAAAGTCCCTTATGTATAATTCCTTTAAAATACATGGTTTCAAAAAACTTAATATTCAACCATTTATTTTTGGGGAATTATAAAACCACAAGCATACATCTCATATCTTGTATTTTATATTTCATAATTACCACTAGAGTCATAATCCATATATATTACACTAGAAATTACCTCCCCAGTTTTCGTAAATATATCACGGAAATTAGGTATTATGGAACACCATACTAAACTATATCAACATAATTGAGTTTATTTCCACTTCTTGTATATAAATCATGATAATTGCCTACCATTGAGAAAATTCATTTTCCAAGTGATATAATATAAACAAAAATTTATTATGTTATGAGAATTGAAAAATGGAAAATAACATTTCCATCTTATTCATTCATTTCTCGATAACTAATGTATCATACGACACATAGAAGTACGATGGATATTTTTCATAAAGGATTAAATGGATAATTTCTCCCTCCATTTTGAATTTAGATTATCAACAAGATCTGTGATACTAATCGTAGTTTGATTGATTTGGGTGAGCATAGTCATTCGATATTCATCCCATCCCCCAATGAATCAGTTTGATCAAGATTATTGTCATTACATTGGTCATCAAATTCATGGTTCTCAATATCCATTATGGATCCATCTATTAAAATTAATTAGAAAAAATAGTGTAATCATCCATCTATAAAAATATATCTCAGAAGTTATATAATTTTGAATATATTTCCTAATAATCCTTAAAATATGACACCTTTTTTAAATCAATGACATGTTAGGTTTAACCTAGGATATTCATGTCCATCATATATTAAAATCCATTATATTGGGTTATAAATTTATTTTTATTTAACTAAAGAATATCCCTACAAATTTTCCATATAGGAATGTTGTCTTAGACCCACTCATTATACATCAACGATGATCATGTTAATACTTAAACCAACCCATTTAATGTTTTCACCACATGGTGCATCAATATAATATCAACAATCACATTCCAATATCCAAACATTGATATATTTTTTGGACAACCGTAAACTCCATACATAACCACAGATATGGAAAATATAATATAAACAGACTTATCCACAGGTTAGTCAAAAAGGAATTCTAATCCTAAAATTTAATAATAACATAACCCTTTTTCCTACCAACTTAATTGATATAAGAATAACATAAAAATATATGGAATTATTTAAAATGAATATGAAATACATAACACATTCATACATGCCCCAAATTCATAAATATTTAGGTTATTTGGGTACTTTATATATTAATAACATTTTTCATTTAACATCATTAATATCTTAAACAAGTTTCTTCATATTAATTAAATTTTATAAATATAATACATAGAACCTTCCCTCAAAATGTAGGGACAGAAAACATAATAAAAAGTGTGAGCTCATATTCTATGTAATGGTAAATATAAAAAATATCAATCAAATATAAAATTTAAGAATATGGGTATGAGAATATGATCATAATATAATAATTTCATACAAAATTAATTAAATAACTTTTCTCATGAGATATTCTATAAGGCTTTTTCCTAAAAAATAAAACATAAATTAACACATGGAATCCTAAATAATCGATCATAATCTCTCAGAGCATATCATAAACACGATATTGGGGAATGTCAAAAACATATGTCATTTTATACATGTATAAAAATAAAAGGTTTAATTATTATATCGAGGACATGAAATCATCTCATCAAATAAAATTATGGACATGAAACCAGGTCCATTTGTATTATTATTGATATAAAAAGAGGTATATTCATAAATATATAGATATGAAAACAAGTCCACACATAATATTTTTAACATTAACTCAAACTCACACATTACATAGCTATCCAATGACTTTAACATCATTACCTAATGAATTTGAGGGTTATGTATTTCTAGGCCCACTAATTACATAATATTAAACGATAAATGTTCCAAAATATCATTAAAAAATTATAATATTGATCATAACATAAACAATGAAATGTAAATGGGGTTCATTACATAATTTAATAATATCATATGCAATGGAAAGGAAATTATTTTCATAAATATTTCATCATAACAAAGTTAACTGATGGAAAAGAGAATTATTTTAATGAATCTTCCTTTAGTATTCCCCATAATAATCTGTCCATTGATCTAAAGTTGATTTTATCATAAAATTATATAACCAATGAGACATCTAAATTCTCATATTATTATAATATAGATGAAATGTACCATTAAAATGTCAGCTGAACCTTTATTTGAAAAAAATGAAATTATCTATTTCTTTTGATGAAATATTAAATTAAATTAGTATAATATTGATAAAATAAATTTCATTTTCAATAAACATGGATACTTATAAATTAATCTTCATGTAAAATAATTTTCATGATGATGGGAAATTCTATTCATTCCATATATGCTAAAATAATGCATTCCATTCTTTATTTTGTAAAATGTAAAAAACGACATGTTCAGATAATATTTCATTAAAAATATTAATTTTAATTTTTTTAATATAAATTAAAAGGAATTGAAACTGAAATTTTTAAAAATATTTCAACTATAGGTAAAGATATACGTAAATAAAATTTAATGATTATTGGAATGGAAAGAGAAATATTGTCAGTCAAAGATAAAATAGGTTAGTATTTTCATCAAAAATATTTTATAGTTCATTTTAAGTACCAATGATATGAAAATGGTACTAATACATAAAAATTATATTAATTTATATATTAGAAGAAAATATATGGGGTTTAGTGGATATAATCCATGTAAAATCCCTTAATAGAAATTTAGCATTAACGGTAACAAAATAAAACGAAATTGTAACGTTAACCCCTTAATTCATCTACTGTATTGCATCATATTCGTTAAAATATACCATATAATAAATATATATTTATTATTAATATATTCTAAAAAACACACATGTATATCATACTAAGTATTATTCCATTATAATTTCTATATATCCACTTTCTTATAATTTTTTCATAAAATTAAAATTTGGGGGAAAACTAATCTATTTTCAATGAATATTTTAATATGATGGTTTCGACACTTGAATATTTTCCCTTGGTTTATAATATACAAAATATTAACAATTAATAAGGTATCATATGAATTAATAAAATACACATTTACAATTATTCATATAAATTGATGATGAAAAATGAATTATATCACTTTATGGATATGATAATTCATACATACTGACGTGTGATATATTACCCAATTTGAGGAATAGAATGTGAGATAGGTAAATAATAATTCTACATTATAGAATAATTATTATATAATAAATAAAATAAATATTCATTAAATAAATCCTTATTATCATCCATGTAATGAATAATTTTAAAATGAATCACATCCTTTCATGGATTTGGTAGTTATCTCTAACGCATGACCAACAATATAGTTTTCTAATAGATGGACATGTATGATGTTATATAATATATTATAATTTTAAAAGTATAATTACTTCATAAATATGGTATATAATCCTTAAATATATCATTATAACCATATATGAATGATGTAGATGGATAAGGAATCACATCTGTACATAGAGAAGGTAGTTCAAACGTACACACAAGCAATACGTTAATTTCCAAATTTACGAAGAAGGAGATAAATAATGGTCTTTAAATTGATATAATTAAATATAATTTTAATTATTTTACATTAGATATAGCAATATGATGGATAAAATATGTTTAAATAAGCTAGAAGTTGAAATAATATTGAAAGTACATTGTTAAGAGTTATAGCTATTTTTTGAGAAACCTACTTCGGATTAAACCATAACACGGGAAAGGATGGTATTATGATGAAACATAGAACTATAGAAAATTTTTATATATGTTATAAATGTATTATTGATGTTATTTTCTCTTATATAAGGCTCATGATGTGTGATGAATAAAAGAGATATGGTCCCATTTATAAGGGAGGGAGAGGGCACACTAGTAAATTTTTAAAAGTGTAAATTATATAACGGTGTAACTAAATTATTTTATCTAAAAAATCAATCCTATTAGAATATAATATTTTTAATAACGAAATGAAATCAATAAATAAAATTATATAATGTTTTTTTATATTTTTAAAAACATAAATTTGTTTAACCCCCTCAATAATCTTGTTTTAACCATTACCATGGTATTTTTTTTACTATTTTTATTATTCATTATGACCAGTAATTGTTTTTAAATTATTAAATAAATTTAATTAATATGATTTCAAAAATTTAATTTATTTTACAAGATTTAATTATTTTATTTTTATGAAATTACTTTTAAAAGAAGTTTCAAAACACAAGAAAACTGTTTTTAGATAAACGATATTTTAAGCCTAAAACTTTGTTCACCTATATTACTTTTTTAACACCCCAATATTCCATGGTACTCTTTCATTAAATAATAAAATGGACTGTTATGTACCCAACACAGAGTTCAAGCACACCATGACCTATCAAACTAGACGTTTTGAAAGCAATTTTTAATATTAATAACCAAATTTTTAATTTTTTACATATCCAATTTAATTTTAAAATCCATCATTTGTGTTTCTTATAAATAATAAAAAGACAAATTCAATTTTTTATATAAAATAACTATTTTTTAAAAAAATGCAGTTTTCTCCCTTTTAATGGAGAACCCTTTCTAAACCAAATATATGCCACCTTTTTATGCTCTATTTCACAAAATAAAATTATTCTTTATAACAGGTACATCAAATATTACATTGGGTAAATTTTGGGCATTTCTCTGATGAAATTAATTTTTTTAATTAATAGTTAAAAATATTATATATAAATTCAAAATTGGATTTTAATCTAATTTACATATATGGTTATATTATCTTTTTAATTGGTTTTAAATGTTAATTAGATTATATTTTTACCATTTAACCTAATTTTAGTCATTTTAAGTAATTTCAATTTGAAATTGGACATAAAAATAGTAACAATCCTTTGATAGTTGTAATTTCTTAAAATACACGATTTTTGTATTGACAACGGGAATTAATTTGAAATTAACTCATGCGACTTATATGTTTTGAATTTGGTAAAATAGAAATCATTTTTAAATTTGGAATATATAATATATCATAGATATAATTTTTGGTATTTTTTCTAAAAAAAATAGATTTTTTCTGAATAGTGAAAACACTAAGTGGAAGTTAATAAACTTATGTTTTCATTTAAATGAAATTTTACCACTGTTGTGAATTGAATTTCGAAAATCTGACTTATATTATTGTTATTAGTATGTAAAATAATGTTTGATAATAGACAAATAATTTTTGATGAATAATAACTACTATCATTTATTTATCACGGTTAAAGGTAAAAAGGGAAATTTATGGTAAAAATAATATTATAATAATATTAAATTACCGTAAAATTTGTCTTAATCTTATTGGTTGATACATTTTTGAAAATGGTTATCCGTTGGTCGATTTTGGGACCCTATGGTGTCACGACCCGTCCTCAAGGCCCGTGTCGCGACTACCCCAAGCCTGCCTTCCATAGGCCAGGGGCTGGTGACTAGCACAAAAGGCGTAAATCCTGAAAAAGGGAAGGCATTTCCTTGTATATAGTAAACCAAAACACAATAGAGTACGCAAGTGAAGTAATAATTAAGTAAAACATGGTACAACAAAAGTCCTGAAAATTAAATGGGCCAGTATACAAACCCAACTGAAAGTACCGTACAACTAAAAGGACAGTACAACAGCAGTATGTAAAACAGCAAAACTGAGTCATCCTCTAGAAATCCCACATGCAGGGTGGGTACATATAGACTTCTCAGCTCCTCTGGTCTAGTCATCCTCTCCATGTACGTCCTGCCAAGTGTTCCACCTCCGGGTACCATCCAGCTCCACAAGACTCCACCTCGGTAACTATTGTCCGTCGTCTGCATCCAACACAACGTAGTGCAGGCATAGCCCATGCAGGGGTGAGTATACGATACTCAGTAGGGACTCCGAGACCCCCGAAGGTCTCTCAGAATCCACGAAGGATAAAACACAAAGTAAAGATACAATCACGAAGTATCAACCGACTCTACTTAGGTATATTACCATAAAAATTCCTAAGATAACAATTATTGTTCATCTCCAACTCTCGAGCCCAAGAACAACCAGTCCACACAAGAAAACACAACCCATTCCACACAGGAAAACACAACCCAGTCCACACCTGAAAGAAAGTCAATCACATCGATGATAATATTGGAGTCAAGAATTAGCTCACACAGGTATACACTTCAAAAAGTGATAGAAATGATCAAATGTAGCTACTGATTCATCTAAGTTATCGGACCCACATAGGATACCAGACCAGCTAAGTTGTCGGACCCACAATGGATACAAGACCAGCTGCTCTACTGAACCCACTCAACATACAAGTATAGTGGTCATAATACTGGACCCACGTAGGATACAAGAATAGTAGTCATCGCTGTCGGACCCAAAGAGGATCCCAGTAGAGTTGTCATCACTGTCGAACCCACGGAGGATACAAATATAGTCGTCCTCACAGCCGAACCCATGGAGGATCCTAGTACAATCGTCCTCTCTACCGAACCCACGAAGAATCCATGTACAGTCTTCCTTACTTCCGAACCCATGCAGGATCCACGTACAGTCGTCCTCACTGCCGAACCCATGGAGGATCCAATTACAGTCGTCCTCACTGCAGAACCCACGAAGGATCCAAGTACAGTCGCCATCGTCGCAGTCACAAACAGCTCTAGGGTTCCCACACACAGTACGCTCGATTTCTGGAGAGTCCGCTTCTCAATCCAAGGGGTTCGATAAATCAACTATCACGAAATATAGTTTTTATGTATCCTAAAGTTCTGTTTCAACATAATAAAACCAAACCGACAGACGGTGCATCAATCGGATGCCCGATCTGAGAGTTATTGGTCTTTCCGTTCCAGGGGCCCGATTGGTTTTTAAGATAAAACCAACCAGCCAGTACTCCAGCTGCATCCAAACATCTGGTGGAGGAAGCCAAAAGAACTGTCTCATCACGATTAATTCATCACTATTGACGACACGTCAAACAGACATATGATCCTTATGTTATAAGTGTTTCCACTCCAAGGACCCGGTTAGTTTTGGATTCGAACCAACCTGTCTGTACCCAAACATTGCTGACACCTCGAGTTTAATATACCAAAATTACTATCTTGATCGAAGGATTTCGACGCAACTGACTGTGCACCGATCAGAGGTCCATAGCTCATGTTATGGGAAAAAGACCGAAAAAGGTCCGAAGTGGGGGGTCTGGGCCTGCCCCCCCCCCCCCCCCCCGGGTCGGCCCGGGTGGGGGCGGCCCGACCCAACAGGGCACGGGCTGGCCTGGCGCAACCCTGTCCGCGTGACTCACCCCGTCCCAGATGGGGGTGCTGTCTCGGATAGCTGCTCGAGCGGGGGGCACGGAAAACCTGTACCGCGGACACGGCGCCAGGCTGGTGCTGCAGTTTCGCCTAGATCCCTCGCGGATGTGAGATCCCTCTTCCTCCGCCATGGGCGATGCCACGGTGGGTTGTTGCCGATGGTGCTTCGGGATGCCGCTGCCTCCAGGCAGTCAGCCAGTACTAGCCGTCGGCGTCGCCGCGCCGACTCCCCGCAGTGCCGAGGGCTTCCATGGGCCACCTGAGTCTTTCCGGAGGTCCGATTTTTCTCATGTCAGTGCCTACATTCATCTCGGGACACGTACATCACTATAAAGGCCTCCAATAGCCATTTATGTCCCACTTTGTTGTCGCCAAAATTTACGCACATCAAGAACAACGTAGTGGTGGGTTCAGACTTGTTCATTAGTCCATACCCACCGCGTTAGTGGTTTAAATCATCACCCAACAATTACACTCCATTCCGAGGGTATAAATCAGATAAAGATATATAAAAATTCCCCTACCTCAACACATGATGTCGAAAATCGAAAAAATGGTAGACGGCGTCGCGGGGGAAGGGATTGTATGCGATGTCAGAGTGCACCGAGGAGGAAGCAGCATCTCCTCTCTTGTCGCGGAGAAGAGGATTGGTGGTGCATCGTTGTACTTCGAGGAACTGGTGTTCTGATTTGTTCTTCATCGGAAGCTAGCGTTCTTCCAAAACATCAAGAGTTCTCTAGATCTTCCTCGCACAATGAAATCTCTCCCCCTTCACAAAATAATAGGTTCCTCCTATTATTTTATTACCCACGCAAAGAAACTCTCCCAAAATTAAATCACCACATTAAATAAAACATGTTGACGATAAATTAAGGAAGGGAGAGGGAAGTTCCCCATTTATTAAATGCATTGGAAAATAAATAAAAGGTGGGAAAGAAAAAATATTCTCATTAAATTTTGGGTTGACATGAATTAATGGAGTGAGCTGGAGATATTGGCATTTAATGGGGGGTTTGCCAATTTAATGAGGGGTTTTTAATGAGTTTAGAGGAAATAAATTGGATGGGTCTCGTGTGTGACCCACCTCCCTAACATCCACACTTGGGTAGTTAGGTGGCTATGGACCCCACCCTAAACTACCCATTGGGGGGAATAAACAATTTATAAAATAAAAATTGTTCTGAAAATTTTTATTTACTTCCTAAATATTCCCTCAAAAATTAACTTCTCCTCCAATGAGAACGGAACTATGGTAAGGATCACGTTACGAAATTATCGGTGTTGCGAGTTCATCGGTGCCCATAGATTTCAATTCTAAGTACTGGTTCAAAAGATAGAAAAACCCACTTGTTCGCTCACTGAATGCACCCAAGCTAAAATTAGGAAATTGATTCCAGGAACACTGGTCCTCGGAATCAAGTGTCGTCGGAAGCCACAGACTCGTATAATTCCAAAGTATTTTAAAAACAAATTTCCTTAAAATTTATGGGTCTTTACATTACTCGCACCTCATGGATTTATGTCCCCGTAAATCTACAACAAAAACTAGGGAAAAAATGAGTGTACTGAGCACAAATCTATGCCTCCTGCTCCCATGAGCTCTCCTGGATGTTCCCATTCTGCCAATGAATGCACACTAGAGGTATCGACCGTCCACATAGGACCTGCTCCTATCGATCCTCGATCTCCACCGGGACCTCCGCAAGTGCATCCGTGTCATTGATATCCATCTCCCTGTGGTCGATGATATACATCAGGTCATGCACGTATCTCCTCAGTTGAGATGTGTGGAAGACGTCGTGCACCCGGTGCAACTGAGGTGGATGGTCTAGTCTATAAGCCACCTCACCTACTCTGTTGAGTAACGGGAATGGTCCGATGAAGCGTGGAGATAACTTTCCACCCTAGAAAAATCTCTATAATCCACGTTGATTTGAGACCCATAAGAAAATGTGGTCTCCATCCTCGAACTCCAGTTGTCTCTACCTCGTATCATTATAGGACTTTTGTCTGCTCTGTGCAGTCATCATCCGCTCCTGGATGATTTGCACCTCGTCCATCATAGCTAGAACCATCTCTAGTCCAATAAGTGTTGACTCACTAGGGTCAGTCCACCACAGAGGTGATATGAAAGGTCAGACGTACATTTCCACGTATGATTCCATTCCGATGGTGGAGTGATAACTTTTGTTGTACGCAAACTCCACCAAGGGTTGGTGATCATTCCCGCTGCAACCAAAGTCGAGGACACAAGCACTGAGCTTGTCCTCGATTCTCTGAATGGTCCTCTCCATCTAGCTATCCGTCTATGGGTGAAAGGGAGTGCTCAGGCGTAGCTGTGTTTCCAAAGCCTCCTACAACCCCTTCCAAAGTCAAGAAGTAAAGAGATAATCTTTATCGGAGATGATAAATGATGGAACACCATGAAGTCGTCTGATATCCTCGATGTAGAGGCATCCCAATCCCACTACTGAGCCCGACTCCCAGATCTTTAGCAAGTGGGATGGCTTGGTGAGTCTGTCGACAATCACCCAGATAGAGTCGTGTCCTATGGAAGTACGTTGGAGCCCCATCACGAAAACCATGGATATTCCATCCCACTTCCATTCTCGGACCTCTAAGGGTTGTACCATCTCTACTGGTACCTGGTGCTCCGCCATCACTTGCTGGTAAGTGAGGCATCGTGAAATGAAATCTTCTACATCGTCTCCCCTTTCCAAGAGTATAGACTATCTCAAGGTCATAGTCCCCATGGAACTCAAGTCAACGACACCATCTCATGTCCTGGTCCTTCTATGAGAAGACACACCTTAGACTTTTGGGATTAGGGTAAACCATAAACCATTTTCTAAAGGAACAGTGGGTGTGACTAGCCATTTCAAAGAACTCTAAAACAACCTTTTTTTCTTACTTCCAACAAGAGATGCTAAGATTTCTCTTTTTCTGAAAAGAGAAATCTAATCTCATCGCCAATATAAAACATGTTCTTTTCTTAATAGATTCAATCCTGAAATGAACAGCACTATTAAATTCCATGGACGATGTTGTAAGGCCTCAACGCTACTACCAAGATATCCAACTGTTACTCTCACCTCCAAGGGTCGAGTCGCACTGTCAGTGGCAGTTTGTGGTCAGTAGGTCTCCTCCAATAAAAATTTCAAAAGTGAGGGTCAAGTCAACGGTTTTAACCAGGACTTCTTATTATCAAACACATAAAAAGGGCAGGGAAGCAAATGTCATAAGAACAAGTGTCTTTTATTACTGCAGCTCAAATTAAAAAGACACAAATAATCCACAAACAATGACATTAACAAAGCTAGAAGAATCATGAACAAATGTCTCTATTCCTAGAGTTAGTCCCGCTCCTGTCCGTCTACTTCTAGAGATCTATGGTCGAGGCCTCAGCTGGCTGAAGCTGAACTCTCCCATATCCAGTCATTCCCTACGGTCATGGTGGTTCTCCTAGTGGTGGTGGTGGTGGTAGGAACTCGAAGCATTGTCCACCACCTACTGCTTGGCCAACACCTATTGCACGTCCGCCTGCTCTCGACAGACCACCACGGGTGAACCTCTTCCTGGGAGATCCATATATCGCCTGCTGGTCATCTGCAGGGCAGTTCGAGCAGTCTCAAGCCATGTGACACTCCACACTGCATGTATAGAAATACGTACTCCTCGTATGGCCGGCGCTGTTTCGTGTGACTTGAACATCCAAACATGTATCCTGATATAGCTCATCTGATGGCCTGGTCTTCTTGGACCTCTGCGTTAACTGTCTACTGTCAGATGAAGAAGACTCTGCAACATGTTGTCCTATAGAGGGTCTCGCCGCTAGTGACTGCTCAGCGAGAAAAATATACACTAGAAGGGCTCTCTCCATCACCCCCACTTGCGTCGGGATATTGAGGGAGATCATCGACGCCCTCATCTCATATCTGAGTCCCTACTCAAAGGTCTGGGCCCTGAATAATGGGTCTCGTAACATGTTCGTGGAGTAGAGAGAGAGGTCAGTAAACCTCGATGAGTACTGAGATACTGTCATACTGCCCTGATTTAGATGTAGAAACTCTTGAATCTGCACCGCATGAAGGGTGGCTGGAACAAACTCCGAGCGGAAGAGACTCTCATAGCCTATCCAAAGTAGATATGCCTTGTCATGCACCCGGAGCATCAGGCTCCACCATCTACCATCTACTGTGTGAAGGAGACTTGCGGGAAGTATCACCATAAGGTTTTATGGTGTCTCTACCAATCTGAAGACTCCGAAGATAGCCTCCAGCCAATCCTCAACGGCTAGAGGATCCGTCTCTTGGCAGAACCTGTGCGGCCTCTGTCGCTGAAACTCATGAAAAGCACTCAGGTGGCATGCACTCTCAGCTACTGGGGCTGGTGGTATCGGTGGCCCAGTGGGTATTGGTACCACTGGTGCCTCTGTCGTAATGTGTCACTACACCGATGCCTCGTCACTCGCTGGGCTGCCATCCCGCACGTAACTAGGAATCCTAGATGGCTACCTTCGTGGGGCCTTCCAGAGAAGAAACATGTGCTCCATGGTCAAAAAATATACCTGGTGAGATGACATAAATTAATCACAAAGAAAAAATTTGAATGGAAACAGACACGCAATCTGTGTTTTCTTGCACTGTGTCATAAATCAGAGGTCAGGGTCTTCGTGTATGGATAATCGGCCACTGCACCAACACTGGACTCCCTAGACTGAAAACTACACTCAATACGTTTAACACTATTACTTCACAAAATCAAATGATCAGATTCCTGAGTTCTACGGTAGAACAGACTCCTCTGATACCAATTTTCCATGACCCATCCTCGGGGCCGATGCCATGACTACCCCAAGCCCTCCTTCCATAGGCCAGGGGCTGGAGACTAGCACCAAAGGTGCAAATATCGAAAAAGAGAAGGCATTTCCTTTTATATAGTAAACTAAAACACAATAGAGTATGCAATTTAAGTATGCACTAAGTAAAACTGGGTACAATGTATGTGATGAAAAGTAAATGGGCCAATATATAAACCCAACTAAATGTACAGAACAATTGATAGTGTAGTACAATAGTAGTATGTAAAATAGAAACACCGAGTCGTCCTCCGAAAATCCCACTTGAAGGGAGGGTATAGAAAGTATCCTCATCTCCTCGGGTCCGGTCGTCCGCTCCGTGTACGTACCACCAAGTGGTCCTCCTCTAAGTACCATTTATCTCCAAAAGCCTCCACCTCGATCAGTGTTGTCCATCGTCTGCATCCAACACAAATTAGTGTGGGCATAGCCCGTGCAGGGGGGAGTATACGATACTCAGTAGGGACCTCGAGTCCCCCGAAGGTCTCTCAGAATCCACAAAAAATAAAACCAAAAGGATGGATACAATCATGAAGTATCAACCGACTCTACATAGGTATTTTACCATACATATACCTAAGTCATCAATTACAGTTTGTCCCCAACTCTCAAGCCCAAGCACAACCAGTCCACACAGGAATACACAACCCAGTCCACACAGTAAAAAACAACCCAGTCCACATAAGAAAGCAAGTCAATCACATCGATGATAAGATTGGGGTCTAGACTCACCTCACACAAGTATACACTTCATAAAGTGATAGAGATGATCAGATGTAGATACTGATTCATCTATGTTGTCAGAACCACACTAGATACCAGACCAGGTAAGCTATTAGAACCACATAGTATACAAGACCAGATACTCAGCTGGACCCACTCAGGATACATTTACAACAGTCACACTGCCAGACCCACGTAGGATATAAGAACAGTAGTCATCGCATTCGGACCCAGAGAGGATCCCAGTGCAGTCCTCATCGCTGCTGAACCCAGATAGGATCCACGTGCAGTCAACCTCGCTACCGAACCCATGGAGGATCCAAGTACAGTCGACCTCATAGTCGAACCGACGGAGGATCCATGTAAATTCATCATCACATCTGATCCCATAGAAGATCCATGTATAGTTTTCCTCTCTGCCGAACCCATGGAGGATCTAATTATAGTCTCCCTTGCTGAAAAACCCACGGAGGATCCAAGTATAGTCGTCATCGTCATAGTCGCATCTAGCACTAGGGTTCCTGCACACAGCACACTCGATTTCAGGAGGGTCTACTCCTTGAGCCAAGGGGTTCAATACATAAACTTTTATGAAGTCCATATTTTATTTATCCCAACGTATTTTTTCGACAAAATAAACTCAATGTGAGAGACGGTGCGTCAATTGGATGCCAAGTCTGAGAGTCATTGGCTTTTCCGTTCCAGGGGCCAGGTTGTTTAAGGTAAAACCAACCTGACCGTACTCCATATGAGTCCAAACCTCTTTGTAGTAAGCCAAAAGAACTGTCTCATATAGAGTAATTCATCTCAATTGATGGCACATCAAACAGACATCTGGTCCATAAGTTATATGTGTTTCCGCTCTAAGGGCCCGGTTGGTTTCGGGTTCGAACCAACCTGGCAACACGAAAACATTGCCGAAACCTCATGTGTAATATACCGAAAGGACCGTCTCAATCCAAAGATTCCTACGCAACTAAAGGTGCATCGATAAGAGGTCTATATCTCATGTTATTGGAAAATGACTAAAAAAGGTCCAAAGTGGGGGGTCTGGGCCCGGGCCGACCCAGTCCAACCCCCTTAGGTTGGCCCGAACTGGTTCGAACATCCCGGGAGGGCACGGTCCGGCCCGGAAGGGCGCGTCCCGTTCCTCGTTACCCTCCCAGGCCCAACCGGCGGTGCTGGCCTGACCATCTGGCCAAGCGGGGGGGGGGGTGTCCCGTGGACGCGGCGCCAGGCTGGCACTGCGTTCTCCCCTTGTTCTCGCCCAGCCCTGAGATCCAGCTTCCACCGCCACGACCGATGTTGTGGCGGTCTGCTCCCGACGGTGCACTGGGGCATCTCCATATTCAGGCGGATAACCGGTTTCGGCTGCAGGTTGCTTCCTAGGGCCACCGAAGTCATTCCGGTTGTCTGATTTTTCTCCTGTCTGCGCCTGCGGTTGTCTCGGGACCCGTACATCACTTTGATTGCCTCCAGTCTCCATTTTGGTCCCTCTCTGTTGTCACCAAAAATTACACGCATCAAGAACAATGTATTGGTGGGTTCGGACTAGTTCGTTATTCCGTACCCACCACATTAGTGGTTCAAATCATCACCCAACAATTACACGCCATACAGAGGGTATAAATCACGTAATGAAATATACAAATTACATTACCTCAAAAGATGATGTCGAACATCGACGTCGCGGTAGATGGAATCATGGGGGAAGGTATCATAGGCAACGTCAGAGTGCACTGAGGAGGAAGAAACATCTCCTCTCTTGTCATGGAGAAGAGGATTGGTGGTGTGTCGTTGTTCTTCGAGGAACCGGCGTTCTTCGTCATTCTTTGTCGGAAGTCGGCATTCTCCGTCATTCTTCTCGGAAGCCGATGTTATTACAAAATATCATGAGTTCTCTCGATATTCCTCACACAATGAAATCTCTCCCCCTTAACAAAATAATAGTCTCCTCCTATTATTTTATTATACATGCAAAGCAACTCCCCAAAATTTAATCACCACATTAAATAAAATGTGTTAAAGATCAATTAAGGAAGGGAGAGGGATGGTCCCCATTTATTAAACACATTGGAAAATAAATAAAAAGGTAGGTATGTGGAAAGATACTCATTAAATTGTGGGTTTACATCAATTAATGGAGTGCGGTGGAGAGATTGACATTTAATGGGGGTTTACAAATTTAATGAGGGGTTTTTTACGAGTTTAGAGGAAATTAAATATTTGGGACTCATGTGGGACCCTCCTCTCTAACATCCACAATTGGGTAGTTAGGTGGCTGTGGGCCCCACCCTTAACTCTCCATCGGAGGGAATAACCACCTTATAAAATAAAAATTGTTTTGACAATTTTTATTTCCTTCTTAAATGAACCATAGGAAAAATAACTTCTCCTCCAATGTGAACGCAACTACGGTATGGATCACATTAAGCAATTACCCGAATTACCTATACATCAGTGCCCTCAGATTTAAATTCTGAGCATTGGTTCAAAAGATAGAAAAACCCAGTCGTTCGTTCACTAAACGTACCCGATCTAAACATTGGAAATTGATTTTGGGCACACCAGGCCACCGAATCAAGTGCCTTCAGAAGCCACATACTAGTAAAATTCCAAATTATTTAAAAAAAATTCTTGAAATTTCTATTTCTTTATATATGGATCCACTTACTATTGATAATGAATCTTTATATTAATTAATTTAAAGTAATGACAAAAATGACATAAACATATATCTATTTGTAATTCAATTCATAGATGAGGTTATATATGTTATCTATTCAACTATAAATATTCATTTTAAATATGAAAATATTTAACATAACATGGTATTTTTATTATAAATTTTAGACATAAAATAAATAATATTATTTATGACATAATAATGATGAAATATTTCCCCTATTAATTAAACATTTCTATAAATAACATAATATTGATTTAAAAAATATCCAATAACCAATATAATTCTTATTGGATGATTTTATATCTAATAGGAGTGACCTTATCTAATTTTTTTTGATTTTTTTGTCATTTAGAAACCAAACATCATTATATAATAAAATTATATTTTCTAACATTTCTAAAGAACCCATTCCCCTTATAAAAAGACCTCACCTCTAACCCATTACTCACACCTATCATGCCCAATATATCAACCATCCTCTACCCAAACAATATATCATGATCCCTCTCTAATACCTAGAATCATTTCCATATCCAGAACACAATTCAATAAATCCTCTGGTTCGAACCACTGGGAGTTACCGATTTATTGATAATGTCTTCTCTTAAGTTCATTTATTTTATTTTATTTCTCCAACCACCTAAAGACTTTTATTACTTTCCTATATAACAAAAAAAATATCCTAAACATGCTAGGATATTTATATTGCAAGTATTTTATCTACAAATACACACCCCTCTGTATAATTGGTAAAGAACATATTAAATATGTGGTCGGCGAACAACTACCTCACGAAACAATTTTTGTTAAATCATCTCATACTACATTTTATGGTGTCCATTAAGAAGGAACTGTATTTACTTGTGAGATGTATAATATTTATATTGTCTGTATAATTATTTATTTTTATGTATATCATACCATTATAGATTCCATAATGGGTAAATATAATAACTTTATTTGAGAAAGTGCGGACTACCGACCCCTCAAAGTGTTTTGACTCATTCATGCCATATGTGGAACTTATGAAGGATGAAGTTAATTAAACTAAATAACATAGATATTTGAATATAATTATAATATACATATTTATTATTATGTAATCAATCCTTTAAATATAAAATATAAATGAAAGTAGCGTTCAGGCGTATGTATAGCTTACCATTTCCATGAACGGTGTGTTTCATTTCATAACCTAAAATGATATGGAATATTATAAATACATATAAAATGTATATATATGATATATAAGATATATAAATCATCAATATAATTCTATAGATAATGGAATTTTGACCACATGGACAATTTGTAATTGTAACAAGTTCTTTTTTGGACTAAAGTTATAAACATCGAAAAAATGTCTTATATTAACTAAAAAAATAACTAATTGGTATATCATGGTAATAAGTGGTATAAAAGGAATAATAAAGATGAAAAATTTTATTAAGTAAGTAGATATTATCTTATGTTTATTATTTAATAATAAAACAGAACATACGAGTCAAGTCGGACACAAGTTAAGGTGTTTCTTATCTCAATTTTAATTTCATTAGATTCCCATTGTTCACCACATATTTATTGCATTTAGTGTATTGTGTACTGACATTTGATCTATATATTAATTATTATATATATATTAGTGGTATTATGTGATTAATTTTGTGGTTATAATCTTTTTTTCCTATGACTCGATTGATTACAATGTGGTAAAGGGTTTCTAATATCACTTTTAATTCTGTGAGATTTCCATTGTTCACCACTTATTTATTTCATGTGGTATATTCTATACTGACATTTGATATATATTATTATGATTAAATTTATATTCATGGTATTATGTTATTCATTTGGTGGTTACTAACTTTTTTACTTACGACTAGATTGATTACAACGTGGTAAGGGGTTTTCATCTAACTTTGTGTTCTTGTGAGATTCATGATATATTTTCCACTATTTCCATTTTTGTGGTGTGTGTACTTCCCATGATAGTATTCATTGTGTAATATATTTTAATTTATTTGTCTTTTCATTTTCATTTTATGACCATTATTTTATTGGGTGTATGTTACATAATTTACCAAATCGTTAAGGGAATTTCAACTATCAATTTCTACTCATTGGGTTTTATGCAAACTTGCATGATTATTTTACTCCATGATTATGTGTGAAATCACTATTTATTAATTTTTTAAGTAATTTCCCATCCGCATTGTGTGGATACACATATGATACACATAATCACTCCATTGTTAAATGCTACATTCATTGATATGAAATTGATAAGGGCGAACTTAACTCAATTTCCATTCATTGAGTTAAACATCTAAGTCATTGGTTTTATTTTTACAAGAATATGTGTGAATTTCCTATGGTTTATTTACAAACAATATCCAACCATGTTTAGTTTAATTACATTATTCAATATAATTATGGTATTTGTTTATCCAAAATATAATGATACAGTCTTTATAAGGTATTTCATCTCAATTTACATTCTCTTAAGACTTCTTTGTTGTTTTGCACCAATTTGATTTTTATGGTGTATTTTATATATATTGGCATTGTATATCATTAATACCTTAATTATCATGATATAATAATGTTTTAATAACTTCAATTATTTTTTTTCAAGTCACTCTCATTAGGTTAGGAACTCTAAGAAAAATATCATTTTAAATGTTTTAATGATTATTTCTTCTAAACCGTTCTCAATATTGTTAATGCATTAAAAATGGTTTTGACGAATTAATTATATGGAAAATAATGTTTTAAAATTAAAATTCTATTTAAATGTCTCAATTTGGTATGGGAATATTTGATTCAAAAATCTATTTTAAACAGTTTCTTGATAAATATTGAGACTTTTAAATGTTTTCTAGAGAAAGGGGATATTTCTATCAAATATTTTTAGTGAATATTTTCATCTATGTTAATATACATCATTAGTCTTCATTGGGGTTTATATATTATAATACAATCTTCAATATTGTATTGAAGGAGTTATTTTTTACAATGTATGTGCTATTTGTATACCATTAATGGTTTGTGGTTAAAATATTGACATTTTGTATGCAAGTTTTAATATGAATCTTTAGATGATGTTTCAATCTCTTCATATGAGGAATGATTTGGCCATAGTATGTGACGGGTGGAGACCTATATAGCTCCTTGATGCATCTATAGTACTCATGAGACAAACTATGTTCTTTGACTAAGGCCTAGACAAAATCTTAATTTCAGTCTTGCATGAGTCTTTGACTTTGTTGTTATGATGTCCGACATTATGCATTCTGTCATTATAAAATTATATATTGATATTAAATGAGATTATTCTACTAGTAGAATATCCATGTGAATAATTAATTGGAATTATTTGATTTATATTTTTCTTATTACTATGATGTTTACGTCTAAAATTATTGTGTTTTAGTCTTATACATTCCATTAAATGATTTCTTATTTATGATATTTTCAGCACTATTATTATCCTTACTATGCATCTAAGTTCACCCCTTTATATGTTTTATTTTTTCCATGATGTGAAGAAGAATATTTTTATTTTCCATCAGGAATACGATAAGGGATATGAGTGTGTTAAAAGGGGAACAATTTTGTTGTTTCTCATTTAATAATGTAATGTAAAACTTCTGTATGTATCTTGTATTTCTAATGATACTAAACTAATATATCTTTCAAGACATCATATCTTATGATCATGACAATATAATATAATAATGCACCGACTCTGGATAACGGGTGTCAGGGCACTACAATTGGTTTCATTGAATGCTTAGTACAAACATTGAAAACTATATTTAGTTAAACTCTAATTAGATAACATTACCCTTAGTTATAATTTGAGGATTAGTATAAAAAAATACAAAACATTCCATAGTGTAAATATTATATGAGGTTTCCAATAAAATATATCTATGTATGGATACAAATAGGACGAGTTTTCTATAGAAAAGATTTTCCTTGGAGTTAAAACACTAACATGGAGTGTCGGGCTTCACCTGGGGTATCCTAGTACATGACAATGATACATTCTGCACTATTGATATTAATACTCCCTGTGTATATGCTTATGAAAATTCATCTTTTCATTACAAACTAATTTGAAGGATTTTAATATCGGTTGAGATTAAATAACATTGGTTAATTTTAGGGTGATTTAGATTGAAAATAAGGTGTTATGATATTCTGTAATTGATTTTTTGTCTATTTTTACTCACACAGTGCATTCTGGTTATTGTCAATGGCTGGATTATACGGAAATCATTGTAATGTTGAACATTATGTACAGGGTGGGAATGGTGGTGGAAATGAGAAACGAAATGGAATGTTGATAGGTGTAAATGATATCGTGTTTAGGTTGTATCAGTTTTCAGAAAATATGATCAACAACATATATATTAACGAACTCTCAGACTACACAATGACCATAATGTTGGGGAATGATAAGTGCTCTAGTAGTGGAGCCCATGTAGAAAAGAAATATAATATTCCATCTTGAAGGAAATGTGGAAGGAGACACCCAAGAAAGTGTCTCAATAGAACAATAGAATTTGTTATTTGTGTGAAATAAGATCATAATGTAATGAATTGTGGTGTAAAAATGATGAGTACATGTGAAAAAAATAAAAAAGACCACAAGAATCCATTTACAGTCATTTGTCGTAAATGTTAGGGACCCAGGCATTACCATAATCAATGCCATATTCTATAGGATATCCTCTTGGTCATAGAAGAACCTATGTGGAAATAAACGGATGACAAAATGTTTAAAAGTAGTAGTGCTCTTATTTGATTGGATTATATTGGAATACTTTTCGCTTGTATGTGTGACCCTTCTGTTTGTTATGTGAAAATAGTTTTCTTGGAATAATTATCTTTTCTTTGGTGTATATAGTTATAAATAACCAATTAGGATTATATGATCTTTGAATTTGAGGAAATTAAATGTTATTAATTTTTAGGATTAAAATGCAAGGTATGATATTACAATTGTGGTTAAATTAATTTATCATTATTTTGACGAATATATCACATTTTGGTAATGTTATAAAATACATTTTTTGAAAAAGGAAAACACACAGACCGTTCTACAACCCTTTAAGTCACAAAAATCTATGGGAATCGAACCCACAAAAAAAGTGCAACTGAAATTTATCCTATACCACGGGACTGCATAAAGACCCTAGTTAGTGTGCCTAATTATTTTCAGTTAAATGTTTTTATTGATATATAATTAGTTGAATAGGGATATTATTTTTAATCAATTGGATATCCTTTGTGTAGTAAAATGATTTTCTGTTTAATTGATAAATATTATTTTTGAAGGTGTTTGCTCTGTTGGGGACACAATGTGCCGCAGGATAATATAATACTAGGGGATTTCATTTGAGGAGTAATGGTGTATTTTTATCAATGTTTTTATTGTGGATATATACTGATTGTGGTAATTTAGGGACATTATTGACCTTTCCTAGAGAATATGTGATTAGATTAATTAATTTTATGTATGTGAATTTAAGATTAGCCAATGTTATTAGGAGATACAATTTAACGTCGAAGACTAAGTAATCAAATTATTCTAAGTTTTGGGTTTCAATCTTATTTTGGATTATATTCACTGTTTTTAAGAAAAAATTTTTTATTGAATGGTATTTATTATAAATTTGGTATTTTCGGTTTAATTATAAAAATTTAGATTATTATTTCTTTCCATAAAGGATTATAATTTTTTTGGGATCATCTAAGATTTGACAAACCATTTTGGTTTTGGTTAATATCTAATGTAATGGGAAAAATACAGTTCATCATAATTTATGGATTATGTGATTCTCTATATGTTGATCATGGTGCTTCAAGAGTGACCAAGTCATCTTGAATACACATCATTTGGAGTAAAAGATGAGTTTGTGGTAGATATTAGTTAAAGGATGGCACTCTACATATCAATAATTGTTTTCTTATTCTATGATTGAATTAATTCATAAGCCTTATAGAAAGGATCTTAAACCCGAAAATATATTATCTTAATACTTTGCATTATTCCCCGTATGTTTTAGCTTTGAAGCCCTAAATTTTCCATTCAATTTTTTGTGATTGATGAAATCAATCTCTCTTTATTGATATTTACATTTTTCCTCCAATTATAATTTCCACCGATGTTCTCTTAATAGGAATCCTAATTTGGTGGTGACTTTTTTCAATTCCCTTTCAATATTATTATAAATTTTTTTTATTAAACCTATTTCTGATTTGGGTTTTCTAGAAAGGTGTTTTTTATCCATTTTTCTTAGAAAAATTACAAATTGTGAGGACACAATTTATTGAATGATGGAAGAATGTAACACCCCAAGCTTCCATGATATGATTCTCATTGAATAATAAAATAGATTGTGATATACGCAACCCCAAGTTCAATCGCCCGATGAACTATCAAAATAGACGTTTAGAAAGTGGTTATGAATTGTAATAACCACATTTTGAGTTTTATAGATATCCCATATAATTTTGATATTCGTCTTTTATGTTTCTTAGACATAATATAAGGACGAATTCAATTTTTCAAATAAAAGAAGTTTTAAAAAATAGTTGTTTTAAACATTTAATGGGGAACCCTATCTAAATCCATTATTTTACACTGTTATATTCTCTATTTAACAAAATAAACATATTCTTTAGAACCGTGACATCAAAATATACTTTGGGTAAATTTTTGGTATTTCTCTAATACAAAACGTTTTTTTATAAATAGTGATGAATATTGTATTTTAATTTAGAACTATCTTTTAGTGTAATTTATTTATATAGATATATTTCCTTTTTAATTGGTTTTAAAGTGTATTTAGATTATTTTTTTACCATTTAATCCAATATTGGACATTGTATGTAATTTCACATTGAAAATCGACATACATAAGTGCCAATATTTTGATAGTTATTTTTTTAAAAAAATATTTTTGTTTTGAAAATGGGAATAAATTTTAAATTAATTGTTGAAACTTCTACATTTTTTATTTGGTAAAAAAAAATCATTTTGGAATTTGGAATATCAAATATATATTAGGCTGAGTTTTTGGTATTTTTCAGAAAAAGTTAAATTTTTTATGAATATTGAAAACACTAAGTAATAGTTAAAAACCTAATTTATCATTTAAATGAAACTTTACTACATTTGTGAATTGATTTTTGAAAATCCGATATATATGGTTATTATTAGTATGTAAAATATGGTTCAATAAATTGAAAATAATTTCTGGTGTATAGTAATTGTTGACTTTTAGTTACCACTGTTATAAATAAATAGGATATTTCAAGGTAAAAATAATATTATAATAATAGTAAATTACACTAATATGTATCCTAATTATACTGGAAGATAGATTTCTGGACATGGGAATTCATGGGTATATTTTGGGTCCACATTGATCCACTTAAGAGTGATAATGACACTTTATATTAATTAAATTAATGTAATGACAAAAATGACATAAACATGTATCTTTTAGTAAATAAATTATTTCATGGGGTTGTATAAGTTATATCTTAAAATATAAATATTCATTATCAATCTAATTTTTTACTACATAATGGTATTTTTCATATAATGTTTATACATCATATAAATAAAAATATTTATGACATAATAATGATGTAGTTTTAACCTCATTAATTAATGATTTAAATAAATATGATAATAAAGATTAATACAATATCCAAAAAATTTCCAATTCTTATTGGATGATTTTATTTTGATCAAGTGTCATCTTATATTCGAATTTAATATCTTTTTGACCTTTAGAACCTGAAAATAATTATATAATAAAATAATATTTTCAAACATTCCTAAAGAGTCCCTCCTCTCCGTTTAAAAAATCCATCACCTCTTGCCCAATACTCATGACTCTAAATACCCTTGGATCATCCAACCTCTTTTCAAATAATCTCTCAATATCCCTCTAATCCACCTATAATCCTTACCTTAGGTATAAGGCACTTCAATAAATCCTTTTGTTTCAAACCCAAGAGAGTTTCATGATTTAATGGTAACGTCTTCTCTTAATATCTTTTCATTTGTTTTACTTCTCTGATACCCTAAACTCTTTTATTACATAATATTATAACAACACCAGTATAATAAATATAATATGTTGTTTATATGATATGTATTGGAAATACACTTACACATATCAATGTCTAATTGGTAAAGAACAGACTATTTCTATAGACAGTGAACTACTGCCTCATGAAATGATGATTGTACAATAATATCCTACCACCTCTTATAGTGGCCATTAAGATGGAATTTTATATACATGTGATATATATTATATTTATATTTTCTCTATAATTCTTTATTTTTCATTTATATTATATCTTTACGGTGTACATAATCGGTAAATATGATGATTTCATTTGAGGAAGTGCGGACTACCCCCCCATCAATGTGATAAGACTCGTTCATTCCATATGTGGAACGTATAAAGGATGTAGTTAATTAAATTACATAAAATTGATATTATACTGAAAATATAATATACATGTCTATTATTATGTTTTCATTCTGTTAAATATAAAATAGAAATGAAAGTTGCGTTCATGCGTACGTAAATAATAACATCTCCATGAACGGTGTGTTTCATTTTATAACATCGAAAGATATGGAATATAATAAATACATATACACTGGATATATATGATATAAATGATATCTAAATGATGAATATAATTCTTCAGATAATATAATTTTGACCACATGGACAATTTTTAATTATAACAAGTTCATTTTTTGACTAATGTACCGAACATCGACAAAATGTCCAACATGAACTCAAGAAATTAACTACTTTGTATAGAAAGGTAATAAGTGATTTAAATGGAATAATAAACATGAAAAATGTTCTTAATAATGTATAAATTAACTTAATTTTAGTATTCAATAATAACACGGAACATTCGAGTCAAGTCGAACACGAGTTAAGGGGTTTCTTATCTAAATTTTCATTTCATGGGATTTCCATTATTCACCACATATTTATTGAATTTGTTTTATTGTTTACTTACATTTGATATATATTATAGTTATCTATATATATATTATTGTTATTATAAGTTTCATTTTTTGGTTACTAACTTTTGATCCTAAAACTCGATTGATTACATTGTGGTAAAGGGTTTCAAATCTCACTTTTAATTTTGTGACATTTCCATTGTTCATCACTTATTTATATCATGTGGTGTATTGTGTTCTTGCATTTGATATATATTATCATGATTCTATTTATATTCATGGTATTATGTGATTCATTTGGTGGTTGTTAACTTTTTTGACAACTTGATTGATTAATATGTGGTATAGGGATTTCTTCTAAATTTTTATTCCCGTGAGATTAATGAAATATTTTCCACTATTTCCTATTGTGTTGTGTATGTATTGAACATGATTATATTCATTTTTTAATATTAATTAGTTTATTCATATTTATATCTTCATTTTTTGATCCTTATTTCATGGGTTGCTTGTTTCATATGTTACCAAATCGGTATGGGAATTTCAAATATCAATTTCTACTCATTGGGTTTTACGCAAATTTCATTGATTATTTTATTCCATTATTATGTGTGAAATCACAATTTATTTGTTTATGTAGTAAATTCCACTCCACTTTTTGTGTATATAAATTTTTTATACATAATCAACCCATTGATAAATTCTCATGTTGTTGATATGAAATTGATAAGGGTGATCTTAACTCAATTTCTATTTATTGAGTTAAACATCTATGTCATTGGTTTCATTTTTACAAGAATTTGTGTTAATTTATTCTGATTGATTTACACTTAATATCCAACCATATTGAGGTTATTTATGTTTTTCCCACATAATTATTTCATTGATTTATCCTTAATATAAGGAAACAATCTTTATAATATATTTCATCTCAATTTACATTCTTTTGAGACATCTTTGTTGTTATGTGAAAATTCACTTTTTTATAGAGTATATGTTGTACATTGACAAAGTATATCATGAATGCCTTAATTATAAGGATATTATAATGTTTTAATTACATAAATTATTTTTATTCAACTATCTCTAATTTTGTTAGGAATGATAACTAAAATTTCATTTTAAAAGTTTTAATGATTTATTATTCTAAACCTTTATCAATAATGTCCATGTTTTAAAAAGGTTTTAGAGATTAATTTATAAAGACATGACTATTTTAAAATTAAATTTCCTTTTAAAAATTTCAAAATGGACAAGGAAAATTGGATTGAAAAATATATTTTCAACAGATTCTTGACAATTAGTGAGACATTTAAATGTTTTCCAGAAAAAGGGAATATTTCTCTCAAATAATGTTACTGTTTATTTTCATCAATGTCAATAACCTTCATTATTCATGATTGAGGTTTATTTATTATAATAAAAACTTCCATGTTGTATTGTATAATTAATGATTGACTATGGATGTACTATTTTTATAAAATTTATGGTTTCTAGTTAACATATTAACATTTCATATGCTAATTTTATTACGAATGTTTAGATTATGTTTCAACCATTTCATATAAGAAATGGATTAAACCTAATAAGTAATGGGTGGAGCCAGCTATAGCTCCTCGATTCATAGATAGGTCTCATAATAAAAACTAGTGTCTTGGAACAAGGCCATGAAATATTCTTATTTGTAGTCTTGGAATGAGGATTTTACTATTTGGTTATGATGTCCAGAATTATGAATTCCTTCATTGTGAAATCAGTTATTGATATTACATTTGATTATTCGACTAAAATAATATCCATGTGAATATGTAAATGGAATTATTTGATATATATTTTCCTTATTACACTGATTTTTATGTTTAAAATACTTATGTTTTAGTCTTATACATTTCCTTAAATGTTAATTCTTATTTATGAAAGTTTCTGCTCTATTGTTATACTTACTGAGCATCTGAGCTCACCCCTTTCTATGTTTTAATTTTCCCAGGATGTAAATAATTATTTTATGATTTACCTTCAGAGATAGGATAAAGGATATGAGTGTGTTTAAAGGGAGAACAACATTGTTTTTTCTAATTTCATAATGTAATTTAAAGCATATGTATGTACCTAGTATTTCCAAGGCTACTAAACTAATTAGTATTTTGTGGCATGATCTCTTGTGATCATGCTAATGTTAGGTAATAATGTAGTGACATCGGGTAACTGGGTTGTGGCATTACAACTTTTCATTTAAGTACCATTATATAAATATTAATATATAATTTTTTTTATATTACTTTAATTTATATTTAAAATAACTAATAAAAATAGTATAATTTATTTTATATTTTTAAAAAATACTCGGTTGGAATAAAATGTATTTATAAAAGAAATATTAATTTTATATTATTATTTTTTAATTTCCGTCCAATTAAAAAATAATGAATTAATATTTTAAATTTTTAGAAGAAAAAATATCAAAATTTTGTTAATTATATCAATACCGAATTATCCAACGGCGAGACTATAACTATCTCATTACATAATAATATTTTTATAGTATATAGTTGTTCATTTAAATTCAATGTTTCACGTAAAAAAATCTATCAATGAAATGAAATTTTTGTTAATATGATTACAACATAAAATATTGGAGAGTTAAATATGATCTTTCCTTTATAATCTGCATCCAACATGATCTTGAACTAAACATTTTGGAGCAAAAAATCACACATGGGCATAAACTACTCAATGTGATCCATAACTATAATGAACAAGAACCTCTCTCAAAAAAATATTATGGGATAAGATACTGTATAACCTAATGTTTTCCTCACAATCACATGAGGATAGATTCTAATTCCTTGAATTTATAAAACACTAGTGGGGGGTGGTTTTTACCATTTTATGGTATATCTAAATGATAGGAAAATTAGTACAACATGAACGAACTATATGTCCTAAAAAATATGATAAAATACCGTGTAAAATTAATAGGTTAATAAGGAATATTATTACCGTAGATAAATTAAAACAAGATCCCAAACATCTTGTTCCAAAATTAATTGGAACTCTACCAATAACAACATCCAATTTTTTTTGAAGAATGAATAATCGATACATATACTAATAGTTGTATATACCCTTAAGATAGGAAAAACATATAAAAATCAACTAAGGGAAAAATATACTTTGTGATAATACATTGAAACAACCTGAGTATTCATGAATTATAAATATTTTGATAAATTAATTTTCATTGTTATCTTCTATTACATGTTGCACCTAGTTTTAACGAAGAATGAAAAAATATTATTATTTAAAAAGTGGAATTATTAATGAGAAATTAAACATTGAGGACTAAATAGAAATAAAAGGTTTTAAATTTCAATTATAATGGTTTAATATAATGAAAAACATTATGATAAAAAATACATTATATTCAGTAAAGCCTTTATATGTTTCGAAATTATAATTCTCGCCAAAAAAAAGTATTTTAATTTTATTTTTGAATAATAATAATATTTATTTTCTTAATATTTAGAAACATAATTTTAAAGAATAATAATAATTTCTCAAATGGGAATTTTCTAATTATGTTATGGTGATTTTTTATATTGATTTTCAAGGATTAATTTTATGAGGAAAAGTGAAAATACACGTATCTATTGAAAAATGATATTTCATAAAAATAATTTATAGATTATGTTTTATTTTAAAATATTTTTAAATTTAAATTTATATCAATTATATAATTATTTATTAAATTTAGTTCATTATAATAAGTTTAAAATTCAATTTTGATGGAAAAACCATTCATACTTTTCATCACTTCCCATTGGAAAATAGCTTTCTTATTGCATCAAAGACATTAATGTTAAATTAAATTTTTCCACAGATGTGAATGGAATTTTAAATAATGGGTAAATATATTTCAATTAGTATAATATGTATTATCTAACAAGGTAAAATTAATTTTTTAACAAAATGAATAGCAAAAATAATAAATATTATTTATTGTGGTTAAGGTAAAAATGGGTTTATCATGTGTTAATCTAAATTGATATAGGATAAGAATGACCCAATACATTTCCAACCAAATTTTATGTCCTTATTATCTATTTATAATGTATATTTATCTATAATGGTCAATTTTTTGGACTTTTCATGTGAAAAAAGATGATATACATTTTTCTTTACAAAAATTACAAGTGTGCGACTCACCTCATTTATAAAAGGACACCTCCTGTCCTCTACTATTCACACATACAAAAAACTTATTTGTAAAATAACCAGCCAAATATAATACATAATTACCTAATATCATCCAATATTTTTTTGTTTGTACATATTTACAAACTATGAATGCTTTTGGTTCCAACCTATGGAGGTTATGCGAGGAGGTTGTAACATTCTTAAATCAGTGTTTTTATAATATTTATCCCACCTCATCCATTTTTATAAATCCATGATAATAAAAAACCTCAATATATTCAGAATTATTGTTTTTTAGTTTAATATCATGACCTAAAACCATTTCCACTTCCGTCAAAAGATATATGAAATCATCATTTGTGTGTATTGTGGACTACCACCTCGAATAGCGATGAAATTATTTTCATCACCACCCTTCATAGATCAATATAATGTTGGATTAAATTTTTATATAGAAAATATATATATGTGTGTGTGTGTGTGTGTGTGTGATATTATAATACTAATATCATTATTATATCACATATACCACCTTACATTACATTCGGGGGGAATACGATAACGTTACTCGTGTGTATGACAGACTACCCTCTCTTGATGTGATGTGACTTTTTTATGATTTTAATGGAAAGTAAT
Organism: Viscum album; assembly: GCA_963277665.1. Classification (NCBI taxonomy): domain Eukaryota; kingdom Viridiplantae; phylum Streptophyta; class Magnoliopsida; order Santalales; family Viscaceae; genus Viscum; species Viscum album. The sequence goes on from OY728120.1 coordinate 275,953,348, forward strand.
ATGGTTGATATTAATTAAATTATTTCATATATGATACATAAAAATTAATCTATTATTTTAATATATTATTTACTTTTATATATTTAAATCCATTGAGAAAATTTAAACAATATTCATGCATGCAAATGACTCACCGTCACCATGAATGGTGTATTTCAATATATATATATATATATACATATATATATTTTAGATTAATATAAATACATACCAAATTAATATATATTATATTTATATAATTTCTAGAATTATTTAAATGATGAACCGCGATCCAAGGAATATGACCAAAAAATTATCAAATTTATTCATACAGATAAAAAACAATGTTATTTCTTGAAATGTGACATAAAAATTGAATAGTTTATAATTGAGCATAAAAATATCATAATTAAATCATATATAGTAAGATATATATTTTTATTTATATATTATATATTTATAATAAATATTGATTTGTTATACATGATTTTGGAATGGGTATGAAGGATTTCAAGACTTAAGGTAAGATAATTTTATCTAAATTTTCCTTCATAGAGGAATATGTTATGTTAGGCACATATCATCTTTTAGGAAGTGTATATAAAAACCCATTTAAATTTAATGCAATGAATTTATTTATTTTCATGATATTTTATGTTTAATATAATATTTTTTATCTATTGGGTCTTATGATTCACGGTTACTAAATTAGTAAATGTATAATTTTATAATCTGATCGTTTATCAAGATTGCTCAAGATTATGCTTACAATGAGGAAATTATATGATATATCTCTAAAGAAAAAAATTTACATTATAATAGTCTAGTTGTTTATTTAAAATAAGTTTTTTCCTTTAACTTTCATCTATTTAATCAACAGTTTCAAATAATATCTATGGAAAAATCTTCTTTAAGTCTCTATTCAGCCCAATACCCTTTATTCATCCAAAACCATGTTTTCTGTAACTGTTTTAAAAAATGTTTTTAACATTAAAAATGATTTATTAAATAATTTTTATCTATTTTTTAATTTGCAATCTTTTTATGGAATCATCATGTCATTTTACAAAAAAACAATTTGGATTTTATCGAAAAGTTGAAATTACACATTTCTTTAACACGTATGACATGAAATAAATTTCCATAATTTATTGAAATTTTTTTATTCAAACAACAATTTATATTTTTTCATGTTTATCTTAATATATATTAATTTACATAATATTTTATAAATTAAAAATTAAAAAATAAATAACGGATATTTCCCTCAATTAATGTTCATAGTGATATTTCTTTGAAAATAATTTTATTTCTATGATTTCATTTGTATTGATACTTATCCAGTAATTGGGATGTAATTTAGGGATACCATTCTTATTTTTTCTTTTAATGGTTTATCATTATGATGAAATTAATTTTATGAATCCATTTTCTCTATCATGGGTTATACTGAGATTAAGTGCTTATGAAACCCCCTTTTTAAAGGGGTAATACTTTGATGAAATTATGAAATGATTATGAAAATTATTTCTTTTCCAAAATTAATGTTATGAATAAATTTTAATGACACCAATTTAATTTCAGGGGTTCTAATATTATGAATTTAAGGGTCAAGAACCTCATAGATCGACACTTTGTGCATTTACAAAGACTGAGATTCTACTAGGAGACTAAGAGGATGTCTAGAGGAGCTCGGTTGCTAAAAAATGGATGTAGGTAGGGATTCAAAATGTGATAGTTAACAAGACATGAATATGGATTTCATGATTTTTAATATATCATAATTCAAAATAAAGAATAAAATGAATAGTCGATTCATTTTTCGGTGGGAGCCGAACCATGGGGATTACATGAAGTGTAAGGGGATTACATGTCATGAAATTCCATGATGGAGTGTTGTATTATGAATTTTCAACCTCTCGGGTTATTATGATACCTATTATTGTAGAATATATCATCCTTTTTATAGGTTTATGATATCCCTCTCCATCGGTGTTTTTTATTCCCTTCAAGGTTGATCAATCCTTAGGCTTCCAACTTCAATGTATGGAAACCCAGGTTGATCCAAGTATAGTTTTCCATCATTTTCAAGTTGTTTATTTTGGTTTTATGTATTTTACTTCCTTTTAATCCTTTCATTTATTATAGTATTATATAACATGTTTTAATTGGGGGTTCTCTTTGTTGTTGTTGGTGCTAATGGATCGTGGCACCCTTGGATGGATGTAGTTCATGTAGGAGTGGTGATCAGTTATATGTTGCATGGTTCGTCCTCATGTGAAGACATTTAACACCCTTTTGAGGTAGTGGATTTATTTATTCTCTATTTATTTAGATTAGATATAAGCTCACGCATGAATAATATCCTTGTATTGTAATGAAATTTAAATAATAATTATTTGAACCAGATTTATGAATTGGTATCTGTCACATAATGATGTTTCCACTTTTTAACAAGATAATAGTTGGACTCTTAATTATCTAGATAGTGTCATATTTATGCATTTCGTGGTTTAACATGTGGTTCATAATAAAAATTGATAACGAATGTAAAACCATATTTAATTATTAATTAGATGGAAAAAATTTATAAGAGCCATGTTTAATGAATCCAGTTATTGTTGTTGAAAATTATTGATAATAAAAATGACGCAGATATGCATGTTTAATTTAATTGATTAATGAACATAATGAATGTTGATTATTGTTGATAAAATAATTAAAATACTTATAAATTATACTTTTTAGTAAATTTTTTATTGATTGGGATATCATGTGTCTAAGGTTTCCCATATTTGGAACTTTTTATTGATGAATCAGTTAATTCAAGATGAAATATGAACCATTTATGTGATAAAATAGAGTGCCCCTAGAGGACTTGAGTCATCCGATTTCTTTCAATGGATGAGTTCCATGTCCTTTGAAGATGTGTGAAATTATTTTCTATGAAGGCTAAATGAGATGTTTTAGTTCCATGATCTCATTCTAAATATTTGATTTCTACTACATGGGATGTGAGTTTGGAGAATTGCTCTTGTATGTAGGGTATAGAAGACTGAATCTGATATGAGCATGGGATGACTGATATTGGAGGTCTATTGTGGTTTTTGGTGAGTGGTGGGCTAGACGTTGTGGTAGTATTTTATTCATAGAGTTGTGAGATGAATCAATTTATGCATGAGTGTGTCATGAATCAAACTATAGAAGTTGAAATATGTTAATGTAGGGAATACCCATTTTTATAAATGTTATATTCTTATTTAGATATAATATTTTACTAATTCATTGGTTGTTTTTTTATATGATTTCCTATCCCCACTACTTAATGTAGATCTTTGTGCTTGTTTGTAGGGAATTTTTTGGTATCATATTAGGTTTTCCTAGATTATATTGGAGTATGGAATGTATTTATTGTTAATAAACAGATAAATGAATAACCCATGGGGTTCGATCATGATGGGGTGGAATGATGAGGTTTTAATTATAAGAATCCATGGAATCAGTTTTCTTATGTCTGGAGGGCATGGATCATTGCTGTAAAGATAATGTAATGATATTTTTAAAATCAAAACATCTAATTAATGATAAAAAAATTAATTTACAAGAATTAAATTTTTTTAAAAGGAATAAGATATTTTAACGTGTCTCCCTAAATGTTGGCATGATTATCGTACATATTGTCTTGGTAGTGGTAGCCAACAATCTGAGAGATAGTAGTTGTAGTAGAGTATGAGACTATTATATGCCAATAGTGTGGTTGTGAGATATATCCTATAATATACATTTTATGATTCATATGCTAGTCCACCATATATGTTATAGAAACATATACCTTGTGGATTCTATGCCTTTGGGGGTGTTTTATCCCAACATTCTGGTAGGAGGATGGATGGATCACTTCCCCCATTGACCCCTCACTATTTTCATTGATCTAACTTGTTCATGTATTGACAATATTTTGTTTTCCCCATATATGTATATAGATTTATGTGATGTACTTTTTTTGTTTCAGCGAAAAGTATTCTGGATAGAGTTATCTGCAGAATACTATTTGTAATACCTGTATAGGTGAGGATGTCTTGAGGATATTTACTCAATATAATGGCTATGATGGATTGATGTATAATACCCTATGTATGATAAATGTTTTATAAGATGTTGTGGATCATATAAACTACTCATTTACTTTTTCTTAAATGGGTGTGGGGGTCTATTACATGAGGCTCATGTTGTGGATCTTTACATAGGAGTTTTGGGGATAGCTTTTTAGTGAGATACTCAGGACGTGAAACTTTGGGGAAAAGATGAAAATCCATGGGGAAGTGGTACCTACATACCTATGATATTATTTATTATATTACATGTTCATATATGTGAGAATTGTTTTGGGTAAAAATGGTGAGGTTGGGAACATAGTTTACATGTTTTGGTGATAAGTTAGTTTCACTTGTTTTTCTCTTTTCATGATCATGTTTTTTAATCTTTCATATGAGAGGATCTAGGGAAGATCCTACTGAGTGAAGTATAATACTCACCTGATATATATACAATATTTTGTTCATGTATGTTGGAGAATGTTTTAAAGAAGGATAGTTAATAATAGTTTGGTGTTTTTAATAGTTGTTTTGGCTTTGTGGTCACTGTTGTCTTTAACTTTATTTTTGGTACTTACAGTTTTCATTTTAGTTGTAGTAGTTCTTGTAGGAAATTGAATTTTTGTATGTGTGTTTCCTTTATATAGTAGTCTGAGCCATATGTTTTTTGTGTCTATCATATATCTCTCTTTCTTATGTGTTATCTTAGTGGGTAAGGCCTCTCATCACTGTTTTCATTATACCCTCGGTTCTAGTCACCTACATGATACAAAATAGAGGTGGTAATTGGGTGTCACTTACTCTCTTAACCCATTTCTGGTATATAAGGGGTACACTATGTGGATATTGGGTCATCATAGAGTGGGTGATAGTAGTTATGGTGAGGTTGGGAACTCCGTATACCTTTTCTTGGTACAGAGTTAGTTTCATTTTTTGTTTATTGTGATTTATAATTCTTTCTTTTATCTTTTTTCACAAGAGGATATGGATAGGATCCTACTGAGTATACTTTTATACTCACTCTAGGTATATATAAACAATTTTTGGGTTAGTAATAGATGGTAGGTGATCAAGCTGGTTACTACTAGATTGGGGGTTTTTAGGAAATATTTGGGTATCGTGGTCACCTTAGTGTTTAAATTTATTTTGGTACATGAAATTTTTCTTTCTTCATTATTAGTTCTTGCATGAAACTACATTTAAGTAATGGTGTTTTAATTTATATTTTATTCTATATTTAATTTGGATGGTTTATGTCTTATCATGTTCTTTCACATGTTATCTCTTAGAGGTTAGTGCTTCTCATCTGTCTGTTTACTATAGCCTTGGTGCTAATCACCACCCCAAGGACTACAAGAGGTGGTACTCAGGTGTCACTATCTCTCTTCTCCAATTTCTGTCTCAAGAGGGGTACACATTGTAATGAGGTGTTCTGTAAAGAGTGGTATCATAGGGAGGATGTGGGATTGTATGGTGTTTTGTGTTTGGAACAGGTGAGGTCACATGGGCTTGTAGTGAAATGTTGTCTTCTATGTTTAGCAAGCACTGTAAACAAGAGAGACCGCCTGAGAGATTTTTATATAGGGCCACCAATGATATTATATACATACTGTAATGCTTATTTTTGATACTAAACTGGGTGATACTAATTTTAGGGTGGATACATAGATATAGATCAAGAATATTCTTCTTTACACATGTTTTTTATAGGGTAGACCTTTTGATAGGTCACCTAAAACTAGTAAAAGTAAAAAATTAATTAAAGTTAATGTCTTCGATATTCTAGGTATAGAATCTCTAAATTTTTTATTATGAATGCACGACTTCAGGGAGACATCCTCATCAGGAAAATGCATTAGATGTTCAAAATGTGGCACCAACATATTGCATCAATGTGGAGGTTGACAGTGATGATAATTAAAGGAGGTCACTTTGATAGTTTCAATGCCTGATTATGTAGTGGTAGAAGTTATATTTTAGGTACATTTATAAAACACTAGTTGGAGTAGGTTGAGATTTCATATTATTTGATTCGCGATTAGAAGGATCACTGGGTATCATTGATAATTATGATTCAACATTGGGTTGTGAGGAAGTGGTAGTCCTTGTTCATTGGATACGCGAGGAGTCGATAGTCTCGTGGGAGAAATTAGAAGACCAGTTTAGAGTTGAGTTTATTTCTCTAACCATGAAGGCAGACATGCACCCTATGATTCTAACCCTAATATTTGGGAGCTCTATGGTGAGAGAGTTAGAGATCTATCTTAGGAACAAATTATGATGTACATTAAACATGTTTCAATATGAGTAAGTTAGAGTGAGGAATTTTAATGAGGCTTTGCATCCAAAGGTCCAATGTTAGGTCACCCCATTTATGTAGAAGATGTATCTAGAGGTTCTATCAATGTTAGAGGACATCAAGAAAATTTTATCCAAAACCATGTCATTATGATATCTGTGTATTTATGATTCCTCAGGAATGGGAGCACTATTCTAGGGTTCCCAGTTGATAGGACAGAAGAGCTTCCAATCATCTAAGGGTAGGTCTCATCCCTCAATGTATCATATCTGCCAAGGATGAAGATCCTATGACTATGGAAAGGTATCATATGCATGTTTTTATTGTGATCAAGGTCATCGATGATGATATTTCTTGACCATTAAGACTATTCAACAAATGCTAGTTATTATGCATCAGGTTCCTTTATTGAGGCAATTCTAGCATAGGCAATAGAAGTGGGTTCCTCCATTATGGGATCATCATAGAGTGGATGGGAAAGAAGAGGATAACCCTCGGAAGTTCCCCATATTCATAGGGAAGTTTTCATCCACAAAGGGTTAATCAGTATGGTCATATCATTAATAGAGTTGGTCATGGCCAGCTATATGCTATATCATTTCCAGCACTGAGTGATCTAGACAGCGTTTGAGGTACTATTTTCTTATTCTCTACTTGAATGTATTCTTGGATTCATCCAAAATCAATAGGCTCCTTCGTATCACCTTCACTTATTGATGCATCAGGAGTTGAGGTAGAAATACTTCTAGTGCCCTGAGAGTGGACTACTCTAGTTGGAGGATAGGATACCTTGTTTGATGTATGTAATGTTTGTAATCTAGTTCATGGGAAGCACAAATCATGGGAATATTTCATATGTTTATGGATACAAACATATGAAATCATTCTCAACATGGAATGTTTGTATAATATGCAGACTATCATTGAATTATTCAGTAGGATGGTGGTGTTCTTCATTGCTGATGGAGAGCCAGTAGTGTTTTTTTGTGATCAAGAACCTCAAATGGATCAGAGGAATACTATGTCGATATCATCCTTGATGGTGGAGCTTATGATATGTTTATCAGAGGTTCAGGATTTCAAATATCCCATGTTCATAGATTAGTACCCTAATGTCTTTCTATACGAGGTTGTAGATTTACCCACTCAATGTGATATCGAGTTCGGGTTCGAACTTCATCTAGTCACGTCCTCTCATTTGATATCTTTGTATAATATAGATCATTATATGTTCTGAGAGCTGCGTATATAGATCCATTTTATGGTGGGGTGTGATTCTATTAAGCCAACTCTGTCACTATGCAGTTACCCCGTTTTGTTCATAAAGAATGGTGACACTATTTTGAGGTTGTGTAACAATTAACAAGCTTTATCCAAGTAAATGTAAAGGATCGTTATCCTCTTCCACATATTTATGATTTATTCAATTAACTAAAATGAGTAATTTTGATCTCAATGTTTGATTTTAGATTAGGATATAATCAGATGCATTTAAAGGATGAGGATATCCCAAAGACTGCTTTATGTTTTCGTCATGGGAATTATGAATTCATTGTATTTCCATCTGGTGTAATGAAATATAAATCTATGTTCATGGGATTAATGAACATTGTGTTCTAGTAGATCCTAGAAAATTTATTGGTGGTTTTTATTAATGAAATCATTCCATACTCTACTTCGGATGAGGATCATGCGGGATATATGTGTTCCATTTTGGTAGTTCATTGTTGTGTTATTTTTTTTCAGAAGTCACCAATGTTAGAGTTTTTGGCTCGAGAAGTTCGTTACATGGGGAATTTTGTATCCCATTTGGGAGTAGTAGTGGATCCATCATAGATAGAAGAAGTTATGTTTAGGAAATCCTCTATGAAATTTGAAAAGGTGTGATATTTCCTTAGTCTTGAAGGCTATTACAGGAGGTTCATATCTTATTTATCTTGTGTTTTAGCTCCAATGATAGCATTTACTAGGATGGATAATGATTTCATATGGAATGATTATTGTCAATGAATCTTTTGAGTATCTAAAGTATAATTTGGTCACTGCGTGAGTTCTTTTATTGCTAAACAAGATCATCATGTTGAGGTTTTCTATTATGATTCACTTACTGGGTTGGGCCATGTTCTGATAGTAGAGATCAATCATTTCTTATGGGTCTGAGTAGTTAAATACCCATGAGAGTAAGAATACCAAACATGATCTCGAGTTGTTGTAGGTAGTGTTTTATTTAATCTTCCGAAGAAGTTACCTCATTAGATAATATTTTATTGTTATTAACTTATCATAAGAGCCTGATGTATATTATCTCCAAGTGTGACCTGAACTTGCGCCAGCATCAATGGATCGATTTATTTCACTATTATGATTTAGAGAATTCATATACACCTAGTAAGGAGATTTTTGGGTTGATTAATTGTGTAGGAAGACAAAAAGTGATGTAGTATGTGTATATGGTTATTCTTGGAGAGTTAAAGAAGAAACGTTTCCATTAAATATTGATATTTGAGATGTTGTAGGGGATGTTTTTTTAGATGATTGTGTTGTCATCTCTAGTGCTACTTGTGTAGGATTCCTATTTGGGGGATCCATATGTGGAGTTCTGGAGGTACCAAGATATTTTTGGTGAGACCCCAAATGGTTGTTCAAGGTAAAATCAACCCTCCATGTCGGTATTGTGAAGGCCTTTCAATTATTTGGTGATGTGTGAGATGGTTCTCGGAGAGTTCCATAGTTCCCCAGTAGTAGTACAATCTAGTTTTACAATCATGTACCAAACATTAAAGGGTCTATTTTGGTGTCCTAGGTTGAAGCATGTAGTTTTTGTGTTTGAGTCCCAGTGTGTGTTCTTTCAGAAGGTGAATACCGGACAACATGTTATCCGTGATTTTCTCCATCTGATAGATGTTTCAGATTGGGTGTGGATGGAGATATCAAGCGGCATTCATACAGGTTTACCTTGATCTTAAAGAGTTTATGATAATATATTGGATATAGTGGATCATTTGAAAGTATCACCCCACTTCAAAAGGGATAACAGATTATATCTTAGTGGAGGTTTTGTTAAGGTAAATTCTCAAGGAGGTGGTCAGACTCTGTGGGGTCTTGAAGATGAGAATTTTCGACCAAGGTGCATTTTTTACTTCCAATGTGTAGAATGGTCTGTAACATGATTTTAGTTCACACCTATTCTATAGCACTACTTTTCATCCATATATGGATGATCAGATATAGTGGACCATTAGTAGACTTGAAGAATTTTTCCTCACATATGTCCTAAATTTTTGAGCTTCCTGGATGAGATACATTCACTTTGTAGAGTTCTCTTAAAATAATAATTATCACTCCACCATCTGTATGGTTACAGTTGTAGACTTGTAGGTATGAAGATGTCATGTTACATTGGGGTAGAATGGGGTCAGATAATCAAAAATTATTAGACCATAACTGGTACAAAATACAAAACAGATGGTTCAGTTGATTCACAAGAGGATGAAGACAGTAAAGTATCAACCGAAATCAAATGCTAATCATAGGAGGAAACATCTGGAGTTCAAAGTTTTGGATTATTTTTTATTGAAGGAAAATCCCAATAATGGGACACAAATGGTTGGTCATGGGAGTCATATTACTCCCCAGTTTGTTGGAACTTTCGATTTGTTAGCTTGTATTGGAGATATGGCATATCTGATAGCACATCCTCTATAGGTGAGTCAAATAAACAATGTTATTCACATGATGTAGCCCCATTTTTATATTAATAATGACTCTCACTTCATCAATAAGGAAATATAGATGTTAAAAATAATGTGACTTTTGAGGAGTGGCTTGTAGAGATCCATGATTTCTAGGAGAAGGTGTTGTATAGGAGTGTTTTCCCCTTGGTTCGTGTATTGCGGTGTACAAATGGAGTAGAGGAGAGTACATAAATATGTGAATCCAAGATACGTGTTATGTTCATCGATCTGTTTGATGTTTATCCTATTTCATGTAACCTTATTTGTTTTTGATTGTATAATGTTTCATTGGATATGACATGGAACTGACTCTTAATAGTTATTATGGATTACTCTTATTCTATGAAAGGCGAAGACACATGGGGTATGCCACATGCATTCCATGTTTAAATTAAAAGGTTAAGATGGGTCTAATATACAACTATAGGTGGAAAAGGATCAATAATTTGTTCATATACTCCCTGTATTAAGACCCTTTTCCTTGGATGGGGGTGTTCGCACTACTGTGGGGGTGAGATATTTTAAAGGTTTATCAAGTGTTGGGTGTTCGGATGACCCCTTTTCAATTTCATCTCTTGGTTGGTGTTGGGTTATTTAGGGGAAGAATTTTTTCATAGTTATCTAATGTAAGGTAAAGGATCCATAGGGATTGACTCTTTGTGTATTTTATAGATGAAGGTATTGAGAGGCGGCTTGGAGGAAGTCTGGAGGGGCTCAACTACTAAAAGTTAAATGTTGGTTTTATTTGCACTTTTAATGTTTACATGATATGAATATGTGTTTCATGATTTTTAGTATATTAGGGTTTAAATAGATAATAAAATGAAGAGGTGACACATTTTTTGAGGGAATCAAACCCTAGGGATTGTTGGATGTGAAAGGGGATTACATGTCTGTTAATTGCATTCTAGAGTGTTTTATTAATCATTTTCAACATATCATGTTGTTCATTACCCTATGGTATAAGTGAATTTCTTCCTAGTTATAGGTTTCTGGCCACCCACTCTTTCAGAGTTTCGGATTCACTTCAAGGGGGATGGATCATTGGGAATCGATCATTGATTTGTGCTACCTTGGGTTGATACAAGGAAGGTTTTGCATCATTTTCCAGTGGTTTCTTCCAATTTGATATCTTATTCCTCCAATTATTCTTGCCACATGATGTATGATGATAAAATATGTTTCTAATGTATTTTTATTTGTTTTTTTGGTATGGTTGTTCTACGACATCCTTATTTATATTTAGTTAATATGAGAGGTGTGATTAGAGATCTGTTTTATGGTTTATTCTAATTCAAATTATGTTAAAACCCTTTTGTGGTAAGAGATTAATTTATTCTATATTTATTTATATTTGATTGTAGATCTAGAATTATTGATCCCATTGCATCATAGTAAAATTTAGATACTAATAATTAGAACTAAATTAAAGAATCAGCAATGATCACATAATAATGTACTTTCTTTATACCATGATAATAGTTTCGATGATTATTTGATAGATAGTGAAATATTTATTACTATTTTGGTATGAAATGTTTTTCTTGATGGGAATTGGTAAAAAATATAAAGGCGGAGTCAATAATTAATTAATTGGAAAACTTATTAATGAGGTATGTTTAATTAATCTAGTTTTCATTGTTGTTGAAATTTGATGATAATATAGACTGTGTAGAAATTAATATTTATTTGAATTTTTCAATGATCCAAATTCATGTTACTTATATTTGATAAATTAATTAAATTAATTTTATATTAATTTTTTAATTATTTTATGATAGCTTCAGGAAACATGTTGTTTAGGATTCCAATAGTTGGAAAATGAGATTAATGAATATGTTTATTCAGGATGGAATAAGAATATATTGAGTGAAAAAATATAATGCCTTGATAGGGATTGATTCACCCACTTTATTGTAATTTCCATGTGCCTTGTGCTTTGGTTTCGTGATAGCTAATTAGGTGTTGCTACTGAATGCCATGTTTTAGGGCCAAGATCTTGGTTTCAATGTCTATTTTCCTGCCACTTGTGATGTGATCCTATAGGGATATTGTTTTATGTTGGGGAAGAGAGGAATGAATATGATGTGAGATAGGGATGGAAAAACCAAGAGATCTATTATGGTTTATGGGGTGTGGAGGCCAGGATGTTGTGGCAGCAGTTGATACTGAGAGTGGTGAGAAGCAATGGTTTATACATGTGGGTGTCAGGGAAATATGTATAGGTGAAAAAATGTGTTGAAGCATGGCATACCAAGTATAATGAAAGCATGATTCTTTCTTGAATCTGTTTTCTGGACGATGGTCAGTTTATTGGCCTATTTACTTTCATTTCACCACCAATTGAAGAAGATAGATGTTCTTGGTTGTATTCCCTAATTGGTATCTTATGAGGTTTTCATAGAGTATGTGGTGTTATGAAAATTATTTCTGTTAATAAAGTATTAAATGCTTAACCCCTATGGATGGAGCTTCCTAGGATGTAATGGTAATGTTATTATTCTACGAAGCCACAGACATTGTTTCTGTGTGACTATACGCCATGGAACATTGTTGTAATTATAATGTAATGAATCATGGAAAATGAAGAATGGTTAATTAATGGTTCAAGATTAATTTTCATATAGTTAAATAGTTGAAAGAAATTAATAATTTAATATATATTGTTAAATGGTCGTGTGCTAATAGGATATTTTTTCTTAGTAGTGGCATCTATGAGTCTGAGAGACATTAGCAGTAGTTGAGTATGAGACTAGGTAATTCTATTAGTGTGGATTGGAGATATATTATATCATTTATGTTTTTTATTTCATACTCCACTCCACTTGGTCAGTTAGCGAAATTGACACCTAATGGATTCGGTGCCCTAGGGGGTGTTTTCCCCATCATCCTAATGGGAGGCTGTATTGCTGAATATTAGATTTTACCATGCTCTCTTCTCTTGGTAGTTCCATATACTATTATGAACAACTATTAAATTTTCTCATATATGTGTGTAGAGGGATATAATGGCTTGGTTTATTCGATACAGATGTAAACTGGTTATTGTTTCAAACAGACTACTATAGGTATATTGTGTAGAGGATGTGATGTATTCAGGATCCTTACTCAGTATATGGGATGGGATGGATGAAGGTATAATACCTATTGTGTGATATATGATATTTATGTTTTGGTGTCTCAAAAATAGTACCTGGATACTTTTGGATATGTTGAAATGGTTGTGTGTTTCATGAGGTACATGTGATGGAGCTTCACACAACTGTTTACAACTATCAGTTTGGAGAGACATGATCGTTATATGAGAAATTGGTTACAAGATAAAAACAATTTGGGAATTGGTATTAGTGTTCCCTTGATATTTATTATTATATTATATTATCTTCTATGTGATACATGGTGAGATTTTCCATGATGATCTTGTAATTGTAGTGTACTTTTTTTAATATGAGTTTGTTTCACGTATTGGCCACTATTACTTAACATGATTTCTTTATCTTCATTCATAGGTTGATCCATGTAGGATCTTACATTGTTTACTGTTATAATCACCCTATGCATATATGAAATATTTTTCAGGATAGTTGGATCAGGTTGGAAATCATGCTTCTTACTACTAGCTTTGTGGTATTTAGGATATGTTTGTGCATTATGGTCACTTCTATAATTAACATTCATTTTGTACTTTATTTTTTCAATTCAGTTGTAGTAATTATTGAATGGAATTGAATTTTTGTACATGGGTTTTTCATATTATAGTCTATGTAGTAATTGTTTGATTATTTTTCGGTCACTTTCCTCCACATGTGGTCTCTTATTGGGAAATTCCTCTCATCACTTTGTTAACTAATCCTTTGGTCCTAGTCGCAAACCCGAGTCCTACCGAAGGTGGGACTCAGGTGTCTCTATCTCTCTTTTCCCATTTTTTACCTATTAAGGGTACTTATTTTAGGGAGGGGGAATTACATTGAATGTATTATAATCCTTTGTTACACATTTTTATGATTTTCATTATGTGACATGTGGGACCTATATGTCCCTATGAAGCATTATGTATTGTTTAATATATCATGATATAAAAAAGACTCATATGGGGAGTGAAAAAAGTTCAATATGGGACTTCTTCCACTATGATAGTATCAGGAGTGAGTCTTGACTACTAAAATGGTCTTTAGAGAGAACCCATTCCACTATGATAGTATTAGAAATGATCCTTGAACTACTAATGAAATGATTTCTTATGCATATGTGTATTCCGCATATCTATTTCTTATGAAAATTTTATTCACTCACGGTTAATGTTCATTAATTACATTATGATTTATGTATTATTAATTTATATGATTTATTACATTAATCATGATTATTATCATTTATATTCACTGTATAGTTTTCAATTTATATTATTATTTTTTCATAACCCTATGGTCGATATATTATAATATCTCTCTTTTTTATGTTATGCACAAGTTGTTGAGGAAGGTATTCATTTTCAAGTATTGTATTTTTTGGTTAAGAATTTTTATGAGAATATGGGAAATCACATCAATTTTAATTTTTGGTGAACTTTGGACTGACCATCTTATTATAAATAATTGGACTCAGAAATTTTTTTATATAAAATTGATCTCACTTTTTTAAAAATGTTCATCATTTTGAGGTGAATCATTATGGATGAAAGGGTTCTTATAGGACTCACCTTGGGTTTGAAATGGAAAATTATTTTAATGGGTAATGGTTCTCATTTTATTCATATTCAGACATTGTCAAGAATGATATGATCGATTTCATTGAGAATATATCTTGGGGGAAGTAAATGGTCATTAGATTCAGTCTGAAATATTTATGGAAGAAGTAATTGTAATGAAAAAAATTTATTTTATATGACTACTATTAATCATTTTTTTACAAATCATTTTTGAATTTCATTTTACATAAATCTGAAGTCCATTCGAGAGGATTTGATTCCAGACATATGAAATAAAAATGGTCATGAAAGATATGAGTCCAATCATACTCAGACTAATCATAATCACATCTATTTTAATCCAAATAGTTGTAAATTGGACAATCATACTCAGGTGGAGTTGGGAATAATGGAAAGTTAAAATACCTTACAATATAAATATGATGATATTTAAGATTTTATCATGTTGAATCAAAATCATCAAGTAATACATGATAAAAACAAAGGTTTTGGAATGAATAATGTTGCTAATGTCTAAGTAGTTGACACTTGTCCATCATATTGATCATACTATCATACTCACATAGAATTTTTTTAAACAAGACTGATGGAAAATGAATTGATCTAAATATGATGAAAATCATAATTACATAGATCGATGAAAAAATTATTTAACCATTTAAAATTGGTTAAATTACATAGATTGATTTTATGTTGATAAGAATCATTCATCCCGTATTTTAATTATATTTCAAATTAACCAATTGAATTGCTGAATAAATTTTTTTATGCATTGTCATGGGGGTGAACGATGTTTAATGACTGTTTTTTTCAAAATTTGCTACAGATCGTTGTGTTGAAGAAAATCATACAAAATAATTGAATTCCTAAATTAATTGGGAAAAGTATATTATGTATAAGAGATGAATGTTCATAATATTTTGTAAATATTTGAGAATATTTGGAGAAATCATAAATGTACAAATAATTAAAGGGAAATTACAATTTAGGTTATTTTGTGGATGATGAAATATTTTTGGATCACCAAAAAATATATTTTATGGTTCTCCTATAAAAGGATACTATACTTTTCAATTTTTATGACTAATGTTATATTCACCACTTATTTTTGATGAGGTGTAAATTTTAAGGGATAGAAAGAAGTTTTCATACTACGTCGTTGATGGATATTTTTTAATGAATAAAGCGACAGCAGGACATACAAGATCAAAAATTAGTATTCATCTAGTCATAATATTTATTTTTTATCATATTCGTTGATTGATGTATTCATATTGTTAGTTTTCTTGGGATAATTATATTATCAGGCTGGATAATCAGATCAGTATTTCCATATTGGGATTTTCAGACTGAGGAAGAATGATTTCATAATTGAAACAATCATATTCTTCTAGAGTTATATCTATTTTATTAGGAAATCACCCCAATAGGAATCATATTTTATTCATTTTCCAAAGATTAGTGGTGCATATTCATCTCTATCATATTTTAAAAAATACATATATTTTCCCTAGTGGGTAGAATCGTACCAGGATGAATCGTATCGTGGAGAATCATACATCGATGAATTGGATTGGGAAAAACATGCTAGGAAAATCATACTTGGTTTTTCATTAAAAATTCTTGGATGTCTATACCATAATTAAGGTAACAAATTAAATATTTTTTAAAGGAATTGATTTGTGAAGTTGAAAATAAGAACATGTACTATTTTTTGTCCCAATATATGGTTTTACCCTATTTGTGAAAAGCGCGTGCACATACACTGTTGGAATTGTTTACATAGTGTTTCATGAGTGAAAGTGTCTATCCTACTCATTGTAATCTAATTATTTATTTCTAGTGGATTCTGTGGTACTATATCATTTCCAAACCATTCTAGGGACATAACTATTCTTATTGAATTATAATCTTTGTAAATACTTAATTTCCTTTGGATGTGTATCTGAATTGTTCTCAACAGGGAATGAAATACTTTTCCAAAGGTGAAGGTTGTTTCGAGGAAACATAAATGAAGTATTTTCAATGATTCACATCCCTCCGCCTCTCAACGATTCAATTATTCTAGCGGGTTATATTGAAGTTGTATCATTGGGGGGTTCCCTTCTATTATTCTCTTTTAAATATTTGAAGGGAAGTTGATAGAAAATTTGAAATGTGTGAACTATAAAGGTATTCCTGTTTTTTGATAGAAACAATTATCATATCATGAATGATATATTGTTATGTTATCTTATGCCTATTGGATATGATGTTCTTGATCCTGTAACAAATTTATTTCTTATTATTGACTATAAATCATATTTTACATCTATTGATAAAAATTATCATAAGAATGATGGAAGCGAAAATAATTATATATTATCATACCTTTTTGGAAAAAAAAATTCTTATGAGTGAATGAATTTTCCAAAACCAATGTTATATCAGACAATATGAAAAGGAAATATGAACCTAATAAAAAATTAAAGAAGGAAACGCTACAAATATATAGATTCATATTTATAGATTTGAATATGGGTGAGCATGAATTTGTTGGGGACATATTAACAATGGTAAATTATATTTTCAACACTATAAGATGTCTTTTTGAAACCTCATGTGATTCTAAAATTGATGAAAATATAATAATCATCCTTCACAGTAAGTTTGATGAAAAAATTTCTTGATTGGAATATAGAGATCTTGAATCATTATCTCTTGATATTTTTTTTAACTCACATCACTTATTATTTGAGAAGAGAAAAATCTGTGAAAATAAATTCAAAAGATTTTAGGGAAATTCCTTTTCAGTTTGCTAAGAAATTTCCATCATAGGCGATTCGTATTGAAGTTGAATATGGTGATTCTGGCATTAGAAAAGGGGTATGAAAAAATCGGGAGAAAAATTATTCCTTTTCATAAAAATATGAAAGAAGTGGGATAAGGAAATAAAAATGAAATATTCCAATGAAATTTTATTAATGTAGAGGCTTTGGTCACTTGGTAGCTAATTATCATCGATGAAAAAAAATAAGAGGATAATGATAAATATGAAATAATTTCATGAACATCATGGTAGAAATGGGGAGATAAATAAAATTTTAAATCCATGGGGAATGAAATAATTTTATTCAAATCCAATAGAATATTATTATTTTATAAAGATGAATAAGAATAAGGTAATGATGATGAATCTAAAAAGTTATATTAGTATGGTATATAAAATAAGCTTATTAAAACAGTAAAAGAAGAAAAATTAAGAAGAAATACTTATAAAGAAGTATAATGGAGACTCTAAAATTATTTAATACAAGAGATAAGTGAATATATGATAATTTTTAGATGTTTTGAAAATATCGGAAAATTACTGGATGATTAATGATCCCAAACAAAAAATCATGATTTTTTAATGATAATTTGAAACTGGTGAAAGAGTTTTATTATTTGAATAAAAATTCAGGAAAAAATGAATAATAATTATAATATGAAGGTGATGTTTAATGTAAAATATGAATAGATGGAGCTTGTCCAAAAAATCATTCAAAAGATGAAAAGAAAAGAACATGTTTCAAAAAAACATATCATAGATGTTTGTAAATGATTATAAAATGAGAAACCTGAGAAGGTTCAACAAAAATTACTTTCAACAGTTGAGAAGAAGGATGGATTTACTTTTTAATAGAAGAGAAGTGTGAATGTTTTTTTGTGGCCAAGGCCTAAAATGATTGAAATTTAGAAGTCATAAAAATGTATGAGTCTAAAAATGTTCCAAATAAATCTAAATTTAGAGATGTCTCAAAATTCATGTGATTCTAATACGGTTGAAAAGAATAAGAAGTATCTAACTGATAATGGTAACGTTAGTGGACAAGAATTGAAATACAAGATGATTTCTAAGAAATATATTCACAAATATGATGATTATGTAATTTTTTGAGTCAAATACAATATCTATGGGAATTTATAGTATTTTGGTGTATTTAGAAACATGGAAAATATGTGTACATTTATCCAATAAATTCTTAATACCCCATAGGTTATGAATAATATGTTTGAGGGGGATTAAATCTCCCCAATGGAAGATTTATTATATAATTAATGAATTCTAAAAAGGTTTGTGTAATGATTGAACATATTTTCAAGATTTGGGAAATTATTAGAGAATGATGTGAACTACTTGGTGACCTTGTAATAGGATGTGTGGTTTTGTTACCAACATAGTAAAATAGTCACAATTTTTTTTAAAAAAAAATAAAAGATAAGAATTCAATTTTTGAAGAAAAAGATCTCATTATTGAAAAAAATTGAAAGCTCCAAAAGGAGAAAAAACGTATATTCTTATTATCATATGATATCTGATTTGAAATTTTGGAATTATTTGAATAATTTTAAATAATGAATAGAAACATTCGGAAATTATGAATCCTTGAAAATCAAAGGCGTATAATCATCCATTATTGGAAAAGAAAAGATGAAATCCAAGAAAACATTGTCTGTTGAGTGGATATAACAAAATTTTATCTGTGTTTCACATTTTTGTATTGATTGTAAAAATTTTGACTTTGGGAAAGATGGGATTATTATGAAAAGTTAGGATGTT
Source organism: Viscum album (assembly GCA_963277665.1). Taxonomy (NCBI): domain Eukaryota; kingdom Viridiplantae; phylum Streptophyta; class Magnoliopsida; order Santalales; family Viscaceae; genus Viscum; species Viscum album. The sequence continues at coordinate 275,972,744 of OY728120.1, forward strand.
GGAATGAAATTTATAAGATTCTGATTTCAAAAAAGGAAATTTTATTCTAATTCGTGAAATATAAAAAATAATTCTAATTGGGAATGGTAGAATAAAATCATACGTGGCATAAAATAATGGGACCCATGTGTCTATGAAAAATGAGAAAGATATCATGAAGAGATAGTGTTCGAGATATTCTTGATTTTGCAAGAAGAATATATTGGTGTCGAATTTTTTTTTTCAAAAAGGAAATATTAAAAGCTTAGTGCTTAAGAATGTTGATATTTTTTCAAGAAAACCATTGGAGTATATTTTTTTCGATATTTATTGCTGATGATAATAAAAACCCAAAATTTATATAAGTACTTAATCACATTCATTTCTTATTTTACAATCATTACTTGTGTTATGTATATAAAAAACAAATAATATGGTTTTAATTTTGTTAAATGTTCCATAAGGAAAGTAGAAGAGGAATGTGAGTATTCGGTGAATATGTTGAGAATAGTAAATGTGGGTGAATACAAAAGTGAATAACATTAAATTTAACTCAAGAAGCATTGAATTCGGCATGAGTATAGGTCCTTATACACTCCTCAATAAATTGAATATAGAAAAAAATAGATGTTTTGTGTAAATGGGAAGAACAATATTAATTGAACATGGTCTTTCTCATTATTGTTGGAGGAAATCTAGGAGTACTACTAATTAAATTAAAAGTTGATGTTTCTATAGACTATGATTTGGTATGACTCTATATGAACTTTTTTATGGAAAAAATACAAGTTTGTAACATGTAATAATTTTAAGGAGTCCATGAATTATAGAATGGAAATGTAGAGACTTTGAAAAGTATGATCAGAATGGTAATAATGAATTTTTTTAGATATTCACTATAATTAAGAGGATATTGAAGATTAAACAATGAATAAAATGAATTGTTCTTTGAGTTTATGTGAATGTAATTGAATTATCTGAGGATGACATGTGTATCTGGTAGATAAGAATGTTTTTTAGTATAAGGATAGTTTTGAAAACAATTCCGATAAGGATAGTGACATATTTAATGCAACTGAAGAAGAATAACCAGACTTATTTTATTCTTATGATGGGAAAGATACTCACTAATCTCATCATAGTCTATTAAAACAAATAGAAGCCTAGAATACTATTTTTCATCAACATAATATGGTTAAAAAATAATCACATCAAAAGATATTAGACATATCTATTTGTATTCAAAAGTGGGTTTGAATGATGAGAAAGAATATTATGAGTATCTATATTGGGATCAATCCATGTATAAATAATTGGGATAGATTGAAAATAATGATATATGAAACTCGTACACAATACATAAAATAAAAACACCATTGGTTCAAAAAATGGTCTTTTAGAACAAGTTAAATGAAGAATGGGAACTAATAAGAAACAATGAATGATTTTCATGCCAAAGTTATTCCCAAATGTATGGTATTTATTTTGATGAAACGCATTGTTTGATGGAATTATTATTAATAATTAGAATCTTTCTTGTTATTATACAAAATGAAGTTACATGATCTTTACAATGCATAAGAAATCAATGTTCTATAATAGTGATCTTATTGTGGTCGTTTACATTGAAAAACAATGTTGATTAATTACTAGGAAAAATGAAAGTTAAGTGTGTAGATTCAAGAAAGCCTTTTATGGGGAAAAATATCGGATTTCTTGTTAATAGAAATAGGATTCATGCATAAGGAAGGTGAATTTCATGAAAAGAATAGTTAATAGAAATATTTATGATAGATAAATTCATGAGTATTCCAGCACTTTCATTCATTATATTGATTATATAATATTTTATTGGAATAACAAAAGATGTTCTGAATGTATTTCTGAAGCGATGAAAAAAATATTTAAAATTTCCATAATGGTGGATATGAAATACTTTCATGGGATATATGTTTACACAAAGGAAGAAACATATATTTATTTCCAAATATAATTATGAAAATAAACTTATTAATAGGTTCTTTATAGAAAATTAAAAACGTACTTCCACAAAACATTCATTAGGAACAATTTTGAAAAAACATTATGAGGGAATAGATATTTATAAGAAATAATTTTTGTTGATGTTTTGATGTTTTTTTATGACTACCACAATTCCTGAAAATGTTTATAATGTTACATTATGTGCTAGATTTTAGATATTTCTAAAGGAATCAAATCTAATTTCTAGAAAGGGATTTCTCAAATAGATTAAAGGATCAACAGATTTCAGAATTAGATATAATCGCTCAGAATGTATTGATTTTTTTGGGTGTTCAGATGCTGATTGTGAAGGAAATGATGAAGATAGAAGATCCACATGTGGTGGAGTATAATTTCCCGGAAAGAATTATGTTATATGAAATAAAAAGAAATATAATATAGTAAAATACATAATGAATAAACCTGGGTAACATTCCACTACTCAAGATTATGATCACTTAATGTGTATGAAAAATTAAATAGAAGACATGCTTATTTAAGTGATGTAAAACTTTCTTTTGGGTCATGAAAATCAATTTACAATCAACATAAGCAAGAATATAGTTCATAAATATCATTCAACACACATTTATATATCAAATATCATTTCATCAATCAGCATGTGGAGGAGAATTAATTAAAGCTCAAGTATGTTCTAACAAGAACACACGTTTCAAAATTTTTAAAAAAACCATTATCAAATGAATGATTTTCTAAATTTTCGTTGAACATGTGAATCCAACCAAATTCTCATCAAGGTTGAGATATGATTCTCTATCACCTCCCTTATTATAACATTTTATAGTGTTGTCAAGGAGAATAATTAAATTGTTTCATAAATATATCTTTAAAAGGAATGTAAAGATGTGGATATTTGGGTAAGCTATGAATTCACCACCGTATTGTGTGTACTATTCTAGTAATTTTATGGAGTGGTTATATGATGGAATTTGTTTTCTATTTTAGTAAAGATGAAATTCAATGCAAGAAAAACGTTTTTATAGTCAGTTTTAAGGACACCATGGTTTTTATATCAATTATTATTGTTTCCAACAATGAGTTAGAACATGTAGTCTTATAATTGTTGTTAAATAATCCATTTCATGAGGATATAATGTTTTGTGATTTATGAAGATTGGGAAAAAATCAAAACACAATGGGAGAGATTTTTAGGACGAATCTGAAGAGGAAGGTCTTTTTTGAAAGTATTGTACTTTCTATAATGGATATTTAAAATGAAAGGTTAAATCACATCAGTTTTTATTTCTGGTGAACATTAGATATACCACTGTATTCAAACCAATCATACTCATTATTTTTTTTATGAAACGTTTCACTCACTTTGTTCGAGAATTACTGTTATTTCAAGAAGAAGTTATTTTGAATAAAATCATCTAATCAGACTCACCATGGGTCCTATATTGAAAAAATATAAAAATGTTGAACCATTTTGATTGTAATTGGATTTACACTGAGTCTGGAAGGAAAGGATAAATTTTACTAAGAATGAATCTTATGGGAATTAAATCGTCATCAGATTTTCCTTGAATTCAATATGGAAGAATTATTCATAATGTAAAACATATTGTCTATATGACTATTATTAATTAAATATAACAATTGTTTTCTGATTTGCATTTACATTAATCCTATTTTAATTAGGGAATTAATGATGAAATCCTGATGAACTAATATAGAGCGTGAAAGAGATGAGGTCAATCAGAATCAAACTGATTGAAATCACATTGGTTATATTCATGGTAGTGGTACTCTCAAATATTATATTTTGGTGGAGTTGGGAAGAATGGAATGTTATAATAGATTTCGATATAAATCTGTAAATGATGAATCTGTTCTCAAAATGATTCAAAGTCATGAAGGATGTCATGATTCAAGAAAAAATATAAAAATAATGGATGTTATTGAAGCTGAAGATGTTGATACCGGTCAGTCATATTCAGATTACCATCGTACTCATAAATAATTGATTTCATCAAGACTGATAGAAAAATAACTTATTTAATTTTGATGAAATTAGTAAATACAAAGACCGATTAATAATTTTGTGAACCATTTTAATGGGGTTGAATTTTATTGCTTGGTTTATTATTTGGTTCAAAATAAATCATCCTAGAATTTAATTGAATATCAAATGAACTATGAGAATTGTTGAAGATAAATTTTTATGCATTGCTTAGGGGAATCATGAAATTAAAAGTGTGTTTGGTTTTCATTAGATAGTACAAAGCATTGTATTGAAGAAAATCATACACATAAATTTAAATTATACATAAATATGAAAACTAATAACACGAATAAGAGATGAATTTTGATGATTATTCAATTAGATTCAATAAGGGATGAAGAAGTAATAAATGAACCCATAATTGATGGGAAATAGAGATTTTTGTGAATTTGATTGACTGGGAATGATTTTTGGATTCCCTCAAAAATCTATAATGGGTCACCAATTAAAGGAAAATATACTGTAAACTTTTTTTAACAGATGTAATATTCACCACATAAGAGAGAGAAGATCTAATGTTTTTGGGAGAGAAAGAAGATTCATACTGAAACATTACAGAATAATTTTCGATGAAATAAGTTGAAGGAGATGAGACAAGATTGAAATGTTGTAATCAGATTATCATTATATTAATTTATTATCTTATTCATCAGAAAATCATCTTCATCTTTACAATTGAATGTGTCTGATCATTTTATTGGACTGGATATTGGGACCATGCTTTCCATTTAATGATTTATGAACTCAGGAAGAAGGATTTTTGAATTGACTCGATTTTATTCTCCAAAAGCTATATCATTTATATTTAGAAATCGTATTGGGAAGAATCATACAGTGTTTTTTGTACCAAAAATAGAAGTGGTTCAGATACAAATTTTCCACATTCACAGAAAGATATATTTTTTTATACTGGGTAGAATCATACTTGGAAGAATAATATTGAGGAGAATCATACAAGGAAGATTCCAATTGGGAAAAATGTAGTAGGAAAATTGGACTTGGATTTAATTAACAAGAATCACGATGTTCATTCCATATTCAAGGTATAAAATTAAATAATTTTTTAAAAAGGGATACTTTTTTAAAGTGGAAAATAAGCATAGGTTAAATCAATTGTTACATAAATATTTTTTCATTCTATTTTTACTAAGACGGTGAAAACACAATATTGTAATTGTTTACGTAGTGTTTCATGAGTGAAAGGTTATATCGTAATTATTGTAATAAAATGATATATTTCTAGTAGATTTTGTGGTATTGGATCATTTCCAAATCATCCAATGGACATAGCTATTCTTATTCAATAGTGAACATTATAAATACCTGTGTTCCTTCAGATGTGTTTCCGAATAGTTTTCATCAGCGAATAAAACCTTTAATATGACGAAAAGCTTAATTCATTGAAAAATAAAAGAAAATGAATCACTAATTTACCCCCACCCCCTCACAACGATACAATTTTCCTCACAGGGAACTTTTATCTTACCCTTAATGTGCATATAAGATCACATTTTGTTATAATTCGTCTCCCAATATTATGACTAATGTAATTAAGTTTTATATTTCAAGAAATGGGGATAGTTATTATGAAAATAGAGGGTTATGATTTAGATCTCTTATAGACCAGTTATTTATGTGTTATTTTATCCATACAATGTAAACTCTTACGGCCATCAGGTGTGTGTTTGTGTAATATAAATAATATTCATCTAAATGATGTAATATACTATGAAAATTTTAAGTCACAATAGTTGGAATTAGAGGAGATATTTAGTAAGCCTTTTGAAACTAGGATATGAAAATGTTAGTGAATACTATAATTATATTATTTTGAAAAAGTTTAATTGTGAGTCAATGTATAAGAAAATTTCATTTAAATTTGGTAAAGGATACAGTGAGTGGGTTTCAAGAAATTATATCCTTGCCTTGATAGTACAAGTGGATGTGGATCTACTACAAAGGTAACTAGGGCTAATATCATAGGAAAGGGATTATTGATATGGAATCAATTTTCACCTAGTGAATAAAAATGAGCCATGATATGTGATAGGTTTGTCCTTCCTAGGGGATGTGCCTGATAATTTCAAAAAAACATTATGAAGAAACATAAAGGATTTAAATAGGTTATTAGTATTAATAACCTCGTATAAAACTAAGGTATGATATATTAAAAATAATATTTTCTGGTTTATATATCATATAGGATATTTTTCATGATCATGTGGTTCCCCAAAATCATTATCATTTCTTATCATAATTATTTTTATTTTAGACAATGGTTGGACGATGAATGAATTGGGTTAATGATGAATGTGATGAAAAATTAATTGATTATCCTTTTGAGAAACCAAATTTTATGGGAGCTAGAATGAAAAATCACATCTCTATTCCCCCACAACCTTCTAAATCGATAAATCATGATGAACATTTAAATGATCATATGATGGAAAAATGTTCTCTTGATTCCTTCATGAGGAAACATCCCCCTTCATTTAGTGGTTCCGCAAATCTACTAGTTAATATAAATTTTATTAGTACCACAAAATTTATATTTCCCATTCTATAGTGTTTCAAATAAAGAAACGTCATTTTGTCTCTCTATCGTTTGGAAGGCAATATAGATCAATAGTGGAATCTCATCAAGAAAATGAGGGAACATGAAAAAACACACTCTATTGAATCAGATGAGTTTAAGTGATTATTTTTAAATAATTAAATCACTCATAAAATTATTAAAAAAATGTATATGGAATATATTAAACAAAATCATAAGGATTATGAATCTTTTAGTGTCTATGGGAAAACATTACAATAATTATGAGGTACACTTCTTTCATTATCATACAACCTAAAAGTATGGTTGATTTATTATTTAGTGTCTTAAAACAAGTTATAAGAAGGGTGTTAAATATAAGGAACTTCATTAACTATGAATTAATCATTTTATGTGTTCTAAATGTGTTAATGAAGATTTTAGATACCTGTTAATCTCAATGTTTTGACAAGAAAATGTATATGGTGTTCAATGGAAACCCTAAAAACAAAGGAGATAATTATAAAATATTACCATTATTCACTATGTGTGGAAGGAACCCTGGAGTAAAATTTGTTATTGGGACTATTAAATTTTTTATATGTGGGAATGAAGGATAATGAGAGATCGATTTCCAATGTTATGGGAAGAAGTTAGATATCAATGTGTACAGAGAAAACCTTACACAGAATGCACTATGCACACTCTAGTTTTTCAAATGAAAGGATTTTGGGTAATATGATATCCAATGAAAAAATATGATTCTTAATGATGATTATCAGTATAATAACATATTAATTCATTGTAAAGGTGGAAGTATCTATTTGTGACTCTTTTAGTTGAGGGAGTGATAATGTTGTGGTGAAATGTATACTAAAAATCCACTATAGAATTTTAAATGTTTTATTTGACATTCCATCCATCCGTTATTTCATATATAAATACTTTTCTAAGGGTATTATGATTCAACCCCAAAAAATTGAATTAGAATTAAAAGTGAGAACCATTAATGGGATGATTATCACATATCACGTATATGATTCCTCTCTAATTGAAATTTGTGGAAATGTGATTTGTGAAAATATTTTCATTATTTTTCTAGTTGAATCTGATGTTATCATTGGCATGGATTGGATTTCAATAGATAAATCCCACATTAATTATTTGGAAAGTAATTCATCTTCAAAATTCAAAACTATCATATGATCATCTATCAATGTGTTAATAAGTAAATAATTACAGTAGAGATGACATCCATTGTATGGGTATTGATTCCCATTTAGAAGGGGTGTTTTTCTAAGATGGTTGGGAAAAAATGTACATCAATGATATGTCCATTGTGTGGAAATTTATTAATTTATTTCCAGAAGATATTCCTAATCCTGCAATGATTTATGAATTTGAGTTTTCAATATAATCCATACCTGGTGCCACATCGATTTTAAAGACTCCTTATAGGATATCCCGGATTTATTTTTAGGAATTGTAGAAGAAACTCATAGAAAAACTTATAAGGGGATTCATTATGAAATGTTTATCACCATGGTTGACTATATTATTTTTTCAAATATCTATGGATATATGAAATTGTACATTTATTATCAGGATATGAACAAATCACAATCAGGTACATATATCATCTACCCCATATTGATCTCCTATTTGATCAGCAGTGTGAAGTTCAATAATTTTATAAGATTGAATTTTTTTTGGATAACAATAATTGAGAGTAAATAAGTATGATACAACCAAGAAACAATTTAATAAATCGTATCGAATCTATAAATATATATTGATTCCAATTATTCTGAGTCATACCCATCCTATATTTATGGATTTAATGAATAGAGTGTTTAGAGATTTCCATGACTATTTTGGGGAAGTCATTAGAGATGATAATATTATATATTAAAAGATAAATAATGAGAATGAATATCACTTTTTAATTATATTTAATACATTAAGTAATGAAAATCTAAATGAAATTTTCAATTTTCTAATTTTGGATGCAAAATATTTAATATCTTGTTCATATAGTCTCATGGGAGTGTCTATCGATATATCCAGCAAAGATGGAGGGTATTAAATATTGGAAAAAAAACCATGTTAATTGAGATCCATATTTCTATTGGTATATCTAGATTATATCAATATTTTATGGATAATTTCTCATTTCTGTCTAATAAAATCACCAAGTCAACTAAAAAGCGATCCATGAATCTATGGATAGATGAATATGAGGAATATTACAAGGAACTAATGTGTTGATTATATAGTACACATGTGTTTATGTTTTCCTATATTAGATATGTTTTTAAGGAATAGTTATTAAACCAATAGGGTATTGGGATTTTTTCATATTTTTAATAACATGGTTATAGCTTATAAATCATAAAAATTGAATGTTCATGACAAAAATTATCTTACTCATGATTTGGAGTTGTTTGATGAAAATTTTCAATTAAAGATATCGATGTATTATATTTATTGAATAAAGTGTGATATATATACTAATAAAAAATTTTAAATAAAATATTCACACAAAATAAGTTAAATATAGGCCATATAAGATAAAGAGATCTTATTAAAGATTATTATTTCTCAATAAATGAGCACCCTAAGAAAGAGAATAAGGTCGCTGATGCTTTCAATCGAAAGGATCATTCTATATTATTGATGATGTGGAAAATAAAAGATCAAATATTTATGGATTTGAAAATGATGGATATATAAATCCAAATTAAATTTGAGAAATATTATCCTGGTCAATTTAATTTTAGACTATCTATCTATGTGAGGATTAAATAGGAAGAGAAAAAATATGTAGAACTAAAAAAGAATATTAGAAATGTTATTTAGATTATCCTTAATCATGATAGATTGACAACATATATGAACTATGTATGTGATCCATCCATAACATATTTGAAGGTTTTTTAGAGGAATCCCATTGTTATTCATTCTCTATTCATCATGGTTGTATGAAGATGTACATATATTTGAATGACTGATTCTGGTAGGATGACATGAATAGAGATATCGAAGTGATTGTAACTCTGTATTGGAATGTCAGAAATTCAAGGTTGATAGATAAAGTCTAAGTGGATGTAACATCCATTACCCATAACAGAATGGAAATGTGAAAACATAATCCTGGAATTTGTCAATGGACACCCCCAAAACAACTAATGTGAATAATACTATATGGGTTGTAATTTATTTCCATGACAAAAAAATACACCTCATCCCTTTCAGATATGATATCTTTTTAGATGATATTTTTATAAAAAATTCTACAGAAGTGCAAAAGATGCATGGAGTACCACATTCAATTTTTTCTGATCAGGATACTAGGATTACATCAGAGTTCTGGAAAAGTCCTCAGTAAACCCTTGATATGTGATTAGTTGATATCACGTATATATTTTAATGTGTATTAATATGATTATTTCTTAATTTTTTTAATAAATATTCCATGATAGGAATGAATTGTGTTTATATATTATGTGTCATAGGAAATAACTGATTTGTGAAAAAGGAAGAAAAGGATGATGAAATATGAGTCAAATGACCCTTCTCGCCAAAAGTGAAACCAGTAGCATGATAACACATTATAGGTGAGTAATAGGAGAGGTAAATAAGAAAAACACAACTACATGTCATGTATCATTACTACATGTTAAGAAAATTTTATGTGAAGAGGATCAGTGCGGGGCAAATCATGATGATCATACAAAACGTCAAATCTACGTACATGACTTGTACTGACAGAAAACATCATGATGACAGAAAAAAATCATATGATACTTTCACAGATTCAATGGGATGGAGGAATAATGTGGATTTGAGGTATATGTCGATTACCCCAATTACACATCATGTATTGGTCAATGCGTAATGAAAAATCAGGAGACATGGGCTACGAGTTTTGGATGTGTTTTCATATAAAAGTTGACATTCATCCACCCTTCCAACAGACTCAAACGAAGACGATGCCACGCAGCATCATGGGATGGCCTCCAGATGACGGAGGGATGATCTGATTTCCTACTTCACTTCAATTCTTCTTCGAGTTACCAAGATCCACACCTCCACAATGAGAGAGTAGTCTTATATTATTGGGTGATGTGATCTGTAGGGGTATGTCAGGATATGAATTATTATCCATATTTTATTCACGTTTTTTGTATTGCAGTAAATCATATTCTAGATTATAATTCATTTTATTTTCATATTTCATAACCATTGTATGTGATTTATGTTGTTTCATTTTGTTGCATCAATTAATTACACTACTTTTTCAAGGACCATTGTGAAACATAGGTTTGTTATGCTTAGACATGGATTTGGGTAACTTATTTATATTATTGAATAGAGTAGATGACCATTACAATGTAGAAATAATAGGATTTGGATAGGATACCAATATCATGGATCCCAAATAACTAAATTCTAACAAAAAAACTGAATAAAACACTCTTATATAATTCCATATCACATGCCCATGATGATCAATAATTTTGGAATGTCCAATCCCATGATTCACAGCCTAATATTTTTTGATGTCATTTCCTATTTCTCTAAATTAATTAAACAAGTTCAATTTAAATTTCATTATTAGTATAGAACATACGAATTATTCTTGTGGGTTCGACACACAGAATATTTAGATATAACACCTTGAGTTTGGATTGTTTGAGATTTATAAAATTTATATTTTCATATCACTATAGGGAACTAATGACACCATAAGGGAAATTAAATATTCAATTGAGTTTCTCATCTATGTGTTATCCTTGAATAGATGGAAAGTATATGTGAAAAATTCAAACCCTATACGATATGTTCAAATATTATTCTTTTTATATCAATTTGGTTGGGATCAATTCCATTCATTAGATGATTTTTCATACAACAAAATCATTCACATGAGTATTTATATGTCTCTTTATGAAGCCATCTATTGATTTAATTGTAAATAACTGACATGCTAGATGGATGTTGTAAAATTAAATATATTGGAACCATATATAGATGATTAATTGGAATAGAATGTTATTAATAATCATTAATTCATCATTTAGCTCAGATTTAGATGGAATGGTATGTTGAGAATCAACAACATCATATAATATTGTAGTTACTAACAAGCTGGTTTTAAGAATTTATCAATGGAATAATGTAATTAGATTTTTATCAATTGTAAAACTATGACCTAGGTATATTTGGAAAATTGAAATTGAAGATTGTATAGGGACCAATTCCTATTAGATTAATTTTCAACAAAATCCCTCTAATGGTCATAATGTCTTACATTTATCTTTCTTGAGGACATAAATACCTGACGCTTTTCAGCTTCATTTGTAGTACCCCCAGTTTTTTGTACATAACCACTTTCCTCAAATTTTTTTAAATTGGTGAGTATAAAAAAGAGAGTTTCCAAAATATAGAGAGTTTCCATAAATTTGTTGTTTTCATATAGTGGTTTGTTTCCAAAAATTGGGGTGTTTCCCTAAAGTGGGATGTTTCCATAAAAAATATACATCCATAAAAAGGATAAAGGTGAAGGATGGGATAGTATGGTGGTTTTATAATGAGTGTTGGGACCAAAAGAAAGGCCGTATTATCCACACGTGGTAGGCCCAAACTGTGTGGTCAAACCTTCTGTAGAGGACAAATATAGATCATATTTTCTATGAGCTTACCCATTTTTTCTCAATATATTTTTCTTTGGATTCAAAAAGGCCATGTTTTGAGATTACTCTCAATATAAACATGGATAACCCTCCCCACACAAGTTGGAGCCAACCTAGGGCCTTCCCTTGGTGATTTTGAGTTCAATTCTTGAGGTATGTCACCGTTCATTTAGGATTTGTCTTGTTTTCTTCGATATGTTTTGATATAATTCTTTGAACTCCATTATTTTTATGATCTTAACCTATAGTGGGTTGATCTATGTATTTTGAAGTCAATTATTTCAATGTTGAGTCATGATATTTCTAGGATAAGAGATATAAAGCCACTCATGGAGAATCCACTCACTTCCTTGTGTGTTCTTCATCTACTGTTAATGTATCGTCAAACACTTTGAGGTAGGTGGATTCTCCACCGACTTCTCCTTACAGAATTGATTTCCTTAGATTCAAATTTGTTTATTTAATGTGATATAAATTAAAAAATATTCTTTGGTAATTATTTATGGTTTTTGTGAAATTGCATGATCATTGTGAATAGTTCTTCAAAATGGGGTTTAATTTGAAATTATGATTTTAAATTATGGTTTTTTTTGGAATTGATAATGGTTTATGAAAAAGTGTTTTTTAATAGAAATGGTTTTAAATAAAAATGTAGTTCTATTGAAATGGTTTCTAATTTATATGGTTTGGCATTGAAATGATTTTGATTGAAATGGTTTTCAATAAAAAAAGGTGTTTTTATTAAAAGAGTTGTTTTGGCATGATATTTGGGAATATGTGGTGTGTGTTCATGCTACATTTAAGGGTCTTGGATGAAATATGACCTTGTTATCAGTGAAAATGGTTTAATGGAACATGGTAATTTCATACATGGGGATTGGTTGAAATATGACCTTGTTCTTGGTGCCAAAGGGTTAATGGAATATGGGAAACAATTACCTTGTGATGACTTCGTAGATTGACGAGAAACCGCTTCTGAGTGTGAAACTGTCATAACATAGAATGCATGGTTGGTTTCGTGGATTTGAGTAACATTTGGGTATGCCGATATGGGGATATTGGGAAATGGTTGTAACGATTTTTTGGTTATTTTTCTAGAAAAATATCTTACTGAAAAAATGGTTTCAATTACACCTGTATGGTTTTGGTAATGAATGGTTTTGGAAACATGTTTATATTTAGATATAAACTGGTTTTGAGAAACTGTTTTATATAAACCATTTTATATAATTGTTTCTAACTCTTCTATCCTAGTTGCGTGACTATGGAAGTCATTAGGGAAAACCTAGTGAGTTTTATACTCTCCCATTCTTTGGGACATTGGTGATTTTAAAGATGTTATCTTCTGGGATATGGGAAAAGGTAATGTTTCGCACGTATTTAGCACTACCTCGTGATGTTGTTCTGTTCGGATATTTTGGATCTTAGAGAATGTGGAGCATAGAGTCTTGAGGTCTTTGGAGAGTCTTGTGTATTTTATCCGCGATGTACTCTGATACTTGGTTATCCTTCATTTGTTTCTTACTTTAATATAGTTTTGAGTGCATGAAGTTAATGAGTTATCTTTAAATTGTTCATGCATCATATAGTTAATGTTTGGTTATGGTTATAAGGTTTATTGGTTTATTTGATAAATGGCAAATCATCCCCACTAGTATTTGAAATCCTTCGGAATTTATTTCCAGAATTATTTGTCTTAGGGATGTTTCTTAAGGCTTTGTAGTGAATCATTGTACTCTCAAGACAATGATAATTGCAGAGTCATTACAAATTGTATAAAGTTGTTCGGTCCATACATAATACGTGGTCATAAACGTTATTAGTTCTGGAGATGAAATCCCTTATTGTCTACTCCTTATGTGGGTATCCTAGAAAGGAGTAGGATTGTCTGAACATGAAATATATAGCATAAAAGGACGTATCTAACCCTTTAATTCTATACATCCTATTACCATGTAGTTTGGTAAATAAGTGTTTCGAGACACGTCTAGGATTTTGAAATATCACTGTCATGGGTATAGCCAATGAGATGAGCATGACATAAATTATAGAGGAACGACTTCTCACTAGGAGTGTATACATCATTTTGAGAAATGATCATTTTTGGAAAGTATGGAATTGGTTTTCCAATGAATGATATTGAAAAAGAAAAGGATTATCATATTTTTAAAATTGATTAATTTTCAAAATCATGTGAACTTATTTCAATAATAGTTGAACCTGGGAAAAAGGATGATTTGGAAATCTATGTTGTGATAGTTGATGTGATATAATTTGAAAATCTAAGCCAACAATTTCTAGAGAAAAAGATTAATTGAGTCTGTTGTTAGTATAGAAAATGTCACCTGGTAGGAGTCGTTGAAACCAACCTGATGAAACTGTAGAGAATGGGGTTGCACCAGAACCATGTGTGAACCAAGAGTTGGTTCATAGTATTTTCCATGATTTTCATGTTGTGGACATAGGGAATCAGAGAAATGATCCACTACATGTTAACTATACCATCTTGTTCATGAAGCAGAATCCACGTAATTTCTGGGGTGATTCTGAACCCTAGAAGGTAGAGATGTGGTTATGTCTGATGAATCGTATCATTGACTTCATTGGTTCACCAATTGTGCTAATGGTCAAACTACAGACATATATTCCAGAGGATATTGAACTTCAGGGATGGGATTTAGTGGTGCGAGCTAAATTGGTTGAAGGAATTACATGGGAGGATTTTGAGGATTTTTTTTACAATCAATTCTATCCTCACACGTTCATGATCCAGAAAATGACAGACTTCTTCAGCCAGAAACAAGTGAGTCTCTCTATCATAGAGTATGTGGCTATGTTCATGAACATAGTAAGCATGGAACAATAATTCACGGCCAGTGCAACTTTGAAGGCACTTATCTTCGAATCAGGGCTACGACATGAGATTCGATCAAAGATTACAACACAATTTATTACGGACTATACAATGATAGTGAACAGAGCGACTGTGGATGAATGTGTTATCTCGGGATCTATGGGAGGAGGCATGGTTATACTTATAGAAAATGGTGGGAACTCAAATGATAAGAACAAAAGGAAAAGGGACACCTATTTCCATGTTTCAAGTGGAAATCCGAACCCGGCGGCTGGATCTGTAAAACCCCCTCCATAACCCCAAATCAAAGAAGGATATTTTCAATGTGGATTTCTGGACAACATAAAGCGATATTGTATGGAACAAACTTCATAATTTCATAATTTTAACAATAAAGAACATATTTAGTGCTATAGTCGCATTGCTCCAAGTTCAGGTGCTCAAGACACTTCTTAGCAATCGCAAGCATCGTATGCTTCGACTTGATGACGACAAAATAATTAGTCTCATTAGCAGATAATAGCTAGCCATGATGATTATAGAAATACCATGACTCATCAACCAGGTCATCCTTAGCACGGAATCAAGAAGAACACTATAGCAAAGAAGAAATTGTATGGAGTTGAGAATATTATTGTCGATGATCAGGCCGGACCATCTACAATGAGAGGTATGATTATTTTAAATTCTAACTATCTAAAAGTGTTGTTTGATACTGGTGCATCACATTCCTTCATTTATTCTCATGTTGTTGACTTGATCTATTTATAAGTGGAAATGGTGCCGTCTATTTTGAAACTGAAAACTCATCTTGGTGAAAGAGAATGTCAAGCCATTGAGTGCAGATCATGTTCAATAAGTGTTGATGGAGTTCAGCTAAAATAAGACTTCTTGATATTGTATATGGATGTCTATGATTTAATCCTATGTACAGATTAGATGACAACATTAAAGGCTGAAATCGACTATTATACGATAACACTCAGTTTCATGACTGAGGACAACATCGAGCATCTCTTTAGAGGAGAGAGGATTGTAAATAAGGGTGGAAGGAGCTTTTTGGAACCAATAGTGGGAACAATATCTTACCGATTGTATGTGATGAATTTGTAATCAATTGAAGAGATCAAGGTATATAGATTTCCAGCTGTTGTGGATCAATTTTCATATGTCTTTCCTAAAAACATTTCAGGGTTACCACCTATAAGGGAAGCAGTGTTTATGATTGATGTCCTTGTAGGGAACATTCCAATTTCCAATCCATATTATAGGATGGCACCAAAAGAGTTACGAGAGTTGAAAGTTCAGTTAAAGAAGCTTGAAAGAAAGTGTTTCCATCGATGAAGTGCGTCTCCATGGGCTTCACTGGTTTTGTTCGTGAAGAAGGTAGATTGAACTCTTCGGCTGTGTGTTGATTATCATAAGATTATCCAAGTTACATTAATGAATAGATATTCAAATCCATTCATTGATGATTTATTCTATCAATTAAGGGGATATTAGTGGTTCTCCAAGATTGACTTGTGATCAAGATATCACCAATTTAGTGTTCGATAAGTGGATATTCCAATTATAGCTTTCAGAAGTAGATATAGACACTATGAATTTGAAGTCATGCCTTTCGTTTTAAAGAATGCACCAACAGTATTCATGGCATTGATGAATCAGATATTTCAAAAATATCTAGATTCTTTTGTTTTGTTGTATAGGGCTGATAGTTAGGTCTATTCAAAGACAAGGGCTAATCATGTGGTGCACCTAGAAACAGTTTTACAAATCTTGCGAGATCAATTTTTGTATGCCAAATTATCAAAGTGGAATTTCTGGATACATGACATACATTTCCTTGGCCATTTAATTTTTTATAAAGGTCTTTCAGTTGATCATGAAAAGAGAGAATCAATTATCTATGGGTAATCACTAAAGAATGTGTTCGAGATACTATGTTTTCATGGTATAGCTGGATACTACCGACGCTTTGTGTGTGATTTCTCACAACAAGATTCACCAATGAAAATTCTGAAAAAGAATAATTTTACATTCCAATGGATGGAGGAATGTCAAAATTCTTTCCAGTAACTGAATGTTCATCTTACATCGACACCTCTCTTGATCTTTCTAGAATCAAGACAGGGGTATGTGGTGTATTGTGTTGCTTTAGGATCTTGGTTGGGCTGTGTTCTCTTGCAAAATGATCATGTGGTTTCTTAGGGTTCAAGGCAGTTGAGGGTGCATGAGAATAATTACCCAACACATGATTTGTAGTTAGTAGAAGAATCCATGATTTGAAAACACGGATACATTATCTCTTTTGTGAGAAATTTACTATGTTTACGGATCAAAAAATCATGAGACAGATTATCTTATAGTGGGATTTGAATCTGTGGCAATGGAGATGGATGGGGAATCTCGAAATTTTTTATGATGACATGATGTAAAAACCATGGAAAGGTTATTTGGTAGCAGATGTGTTGAGTATAAATTCATATGGTTAGTTGGAAAAAGAAGCTTCAGATTAATTTCATTTGATGTCGGTATTATCCTACATGCTTGTGGAATGTGAAAATTGGGGTGATGTTGGGTTTTCTTTTAATCTATGCTTGTTCCTGATTTAGTAAAAATGATAAAAGAGGCACAAATACCTGATGAAAAATGTCTAGTTGTATGTTCAAAACTCAATGGTGGGAAGAATATTAAGGGTTGTAAACATGATGGGGGTTTAGTTTTGTGTTTCCGAGATCAGATGGTTATACCTCTAGTTTGTCTGGGAAAACTCCTTCATGATTACCACCCTTCAACATGGGCTGTACATCTAGGTACATTGATGATGTATATGGTGTTGATGGAACATTTTTGGTGGAGCGGCATGAAAAATAATGTGTTCATGTTCGTCTCGCAGTTCTTTTCTTGTCAGTATGTTAAAGAAGAGAATCAGAGACTAGCTGGTATATTACAATCTATTCCCATACCAGTGTGGAAATGGAATCAAATAGAAATGGATTTTTTTAGTGGTCTTCCATGAACGGTCCAAAAACACGATGCCATCTGGGTGATAGTGGATCCTCTAACCATGTCATCACATTTAATCCTGTTAGGTCCACAAGGCTGAATACCCTGAGAGGGGGGGGGGGTGAATCAAGGTATGAATTATTTAAATTTAACGCCCGTTCTGATTTTGTTTCACTGTTAAGAAAAACACACTTCTCTCTCTTTCCTGTTGAAAAATGTAAATAGAATGTAAAGCATGCATAGGACACAACAATTTAACTTGGTTCACCGCAAAGGGCTACGTCCAAGGAGCATATGCGGACAAGTTTCCGGTCGTACCAATACCACTAAACTTCACTAGCTATGGATTAAAATGATCAGGCTAGATCACTTCTATGCCGAATTTAACTGCCTTTACAACGTTTATGGTAAGCTCACTACTTCCCCAAGGGTCACTCTCTGTTTCTCTCTCTCTCGGGCTCACTGCCAGTGGAGAGGATCACCTTCTTTCACTTCCTTTGCTCACTTCTTTTGGAAGGATTCCACTCACAGTTTATAGACCTGTAGGTCTCTTCATTTGCATGAAAGAATGAATATTCCTCTATATGTATATGCTCTTTTTTAGTACACCTTTCACTCGTAGATGAATATCTCTTTGCACCGAAGGTATCGGGAAAACTTCCAGCTTCCACACAGCCCGAAGATACTGCCGGGAACTCAACCTTACTTGGCGTGCACGTCAAATCTGGCACGCAAGTATCGGCATGCAAGTCACAACGAGCACGCAAGCCCACCTCAAACACTTGTGTGACACAATCTTCCAAAACTCCAAACTTTCGCGACAAACTTCCTTTTACACCCAAACCAACATTGGCGCGCAACTTCCAATAGGCGCGCAACTTATCCCACTGGCGCCCAACTCCTCACACTAGCACGGAACTCCACCTGCACGACCACACACCACCTGTGCGACCACCACACCTGCATGACGGGAGATTTGATTTCTCAAATTGTTGAACTCTGGTGAAGAATGAAGAGGCGTGGTCCAATATTTATAGGCAAATTGAGCACCCTGCGTGACGGCGCGCAAGTCACCTGGGCGACTCAGTCTCGGCCCGTAAGTCTTTTGTCCTCTTAGACACTTGTGAGACCAACTCCCAAACTTGCGCAAACCAATTTCCTTAGCCATATTTTTGTCTTCTGATCTTGAAAAACATATGGCGCACAAGTTTACTATACATAATGTCCTCAGCGCGCAAGTCCCTTCATATATATTCAAATGATTTTCCCACATGGCATGTGACGTTTTTCATGACATCACCTTCATGTAGATGGGATTGGAAAGGGATCCCCCTAAGGCATTGATTGCGTTGGAATCAGCATCCAACTCTCTATTATCATCTTCTGATAATGGACCACTATTAATATCATCTTTGATACCATTCATAGCTACTGAAAACACAATCATTCTCAAGGATCAGATATAGTGTTGCATTAGATTCTTCCATATCTGAAAATTACATCCATCAAAGATCGGAATCCCTTTATGATTAGTGACCTTCATTGAGAGAAGACCTAATATCAACATTTCGCTCTGATACCAATTGTTAGTTCCACAAAGGCTGAATACCCTGAGAGGGGGGGTGAATCAGGGTATGACTAATTTAAAATTAACACCCTCTCTGATCTTGTTTTGCTGTTAAGAAAAATACTATTCTCTCTCATTCCTGTTGAACAAAGTAAATAGAAAGTAAAGCATGCACATGACACAAAAATTTTACTTGGTTCACCGCAAAGGTCTACGTCCAAGGAGCATAGGCCGACAAGTTGCCAGTCATACCAATTCCACTAAACATCACTAGCTGTGGATTGCAATGTTCGGGCTAGATCACTTTTATGCCCAGGCTCACTGCCTTTACAATGTTTAGGGTCAGCTCACTGCATCCCCAAGGGTCACTCCCTATTTCTCTCTCTCTGGATCACTGCTGGTGGAGAGGATCACCTTCTTTCTCTTCCTTTACTCACTGCTCTTGGAAGGAATCCACTCACAGTTTATAGACATGTAGGTCTCTTAATTTTCATGAATGAATGTATCTTCCTCTGTATGTAGATGCTCTGTTGAAGTAAACATTTCACCCGTAGATGAATATCTCTTTGCACCAAAGGTATCGGGCAAACTTCTAGCTTCCACGAAGCCCGAAGATACTGCCGGGAACTCAACCTTACTTGGCACACAAGTCAAATCAGGCGTGCAAGTATCGACGCGCAAGTCACAACGGGCGCACAAGTCCACCTCAGACACTTGCGCGACACAATATTCCTCAACTCCAAACTTGCGTGACACACTTCCATTTACGCCAAAACCAACATTGGCGCGCAACTGCCAACCGGAACGCAACTTCTCCCACTAGCGCCCAACTCCTCACACTGGCGCGCAACACCACCTACATGACCACACACCACCTGCGTGACCACGACACCTGCGCGACGGGAGATTTGATTTCTCAAAGTGTTGAACTCCGGTGAAGAATGAAGAGGGGTGGTCTAGTATTTATAGGCAAGTTGACCACCCTACATGACGGCACGCAATTCACCTGCGCAACTTAGTCTCGGCGGGCAAGTCTTTTGTCCTCTTAGACACTTGCGCGACCAACTCCCAATCTTGCACAAACCTATTTCCTTAGCCATATTTTGATCTTCATTTGTCGATATTCAGGCCCAATAATTTGGAAAACACTGGAAAACGGCGCCACCTTGTATCTCTTCTTTTGTACCACCTCCAGATCATCCATTCCTTTTGTCAATGTTCTTGAATCAAACATAGATCGTTGACCTCAGCTCTTGAACTTGACATTCCATCATGAAATCATCTTTGTCAAAAAATTTGTATGTCATTGTTTTTCTTTGTCAAAAATCAATACTCAGATGTCCACTTTTTCAACAAACACAATCACTTCAAAAATACATCAATGATGCCTTGAGGGATTTTTGCCCAACAAATTCATATTTGTGAAACTCATACGGGGGAGGATATTTAAAAAATATTTATTTGAGAAGTGTTAAAGAGGAATAGTTTACCCATTTCAATAGTTTATGATAGAGATTCAAGGATTCCATCTTGTTTCTGGAAATCATTACAGGAAACCTTTCGAAATCAGTTGACTATGAGCACCGTGTATCTTCCTCAAAAGGATGGAAAATCCGAGAGGACGATAAAAATGATGGAATACATGTTGTGGAAATGTTCAATGGATTTAGGTGTCTCATGGGAGGAGTATATTCCCATTTTGGATTTCTTATAAAATAACAGATATCAAGCCTCAATACGCATGGATCCGTTTGAAGCATTGTATGCGAGCCCTTGTCGTTCTCCACTATGCTGAGTGGAAATGGGTGAAACTTCATTAGTCGGGAAAAGCCCTGTCCATGAAACAATATATAAGATTCAGCTGATTAGAAAGAGGATGGAGACAGCTAAGAGCCATTAGAAATTTTATGCAGATTACTGTTGAAGACAGATGTCATTCGTTGTGGTTGATCATGTCTTCCCAAGGATCTATCCAAGGCTTAGACATCATCATTACGGGAAGTAGGGCATGTTACATACTAGATACATTGACACTTTTGAGATACTAGAATGGGTTGGAGATTTGGAATATCGGTTGGAATTACGATGGCGGTTTAATTTGGTGCATAATGTGTTTCATGTATCCCAGATGAAAAACTATCACCCTGATCCTAACCATGTGATTAGATGGGATCACGTTGAGCTAGAACCAAATGAATCACTGGTACATAATATAGTGTAGATCCTGGATAGATAAGAGAATATCTTCTATGGGAAAAACATCAACCTAGTGCGGGATTTATTGCAACATGATTAGATTTAGGAAGAGACTTGGGAACGTGAGAAGGAAATTAAAGAGCAGTGGTCAGAACTCCTTTTGGGCAGAAAGGGAATTCTACATTTTTAGGATGGAAAGACCAATGGCGAGGATAATGTAGTACACCCAGTTTTTGGTACGTAACCCCTATCCTCATGTTTTTTTAAATTGGTGTGTATAAAATCAAGATTTTCCATAATATAGAGAGTTTCCATAATGTGGGTGTTTCCATAAAATGTGTTGTTTCCATAATGTGGTATGTTTCCATTAAATATGTGTTTATATAAAAAGGGTAAATGTGAAGGATGGGACAGTTTGGGGGGTTTTATATGGTGTTTTGGGACCAAAAGGAAGGATGCACGATCCATACATGGTTGGCCCAAACTGTGTTGTCAAACCTTGCACAATGGTCAAATCTAGATCCTATTTTCTAGGAGTTTACTCATTTTTTCTCTATATATTTATGTTTGGCATAAAAAATCCTCTATTTTGATATTAATCTCCCTATAATCTTGCAGACCCCTCCCCACATGAGTTTGAGGCATCCCATATCCTTCCCTTTGTGTTATTGAGTCTTATTCTTGAGGTATGTCACCATTCTTTATGGATTTGTCTTGTTTTCATAGATATGCTTAGATCTACATCTTTGATCTCCATTAATTCTCAGATATAATCCTATAGTGGGTAGATCTACATTTCTGGATGCCAAATATTTCAATGTTGAGTCATGATCTTTCTTGTATAAGTGATCTAAGGCCAAATTTAAAGAATCGACCCGCTTCCTTGTGCATCCTTCATCTGTTGATAATGTTTCTTCAAAACATTCATGGTTGGTGGATTCCTTATCGAATTATATTTCTATAATTTATTGTATAATATTAAAATTGTTTTATTGATTGTGAAATTCATGGAAAAATATTCATTTGTGATTATTTATGGTTTTTGTAAAATTGAATGATCTTTGTGAATAGTTGTGAAAGGGGTTGTTTAATTTAAAATGATGATTTTAAATTATGGATTTTTTTGGAATTGTATAATGGTTGATGAAAATGGGGTTTTTAATTGAAATTGTTTTCAATAATAATGTATTTTTATTGAAACGGTTTGGAATAGAAATGGTTTGGAATTGAAATGGTTTTGACAGAAATGGTTTTCAATAAAATGGTGTTTGTATTGAATGGATTGTGTTGGCAGGATCTTTGGGAATATGTTTTGTGTGTTCGTGTTGAATTTATGGGGATGGTTGAAATATGACCTTATAATTAGTGGCCAATTTTTAATGGAACATGAGAATTTCATACACAATTCTTGGTTGAAATATGTCCTTGTGCTCAGTGCCAAAGGGTTAATGACACTTGGGAAACAATTACATTGTGACGACTTGGTAGATAGACAAGAAACCACTAATGAGTATGGAACTGTCATAACATAGCATGAATGGTTGGTTTCATGGGTTTGAGTAATGTTTGGGTATGCTGATATAGGGATATTGGTAAATGTTTGTAATGTTTGATTGGATATTTTTCTAAAAAAATATGTTACTGGAAAAATTGGATTCAATTTCACTTGTATGGATTGGGTAATGAATGGTTCTGGAAACATTATTATATTTTGTTATAAAATGCTTTTGAGAATTTTTTTATATAAATCATTTTATATAATTGTTTCTAATTCTTCTATACTTGTGGCATGAGTAGGGAATTCATTGGTGAAAACCTATGGAGTTTTATACTTACCCCTGCTTTGGAACATTGGTGCTTTTACAGATGCAATCTTCCGAGACAAGGGAAAAGGTAATGTTTCACACATTTTTATCACTACATCATGTTTTTAGACTGTTTAGAGATTTTGGAGCTGGTAGCATTTAGATCGTGGAGTCTCTAGGACTTTGGAGAGTCTTGTTTTGTTTATTTGATGTGTACACTATTAAATTATTATCCTTACGTTGTTTCTTACATTGACGTTGTTTTGAGTGCCTAAAGTTATTGAGTTGTCTTTAATTTTTTCACGCATCATATAATGTGTATTTGGTTATGGTTAGTAGGTTTATTGGTTTATTTCATAAAGGTTAAATCCTCCCCCACTTCTATTTGAAACCCTTCTCTATTTATTACTAGCCTTTGGCATCTTGGGGATGTCTCTTAAGGCCTAGTAGTGACTCATTGTACTCTCAATCCAATGAGAATTGGTAGGTTATTATAGCTAAACTCATTGATCTGTCAATTAAAACATTATATTTTTTATTGGGATCAAAAAGTTGATAAAATAGATCATACATAGAATGTTATATGGAAAATTACTACTCAAAATGTCAATTTTTTGTATTGAATAAAGAAACATGAAAAGTCATTTGAGAACATGAGGATATGATTAGGCAGACATACCCTTATGTATTTATATCGATGTTAGAGAATTTTGGGGGAAAATTCCACTTATGGGAGTTTTAATGTAATGAATTGTGTTTGTTGAAATATTATTATTTTAGAAAATTAAATTTACTTGATATCTTATGTTACACAGGACAACAATTTTTTTGAAAACACAAAAAACTATTAATATTATTATCTAAACAAGGCCATTATTTTATAACTAGTATAATTTGTATAATTTATAGAAAACAAAAAATATAAGATCTTTTTAATAATTTTATTATATAAAAAAAACTTTGATGAAAAATTATTTAATTTTTTGTAATTTAATTTTATGTTTCAACATTACTATTTTATTAAAAAAAAATCCATACGTTTTTGTGAATAATAAATATAATAATTTTACATAATTTTAGAAAACCAATTTAGTGAAATAATTATTATTTTTTAAAATTTAAATTTATAATTATCTTATAGTTAATTATTGTGATTTTTATTTAATTATTATTCATTCAATTAATTATAAAAATACTTTTTTTTATTTAATTGAACATTAGTATTTAATGATTTTATAAAGATAATTTTAATTTGGAAATTTATTTAAAAATTACATTAGTTTAATTATATATTCATTAATCCAATTTATTTCATTTAATTATATTTCATATTTAAATTTTATATAAAGCCATTATAATCTTCTGATTATTTTCTATTTAGAAAACTAGTTCCTTGATGCATTATTTAATTTCAATGTTTTGTAAAAAATAAAATTCATTAAATAAAATTTGGTAAAATGAAATAAATATTTTCAATAAAAATAATTTATATTATCTAAATAGTTCAAATTAATTTTTCACCAAAACATATAGTAAAAAAAGTTAAAAATTATTAACAATATTTAAGGAAAAAATGGTTTTAATTGGGGAAAACATTATATGGGTTGAAAATGAACCAAAAAATATCAAACAATAATTTTATAGAAATATATTCTGCTAAAATTTATATTTCCCTATTATTTTTCTTTTTTGGATCCTTTTGGATTGGGAAAAAAGTGGGCACACCTATTTCATTTCCAAAATTACAATACTCCCAATGACATCACTTATAAAAGGACGCCCCCTTATACTCTCCTATTAACACATAAAAAATTTATTTTTTACAATAACTACCCAACTATACTCACTAATTCATTCATATCTTCCTATAGTCCTTATTTTAGTAAGATATCTAATATAGGTAACCTTTTGGTGCAATCCTAAGGAAGTTACACAAAGAATAGATGACTGTCGTCAACACAAATTTTGTTTTATTTCATAATAAAACTCATAAAATAATTATTAAATCTCTCTAATATAGTTAAAAATAACATACATAATTCAGTTACCAAAATCCTTCTCCAATTCCATCAAATGAGATTGGAAATCATCATTCGTGTTTATGGTGGACTACCTCCTCAGGAATCATTGTAATTCATTTTCTATCAATTTATCTCACAGATTGATATAATAATGTATTAAATATATATGTAATATATATAAGTATATATGATCTTATCGTACATATTTAATTATTATATCAGATATACTACCTTAATTTCTATTCTAAGGGAATATGATAATGTCGCTCTTGTGTACGAAGGACTACCCACTCATGAAGCGATGTTATTCATCAATGCTCAACATGGAGTGTAATAAAGATGAACATAACAAAAAAATGTTATATTTATGGCATAATAATTATTATTCAATAGTAATTTATTATCTATCTTTAATTAGTTCTATCCTTTTAGAAAATGGAAGCAATTTTATTGTTTACGTACAGTCTACCGCCTCCATGAAATATATATTTTGTTTTCTATAACTATTTTTATAGATTAATTTAAAAAACTATATAATGAACTGATATTATATTTATATAAAGGGTAAATTTTTTTATATTATTCAACTGTGATCATTATAAGAGGAAATATTATAACAAAACATATATAAAAAAATTAATTAATGCCCAAAATATGAAATCAACATGAAATTGATAATAAAAGGGTAATAAGAGGTCTGAAGTAATAATTATATGGTATGATATATTTATATATATATATTGTTTTTAAATATTTTTATAACAAACTTTATTTATTTTATAATATTTTTGAACATGTTTGATAGAAGTTTGATTTTGTTTCTTAATTTTCATTATTTGAGACATGTTTTATGTTGTGAACCAATGTTATTTTATTCGTTGTATATAAAGAACCATTGAAATGTAATATCATGAATTTTCTATTGTCATACTATTATAAATTTCATATAATATTACAATTTCATGGGGCCAATGATTCAATGTTACTAATGTGTTAACATGTTTTTGTTTTATTATCATCATTTATCAGGATATATCATGATTATTATTCCAATTATGAAATAATATGTTATATATCTCAATAAAATACATTATTTTAGTCTTATATGTTTAGTTATTTATAATAAATTTTTTCAATTCATTTTTATCTCTTTATTCACTCAAAGGTTAAAAATAACTTCTTAAATGAGATATCATCTTTATTTATCTATTTAGTCGAAAACCATTTTTCATCTAAAACCATGATTTTTAAAACAATTTTGAATAATTTTTTTTCATTATACTAATTATTAATTAATGATATTTTTAATTATTTTTTCTTTTAATTTTATTAAAAAGTAACATTCATGTCATTTTCCAAACAAGGCCTCTTTTTATTTTGCTGAAAAAGTTAAAGGAATCATTTTTCAACATGTATAGAATGAATAAAATTTCCCAAAGTCATGAAAATAATTTTATTGGTATATTAATTTATAAAATTTAATATCTATATTTGTGTATATTAATTTTAAAAATATTTTATGAATTTTTAATTTAAAAACAATTATTTCTAACGAATGGATAATTTCCTCAAGAAACTTTCCATGCGATTTTTCTTTCGAAATAATTTTCCATATAAGATGACATAATTTGAGGTTACCTATGATTTATTGGTTATATAATCAAATGATAACATAATACTTATTTATATGAATGGTTTATGTTTATAATGAGAACATTTTTTATGAAACCCATTTATCTACCACAGGTTATACCATGATAAAATGATCATGAAACCCACTTCTTTTTCAAAATTTTTTTATTTGATTAAATGATGTAATGAATATGAAAAATAATTATTTTCTATAGTTTTTGTTATATTGATATTTTTACGAACCACTTTTCATTTCATGGTTTTCGTATATTCAATGAATTATGATATTGTAGAACACATTTTTATGATTTTCCTTATCTGACATGTGGGACTAATATCTCTCATTAATGCACTAGATAATGGTTGGTATCTCTAGATATAAACATGACTATAATGGTGAGTAAACCTAGATATTTAATATACTCTACCCACTATGATAGTATTAGGATTGATCCTTTACATCTACTATTGTTTGGGGAGTGAATCAATTCCAAAATGATATTCATGTAATAGAGCCATGAACTTCTATGGGAATTATTTCCTATGCTTATAAGTACTCCAATCATCTATGAATTATTCCAATGTTATGATCACATGGTTCAGGTTCATTTATTTCACTATGATCCATGTGTTATATAAAGCCAATATTTATTCCATGACTAATTTTTATGATCATTAATATGTATGGTATGGTTTTAAACTGTTATTATTATGTTCTCAAAGCCCTATTCTCATAATATGTTGATATCTTCGGTATTTACCCTTTCTGAGCAATTGAGATCAACTTTTATTATATTTCCATTCCATTTGTTTTGATGAAATATATTATTTATGATATTTCTAACAATGGTGTTATTTATGAATTCTACAGTGGGATATGATATATATCACTTATGAAGCTGTTTGTTATGTGTTCTCACCTCCAAATAAACTGTAATATTTTGGTGCTCAAGAGTATTTTTGTTTAATGTAATTTATATTCATCTAAAAATATATAATTTCCATGTATGGGAATATTCGGTTTCTATATTCATCACTATGTAGGAAACAACCATGATTCCAATGTATATGAAACAATCATAGATGTGTAGATTAGACAGATCTACTCACTTACATACATATATCAAAACATTTATCTTATAAATTTTCTTATCATAAATTTCATGTACAGATAGCATGATTTATAGATAAATTCGTTGTGTGGCTCCCTATACTTTAAAGACACATACCTGAGATTATTTTATTGATCCTCAACTTAGGATCTATTATTTTTTTATTGTTAAGTCCTCAAAAGGATTTATTGGGAACACCCTAGTATACAATAATCATGTACATATATAAAAAAATATACATATTCAGTCATTTTTCATACCAATTCTGGTCACAATGAGATATCTTAATGGAAATATAATGTATTATGTAAGATTCAAGGTGATTTATCATCCCACATCATGGAATAGGGTATGGGGTATACTATGACAGGGTATTGACAACCTATCATGACCACTAAACGCACTATGTGATGAGAAATTTACCATAAAGATATTAATATATAACTATATATCCCTTTTTAACATGAATTTCAATTATAGTGATATAATCCTTTATGCAGAATATCATTTTAATGATATAATTATGAATAACTAGAAAATATATATAAGAACAACCTTATAGATTTAAAAACATAGTATTATAAAAAAAATTATATTTTAAAACCAATAAGATATTAATAAATACATAATAAGTATCTGGGTAATAAAACAATGGACATGTAAATAAGAAACACAAAATTATTAGATGTCATGATGATTTAAAATAATCAATAGTTTATTTTTTTATAAACATAGTGGAAACATTCAATTAAATCATAGCATGTTACAATTTGATTTAATTATGCAGATTTTATTTATTTATAACATAGAAATGATGAGGGAAATTTATAATCCTGTAATGAAATACTTTAATTAAATTATATGTTTTTATAGGGAATGTGAACAACGAGTAAGTCATATGTTATTCAAGATTAATAAAATATATATAAAAAACAAAGAACCCAATATGATTATTAAAAACCAATAAAATAATATGACAAAAAATGTTAATTAATATTTAACCAGTTGTTATTAATTAACATTATAAATGGATAAACCATTCTCTTCTATTCCACTTTACCCAACCATTTGCTCTCAATAGATTAAATTTTATAAAAAACATTATGAATGGTTCTTTGTACTCTATTTCATGGGAATACTATATAAATTTTTATTAATATATTCAATATGTTTTTGTTAGTTTGTGTGGTTTGAAGAAAGTTTTTGATTAATTTTAGTAGAATTGGATGCTATTCAAGTGGAACCATACTTAAAAACACCTCATCAAAATTTGATGATTTTTAATTTAGTCTTCAGTGATTAACGAAATGGGATAAAGAGTTCCAAATGTCACCTCAAGAATACATTCAATACATTTATTTAAAATAATACAAGAAGGCCATTAAAATGTTCATTTTCATTACTAATTGTTTGTATAAAGAGATTTATATTTTTCAATTAATCTATTAATTACATTTTTCGTAAAGATTATTTTGTGTAAGACTTAAAAAAGGTTTCATTTGAATATGTATATTCATAATAAGTAGGAGACATGAGGTGGTATTGAAATTGAATTTCATTATTAAAATGTTACTAAGTATATTTATTTAGCCCTTGGAAAAAATATTTGGGCCCAAAATTAAAATTCAAATGGTTCAGGCCATCAACCATTCAAGAGGGGCCAGGGGACAATATAATGGGAGAGTCGACCCAAGGAGTCTTTACATTGGCAGTGGTGTGATTGGTTCATGTATAGAACTAAAAATGAATAGTCCCAACTACACATCAGTATGGTCAAACACTAATGGATGGAAGCGAACCATATGTGAGTGTGTATGCTATTGTCGATCCCCTGGTGCCTTGGGACATTAGATTATTTCCATGGGTTTATTAGTAATGACGCACCTCAATATACCATAAGGCTAATATTGGATAGGATGTGTTTCCACAATAATCATCATTATTATTATATATAGAAGTAAATGTGTGAATTACATGTGTATGATCTGGACCGTTTGATCAACCAATCATCATCTTCTACCTCAAGTGAAGTTCGATGGTTACATTTTTAGGTGTGTGCATTCTGAGGCCATTAGGAATAGGTTGAGATAATTTAAACATTCAAGAAATGGTACAATGATTTGAAAAATCTTTTATTTCATGCATGAAACTATGTGTTTCATGCATGTGGTTATATCACAGATTGAGTAGTTGGATGAGTGAAAAAGAAGTTGTCGAAGAATGATTATGCATGGATAAATTAAGAATGTGATATTTTCCATTTTCATGTAATGAGAACACATGAACTCAGGTAATGACATATTCTATAAAAATAATTGTATATTTATGTGACACCATGTTAATTGGGTGAGTTACAATACACCTCTAAATTGACTATTTAATTGATTCTCGACAAGACATTAATAGTGGAGATGAGGTAATGTGAAAGGAGGTTATCATGACTTCTAAAAGGAGATGTTTTTAGAATGTGGATTCTATATCTAATAATTTGAGTGTTCTATTTATTATATATGAAAAATTTAGCCACTATGAACTATTTTTCATAAATATATTTCATTATCCATTTATTTCCTTCAAAAGAAAAATCTTCTGATCATACCACTTGTTCTATGAACACTCTAATATATTAGCAAAGAACATATTCCATGAATCCATTCAGAGGAATAAAGTACCCTTAGATGTATTATACTGAGTTTTTTTCAAACCTATTATTGTACCACATTACACATAGGGTGTACACAAAAAAAAGATAGAAGATATTTCAAATAAACATGCATGAACAAGGGGGCGTATGATGGGATTAATGATCCATACTCAATTGTTTTATGAACAAATAGGTTTGAGAAGACCTTATATATAGTTTAATAATGAATAAAATGACAATCACAGCCATTCCGGTTTGTGTGATATAGAAAGAGGATTTAAAATTGAATTTCATGTATTCATACATGCATTTTTGAATCACTTGAATAAAACATAAATCAAAAAAGGAAGAATGATAATAATAATATGAAATAGAACAGAATATATATATGAGTAAGGATTTATTATTGTGATAATAACATTAATTTTATAAAAAATTCCTAATAATTGAAAAGAAAGAGAATTGAAATTGTGTCAATTATTCTTTCATATGGTATAATATAAATTATGTGAACCACTTGTAAATATTATTGTGAGTTTGACACATTAGTAAAAGGAATAGTTTCCCTTGAAGATTCACATTGAGGTAACTTATTAGAAATATGTGATCAGATTTCATGATCAATATAGACATCTTAGAAAAACTACATGAATAGGTACATGATAATGTATGATTTATGGAGATAATGGTGGATGATAAAATGAAAGTCCAATAATGGATCTACATTGAAGAGAGGAAAGTTGTCTCACGGTTGGATCCAGGAGAAGGTGAAGTCTCTTCTATTATTAAGGAGAAGAGTTATCTAGTGTGCATTATAGTGAATATTGGAGTAGATTATGTTAACACTTTCGGATATAGTATATTGATCCTCTTGAGTGGATTTAGGAGTTATGATATAGTGTGAATCTTTATTGACCATTTAAAATGATAAAATTATTATAGTGTAGAATATATGTTATGGGGAATAACCTACATGACAAAGAGTACATCTTTGTACAGACATTATAAATAATTTTTTTTGTGTATTATGTTTATAATATTATTCAAGGTGATGTTGAGAGACATATAAAGTGGGGTTTGTGGCTTAATCTTGTAGAAATGTAGATATTAAATAGTATAAACATTTTTAAAAAAGGTATCACTGATTCAACCATCCCAATATTAGTGATGTCACAATGATCCATGTTCTACACAATTATTTCAGGTGGGGACATAAAAAATTTATTATAAACCATGTAACCAATAATGGAATTGGAATATTGTTCATTAGCTATTTTATGGATTATCTTACAATACATAAGGGAAGTGGAAAAACTATCTCTGGGTTTAGAGGTTACATAAAAATTTGAACTTCTGTTAATCAAAACATTTAAATTAACCATTTAAATTTTCATATTACATATTTATTAAGTTGGTTCTTAACATAGGACATCGTCATTTATGTTCACCATAAATTACATTATACTATATTGAGATAAAATTATATTTTATGTACTAATTAATAAAATATTCTAAACAATACTCAATGTAGTCATATTAAATGAACATATTGAAATAGTTTTTATATTAATTTCTACATCCCATTACATCATATCAAGAACGATATAAAAGATGTCTAGAACCATTATAAAACCATTAGGATGGAATAGGAAATCATTAATTTCATAAATAAATTTAAATTTTTTATAAAAGATTGAATTATTAAAATAGTAAAATGAAATTCTATATTCTATTAAAATAAATAAACATTTATTACCTATCAATATTTGTTATATATAATGGTTGAGCTCCCCCTTAGAGAGGTATTTAAATTTTGTTTGTAAAATTAACACATATATCATGTCCGTAGAGAGAGATATAGCTATATTATTTTCTTATGTTATATCAATCCATTATACATTATTTCATCCACACACATCATGGGTAATATTGTTCAAACAAGAGTTATAAGTTAAATCAGGTAGTGATTAAATCATTATATGACTTTTAAGTGTTTGATCATGCCCATGGTACCAATATATCTCTAATTTATTTTTATTTATATATTATTAATAATAAATTTTTTATTCCTAAAATTGATATATATATATATATATTTAACCTAATAAATAATGTGACACTTATATGATAACTGTATAATATTTAGATTTAACAATATCATTAGAAAACTAAAGGTTCCTTCATTTTCATATAGGTGAAATCGTATTTTTTAACATTAAATGGTAGTGGAAGAAAAAACAAAATAAAACTCATAATTAATTCAATATCTGTCCAAAAAACTATTAATTTTCATTACCATGATGTGTATTCACTCAAACACCAATACCAATATAGATCCCCAGAAGCATAAATCCAGAAATACACATAATAAATTTCACAGTAAAATAGAACTCGTATAAATAAAATAAACACACAACCTTAAAAAAACATAGTTTGAAAGCAACAATAACAATACTTGTCACAAACTATAAGAAGTCCATAATTAACAAAGTCTCGAAGATCATTAAATCATGTTAATAAATTAATAAAACAATAACCAACTTTCTACAAAAATTACTCTATTAAATAAGTGAAAAAAAGATTATAATTCACTCCATTTTGTTTTACCTGACCCAAAGAAAAGAAATATAATTCATTATTATGGATATCACAATGACTATGGTTAAATCCATAATCAAATATCCCATTTATGATATGAAAATAATGATATATGGAAATAAAAGGTAATCGTATAGGTTAGAGATGGATTAACTTTATTCTAGTGATAAAAAACCAATCATTAGATGCTATATTTAAAGGCAGAAAAAGGAGAGGAGGGGATAGTCCATGGGAGGACATAGGAGGGATTCAAAACTAGGTAGAGGGAATTGAAATTAATTCAATGTGTACGAGGGGTAAATAGATGAAACTAAAAGATTAAATTTTTTATTATTATTCCAAAATACATATTAGTTCTATTATGCACCCATTTTAGGTCTTTCATCTACTAAATGGAACGATTAACGATTCCAAAACCCTAAAAGACACACTCGGTACTTGGTGCCGTTAGCTCAGTACCAAGTGCCACCTATAAAAGAATACTGAATGTGAAACATTCTTATACAATACATGATCCTCTAAATCTCAAATGACACCATAAAAAACATCCCAAAATCTTATTAATTTATTCTAAAAGTTCAAAATATCATAATGAATCCCATGATGAGAAATTCCTTATTTACAATATAAATTAAAATTGGCCTATATTAAAATAGATTAAAACTAATAAAAATTAACTAATTGTCAATTTTATTGGACACAGTACATTTCAAATTCCCCGCTATAGAACCTATCCTCAAAAAGATTTCTAGAATGACACTCAACTTTGGATTAATATCCTTACTATAATAAAATTCTATCAAACCATCATCTTAAATCATAAAACCATGATTACACCACTTAATCATCACTTAAAAAAATATTCTATAACATTCACCGCATTTCTATATCTCGAACAAAAATTTGATCCCTAGAAACAAATGCCATAACATTACAATATTTATTGATATTATAAAAACAATTATCCAATAAATAGGTACATAACTGATGCATGACACATAAACCAATATGATCTTTAATTATCCAATGGTTTCATGACAAAATGATTCAATAAAAACCCAATTATTTTCAAAATACCATTGATCAACAAAACCACTATCCATTTTCTCGCCACAATATCAATCACTTTGGATTTGATTATATTTATCTACCAATTATCATTAGTTCTTCAAAGAAATTAATATATATATTTTTATAATTTTTCTCATAAATAAAATTAAAAAAATTAATTTTCAAATCAAATACTTTGATGTAAAAAACCATATTACCAATCTTTTAATGAAACTCACAATCTAATTTAATTTTAAAAAAATGTATTTTTATAAAAAATACTAAAAATAGGGAATATGATATTTTTTGAATTACTTTAAGAAATATTAGGAGTTTCAATATATATATATATATATTAGGATAAAACCCATATTAAATTGAGAAAGTGGCAACAAATGGAAGTAGTTATTATACATAGATAGAATTTGATAAATAATAACTTCATGATTACAAAAATATATCATGAATTAAGTTATATCATTCTATGAATTAAAATTTATTTCATGAAGATAGAATAACACTTGTATGATCATTATTAATATAGAAAAAATAGTCCACATGATTTAGGTGATAATTAATTAGAATGATAAAAAATTGGGAATAGACTAAAACAACGATATTTATTTTTTTATGAGGTAAAAAAATGGAAAAACCCATATGTTTTAGTAGAGTTTTCACATTCATGGTAATTAATCATGGATCCATTTTAACTTATTAAACCCCAATATATTTAGGGAGTAAATTTATATTGTTTATGATTTTATTTATGTAAACCATAAATTAATTATAATATTAATATAAAATAAACTGGAGTGTACAATACATGAAATACTATAGTGCCTACCCATGTAAATATACCCATAAAGCATGAATGAACCTTGAGTATGGTTATTAGTTGAGATATACACCATTAAATACTTCCATGTGCCTTTATCAATGGTACCTGAATAGATACATCATCCTTATTTGTGGGTTTAACATAAGGACCTGGATATCACTAGTATCCCATGTTTCAATTATAATGTGTTTTATGGTTCCTTTTAATGATTTTCTCCTTGAATAAAAGTTGTATTATCTCTTAGATACTCTCAATATCAACCATCCATATTAATATAATTGATAAATAAGATAATTCCCCTTCTTTGATTCCATTTTGAAATGTTCATGACCGAATAAACTAAATGGTACCATGATATCATTCCACAAGACCTTATATGAACATATCAATCAATAATGGTTGAAAATAGCACTGGGGATTTGAAAAACACAAGAGATTGGTGGTAGTTAGTTTCCCCCTTTCAATGATATAACTAATAATAAAAAACTAGTACAATATGAATTAAATATATATAATATTGAATAAATTGACATCCTAGATAAAAATAAACAGTACAACACATGTATTCCACACACCTGCGATAATGAAAACATGACCTCATGTCTCTTGTAATGACATTGAATGGAACATTACACAAAAAATTAACAAAAATATAAAGAAAAAACCAACAATCCATACATCTAAAAGAAACTACAGTTACCCATATGACATACCACATTTTTTAATGTTCACTAAGGCACACATGTGGGGATTATGTTCACAAAACCTATAAGATCACTACAATGATTCCACGCCCATGAAATATACTCAGGATTATGTATTATATGAAACCACACATATATCTAAATATATTAAATAATTGAAAAAAATTGGGTGATTAATCATCAGGAAACATAGAATGTTGTTGATGTTGTTTCAATGTGTATCTACCAATTCTAGAGGGATATATACTCGAGTTACCTACTTCAACCCCCATCTCTAGATCAAAGATTGTGTGCCAATTTCATATAAAAGATTTAAAAAATATTCACACCTAAATATAAAACACTCATATACATATATCAAACCAAATTAAAATTTAGATGAGCTTATAAAAATTAATGTACCAAATAATAGTACTGGATGAATGGTATGGATGAAAAAAAGAGTCTAGCTAATTTTTCATCCCATCCTAGGGAATAAATGATAGGGTATACCAATTCAGGGATTTGTTTCCCCTCCCAACCCCCAAATATACTCTGTAACATAAGTGAACCTAGATGATATTTTCATAAAAACTATATACCAATTTATATAATGATTTACAATGATACTAATTCCTATATAATATAATCATCATGTCAAAATAGAGGCTTACCAATGAATTGTTGATATTAAGAATTACTAAAAATTAGGTATAATAACCACTTGATATGTGAAAAAATAATGTTCTATAAATAATAAATAATGGGATAAGAAAACACCTATATAACAATCAAAACATAGTTAAAAACTATTTAACCAAATAGAGTACATGTAAATTATTGTCATAACAAGATTTTTTTTAATGATGATTTAATATACATAGCCATAAACGTGGAGTAAAATTTTAATGGAAATATTCATTTATTTCTATGGGGATACTCTTTGATGAAGTTATATATATTTAATTTAGATTTAACCATGAAATTATTAGTTCGATATGTAATTAGAATTGTTCCATAATTCCATTAAACAATATTGTATACTTTGTAAAGACCCATTTTTTCTCAGAATATGAAATAGATTATAAATTTTGGTTTTTTATTTTAAATGATATTTATGGGTATAATGGTATTATTACCATATCAGATGATCCCAAATGATTTTTCTGACTACTCTGTTAGGACCAGAATAGGGTGTTTACTCTTGGATGAGAGATTGGTGGATATCTAAGCGATTCAAATTTTGATGGAATAAATAGTCATTAATTATTAATAATTAATTAATTAACTAATAATTTATTTTCACCCTTCATATAAGTGACATAATATTAATGGATAATAATATTGAGAATCCATCTTCTTTATAGAGTTTATAATGGGGATCCTTTCCTAGTTTTGGTATAAACTAAAATTCTTCATCATGATCAAACCCTTTTTTACTTTTCTATTATTCCAATTCATTTGTCATCTTTTATTTTATAATCCCCCCCCTACAATATCACAAACACCCCATTTTGTATTCCCCTTCCTATGACTAAGATATAAAAATGTATATGGAGTTATAGAGACACAATGAGAGAGAGAGAGACATAATGAGATAGATAGAGAGAGGATAAAAGAGTTGATGTGGAGCTTAGGAGTATCCAGTTCGTTGTGAGATTATTGTAGATCGTGGAAACATGTGAAGCTTCAATAGATTCCATCCAAAGATACTTCTGTTTTGTTTAGGAAAAAATACATCATATATTTAAAACATTCATTTCATAAATCTAATTTTTGTTTGCTACATATCACCTAAAGTCAATCAATAAATAAGTTGGGGAAATATTATTTTTAAGTTCATTTTTGGGGTTTCCCATTTGAAAATCCCAATCACATGGTGTGTGGTTCCATTTTCACATTCCATGTATTCTTCCTATTCAAGGAATACTAATTTTTATATTTAGTAGCCATGTACTTGTAGTGCTCTTCATGTTGTAGTAAATGACCATGTTATTGGCCATTTAGTCGAGTATAGGGGAAGATGAGGTCTATAAGGTACATGTCGTGTACATTGAGTACATTTCATATATAAGTAGAAGGAATGTATCCATGGTACTTTGGAAAAAACTCTGTGTAAGAGGTTAATGTCCATGATCTATGTAGATGTACATACACCACGTGTCCCTTGGACATTTAGTAGTACACTAAAAAAAACCTTGTATTTATGAGATGTGTAAATTACATGGATGACCCCATGTAATCCATTCTATATAAAAGTACATATCTAGGTGATTGGTTTGGGAGTTCCTAAAATGTACTTTTAAAACAGAAAATGTACAACTACACTATTACCGAATATAGGTGTTTTTTCATGTTTTTATTTCCATGAGTCAGAACTATACACAAGAGAGATCATTTGGAGTATTTTCTCATCATGATCATGATGGTGGAACCCTAGATATGTTTTCAGTGATCATCTTATAAGGTTAATACTCATCATTTCCAATTCAAATCCACTGATCTCCAGATTGTGATAAATTTATCCTCGATTTTCAATGAGTCATCTCCCATGAATGATTATAATGTATCCCTTCCCTTAAGATGAAACTACCTTTTGGGAGTCACCCCATGAGTTGTATTGTGATACAGAATACTTTGTAAGATATAACCACAAATGTACTGATTTAGAGGATCTCTTAATGGATTTTTATGCATACCGTTGTTCCAAGAATCCTAATAGGGATTAATTTACTTGATTTATCTTTTTATAGGATCTTAAGAGAAATATCATTGATTATGATATGACCTAGATAAAATTTAGTTGGATACATCTCCTCTGATTGGACCCATAGGACCCAATCAGTTCCCATTTCTCAATAAAACCTAATCATGTTTATTATATTTCTTTGTAGAGATGGTAGCAGGTTCAACCATAGTACACATGCCAAACATGTGAGTCTAATACACATTTGTAGTAGTAGTGCAATTATGCTTTTGGTCACCCTAATTGTTATCTAAAGGATTATATTGGTCGCACTTGATGATTTTAAGATTTCTAGAGTTACTTCCTTGTTTATGGCTGAGGATCCTGATGAAATATGATATTATTGTTGGGATAAAAAAACATGCTTCCTTGAATCATGATTTTGATCGTTTAAAATAATTATATAGTGACTATTCCTATAAATCATGTTTATCAACGGAATTATTCAAGGATTATAGATTATAGAGGTAGTATTATTAGTTTGAAATGGTGACCCTCAAATACTATGTCTCTCTAAGGATAGTTATCTCACTAGAACCCCGGGGATGCCAAAAAAAATTAGGTGTGTTCACTTCCTCTGAGTAGTTGGATGCTAATTAGTTCCCCAATTATGGACTTAATATGCTTGTCTGTTGCTTAATATGCTCTATAAGATTATTTGGACTCACCATTATATTTTAATCTAGGTATTACTTAGGATGTGGGTGTTGAACCATTTATTGAATGGATTCCATAGGTAATCATGGATATAGTGAAAATTCATTACAGATTTCCTAATGGTCCCCCCATTAGGGATTATTTGATCTCTAATGTCATGATTGGATGTGGACTATGACATAGTACTCACATACCAGAATCAATTACACATGGAATATGTAGTATGGAATCTAGAATAATGCCATTTTTTTAATATCCAGTTGATACTTGGAATCCATCATCTTAGTTATTGGAGGTGAGTGATGGATATCCCTGGGCAAGGATATTTATCCCCCTATGGTGATATATCTTACTCAAATACATTTCCACTGTTGGTTGAAGTAGGTATTTTCATGAAGTATTACAGATCCATGTATCAATTTTATTATACACATCATGAGTGGTATGACATATAGTTCATCTAACTATTAAAAATATGTACATGTTATCTTAATATTAGTTTCATTGATAGAATTTGGAATGATTTAATTTTATTTTCGATATATGTTTTATTTATTATTCCATTTGTATCTCGGCTTAGGTGGGATTATTTCATGAATATTCACATATGGTAGTATTTTATAGATTCATGATTAGTGGTGGACTAACGATATTTTTTCTCACCCCCCTTATGTGCACCTCAAGGGTTGTGTTGATCTTATTTCTACTTTTAGTCTGTTTATGGATGCATATTGGATATGGATGAGGCAAAATGTTGTATAATAATTTATACATTCATATGTAGATACATTATTGTGTTGGATCATATTTTCATTTTGTTGGAGGAAATCTATATGCATAAGATCATTGTTTATATTTGAATGATTGAATCTTATTTTATTGAAAATGGTGGGGGTTACATAGCCATTTATTTTAGGAAAAGAAAAATAAATGTGTGAAATACAATGAGTAGGAGGATGGTGGAGGTGAGACATAGAATTCATACCCTCATCCTAAAATCAATAACGAAAAAAAGGTTAAATAAATACCACATTAGAAATCCTAATCAAAACTATAATCATCCCCATATTCATAGTAGTTAGAGTAATCACCCAATGGGATGGACATGCTAGAGTGGTCCACATTAATTATTTACAAAGGTGGATTCCTAGTGCACATTGTTGGACTGAGATAGGATTATACCTTTCAAGGACAACTCTTCTTCCATGGAGTATAATATACACCTCTGTCATCTAATCTCCTTCTATGTATCACTATATTTTTATTTTATAAAATTATCACCTAATTATTATAAAATTTTCAGCGTTAATATTTCCCAATTTTCCAATGATTTATGTGGAATTTTAATCCTCTATAATGTCCTATTGGAAATTAGTATCATTATTCTCTAATAAAGAGTGAAATAAACTCAAATACGCTAAAAATTTGAGAGTAATTTTTTATATCATTTTTATGGTTACCCTCATTCGGATTATAATAGTAATGAACCATTGGCCTAAAATCGTTTTTATCATCCATCACTCTAGGTCCTTGATGGAAGATAGTCTCACTGGAGACTATAGGTACAACCAAATCCAAAAACTACTCAAATTTTTGAGCTTCTTCGTGGCTGTTCTTCCACATATTAGGGTGGAAAATCATCAGAAAATGTATTTTTTTTTGATACATGAAATGATGTATCTATTTTTTTAGACCTGCAAAAACCATCCAAAATAGAATAAACCTATGGTAAACTAGGACATGAAAACTCAACCACATCCTAACTCATCTCTGAATAAGAGGCCTACCCTTTGAAAAAATATACATAACTAATAAGCCCATACAGATTTAAATTTACATGATAAAAAACATCAACCATAGAATCCAGCCATTTCCCTAATACCTTTTCATCTGTATCACTAAAAATTGAATTATAAAAATTCTTATTATAACAAGTTTCATTAGAAAAATTATCATTTTTCCATATTTTAGAATCTTCTTATTCATAGTGGCATCATGACCACTGCTAAGAAAGGTTGAGAATGTTTAGTCATTCGTACGTGAACATATATAATGGGAAATTACCATAGAATCAATGAATAAGAGAGAGAGTTTATAATAAACAATAGGTATGCACAATTCATAATTTTGTGTTGAATATACCACTTTCCTAGTTATAACTGAGATTAAATAAACATCCAACAAGACATTAGAAATTTATCCAAAGAAAGAAAACTAAGAGATCATATACATTTTAATTGGAACTCCAATTGAATAAGATAAATCAATATGGATCATAGGGTTATAATAGATCATATTTAAACAAAATAATCGAACTGGTAATTGTGAAAAGGATTTTGTAACCTCCAAAGGATAAATGATATTATTACATTCTGCAATTCTCAGATTATCTGGATTCAAATAGATCAAACCAAAGCCCCATTCCCTCATTACAAATTATGATTTTGAAAACAACATGTGAATGAATCCATGGCCCATTTGGGATAAATTTTCTGTTCGAAAATCCCCAAATCAAAGAAATCAACCTTACCAGATCATCAAGCTTCCATGGTTTCAACCAATTTGGAAGAATAATGAATTGGGAAATTGAGATAAAACATAGAATAATTCATTCGGATACATCATCTTGCCTCATGATTACATGATTAATATTACTTTTTTTAATATTCTACTTTAGTTTTCATTATAAGGGAATGATAATATCATTCACTTCCAATCTGAATACATGCATTCATATATATTGTGAAAAGTAATATCTCTAGAATAATTTTCCTCAGGGACCTTCCGAGAAGGCAGGGAGTTCTTCAACGAATAACAGTGAATCTTGGAATCCACACCTAAATTAATTTTTCATACATGTGGTGCAATGAGGAGTGATTTCACAACCACTAGTGTATGAGGATTCATGTTTGAGGACTTCTGTATAATCTTCTTGAGGAACCAATTTATGGGATTTCCGAATAGGACATTACAATGTGGTATCATAGATAAATCCATTCAGATTTTATTAATTGTTTGGGATATGGTTCACATGAGTATTCAGAATTTGTCAGAACATTTGATAAATATTGGAATAGTGCATTGAGAATACTCATTCGGGTGAGATTTCTAGGTTACTAGGGATATGGGGTTTCATTTATGGATATATGTTGTTATTGTGGAATAAAATTGTCTCTTTAATAGATCCACATGTATTATAATGTTTATGACATACAATAGATTTATGTCTGTTGGACCATTGGAAAGATTCCATTGAATGATTTTGAATCTTAGATGGAAAAAAGAAAGAGGCATCTCTAGATTTATATTCAAAACATAGGGTTCACATATTACTGGATTTCTAGTGTGAGATTTATTGATAGGGAGAAAGGAATGTTGTTTAATGTGTCATCATGAAAAATTAGTGTTTTCCCATATAGGTTATTGGTGTAATTAAACGGAATTGGGAGGAATTATATATAAATATTCCATTATAATGGAAGATTGTGTGAATCTTTAGTGAGACACTAATAGTGAGAATGACGAATTAGACCACATGAATTGGAGG
This sequence comes from Viscum album, assembly GCA_963277665.1. Taxonomy (NCBI): domain Eukaryota; kingdom Viridiplantae; phylum Streptophyta; class Magnoliopsida; order Santalales; family Viscaceae; genus Viscum; species Viscum album. The sequence continues at coordinate 276,015,959 of OY728120.1, forward strand.
TGCAGTGACCCTAGTTGGCTGATAGGTTACATGATTCCCAGTGATATAACCCTTGATGATTGTTTTTTCATATGTTTAATTTTTTAATGTTCTAGTAAAAAACTATATAGTGTTTTTCTATATAACATGGAATGAAATTCTAATCATTTGAGCTGTGTGAGTACCATTGACCCTAATAAGTTATTGGTGGATGTTAATTCCTTCTAGAATACCCTTTTTGGTTGTATCATTTTTCTGTTCTCTTAACTAATGATATATAATAACTTATATGGAGTTTCTCCATCCATATATCCATTATATATTACTAAACTAACCTTCCTTATAGTTATCTACACGGATCATATTCTTTGATACTGAGAGATCCCGTATCAATTTTGGTAAATTTAATCCTTTTGAGGGTATTTCCATATATTGATACTTGATGGGGGTTAGTTCCTTATTATTTTATTTTATATAATAAACCATCAAAGAGTAGTTCATATGAGGATTCTCAGAGAGGTTCATGTCCTAGTAGTCCAACACATGTAAGATGATGATTTTAGAGTTATTTCTTTGAATTATTAGTTACTAATGGGTTTCACATAAATGGGTTTACATGTGAAATTATATTTTTTTCCTCTATATCATAGTAATTTAAAACCTGTATAATCTATACTATATTGATTGTTTTTGACCCTTGTTTTTTTACTTACATCTCATATAAAGGGTTCACTATAATATTAGACGACATCATTTGAGTATAGTGTGCGGATGATGCCCCATAAGAGGAGGCAATTAAGAGAGGTTTTACTTATTCTCTAGGTTATTATACCTAGTGAACATGATATTAAATTGGAATGAATTCCCTATGTGGGAAACCTAAATGAAATTATTTTTTAATCATTACTTTGTATTTTAAAGCTTGGTTTGATCAAGGGAAACCTTTGAGAGAGGTCTGTACTAGGATTATGGATTCCTTATCAGAGATTGATCTTGGATGTATGCTAATTTTGAGGCAGATAGATGGAATTATCTACAGTATTTCGTTATTTTCATGATGAAGTATTTAGTTTCCATGGTAGAATGTATGTTTCTGTGTTTTAGGACTGAGTTCAACATGTAATACTATTCAGGTGTTCAACCCAGTTGACCAATGTATTATTTTTATCAATGATGTAAGAGAATGTGTAGGTGCTTGTAACTATAACAAAATAATTTTTTTGGAAGAGGGGTGCCTAATTTTGAATAGGAGATTCAATACATATTTATGATTAAGGGGACTGACATTCCATGTAGCACGATCATCTTGTCCTTTGGATGGATGAATTGAATGATCATTATTATGATCATAAATTACATGGTATGGGATAATAAACTCATAGTGTTGGGATATTTAGGAATGGTACATAATTTTTGTTCATGTTACTATTAAATAGTTATTTGTTGGGTGGACATGTCTAAGATGAGGACCAATGTTCCAAAATAAACACTATGGGCATGGTTCCCTAGGTGTTGTGATAAATTGAAAATTTTCCAATTATGGTGGATGGGACATCATGAATAAATACAGGGTCATAATATTAATGAACTATAGTTGTACCTAGAATCATATTTCTGTGTCAAGAGTTATTTAGAGGAAAGTCTAGCCTAATTTGATTTGAGTTTGGCTTCAGGAGATCTATATTCAAATTTTGACAGAATTTAGTGTACTACTAATCTTGAGATGATAATGATTAATATCATGATATCATCCTACGTATAATAACAGAGCGTCAATTATATGAAAATATTTATAAATATCCATTCTACCATGGTGATGAATTCTTTTGGAGTATCACTCATGGAGATGTAAAGGGTAATCCATATGGTTGGTTTTTTACCATTGGATATTAGAGGGTAGTGACAATCATTATGATTTCAAATTCTGCATTTTCCATGAAATATAATATTGGGAATCGAGAATTTGCGATTTATTTATGTTATAGGATAGTGCTCCAGTTGAGTGCGTTTGACTAAGACATTGATTTCTTATGGTGATGGATGGAGTGTGGGACCTTAATATCAGTGTTTAGTTATGAGGTGATGATAAAGAAACACATATAATGTGTATTATTAATTTAATTATGATTAATCAACACCCGTGTTGGGAAATTTTTTGGAGCACGAAGCTGATCATAATACATCAATGAATGAATAGTTTTGTAGATTCGAAATATGAGGTAATGTATCATGTTTTACCTACCGTGGATTCTTGGAGACTATACGGTTAATGGTGTGGAGGATGTTATGTCCCATGTTTTTTCAATCATTCAAATTGGGAATAATTTTTAATTTTTTATATTTCATTCATTTTAGTGGTAAAATAGAGTTTTTCATCTATAATAAGATCATGGGTAATTTTTATGACCACTCATTTAATCATGGAATAGGGTGTTTTCCCTAAGATGGGAGTTTGGTGTAAATTCAAGATGTTTTAATTTTTATTGGATAATTAATAATTAATAATTAATGAAATAAATATTAATTTATTCAAACACATTCAAATAGAAATATCTTTTGAACCTAGGGTCATATTGACATAATATTATTGAGTTTGACTTTACAATGAGTGTTTCTCCTAGTTGAGGTGGAATAATAAATTTCATTTTGGGGTTATGCACTTTTTTATTTTAATATTCCTTTCTTAAAATTATCATATCATATTTTATTTCATTTCTCTCCATCTAGATTCTCACATACACCTACTATTGGTTCCCCTTCAATTGAACAAGAGTTAAAAATTGAGGGAGAGAGAGATATAGAGACAAATAACTGAAGAGGCACTGTCATATAGCTTATGAGGAGCCTAATCATTGTGTGGTAGTTACAGATCCTAAAAATTAGTGAAGCACTAATGGATTATTAATGTTGTGATTTCATTAGTTACTATTAACTTGGACATATATCATAGTAAGGAAAAATAAATTACATATGGTGTAACACCCTGAAATTTTATGAGAATTATTCTTTTTAATTTCATTGATGTCTTGTGTTGTACGCTACACCAAAATTAGCTTCTACTATACCCAACATTGTATTAGCATGTAGTATACATGATACTTATCATTGCTCATGTTACACACAATTTCACATTTGTGTTGTAGAAATTATTCTATGAAACATTAATTATAGATTTTGTTTAATGTATAAATGAAATAAGTTTTGATTATGTTATACGCAACACCAAACAGAGTTAAACCAAAGTTTAATAACGAAAACATTTTTAATATAGGGTTATACATAATATAAATTAGACTATAAATATTCTTTATAAATCTAAAAATATTTCCTACATCATGGTATTTTATTTATAATTTTTATAAATTGAATAATTTAATTTATTTATGACATAATGATGATGAAGTAATTATCTTATTAATGAAATATTAACATAATTGATGTCATAATAACCAAATAAATATAATTTTAGACTTATTACAATGATTAATTAGGTTAATATGACATGTTACTATTTATTTAATTAAATTTTTTCGAACTAATAATGATGTTATTATTTTCAAAAAAAATCAATTACCAAATAGTGTCAAAATTGACATAAAATAGTTTTTAAAACAAATATTATATTATTAATTATAATTCTATTCCTAAAAACTATGGATAGTAAAAATGACTTAGATAAGGTTATATATATTAATAATGAACCACTTAGGGTTCATTTGGCTTGTTATAGTAAGTTTATCAACCATATAGTGTAAGAAAACAAGAAGACATAGTAAAAGTTAATTTATTTAACATAGAGTTAAATGTATATGATAAGGTTAAAATAGTTACCTAAACATGTCTAAAACCTATTGGTTGAAAATATTTCAACCCATACCCACTTTAGCTTAAAAATAAATCAATTTAGTGATATTATAAATAGAATATGTCTTTATTATAAAATAATATTTTATGTTTTTTCTAAGGTGCCCCTCTCCTCCCTTATAAAAGGTCACCTATTCCCTCCTCACTTTACATAATTTTTCGCCTTAAATCTTCACTAAAACCAGACCATTTCCCTTATCAACTTCCCTATAAACATTATAGAGGTTCCGGTCACCTCAAAATACCTACTCTAGTGCCTTAATAGGATGTTTAAAATAGGTGCCTCTAAGAAGAGGTAATCTCTTCTACTTATTCTTTCATGTTTCTTTCTTCTTCAACTTATTATTATTTAGTTTTTCGATGATAAAGTAATAAAATTAGTATCACTAATATACTGATATGTTATTATAAATATGAAACAACCCCATTTCACCTTCTATCCATCCTACGGAAAATGAAATCACCGCGCGTGCGTACGTACAGAATACCGTCTCCACGTTGTGGTGTAATCAATTTTTCCACCACCCCCTTAATTGGACGAGTATAATTGTGTAGAGAATAGATATATATAGTTTTTATAACATCATTTTTATTCTGAGATATTATATCATTCACACAAATTCAATTCAATAATTATGGTAATGATATCATCGCTCATGCGTACGTATGGATTACCATATCTAAGACGCGATGAGATTCATTCTCCATTTTAACCAATCAAGACTGATTATAAAGTATATATAATGAATAATAATGAAATATATTACATGATAGAGCTAATGGATTTATGTGTATATATATATATATCACTTACTTACTTCCATTCAATTCAATAAGGAATGGAAAACAACATTCATGCGAATGTACGACCTATCATCTCCATGAACGATGTATTTCATTTTATTTATCTATCTATTATATATATAGAGAATATATATTATATATAAATCATTATTTACATTATGTTTGTAATTAAATAATGATATAAGTAATAATCATATCAATAACCACAAGTCCAAACACGTACGATAAATAAAACGATTTTACCAAAATGCTACTTTAACATGGAATTTACAAAATAATGGGTAATATAATGTCATAAGTGAACCATATATGATATAACAACGAATATGATTCTGTAATAATTCAATGAAATTATTTAAATAATTATACATGAGGTTCGGATATGTACGAAGCATATCCGACCTAAGGTAAGGGATAACTTTTCCAATCTTGTTTTTATCCGAGATTGTTTAAGTGTAAGTATTTACTGGGGTTATATTTATCATCCATGTTCATATTTTCTAAAAATAGATTCATGTATGTTTAAATTCCTTTTTACCATTTTTTTTAATTTTACTACATGTTATGTAAGGAGTATTTTTCTGTTTACCATGCGAGATACTTTTTTTCATTTCCAGAAAAAGTATGAGAATAATGTTTTTTACTTATACGGCATGTACATATTTTTACGGTTTCATAAATCCTTATTTTCATGAAGCTTCCTACACAATATTTCATGATTATTTTCAAAAAAACCTTTTCTTTTATAATTACATTTCATTTTGTGAAAATAAAATGATTTTCAAGAATAAGGTATATTTTACTCAAGAATTCATTTCAAGTGTTTTGTCAAAACTATTTCCCACATTAGATGACATTATTTATTATGATTATGTTTCAAGTATAATGTCTCTATGATTTACATGATTTCACCTTTATTATGATGATATGATATCCATTTGTTTTATATGGATTACATCATGATGGAATGATGTTTATGAAACCCATTTTATTCTTTGGGTTATGATGAATGATTTATGTTTATTTTGTGGAACAATTAAGAATGATTTTATTATGAGATGGGTGGAAGCTATATCTCCCTCCAATTCATTGGGTAAAAAATTATACCTCGTGATATTGACATGGCTAGAATGTTAAGTTAATCTAGTTCAGAGTTACATGAACGGAACGAGGAGTGAACTCGATTCAGAAAGGGACATTCTCTACAAAGATGGTCTTGCCAGTAATGCCTTGGCTACTATAGAAATCACATCATGTGCTTAACGGTTTTCCATAATTACATGTTTTATTCCCATGAAATTTTATCATGTTTGATGTTCCTTTGTGATATATTCCTTATGTACTTCCATGATATTTGTCATTGCTCAACATTTTGATGTTTACATTTTATGTTCACGTTTTTGTATTCAAATTTTTATGGATTGTTTTGTGTTCTCTATGTTTACCCTTACTGAGAATTTGAGCTCACCCTTTTTATTTTTTCTTTTCCCCATGATTTAATGAAAGGTTCTAGGTAAGAAAACAAAAGGCGAAGATCTGTATGGGAGGTGTTGAAGATCTTTCACCACGATTAGAAGACTATATTTCGAGTTTCCAAAGACACTAAAATATTACAATCCTTGTGTGTCTGTTTTTGTTATGTAATTAGTATTCTAAAAAAGTAATCTAATGTCCACATATTTCAAGCTTTGGGTATCTATAGTTGGTATTAGAGGAAGGTTATAGTCAACCTTTGGAAGCTAGGATGTGAAAATCATAGTGAGAACACTAAGGATATGTCTAAGCATAGAACACAATATTGGTGTTTTAGAAATGGCCATTAATAACCTATGATAAGACCTTTAGTGTGAAATTTTATTACTGATTATGTGGTATTAATATTTTAATTAGTGTTTCTCACACTATGCTTCTTGGTTTTAGTCAATGGCTGGAACCCAAAGGAACTGTGTTAATGTTCAATGCGATGTACAATGCAATTATTGACCGCCTGAGAAACCAAACACTATGGGAGCCGGAATGAAAAATCATTTAACCATGCTCAGACAACTTTCTCAAGCTATGAATCATTCAGGACATCCAAACAAGAAATGAAATGAGCAAAATTATGTTGAATCCTTCTTGAGGCAGTGTCCACCTTCACATAGCAGGGCGTCTGATCCATTAGTGGATGAAAAATTGATTAGTACCACTGAAGAGATATTTTTAGTCCATCTATGTTCTGAGCATGATAAAGTCATCGTAGAAGTATATCGTTGGGATGTTGAAGCTGATCAATGGTTGAATATTATCAAGAATACAAGGCAATGAGATGAAATTGATTCCATGGAATGGGACGAGTTCAAGAACTTATTCTTCAATAATTACTTCCCTCGTATTATTCGAACAAAGATGGAGAATGTGTTTCTTGAACTGAAGCAAAAGGATGATGAATTTTTTGGGACTTACGAAGAAAATTTTACAAGACGTGAAAGGTACACTTCCAGAATTATTATCCAACCTGAGAGTAAAATCGATTGATTCTTTAGTGGCTTAAAACCAAGTCTTCCAACGGCGTTAGCCATAAGGGACTTCAATAGCTACAAGGAAATTGTTCGATTTTCTCTTAAGGTTGAGATGGAGATTGGAGTAACCCATCAGTCATATGTGATTGATAAAAGAGGAAAATGGAATTCATAGGAAAATCTATAGACCACACTAAAAAGAAGATGAATTTTCCTTGTTCTCAAATTGAGGAAAGAAACATGGAGGGAATTGTCTTAAACGGACAAGAAAATGTTTAAAGTGTGGGAAAGAAGGACCCAAATCTAATAATTGAAAAGGAAAAGTTTCAGATAACATAATGGAAAAGGATAATGGTTTTCCTTGGACATTGACAACAGTTAAATTTATTAAATGTGGAATGTATGGGCATTATGCAAAAAAATGCCCTAATGGAAAATATCAGGAAGGGAATAAGCATGGTTTTATGGGTAGTATTTGTGTTGATGATGATAAAGCGACTAAAAATGATATATGTGATGGAAGAAGTGTTGAGGAATAAAATGATGAATCTCAGACAATGTTTTAAGATGGTAGTGGAATGATTGTATGTTTATGAAGAGTGATGTTATATAGGTAATTTAATGGTACAATGGAATAAAGAATCATATAATGAAAGTTACACTATTGATTTTCCTAAATTATTTGAATGTATATGTTGAATGGTACTGGTAACCATGAATGGTTATTCAGATGTTTTTGGTATGAAGATGATATGTTCTTAATGAAAATATACGGAGAAAATAATATGTTTGATAGTATTCATGAGCTCATGACTGATAGAAAGTGATATCATGGTTTGAGTATATAGAATTTTTTGGATTTTGGTATGTGGAAAGAGTTACCTTTTGATAATATTCATGTTTTCAGTAAGGTTCTATGGTAATTTATGTTTCAAGAGAATACATGATTAAGTTATTCACATGATCCACAAGATATATCGGGGATAAATTATGGTATTCACAGGCTTGTTATGGGACCTTCCTAGTAATCTTTTTCATTATACAATAAGATTGGAAATATGTATTTTGGATAAGCCTAACGCTTGGAATGGATTATGCTGGAAATCAAATATTACTGTTTAAGATTAGAACCTTTATTTCGATATTGTTTCTGGAATGTTATAATGGTGATGTTTTAGAAAAAAGAAAACTTGTAGGACGAATGACAACTCGTCACGTTGAACAAAGTTGGGGGAATCGAACCCACAACTGAAGTGTGACATACCTTTATCACCTACCACTAGCCTACAGGAAGTACTTGGTTAGTAAAAACTTGTTTTATTATATTATGTGGTATGATATATGAAGTATAAGACCATTTTAGGAACCATATATGATTAATCTCACTATAGATGGACTTATGTACATTTAATAACTTTTTCTATCATTTTGTTTGAGACAGATGGAATGAATTATCATTCTATCGCATGATTTTCTAACACTTCATGGAACAAAATTAAATTTCATTTCTTTGAGAGATGATGTGTAAATTGTTCAAGGCACAAAAAATATTATGATTGTTCCAAAATCATGTAATTATTTCGTTTAATTCAATAATTCTTCATCTTTAGGGAAATGATCTTGAAAACAAAAATGTTGTACTAGTGTCCTTATATCTGATGAACCAGATTGTACCGTAGATCATCAAAAATTTATGGCTTTGTGATTTTTTTCTTCTTCATATCCATGTTCTCAACCACTTTATATCACAACATGATGGTTAGGTTTCTCTTCCATATCCATATTTTCACCTATGTTATCCTATGTGGAAACCCTGTGATTAGTTAATTTGGGTAGCCGTTATGTTTCATTATTTAGTTTATAAAATTATTTTTTGGTATTCCTTTTTATGATGTGGGATTCTATTAAATAATCTTTCAAATAGTAAACCATTTATAACCCTGATGAATTTCGAGGGCGAAATTCATTTTATAGGGGGTAGAATGTAACACCCTGAGATTTTATGAGAATTACTCTTTTTAATTTCATTGATGTATTGTGTTGTATGCTACACCAAAATTATCTTGGGCTATACACAACACCATATTAGCTAGAAGTATACACAACACTGTATTAGCTTTCAGTATACGCAACACTATTCTTGGCTCCTGTTACACACAATTTCATGTTTGTGTTGTAGAAATTATTCTACGCAACATTTAGTATATATTTTGTTTAATGTATAAATTAAATAAGTTTTTATTATGTTATATGCAACACCAAACAGAGCTTTCACTACACATATCCCTGACATGTATTGCATTACACGCAATCAAGACCTTCCTCGATAGCGTGTGTAGTACACAATACCATGTTCCACTAAACGAGATATTATTATAATATTATTATGAACTAGCCTTTATGAATAGTAATACCTAATTTTTGAAATTTAATATATTGTATAATTCAAAATGGACTTCATTTTTCGATTCGTAATATCTAAATAATCCTAGGGTGAATTTGTGGTATTTTTCTGAAAACTTTCAATTTTTGATGAATAGTGAAAACAATGGGTTACTATTTAAAAATCGAATTTTTATTTTATTGTTTATTTTATTTAATTTTATTTTTGTTCAAAATTGATGAATAATACCTCTATATGTTCTGTGTAATTCATTGGAGTCATTTTATAATAATTTTTGATATATGAAAACTTTATTGAACTTTTCACCGTCTTTACCCACCTCCTAGAAAATTTGAAAATTTATATAAAAGATAATTTTAATGATTCTATCATTGGAATTTCAAAAACTGAGAGACACGGTTAATATTAAGGAGTAAAATGTGTTTCAATAAGATAATAATAATTTTTGGTGAATAGTAACTTTTTACTTTTATTTACCACGGTTAAATGTAAATATGCTAATTAAGGGTAAAAATGTTATAATTATTACCCTAACACATGTCCTATTTCTATTGGATAAGTATAAATAGACCAAAAACAACCATAGGAATATAATATTATCATTTAGGTCCAGTTGTATTAGATTAGGACATTTATTATTATTTAATTCAAAGAAGAGTTAAAAGAGTTAAAATCAATGTTTAATAACTATGACATTTTAAATATTGGGTAATAAATAAGATAAATTAGACTATAAATATTAATTATAAATCTAAAAAGATTTCCTAAATAATGGTATTTTATATATAATTTTTATATATTAAGTTATTTAATTTATTAATGACACAATGATGATGCAATAATTACCTGATTAATGAAATAGTAACATAATTGATGGTATAAATATCCAAATAAATTTAATTTGAGACTTTTTATAACTTCAAATTATTTTTTAGGTTATTAATACTTGTTAGTATTTATTTAATTAAATTTTTTAGAAATAATCTTGCTGTTATGAGTTTCATAAAAATCAATTACCAAATAGTGTCAAAATTGACATAAAACAGTTTTTAAAACAAATTTTATATTATTAATTGTAATTCTATTCCTAAAAATCTATTGTTAAACAAAATAACATATATAAGGTTGTATATATTAATAATTAACCATTTGGGGTTCTTTTGGCTTGTTATAGTAAGTTTATTAACCATATAGTGTAAGAAAATAAGATGACGCAGTAAAAGTTAAATTATTTAACATAGAGTTAAATCCAAATGATATGGTTAAAATAGTAACTTAACTTGTGTAAAACCTATTTTTTCAAATTATATAGACCCATATCCACTTTTTCTTCGAAATATATCCATTTTGAGCTATTAGTAACCAAATATTTCTTTATTATAAAATAATATTTTAAATTTTTCCTAAGGGGCCCGTCTCCACCCTTATAAAAGGGCACCTCCTCCCTCTTCTCTTTACACAATTTTAAGCCTTCAAGCCCATAAAACACCTGACCATTGGCCTTATCAACTTCCACATAAACATTATAGAGTTTATGGTCTCCTCAAAAGACCAACTCTGGTGCCTTAAGAGAAGGCTTAAAAGAGGTGCGTCGAAGAAGAGGTAATCTCTTCTACCGATTATTTCAAGTTTCATTCTTCTTCAACTTCTTCTTCTTCAGTTGTCTCATTATAATGTTATAACATTAGTATCAATATAATACTGATATTTTATTATAAATAATAAACTACACCATTTCATCTTATATCCATCCTACAGAAAATGAAATCACCGCACGTGTGTACGTACGGAATACCGTCTCCACGCCATGGTGTAATATATTTTTCCACCACCACCTTACATGGATGGGTATAATGGTGTATATAATAACAATATATAGTTATTATAACATCATACTGATTCTGAGATATTATATCATACACTTCCATTCAATTCAATAATTATGGGAATGATATCCTCACTCGTGCATACATACGGATTACCATCTCGATGACGTGATGGGATTCATTCTCCATGTTAACCACTCAGGAATGATTATAAAGTATATATAATGAGTAATAATGAAATATATTACATGTTAAAGCTAATTTATATATATATATATATATGTCATCTACTTACCTCCATTCAAGTCAATAAGGAAAGGAAAACAACGTTCATGCGTATGTACGACCTACCGTCTCCATGAACGGTGTATTTCATTTCATTTATCCATCTATTATATATATATATACTGAATATATATGATATATAACTCATGATTTAAATTTTTGAATTAATTAAATATGTATATAATTAATAATAATATCATGAACAACATGTCCAATCACGGACGATAAATAAAACTATTTTACCCAAAACTCTGCTTTAACATTAAATTTTAAAAAGAATGGGTAATATAAAGTCATAAGTGAACCATATATGATATAATAATGAATATGATTCTTTAATAAGACAATGGAATTAGTTAAATCATTATATAGGAGTTTTGGATATGTACGAAGAATATCAGACCTAAGGTAAGGTATAACATTTCTAATCTCGTTTTTATCCGAGATTGTTTAATCGTATGTATTTACTGGGGTTATATTTATCATCCATGCCCGTATTTTCTAAAAATTGATTCATGCATGTTTAAAGTCCTTTTTACCCATTTTTTTTAATTTTACTACAATGTATGTAAGGAATATTTCTTTTTTTACCATATGAGGTATTTTTTTACTTTTCCGACAAAAGTATGAGAAGAATGTTTTTTTTACTTATATGGTATCAATGGATTTTTACGATTTCATAAAGCCTTATTTTTATGAAGGTTCCTTCACAATATTTTATTATTATATTAATCAAAATCTTTTTCATTTAATATTTCATGGCATTTTGTGAAAGGAAAATAATTTTGAAGAAGAAACGATATTTTCCTCAAAAATTTATTTCAACTGTTTTGTTAAAAATATTTTCCACATAAGATGACATTATTTAGTATGATTATGTGTCAAGTATAATATCTCTATGATTTAAATTGTTTAACTATTATTATAATAAATTATATCCATTTGTTTTATATGGATTACGTCATGATGGAAATATGTTTATGAAACCCATTTTATTTTTTGGGTTTTGATGAATGATTTATGTTTATTTTAGGGCACAAGTAAGAATAATTTCATTATGAGATGGTTAGGGCCTATATCTCCCTAAAATTCATTGGGTAAAGGTTTATATCTTATGAGATATACATGGCTAGAGTTGTAAGCGAATCTGGTTCAGTGTTACAAGACTGGAACGAGGAGTGAACTCGATTCAGAAAGGGACTTTGTCCACTAAGATGGTCTTGGAAGCAATGCCTTGGCTACTATGGAAATAATATCATGTTATTAATGGTTTTCACAATTACATGTTTTATTACAAGGAAATTTTATCATGATTGATGTTACTTTGTGATATATTCCTTATGTACATCCATAATTTATGTCTTTTCTCATGATTTTGATGTTTAAATTTTATGTTCAAGCTTTTGCATTCAAATGTTTATGGATTGTTTTATATTCTCTATTTTTACCCTTACTGAGCATTTTAGCTCAACCTTTTTATGTTTTCTTTCCCTTAGGATTTAAATAATGGTTTTAGGTAATAAGACAAAAGGGGAAGATCATTATGGGAGATGTTGAAGATCTTTCACCAGGATTAGAAGATTATATTCTGAGTTTCCCAAGACACTAAACTATTACAGTTATTGTGTGTCTATTTTTGTTATGTATTATGTATTCCAAAAAAGTATTGTAATGTCAATGTATGTCAATAATTGGGTCTCTACATATGGCACGAGTAGTATCACATCTATCTTAGTGGTGTATTTGCCGTATATTATTTTAATACCGCAAATCCTTTATCTGAGTTATTATAGGAGAGTAAGATTGATCCCAGGGATAGGCCATGTATCCCCATATATTGATATATATTTTTTGGATACATTTCAATCATTGGATGATGTTGGAATTATCGATCAGTATTGTAGACCTGATGATCGACATTAATATTTTCAACATGAGTGGAATGAAATCTAGCTCAGTTATTTATTGATAAGAGGTGACATCAAATAGGATATCAGATTCATGGATTGAATATGAATATATTCCATATAATATCTATTATTTTTAGTTTTTATTTTTCCATTTTATTCTCTTCAATGTTGATAATATTTCATTTGAATTCATTTATGGATTCATTTTATATGTTCAAGGTTTGGGGTGGCCATTAGTGATTTGTTTCACACCACCTATACGTGAACCTTGGTGTTCATGCATACCATAAGTATTATTTCAATTTTGATCATATTTGAAAACTAAATGGGACTAAGACCCATTGTTTCTTGATTTATCAGAACCTCTTGTGTGGATTTTTATGATCATGTTGGTCCAGTTCAACAGTCCCTTAGAGACTGGGTATGTGCATCATCTCAATGTTTATAGTAGATCCTTGTAATATTTTTTCTCTTCCCTTGTATAGTAAGTAATTTTTAATTGGTCTAATGGGAAATCATTATATTATGTATGAAATTTCTATTTGTGGATAATGTTTACTTTCATTTTATTATATCCCTATTTATACTTACCACATCCACACTGTGTTTATTTACTACTATAGATGATGTATAGCTATTTCAATTGGTTTATTTCAATATTATGTGGGCATATACTCACCACAAAAACACCCTTTCCCCCTCCAATAATCTAAAACCTCTAAAAATGGGGAGGAACACATAGGAAATTATGGAGAACCAGCCTGGGGCACCAGTTCAGTGGCGTCCAGGTTAGGGCATTACATACAGGAAAGATGAATAAGGAGAAATACATATTTCGATTATGATTAATTAAATAGACATATTCCAAAATAATAATCCAATATGGCCCATAAAAAACAATAAAATTATAATATAATTTTTTAATAATTATAAATAAAAAATTATTAATCAAAAATAATTATTAGTTAACTATTCTCTAATATTCAGATCTACCCAGCTTTTACATCGCTATTGAAGCACATTAATACCGCATGGTTATGATTCGTTCATTAAAAAAAAATTACTTCATGTATGGAAGTGGATAATTATTTAAAAAACATTATACTAATATAGAAATTGTAATAATATAAATATGTATTTCTAATGATAATCTAAAATCCAATAAAAGAATATGGTTAGATATGTTGTTATTTATGGGTCTCCCTAAAAATCACGATTTGATTAATAAATATCATGATATAAACCATATAAATATTAATATTAGTAAATTGTAATGTTTTTTCATAACATAGGACATAAAAATTAACCAGAACAATAAATTACATTCCATTATACTGAGTTAACATATTATTTTATATGATAGATTATATGAAAATAGATGCAATTACAGAACTTGTAATTTTACATTATCATATTAAAATAATATTTTTTTTATTTAATCCCCTTTACATCATATCCCAACCGTTATAATAAATATAAATTCATTTTCGGCACATAGGGTCCAAGAATGATTCTTTTAAATCATATAGAGTGTTTACTTCATCCAACTAGATTGAACTATAAATAAAAGATAATAAAATACTCATGCTCATTGAGTTAATATGTAACCCTTCCGTATCAATATTCAAGGAAATTCATGGTGGAGGTACCATATAGATGTTAAATAACTATTTTGATACAACATAGGCACATCCTTTCAATCCTTAATGGGTGATATAACTCATTTTCTTTCTCTTTCTTTTTATGAGTGCACAAATATAGATTCAACATTACAGATTATAGGATAAAGTTTGTAATGAATATTTATGAGTTCTGTATTGGTATTTTTAAATAATTATATAAATTTTAGTGGTTAAATCATCCCCATAAGTATTATATTGTCTAAAATAAAAGGTAATTACATTATAATTTTCATTGAATAAGAGAATATAAAAATTTAAGTAAATATTTTGATAATTTAACATGATAATGTGTGTTCCATTAAATATAAAATCCAAATTTTATTAGATTATATAATATAATAAAAATAATCAAGATTGATTCATTAATAATTTGTTAAAATAATATTTATCAGCAAGAAAAATTAGTGGATGACCTATCCAAACAAAAAAAATATTGGATTCTATATAGTTATGAAACATTTACCACTTTTATATACCTGAATAATTACCATATTAGATAAACCCCAAATATCCCAAAATTAGGTTCTCAAATAAAGGAAACACAAAAAAATTAATTATTTATAATTAATTAATTAAATTATTGAATAAAATATTTATAATCAACCACTATGTTTTTCCCCAACCCAACTAAAATAATTCCCTGGAATATAATGTTAACTAACATTGAATTTTGTGAAATAATAAAACATAAAACTCATATATGATAAGGGAATCATGAAAGAATGAATGAGAAGTAAATAATAGTGCAGATAAAAGACTTACATTTAATATGATGAATGAAAAAAGATGATATTCAGAATTCGGTCATTCTGTGGTAAGAAATCTTGAAATTAGTGAAATATTTGAAGATTGTTCACAACATAAAATTTCATGAACTAGAATTGAAATTGAGTAATATACAATATATATAAGATAAAATATCTAATTTCGTTGAGAAAAGAGTTACTTCCAAGGATTCATTTAATTAGATTCCAATTTATAGAAAGACACATTTTAATGTACTGAAGTGTTTGATATTATCAAAGGATAAATCTACTATAGGATCATATAACATTGTAACTTTTTTTTGATAAATATGTGTGTACAAAAATTATATTTGGTTCTTGTGCAGAATCAAATTTAAAAATTGAAAAAACAAGTGTGATGAAAATTTCATAGAAATCCAAGCCATCCTTAAAAAAGAAATTGATGAAGTGTATAAATTATTATTCCTATACGAAAGAAAAAATAAGAAGAAATATGCTACCCAAATTAATCAATATGTCCATTAAAATAATAATAAGTCATATAATAATAAATCGTGATTTTTTTCCTATTGGTGTTATTGTAGGATGTTTTTGAATCAACAAATTATTTATTTTAATGATATTTCATCGAATAGAAATTATAAAATATCCACTTTTAGGGGATGAAAAGAAAAAGAGAAGTTCAAAACATCACAACATAAGTATAAATTACAAAAAGGGTCCTAGTCTATCAAGAATTGTTATAAATACATTGAAAATGTCAGTGATTATTTCAAAAGAAGTGGTTATTATTATGACGAGTAATGGTATGTACCAATATTTCCCAAATAATCTATTTATTTTAAAAGAATACCAAAATAAAATGAGTAGAATTCCAGAAAATTATATTACATGTAAACCATGGTATGGGAACAAATGAAGAATGTTTTTAAACAAACAACTTCCAATATATTTGTGTAGAATGTTATAAAGACTGTCACACTTAATAAAAGTTGATTCTATTTTTAATGAAAGGTTACATAAATGACCATTTTGATTGTTATATAAACATGAATACTAAATGAATAATTTTTTTATCAAATAAAGAATCAATCCAGAATATTAAAAACATGTATGGTTTGGTGAAACACATATCTCATATCAAATATGAAAATTTTCTTAATAGGGTAACATGATGAATGATAACATTTTTTTTGATTTCTATAATATGTCTTGTAATTTAGGTAAAAAATATTTTACCCGAATTCTTGGATAAGAACAATTCATGATGCTGATATGAAAAACACCTATAACTTATTGTTCTAAAAATATTGTAGGAAAAAATGATTCTATACAGAAATTAATGAATGGTCATATCACTAAAAGATTGATTGATCATATAGCTAGAATAGTTTGAAAATGTAAGAAAGATGGAGAAGGTAGATAAAACTGATATTCCATTACTACATAAAGTGAATAATACTTTTAAATTTCATAAAATATTTGTGTTTAGAAGTAACTCTAAACCTTATTTCTCAAAATGAGGAACATTTAAGATCCAAATTATTCCCATATACACATTTTTATTTTATCTCTCAATGTTAATTGATGGTGAATAATTTGTTAATGAGGAGACGTGAATTTGATAACAGTTTTTTTTCCTTTGGAAATATTATAAATAATCTCATCAGATGCATATAGTGTATTCCCTAATAGATTACATCATGGTGAAGAAGTATTTAGTACCTCTATTATGGGGTATCACAGAAAAAACAAGATATCTTAATTCAATTTATATTTTGGAATATTAGAAGTTATAGTGATGTATGAGTAAGATAATTCTAAATTCTAGATATCTATAAGTTGATTATTGTAATATATGATGTATGATGATTGCATTATTATTTTAATATTGAAAAATCCACTCTAAAAGGGAGAGATTTATTATATGATGAAAGAATGGAAGTAAATATTGAAAGGGGAAATAAATTCAAGAATATGAACGATTTGAATATATATGATGATATGAATGTATTATTTTAGTTGAAAACTCTTATACAGCCCAAGATATAAGGATTCAATTTTCTTATCACATTCTGATCATTTACTGACAACAGTGATGTTTAGTTTTATCACTTTTGTTTTCAATGTGAATCATAGCTCTTGTAGACATAGTATTCATAATTTTATCTTAATTCTATGTTTGTTGTGATTCCATACTTCTATGATGTAAATTAGACTATATGTGTCAAAATATTGTATGTCCTCAATATTTGAGTTTTGGAGATAATAATTCTATCCCATATATTTAATTTGTTGTTATTTTAAATAATTAGGGGATGAAATCATTTAATATTAAAATTAAGTGATTATTAAAAATAAATATAGACTGAAGAACCCATGTGGTTTGTTGATGTTGAATTTTTTTTCAATTAGTCAAGGAGATGAAAAATTTAATTACTTCGAATTATTATGATTTTTGATCTGGTATTATGATCGATGACATTTGTAAATTGTTATTGATGATGAAATATAGATATCTAAAATTTTGAAATTACATGAAGAATATTTTTACAGTTAGTGGTGGTTGAATTTTGGACTTGGAAATTATATGAAAAATGGATAAGTGTTTTTTGATTAATAAATTATCTTTCCAACTATTAGAGTCAAGGGATATATGTGTAGCCACTAAATAGTTGGGAACATGGGTCGACCATAACAAACCAGGTCGTTTTTGTGGAAGAAGGTGTAAATAGCATGCCCATAGAGGTTCATGGATCATAGATGTGCCACAATACTGGGAGGCATAGTGGAAAACGAGTATACCGTTAGGGGAGTGCTAGTCTGTAAAGGTAGTTGACACCATATTCAAAACTGAGAGGCTACATAATGTTTTTTACAAAAGGAAGCACACTACTAAATGGTGTTTGATTGTGGGGTGAGATAAATATATGCACTATAGCTCCATCCATATATACATGGATTATTCCAACGTAGCCTAATCTAATCAATCAATGCCTTCTGATGAATTATATAGTTTTTTTCTACACCAAAAATATTCAAGTGCTTATGTGTTTCAGGTTTTTGATAGGTCACATTAATGTTTGATCAAGATAAAGATTATACTTATCTTTTGATCATTCTGATGATTTGAATGAGAGAAAATAAACATGAAACATATTTTTCATTAATTATAAATTATTAAACCATTTTGAAACAATGTCGAGAATATATGATATTATCGGTGATAATGAATCTAATGGTCTAAAATCATAATGTATGTCGATGTAAACAAATTAAAGGCGGATTGAGGAACACTAATCCATTAATATTAATGGATGAGCCCATAAATAAGGAAAAACTCTACTGTCTCTGAGAGGGTATTATTTCCAATGAATTTCAGCCATAGTGAACTTCTAGTTTATAAAATGAGCTCCACATAGTCTCGATATATGGGAAGAAAAAGAAAACCCTAAGAAACATTGAATTGTGTCTTTTATACTCAAATTTATTCATGATGAAGTTTTCTTATCCTTTTTGGTAGAGCATGATATTGATTATATCCCTATACTATAAAAATATCACCAAGAACATATAAATTACAATAATTGTCTAATGGATTTTATAGTGATTGTATACTCATGTATGAAGAAGGGTGTGACACCATGGTTAGTGGACATAAATATTGTGTGTATTGGGAATTTTCTTGAGTTGGGCACACAAACTACTAAGATTAGAAAAGTGAACTTTCAGTTGGTGAGAACTCAATTAATAAATGAATGGTCATGATTATTTACGTATAAACGGATGTGTATGGTAATTTGTGAAAATAAGTACATGATAAATTATTCATCTAAAGGTATCAAAGAGTTCATGTACAACATAAAGAATTTGAAAAGATATTTAATTATTTATTAATGTTTTAAGAGTGATAAATCAACACAATTGTATTCAAGAATTATGATTACATAGATGTTAATGTGATATATATTTCATAATATATGAGTATTGCGTGCATATTGAAGTTGGAGAGTTACATTATAAGACATATTTATACAAGATATTTAGTGACAAGTGAGGATAGGTATTTAGTATAAGAATTCATATTTTCCCAAGAAGAATTATATTGATGTAGATGGACTTCTAAAGGTGATAAATATTATTGACAAACAAAAACATATATTCAATGTTTTTCAAATTGTACATTAGAATGTGTGATCCAGAAAGGTTGTGGAGAATGATCAGGATATCATACAAATCATTAGATTATATACTTTTAAGAATAACAAGGATCCTATGAATGGGAGGTTTTCTTACTAGTTTTTGAAGAGGCTGGAGATATTTTGTGGTATAACTATTCGAATGGTTTGGGATTCTATCCAATCGAGGGAGAAGATTTGGTTTTTGGGGGGGGGGGTATAACCAAGATCACATTGTTTATCGAATAATGGTATGTTTTACTAGTTTGTTCATAAACCATTTTAATTAATAACAAGATTATAGTACATAATACCTATAGTTGGGTGTATAACGAAATGAGAAGGAGTAAGTATTAGTATATATTCTGGGAATAATATTTTATTATATTTTTTTCATTTACTATATGCATTTCATATAGGATCAACTCATCTTAATCAATGAAATGGGTTTAAATTAAATGTTCAAAAAGAATTAAAAAATATAAGTCACACATAAATCACCCCCTATCATTGTTACTACAACATCCATCGGACAATAAAAAATATACCATTTTAAGGAAAATTGGTTTTCAAACATTATTATATTGTGTAATAAAATATGACATCATCATTTAAATGGTTAATACCAAAACTTTTATCACCAAGAAATAGTGTTTTAAAAGAAAACTTTTTAAGGTGATTCATGAAAAATAAATTCCAATTAAATAAATAAGTTTTAGGTAAATATAAATATGGAAATAATGTCATAAAAGTGATTTTAGAAAACTCTATTATATATAGAGTAAAAGATGACGTTTTTTTAAAATTAAAAAATAATTTTTGAAAAGGTGAGGTGAGTTTTTTTTAAATAATTGACATTTAAAAAGGAAATTCAACTATGTATCCTTGAAAGAGAAAAAAAATGAAATCTCATAGAAACATTGAGTGAATGATAAAAAAATGGATCAATGAAGGATACCTTTTAAATAGATTAAAATTCATTTTTTAATACCATGTTTAAAAAGGTTAAAAAAATCAATTTGGAAATTGGGAAAGGGAATTGTGAAGATCAGAAGATATAGTACAATATTTGGTTTACTAATATAAAGGATAACATTAGTGCGAATATATAACATGTATATGGAATAAAAATGGGTTACATGGGATGGATGTTAATTACTCTTAACAATGTTATTGTATTTTGAAAAATAAATACATTATTTAAGGAACATTGAATTAAACATTAATTATTTTACATAGAGAGGAAAAAATTAAAATATAATATAATATTATAGAGGAAGAACGAAATCATGGAAAAATGTTGTTCATGAGGAAATATCATAATCATATGAAATATGTGTTAGTTATCAATTTCTTTTGTATAATAGTTTTTTTCTTAGTAAAGGACCATTGAAATTGAGGGCGTGAAATAAAATTTAAATTACATTGAGTAAAAATATCATATATCGAATAGTGAGTATGATAACCATTAGATGAAATTATTTTCCTAAAACAAAACATGTATCAAATAATAGAAATAGAGACTAAAACCCATTACATCATCAAAATCGTTTGATTAGATAACCCATATAAAGATGAAAATGAGATGGAATTCAAAATTCATTACATTTTGGGAAGAAAATGATAAATGAAATCCATATCCACTGTATACCTAAAAAGGGAAAATATTTTTGAATACAAATTATATCTTAAATTAGAAATATTGAGTTGAAAAAACCAATCCTTAATTAATGAATTAAGAAATTTAACTTTATCAAACTATATAAAATAATGAACTTAATAACAAATTTTAAGGAATTATTTATTCTAATAAAAAAATTTAAATTTCATTTGTATTAATTTATTATAAATTTTTTTGTTAGTTATATTATATTTTCGTCATCAAATATTATATGATTGGAATTTTTTATAACTTTTTTTATAATGTGGGTGTGGGTTATTGTTCAAAGATTAAAATTTCCCCATTATAATATAATTATAGACAATATAATATAATTTCAACAATTATTTATACTTCATTAATTTATATTCATAATTATTTATGTCATTATTCTCTATAATGAATTCATAGATTAGACTGTTTTGATAATATTCCAAAATTATTGGTGGTATCGTAATAAATATTACATATTTCAAAAAAAAACTACTGTAAAAATAAATCATTTTTTATTACTATTTCCACTTTTTATTAGTATTTCTGTTTTTGGGGTTACCTATGACACAAATTTATATTAGTTTTCATATTGGTGGTTAAACTAGCCCAGACAAGAACAAGTTATAATATAGGGGTGATTATAGTTATGATATAGATTATTTCCGTATAATACCAATATTATATAAGAAAAATTATTATATTTTTTTATTTTTAATATGAATAATAATATCTTTATATAATTTAATTATTAATTAAAAGCTACATGAAAAACAAAATATGTCACTTTCATGGTGGTTGTAGTCTGCATGTACACATGATTGATGTTTTTGTTATTCATGGATTAGCAGGAACCCATGGATTTGATTATAATTTTTTAATATTAATAATTTTACATATATAATTTTTAAAATTTATATGGAATTTTTGACCTATCCTTGGAATTGATGAATAATCAAGCTTGGCATTCATGGATGTGGTAGATAACATTTACACCTGATGATGTCTTCATTAATAAAATGGTTTTTGGAGGAAAGTATAAAATTCCTACTCCATTAGTATAATAATATTAAACAATTCTAGTAATAGTTACTTAAACATAATTTCAATGATATAATTTGATTATAGTATATTAACATGAAATGAATTAAGATAGCTCGGTTGAGAACATTACCTCTACTTTTTTATGTTCCCCCATTTTTAACACCATATGGATCCTTATCACAATATTTTCGAGGGGATGAGGTATCTAGTTAATGAGAAGCGAGTGGAGGTGATAATAGAGAAGATATTGGGTTAATATAATGATTTATAATTTTTGGATAAATTTGGTGGAGGTGTGCTCAATTTATATGTGAATGTGAATGCTATTTTTCTAATTTCAACATCTTTAAATTTAAAGATCACTTTTTTAAAATGGTAAGTGAATCCAAAGTGGATATTAATTTATTGGGGGTCTTAGTAAGTTAATTAGTACATGAATAATTAATTTTCATTGAGTTCGATGTTTGTTGTGAAACAAGGTATCAGACCCAATATTAATTTAGAGATTATTTTATTTATAAATATTCAGATTTTATATATATTGACTAAGATTAAACGAGAATATAATATCGATTTTATGGGGATTTAAAATTAATATTTTTTAAATAATTTATCCATATTTTTTATTCTACTATTTGGGGAATTATTTTTCATTCATACATCATGGTAATTTAAATAATTTATTTTGAAAATAATATTCATACAATTTTGAGGATATAAAAGTAGAAAATAAAGAAAACAGTTTGGTAGAGAATTGATTGATGAAACTAATACAGATTACTCCATTGAATAATTAATGTATCAAGGTTGGAGAATCAAAATAACATTGAATTACATTGTTAAAATTCATATCCCTTTGGGATGTAGTCATACAACCAAATCCTTTTTCTTAAAACAATGACACAGTAGACTTCCCTCACATCCCACCAATTACATTTCTCATTCGTCTTGTTTTTCTAAAACTATGGAAGGATATCAAAGAAAATAATGTTTCATTTTTACTTTTCTACAATTTCACTCTCATTTTATTAAAATTTGACATCTTGGGTTCAGTTTTAAACATTTTTTGATTCATTTTTTTGGGTTCATTAGTTCATGGTGAAGCCATTATAATTTTATGGACATTTTACCTAATATGGTATAAAGGACATTCATGATAGATCAACTAACCATTTTAGATTCATCATTATAATTGAACGACTATATATTATGTATTATTTAACTTATAATATATAATTTTTGTTTAATACAAGGAGAGCAATAAAATGAAGCCCTCAAATTTCAACCCAAATAATATTATATACATTATAAGGTGCACAATAAATTAAGTAGTGTTAATTCTTCATGGTGTATAGGTAAACATATTCATGGTATCAATTTTATCTTCATGAATTTTTATACAATGTAGTTTAAATAGCATCTATGTCAATTTTGTTGAAGATCTCAAAAATTAGTTTGAAGATATTTTTCTACTTGCTATATGATATTTTTTTCCATTTGATGGATCATATTTATCAATAGATTCAAGAATAGATGATTTATGGAATCCCCAAGTAATGTTTGTAGTATGTAATAATAAAGTGTGTATTTTTTCGTTAATATAACTAGAATGTTTGATTTATCTAATTCATTCATCATAAATATGAAATTATTTATATATTTTGAAATGTATTCCTCCACTTGATCCAACCAAAGTATTCATTTCCCAGTTTCTATAATCAAGGGAGTGGGAACTGTTTTTAATCCCCTATAATAAAGAAAATGGTAGGTGATATGATATTGGAATAGAATATGATCATTATATTGGAGTATCCATAAGTTTTGAAGAGACAAAACTAGTTAATTATGATATGCATGGTGTGGCTGGAAAGAATCGCTAGACTTCCTCGTAATATGAGGGAATTTTCAAAATATAGATAATAAGGGAATGATATTCATAAAGATTAATATTTTGGATACAAAAATTATATTTAAATCTATCAAGATGACAAAAAATACAACAATCCATATTTGTGATTCCATGGGGAGGACTTATATATTTTATATTCTAAATTGGAAATACAAATTTTATAATCGTAGACTCATGAGGAGGAACGCTATAATTACCATTGTCTCCATAGGAGTTGACCAAAAAAAGGGCAGTCTCTCACACTGAGGTAGAACACTATACAAATTTATTACATAGTACTTACCATTTATTATTATAATATATAGGCTATAAAGTTATTAGGATAGAGTGGTTTGGACTTTAGTTGGTCACATATGTAAATTTCAAAAGTAATTTTAAAACCAATTCCATATATTCCCCGCAAGAGGCACTCAATAGATATGCAATTTAAATGTTTTATAAATTAAAATATTATTAACCTCAAATATTAATCTTTTAAAAGATTAATTTTATAGAATCTATGTTCATTGAATAATATATGGGTTTCCATTCATTATGGAAATTACATTCATTGTTTCTAAAATAGAGTGTTTTCATATTTACTATAAGAAATATGGATGTAAGTGATATTTCCTCATTTGGATGATATTTTCTAGGAAAACATTATTGGGATTGAATAATTTGGAGAAATTTATGGAAAATTTGAAAAAAATATTTAAGGATAATTTGAAGTCCAATTCATATAAGAAAAATATTAAGGGGGAAAATATTGATGATATCTATATAGTTAATGACCAGAATATTGCTGACTATTTCACATGGGTGAATAAAATATTTAGTTATATACGTGTATTTAGAAAAAATATGGATGATTATATATAATTCAAAAATAGTGACAATCAATCTATATAGATTCAATTAAAATCATTTACTAATTGAAGATATGGATGAAATTTCACCTTATGAGTTAAAAAATATGATTAAAGGTTATGAGATGTGAGATGATCGTGTTTTTAATAATAAATCTATGGAGGAGAAAGAATTTAATGCCATAAAAAAATAAATACCAACTAAAAGGAAGTGGATAATTGTAGTAAAAAATAGAAAAAGTATAAGAGTGAATAAAATCAAAAAATAATTATTTGATACAACATTAAAATTCAATAAATTTTATACGGTATCTATTTTGGAATCTCTTAATAAAATTCTAAATTTGAGGAGGATTGAAATTTTTTTGTATACTAACCATGAAAAAATTATAGTGTTGATTATTATTTTATAAAGGATTAGGAAAACCCTTAATGAAATTCAAAAGATATACCATCTAAATGATAAAATAAATTTGATGATGGAAAAATATTAATACATTCTAGAAATAATAGGACTATGATAGGAAATAAAAAATATGACTTCAATTTATTAAGTAGTAATTATAAGGAATAGATTTTTATAAGACTCATGAATGTCATAGAACACTTATAAATAAAATAAGACAACCCATTAAGTGATGAACAATGATTAGAAACAAAATTAGAATCCTTTTTGTAAAACGAGTTTGAATTGTTCCTTTAATATAACACACTACTAAAGTACTGTAGAGACCTGAAGCTTGACGTACATGGATAGTACATTACTTTTTAGGAATACTTAGTACATAAAAAAACACACACACAAGGACCATAATAGTTTAGTGTCTTTGGAAACTCGGAATATAATATTCTAGTCGTTGTGAAAGATCTTCAATATCTCCCATAAAGATCATCTTTTTTTACCTAAAACCTTTCTTTATATCCTGGGGAAAAGAAAACGTAAAAGTGTGAGCTCAAATTTTCAGTAAGGGTAAACAAAAGAAATATCAATCACATCATATTCAAAAGAACATAACATTTTGTAAATATTAACATACAAAAGAGATCGTAATATCATAACATGGGATAAATCATAGTAGTGAAATGTAATCCCAATAATCATAACATAAAACATGAATCTTTTTGGCATACACACATAATCATAGAGAATCATTTCTTATTAGTCAAGACTCATTGCCAAGACTATATTAGTGGACAAAGTCCATTTCTGAACCGAGTTCACTCCTCGTTTCAGTCATGTTTCACTAAACCGATATAACATGTTGTTCCAGCCATGTCTATCTCATGAGATATAAAATCTTTACCCAATGCATTGGTGGGAGATATTGGTCCCACCCATCTCATAATGATACCATTATTATGTGTGCCACAAAATCATAAACCATACATCATAGCAAAACCCATGTAATAAAATTCGCAATCTTTAAACATCATGATATCATAAAACAATTCATATAAGATAAAATAATTCATAAAAATATTTCCATCACAACATAATGAAATCCATGTAATAATAGGGATAGAAACAGAACCCTTTATTATCGTAGATGGAAAATAATTTTGATAAAACACTTGAACTACATTCTTGAGGAAAATATCTTTTCAACTTCAAAAACATTTTCCCTTTCATAACATGCCATACAATTTTAAACTAAAAGAAGTTGATTAAAAATAAACTTGAAAACATTTAAAGCATGATTCTTGGATTTTTTTTTTAAAAAAATTCATTCATGCCGTATAAGTTTAAAAAACATTCTTCTCGTACTTTTGTCGGAAAAGTCAAAAAGTACCTCGTACGAAAAATAAAAAAAGGTTCCTTTCATATCTTTTACTAAAAACTCACTGAAGGGTAAAATTGGATATAAACTATTGTATAAGGATATAAATATTACATATTGATGAAACATGGATGTGGTTGACAAAATACACCCCAGTAAATTCCAATGTATAAACAATCTCGGATAAAAATGAGATTGTGATATTTCCCTTACCTTAGGCCTGATTTGCTTCATAATTGTCCGAAACTCCTGTATAATGATTTAAATAATGTCATTTACTTATTCCAAAATCATAATCATTGTTATGATATCATATATGGTTCACTTATGGCTATATATTACCCATTCTTTTGTAAATTCCATGTTAAAGAGCGTTTTGGGAAAATCGTTGCATTTGTCATCCGTGTTTTGATTTGTAATAATTCATATGATTACGTAGATCATGATTACTTAAATACATAATATAAAACATTATTTATATATAATATATATTCAGATTATATATATATATATAATAGATCAGTAAATGGAAAGAAATACATCGTTCATGGAGACGGTAGACCGTACGTACGCATGAACGCTGTTTTCTTTTCCTTATTGAGTTGAATGGAATTAAGTAGATGAAATACATATATATACTCATAAATACAGTATCATTATTATGTCATATATTTCATGATTACTTATTATATATACTTTATAATCATTCATGAATGGTTAACGTGGAGAATGAATCTCATCGCATTGTGGAGATGGTAGTCCGTACATACGCACGACCGAGGATAACGTTCTCATGATCGTGGAATTATATTGGAGTGTATTTATACTATTTAAGAATCAATATCACTTTACAATAATCATATATAGTTAGTATGTACACCATTATACCCATCCAAGTAATGTGGTGGTGGAAAATAGATTACACCACGGCGTGGAGACGGTATTCTGTACGTACGCACGCACGGTGATTTCATTTTCCATAGGATGGATAGATGGTGAAATAATGTTGTTTCATACATATAATAACATATCAGTGTA
This sequence comes from Viscum album, assembly GCA_963277665.1. NCBI lineage: Eukaryota > Viridiplantae > Streptophyta > Magnoliopsida > Santalales > Viscaceae > Viscum > Viscum album. Next base: position 276,044,406 of record OY728120.1, read on the forward strand.
TTATTGATACTGATATTATTACTTCATAATGAAACAACCTAAGAAGAAGAAGTGGAAGAAGAAATAAAGTTGAAAGAATTGGTAACAGACATTACCTCTTCTTTGAAGCGCCTCTTTGAGATCTCCTTTTAGGACACTAAAATTGGTCTTTGAGGAATACCAGAACCTCTAGGATGTTTATAGGGAAGTTTAGAAGTGAATTCGGCAGGGTTTTGCCGATCTTGAAGGCTCAATGTGGTGTGAGGAAGAGAGGGAGGAGGTTCCCTTTTATAATGGAGGAGAGGGGCACCTTTGGAATAACTAAAAATATTAATTTATTACAAAGCCAAATTCGGTTTTAAATAGCTCCAAATTGATTTATTTCGAATCTAAGGTGGGGATGGGTCGAAATAATCTCTTCCAATATAATTTAAACAAGTTTAGGTTCCTATTTTAACCTTATCATTTATATTTTACTTTAAGTAAGATAATTTTACTTTTACCGTGTCTTTTTGTGTTCTTACACTATAAGGTTAATAAACTTACTATAACAAGCCAAACGAACCCCAACTTGTTTATTATTAATATATATAACCTTATCCATGTCATTTGGCTGAACCTTATATTTTTAGGAATAAAATAACAATTAATAATATAATATTTGTTTTAAAAACTATTTTATGTCAATTTTGACACTATTTAGTAATTGATTTTTGTTAAAATCATAACAGACTGATTAGTTCAAAAAAAGTTAATTATATCAATAATAACTTGTCATATTAACCTATAAAATTAGTTTAATTCATAAAAAGTCTCAAATTACATTTATTTGGGTATTTATAACATCAATTATATCAATATTTCATTGATATGATAATTACTACATCATCATTGTGTCATAAATAAATTAACTTATATAAAGTCTAAAAATTACAAATAAAATACCATTATCTAGGAAATAATTTTATCTTTCTAATTAATATTTATAGTCGAATTTATCTTATGTATAACCCTATATTAAAAATGATATACTTATTAAATGTTGATTTTAACTATTTTAACCCTTCTTTAAATAAATTAATAATCAATGTCCTAATCTAATCCAAGTGGGCCTAAATGGTCATATTTTATTCCTAAGGTTGTTTATGGTCGAATTAAACTTATCCAATAGAATTAGAACATGTTTTAGGGTAATAATAATATCATTTATACCCTTAATTACCCTACTTACTTTTAACAGTGGTAAAAAAAGTAAAAAGTTACTATTCGCCAAAAATTATTTTCATCTCATTGAACCACATTTTACATACTGACGTCAACCGTGTTTCTCGGATTTTTGAAATTCCACTCATAGAAGTGGTAAAATTATGTTTTTTGAAAAATTCATTTTTTTAACTGCCACTTAGTGGTTTCACTATTTATCAAAAAATGATAGTTTCCAAAAAGATACCAAAAATTAGGCCTAAGCTATATTTGATATTATGAAAGGAAAAATGATGTCTATTTTACCAAATTAAAAACATATCAGTTGCATTACTTAATTTAAAAATAAATTTCTGTCGTCAAAACAAATAGTGTGTTTTTAAGAGATAATAACTATCAAAAGATTGACATTTGTTTATGTCTGGTTTAAATATGAAATTACATTCAATGACCAACATTGTATTAAATTGTAAAAATATATTCTAAATATACTTTGAAACCACTGAAATTAATAATTTACCACTGTTAATTATTTCGATTAAAAAAGTTGTTTTTAATTAAAATTTAGTAATTTTCACTATTCATCAAAAAATGAAAGTTATCCGAAAAGTACCACAATTTCACACTATGCTAATTTCAATATTACGAATCCTAAAATGAAGTCCATTTTGAAAAATATTATTTACAAAATTACAAAAAGTGGTTGTTACTATTCATAATGGCTAGTTTTAATAATATTTTAATAGCATATCATTGTTTAGCGAAACTTGATATTGGGTACAACACACGCTATCGCGGAAGGTCATGTTTGCGTGTAATGAAAACAAGTTAGGGTTGAATGTTGTGCAAGACTCTTTTGTTGTAACGTACAACATAAGACATCAATAAAATTAAAAATAATATTTCTCATAAAATCTCGGGGTGTTACATTCTACCCCCCTTAAAATGAATTTCTCCCTCGAAATTCATTGGGGTTATATATATGGTTTACTACTCGAATGTTTCTTTAATATAATCCCACATCGTAAAAAGGAATGCCAAAACTAATCTTTAAAAACTAAAGTATGAAACATAACGGTTACCCAAATTAACTAATCACTGGGTTTCCACATAGGAAAACTTCGGTGAGAATATGGATCTGGAAGAGAAACCTAACCATCATGTTCTGATGGAGATTGGTAGAGAACATGGCTATGAAAAATCCAACAATCATAAAGTAATAGATTTGTGATGATCTAAGGTACCATCTGATTCATTGTATATAAGGGATCTAGGACAACATTTTTGGTTTTCGAGATCATTTCCCTAAAGTTGATGAATTAAAAGAAATACTTACATGATTTTGGTACAATATCACTGTTGTTCGTGAATTGATCAATTTACAATTCATCCCTTAAAGAAATGAGGTTGAATATGTTATTCGTGATGTGTTAGCAGATCTTGAGATAGAATGATGGGTCATTCCATCTGTTTCAAACAAAAGGTTAGCAAAAGTTATAAGTCCATCTTATGGTTAGAGTAATCGTATATGGTTCCAAAATGAACTTGTACTTCATATATCATACCGCTTAATAAAATAAAACCAGTTTCTACTAACCAGGGACTTCCTGTAGGCCAGTGGTATGCGATAAAGGCCAGTTGCACTCCGGTTGTGGGTTTGATTCCCACAACCTTCTCCGACGCGATGGGATGTCACCCATCCTGCAAGTTGTCCTTTTTCTAAAACTATATTACTATAAAATCCCATCAATAATATCGAAAAAACTTCTATCCTTAAACAATACTAACTTATGTCCAACATAATCCATTCCAATCTTTAGGAATATCCATAATACTGCAGTCCACTCTCATAATATAGTGAAAACGATTACCAAAGATTTAATACCATCGCTGATCCCCATATATCATAAGATATGTCTTGTTGATCACAGTCCAAACATTCTAAGGCCTTAATCATTTATTCTCTGGAAAAATGAATACCCATTGAACCTTTGTAAAAACATGAATGCAGTTAAAAGTTAATACATTCCACATACCAAAATCCTCAAAATTATATATACACAAACCATGATATCACTTAGTCCTTATATCAATCATGAGCTCATGAATACAATCAAACATCTCATTATCTTCTTATTCCTTCATTATGTGCATATCATCTACTTTAAAAAAATATCTGAATAACCTTCCATGGTTACTTGTATCATTCAACATATACTTTGAAATACTTTACAAAAAACAATAGTGTAAAAATCCTTAGATGATTCTTTATTCCATAGAACCATTAACTATACAACATAACACTCGATAAACATACAATGATTCCACTACCTTCTAAATCAACTGACTGAGATTAAACACTTATTTCAGCTCATATATTATTTGTAGTCTCCTCATCATCATCCTCATAAATACTACCCATATGACCAAGCTGATTCTCTTTATGAGATTTTCCCTTATAGAATTGGTTTGCATAATGCCCGTATATTCCACATTTAAAACATCTAATCATTGTTGATGTCGTAGCCACACCATTATCCTTGTCCATGGTGTAAACTGAACATTTTATTTTGCACTTAGTGGCTTTGTTTCCTTCTTTTCCACACCCAAAGCATCTTCTAGTTCCTTTGAAATAATCTCCCGGATACCTCTTCCCACATGATTTACATGAGAAAATTGAACTTTCTTTCCTCTATGATCATCCTGAAACTCCATCTTTCTCTTATTATCTGAGTCGGGAAACATACCAATGTTGAGATTATTGGTCATATTATGAGATTGCTGATTAGGCATAATAACGATGTTTGGACATCCAGATCCCATTTCCTTTGGTTTCTCATGAAGAATATCATTCCATTGTCTGTCATATCCTCCATTATCGTGAATCTTCCTATTTCCAGCCATTTTCTAAAACCCAAAATGAATAGTGTGAGAGGAAAAAATCATGTTAGGGAAAACAACATAGTAAAGGGGGAGTTCCCTCAATATATAAGAACATACGTTAAATTCTACGATCGTTACCGTAGTTCTAGGACTATATCCTATACGTATACTTATCCTTAGGGACATCCCCCAATATACCTTATAAATATATCTAGGGATCTCACTAACGTTTTCGCATCCTAGTTTCCAACGGTTGACTAAACATTTTCTCTGATACCAACTGTAGAGACCCGAAGCTTGATGTACATGGAAATTACATTACATTTTCATAATACTTAGTACATAAAAAACACACACACAAGGACCATAATAGTTTAGTGTCTTTGGAAACTCAGAGTATAATCATCTAATTGTGGTGAAACATCTTCAAAATCTCCCATAAAGATCATATTTTTTTTACCTAAAACCTTTCTTTATATCATGGGTAAAAGAAACCTTAAAATGGTGAGCTCAAATGATAAGTAAGGGTAAGAAAAATAAATATCAATCACATCATATTCATAAGAACATGACATTTTGGAATTCTTAAACCCCAAAAGAGATCATAATATCATAACATGGGATAAATCATAGTAGTGAAATGTAATCCCAATAATCATAACATAAAACATGAAAATTTGTTCCATACACACATAATCATATAGAATCATTTCTTATTAGTCAAGACTCATTGCCAAGACTATCTTAGTGGAAAAAGTCTATTTCTGAACCGAGTTCACTCCTCCTTTCAGTCCTGTTTCACTGAAACGGTATAACCTGTCGTTCCAGCCATTTCTATCTCATGAGATATAAAATCTTTACCTAATTCATTGTTGGGAGATATATGTCCCACCCATCTCATAATGATACCATTCTTAGGTGTGCCACAAAATCATAAACCATACAACATAGCATAACCCATGTAATAAAAATGGGAATCTTTAAACATCATGACATCATAAAAAAATTCATATAAGATAAAAGAATTCATAAAAATATTTCCATCACAACATAATCAAATCCATGTAATAATAGGGATAGAAATATAACCCTTTATTATCATAGATGGAAAATAATTTTGATAAAACACCTTAACTCCATTCTTGAGGAAAATATCCTTTCTACTTCAAAAACATTTTTCCATTCTTAACATGTCATATAATTTTAATCTAAAAGAAGTTAATTTAAATTAACCTTGAAAACTTGTAAATAATGATTCTTGGAATTTTTTTTAAAAAAATCCATTCATGTCGTATAAGTTAAAATAACATTCTTCTCGTACTTTTGTCGGAAAAGTCAAAAAGTACCTCATATGAAAAATGAAAAAAAGATTCCTTTCATATCTCTTACTAAAAACTCACCGAAGGGTAAAATTGATATAAACTATTGTATAAGGATATAAATATTACATATTGAGGAAACATGGGTGTGGATGATAATATATACCCAAGTAAATTCCAAATTATAAACAATCTCGGATAAAAAGGAGATTGTGATATTTCCCTTACCTTAGGTCTGATTTGCTTCATATGTGTCTGAACCTCCTGTATAATGATTTAAATAATGTCATTGACTTATTCCAGAATCATATTAATTGTTATGATATCATACATGGTTCACATATGGATTTATATTACCCGTTCTTTTGTAAATTCCATGTTAAAGAGCATTTTGGGTAAAATCGTTTCATTTGTCGTCCGTGTTTTGAATTGTAATTATTCATGTGATTACTTAGATCATGATTACTTAATTCCAGAATATAAAACATGATTTATATATAATATATATTCATAATATATATATATATATAATAGATCAGTAAATGGAAAGAAATACATCGTTCATGGAGACGGTAGACCGTACGTACGCATGAATGCTGTTTTATTTTCCTTATTGAGTTTAATAGAATTAAGTAGATGACATAAATATATATACACATAAATCCAGTATCATTATTATTTCATATATTTCATGATTACTTATTATATATACTTTATAATCATTCATGAATGGTTAACATGGAGAATGAATCTCATCGCGTCGTGGAGACGGTAGTCCGTACGTACACACGATCGATGATATTGTCCTCATGATCATGGAATTATATTTAATTGTGTGTATACTATTTCAGAATCAATATCACTTTAAAATAATCATATATAGTTATTATTTACACCATTATACCAATCCATGTAAGGTGGTGGTGGAAAATAGATTATACCATGGCGTGGAGATGGTATTCCGTACGTACGCACACGCAGTTATTTCATTTTCCGTAGGATGGATAGATGGTGAAATATGGTTGTTTCATACTTATAATAAAATATCAGTATATGATTTACACTAATGTTATTAATTCATAATGAAACAACCTAATAAGAAGAAGTGGAAGAAGAAATAATGTTGAAAGAATTGGTAACGGACATTACCTCTTCGTTGAAGCGCCTCTTTGAGATCTCCTTTTAGGGCACTAAAATTGGTCTTTGAGAAAGAACCAAACCTCTAGGATTTTTCTATGGAAGTGGAGAAAAGAATTTGGCAGGGTTTGGTCTAGCTTGAATGATAAATGTGGTGTGAGGAAGAGAGGGAGGATGTTCCCTTTTATAAGGGATGAGAGTGGCACCTTTGGAATAACTAAAAATATTATTTTTTTTATAAAGCCAAATTCGGTTTAAAATAGCTCCAAATTAATTTATTTCGAAGCAAAGGTGGGGATGGGTCGAAATCCTCTCATAAAATAGAATTTAGACAAGTTTAGGTTCCTATTTTAACGTTATCATTTATATTTAACTTTAATTTAGATAATTTTACTTTTACCGTGTCTTTTTGTGTTCATACAATATAAGGTTAATAAACTTACTATAACAAGCCTAACGAACCCCAATTTGTTTATTATTAATATATATAACTGCATCTAAGTCATTTGGCCAAACCTTAGATTTTTAGGAATAAAATAACAATTAATAATATAATATTTGTTTTAAAAACTATTTTATGTCAATTTTGACACTATTTAGTAATTGATTTTTCTGAAAATCATAGAAAACTGATTAGTTTGAAAAACGTTAATTATATCAATAAAAACATGTCATATTAACCTAGAAAATTAGTTTAATTCATAAAAAAGTCTGATATTAAATTTATTTGGGTATTTATAACATCAATTATGTCAATATTTCATTTATAAGATAATTACTACATCATCATTGTGTCATAAATAAATTATCTTATTTAAAGTCTAAAAATTACATATAAAATACCATTATGTAGGAAATCTTTCTATAATTATAATAAATATTTATAGTCCAATTTATCTAATTTATAACACTATATTAAAAATGATATACTTATTAAACTTTGATTTTAACAATTTTAACCCTTCTTTAAATAAATTAATAATAAATGTCCTAATCTAATCCAATTGGGCCTAAATGGTCATATTTTATTCCTAAGGTAGTTCTTGGTCTAATTACACATATCCAATAGAATTAGGACATGTGTTAGGGTAATAATAATATCATTTTTTCCCTTAATTACCCTATTTACTTTTAACCGTGGTAAAAAAATTAAAAAGTTACTATTCACAAAAAATTATTTTCGTCTCATTGAACCAGATTTTACATAATGACATCAACCGTGTCTCTTGGATTTTTGAAATTACACTCACAGAATTGGTAAAAATATGTTTTATGAAAAATTCATTTATTTTAACTACCACTTAGTGGTTTCACTATTAATCAAAAAATGAAAGTTTCCAGAAAAATACAAAAAATTAGTCCTAAGCTATATTTGATATTATGACCTGAAAAATGATGTGTATTTTAACAAATTAAAAACATACTAGTTTCATTACTTAATTTAAAAATTAATTCCCGTCGTCAAAACAAATAGCGTGTTCTTAAGAGATAATAACTATCAAAAGATTGACCTTTGTTTATGTCTGGTTTAAATGTGAAATTACATTCAATGACCAACATTATTTTAAATTGTAAATATATATTCTAAATATACATTAAAACCACTCAAATTAATAATTTATCACTATTAATTATTTTTATTAAAAATGTTGTTTTTAATTAAAATTTAGTAATTTTCACTATTCATCAGAAAATGAAAGTTATCCGAAAAGTACCAAAATTTCACCCTAAGCTAATTTCGATTTTCCGAATCAAAAAAATGAAGTCCATTTTGAAAAATAAATTTTACAAAATTTAAAAAAGTGGTTATTACTATTCCTAACGTCTAGTTTTAATAATATTTTAATAGCATGTCATGGTTTACCGAAACTCGGTATTGCGTACAACACACGCTATCGCGGAAGGTCGTGCTTGCGTGTAATGAAACCAAGTTAGGGTTGCATGTTGTGCAAGACTCCTTTGTTGTAACGTACAAAACACGACATCAATAAAATTAAAAATAATATTTCTCATAAAATCTCGGGTTGTTACAAGTCTGAAAAAAAAATCATTGAAGAATGGGTTATAATGGAAAAAAGAAAATGAAAATATCATCAACAACGATAATGCTCCTTTTGATGAATTCAATAATCTCAATGTAAAACATATAGGGGGAGATAAAATTTTGGTGGTGGTCAAGAAGAAGGTTACTGCTATTGAAAAATAACTAAAAATAATATAATTATGGTTTATTATGGTAGAAAATACACTTGAGAAAATTTAAATTTGAATACTATAACTCTACAAAAATAAAATTTGAGTACCCCTAGGATATTGAGAAATATTGAATAATACCTTTAGTAAAATCTTCACATGCAATACACAAAAATGATATATTTATTTCTACTATCAATGTGTGTAATAAGGTATTATTTGTCAAAATCTAATTTTAGGAAAAAACTCATAAAATTAACCTTAAACCTAAAATATGATTGTTGGAAAATTTAACAATAATAGTTATATAAAATTAACGAATAATGAGAGTCAATATTTTCCATGATGTCAATCTTTAAATTCTATACAAATACATCTCTTTTATAGAGTAATAGGTTTCAAATTCTATTTATAGTTATGTGGAGTATTCAACAAACAATAATGTGATTTATTAAAAAATATGTAATATATAAGGAATCATAAACTGTATGAATCAATTGGTGTTTTTTATCCAATGAATATAAGATACAATCCTATAATGAAGTGGGTAGGGAATGAATATAAGTCTATAATACATATAAAGACAATTTTAATTTCCTTAATTGGAGATCTGGATTATATAAATTTAAATGTTACATTCATTTAGTTCAATGTTGGTTGTGAAACAAAGTACAATTTTATTTAACTCCTTGGTTACATATTTTTTTACGATAACATTGTAAACAAATATTTTAATTATAAATTGTTAATAGATTTATTATAATCAAAAAAATTACTCATAAATGGAAAATATATTATGTTTTGAACTATATTCCTTTAAATATCCAATAAAATAATTTTATGAATTTGAAAATAATTAACAAAATATTAACTGGACAAATTATCACAAATGATAATTTTGACACTATCAAAATAATTTGACTTATAAAACTAAAAAAAACTATATTATGAATATAATTCATTCAGACATATCTAAAATATCATATAGATATATATGTTACAATATAAACAACAACTAATTCCAAATATTTCAAAATTAATATTTTTAAAATCAATTATATTAATTTTATTTTATTTAAATAAATATTGTATTAGAATTTGAAAATCATTTTAGGTAATTATATAATTTAAATAAAATAAATATAAATTTATATAATGAAAATAATTCAATTAATATCATAATAGACATTTAGATTAAGTCATATCTTAATTTACCAATGTAGACACATAAAAGCTATTAAACACAAATAGAGTGACATTTTGTAACTATCGTTGATTTTGTATAATATGTAAGTAATTTTAATGGATGATTATCCATTAAACAACTAAAAATAAAACCTGTAGTTATTAGGATAGAATATAATTTATTATATAAATTTATTTTATGATTAGTTAATGGTAATACCCAAATCTTTTGGTTTTAAACCTTATTTGTCCCTATGAACTCTTACAACGACAACAAGGATGTTTACTAATTGAGGGTTAATGTTGTTACTATAAAATGAATGATGACATAAAATTGTATCATGGATTAAATTTCCATTATTATCACTAACATTTGGACAAATATTTAATTTTAATGAATTTATATAATTTAGTACAATATTATTTACTGCAAAAAAATCATAAATTCGATTTAAAAGACAATTCTTTACTTTGCCTTTAATAATATGATGATAATAGTTATAATTCTATTAATCAGTTTTATTACATTCAAAAAATATCATTTTGATCTATATAATGATTTTATTAAATAAATTATCTTAAATTATATTTATTTTAATATTTTCAATGGTATTTATTTTCCATTTCCATTAATGAAATAATTATAACATCAACGTTGTTTATGAATTTAAGGTATATATATCATCACGAAGAATATAAAATAAAATACCATAATGAAGATAAATATTTTATATTTAAATTTACTATATCGATTAATATTTACACCTAGATAACCTTATGTTAAAATTTTTATATTTATTAAAAATATGAGTGTGACTTATTTCACAGTTATTTATTTAAAAAATTATAAATATCATAATCACATAAAAAATGGAAACCAAAGGCCATATATTCGATCCATGAATTATTATGGGTAAATATTTCTAATAAAATAATATTGGTTAATGTTTATGGGAAATTTTATAGTACATATCATATATTTATTAACCTTAATTACCAATGTTAACAAAAATTTTCAAGGTTTCTATTAGAACTGAAAAAATATAAAAGGGGTATATTTAGTAAATATAGATCTCTAGATTCCAATTGTGGAAACAATTTTTAAAATTTCAAAATATAGAAGTTTAAGGATTTTATTTAAAATTAAACTAATAAAACACATCCCAAAACTATTTTTCAAAAAAATACTCTTTTTTAAATATAAAATTTTTTTATAATATTTTCATGTATTAATTCCATTATAAAAAAACATAATAGTTATATAATAAATAAATTTAAACAAATACTTATTTTAAAAAAATTAAAATTTAATTGGATCCTATAAATACTTGGAAAATATATTTTTAATAATAATACTATATTGATTCATATTCCTTAAAAAACAATTTTACAAAAAAAATATCAAAATTTTAATCAAGGATAATATTGATATGATGATTTAAAAATTTTTATTTATTTAATTTAATTAAATTTATAAAAGTTCCTAAAATTAATTATATTGTTAACTCACAAAATAAAAAAAATCAATTTTGTATATAGTATATTTAAAAAATAAAAAGACTTTACTAATATTACGTACACAATTTTATAAGTAGTAATTCACAAATTTTTAATAATTATTACCATTTAATATTTCACCATTCGATTAATACTATCCATTCATTCTAAATTAATAGTTGTGATATAATAGTCAAATTAAAATAATATTGAGTCATTTTTTAAGCTCAATCATGAATATGCTATATGATATAAAAAATTGTTATACCATTTAAAAACACAGGATGTAACATAACCGCTTTTGTAGATTTCAACTTCCAAATAATGAATTCATTCTTGGTAACTATATTTTGATTTTTGAAAATGCCTTTTTTAAAATTTAACATATAAAAAGGACAAACAAAACTCTACATTAAAAAATAGTATGAATATTTTAAAGGTCACTAGGACACATAAATAGGTTACCTTGATGTAAAATGTGGTCATGGAATAGAAAATCATACACCCATGAATATATAGATGGTGAAAGAGAAAAATTTGATGATAACATTAGCAATCACAAAATAATAAATATGTGATAGTTTAAAAGGTCATTGATTTCTCTATATGAATGTTATACATATAAAATAATATTTCAATGTACCTTTCAAATAGTTGAGGAATTATTTTACTACATGGTTTATCAAGATAAAGATATATACTTACTTGAATAATATAATTTTTACATTAATAAATTTCCACCACAATCTCATATATCCTTACATATTATGGGTATTTAAGATGAATTATCATACCTAATTAATTTTAATAAACTTATACATATCTCTAAACCCACCAATGGTTGAAAATATACTACTCTTATCATAAGAAATTATCCAAAACCAAAAATTTTGTATATGATAAGATAATTGCACAAAAACAATAAAATAATTTATGATGAAAAAACTAGATTAATCACCATAATTTTGCAGTAATACCTAATGATCAGAAAAATAATTCTCTTAATAACTGTAATCCAAATTCCTTAGAATTGTAAAAACTAAAAAAAATCCAACATCCTAAAAATTTGATCAAATATTATTCCATGATAATATCTATATTTATCTAAAAATATCATAAATCACTATTATTCTATCATACCGAATTGTAATTTCCCTAATCGCATTATCTTCAAGATATTCTAATCTTTTCCTTTAATCACCTGAATCACTATACATCAACAATAAATTAATATATTCCACTAAAAGTTATATCAACCTTTATTTCTCAAATAAAATCTCACAGTATTCTATTTAACTTAATCATATAATCTTCCCAAAATAGTAGACATCAACCACAATAACATTAATCAGATTAAATAAAAATTTTAGTATCATGGTTAACTATTAAATAAAACATATATTCCAAAAATGTATAGACCTGTAATTTCAAGGGAATTTGTTTTAAATATATGGGAATTTTTCGAGTCTGTGAAAATTGACAACACGTGATTCTGAGGCCCTGTGTCCCCGAAATGAATTTCTGAACATTTCATTGGGTGTACTCAGTAAATGTGTGAGTGGTTTTTTCTAACTTTTGAACTGGTGCTTGCAATCGAAATCGGAGGACACTGTTGAACATGCTGCACCAATATTTCCTTATGGATAATTTCACATCGATGGTAGTTGGTCGAGGGTGTAAGTTAGTATTTTGGGTTTTTCGTGGAAACCGAAAAAAAATAAATTAAAATTTTCTTTTCATTTGTTTTTGATAAAACCTCTCATGTGGATGGTTTAGAGGTGGGGAAAACAGAATCTAAAACCTCTCATGATATGTTATAGAGGTGGGGACCACTGAACCTAAATCCTTTTGTGAGTGGTTATGGTGTTGGGGACCACCCGAGACAAAAACCTCCTTGAACACCCCTCATTATAGATAAATAATCTCAAATGCCTACTTTAATTATGCCAACTCTAACCTTTAATTAATTAATCCAATTGTCCTCTAATTAATTTAGTTAACATATTTTGTGTGAATTTGAAATTAAAAACATATTTTATTACATTGGCTACTTTTTCTTTTTGGTGGGTTGGGGGAAAATAATCATTGGCAATGGTGGGAACTTTGGAGAACATGGAGGTACACATCCTCCAATGAAGAACGCCAATGAAGAACTCTTCTCCTTCGATGAACACTTCTCCAAACTCTGTCGGAGGATCTGCAATGACAAAAAAACCAATGATCGAGGAAACGCCGTTGTCACTGACTTCATCTTTTCCTCTCCTCATTGACGTTGTTGGAGGAGACTTGTTGCGGGACTGACAAACACCAAACTATCCCAACTGTGGACATTCTTCAACCGAATCATAGTGGTAAGGTGGATGTTTGAATTTTTTCCATTCCTGTTATTGAAAATTCTTCATGAATCAAGGATGAAATTATAGACACTTGCTACAGCCCTAACGTGGATAGTGCGGTCCAATCATACATGGCTCGTCCTCTTCGCAAATCTAGGTTCTTTGTGTGTTCTTCACGATGGTGATAGTGACCAGTGCCGGTGGTTGGAAGTGTTTGACCTCGAGAACCACTGAAGAAGGCACTGAGCTCCACCACCCCGTGGACTCCTCCATCTATAGCCACACCACTCCACGAAAACCGCACAATCTCACGGCCTCGCCACACCATCCCAGGACCATTCATGCCGCCCCAAGATGCCACGAACCTCTTTGGCCTCTCGCGACCTATGCGGCCCCCCTAGTATCTCTCGCATCCTTCCGGACCACCCAACGCGGGACGAGCCTCCATGTGGGCCGGGATACACTGCGGGCTGAGGCAGATCCATCAGTTTGGGCTGGGTCAACCCAAACCGTGTTGGCCCAGGCCAGGTCGGTCCGTGCGGGTCGGATCGGACCCATACCCACTTCGATCCATTACACTCTGTTGGCCATAACATAAACACCATGTGTTCATTTAAGGAACTATCAATGGTTTTGTAAATCTTGGAGTTCGATGGTACCTTTGGTATAGCACACAATAGATTTTGTTAATTTTGGGGAAACGGTCGGTTTGGATCGAGAACGAATCCAACTGGGCCCTCAGGACTAAAAGGCTAATAACTTACAGATCGAGTGTTCTATTAATGCACCGTCTATTTCTTTGATACCCCATTGATGTGGTTGTCCTTTTAGATTCTTTTTCGTGGGACTTCTTAGAAATCAGGGTATCAATCAGTATCTTGTGGAGAAGATCCTCTTGGAGATGAGCAAACATAGTGATGGAACCATGTATCTTGCAGTGGAGATGTACAGGGATCCTGTGTTATTCTGACGATGTCTTGGAGATATACTAGGATATTGTGTGGTTCTGACGACGTACAAGAGATGTAGTATGATCATGTGTGGGTCTCACGACATATTGGAGATGAAGAGTGATCCAGTGTGGGACAACACGTAGCGATCCTATGTGGGTCCGCACCGAGTGATCCTGTGTGGGTCAGCCCCTAGTGATCCTGTGTGGTTCAGCACTAAGTGATCCCATGTGGGTCATCACAGAGCGATTCTATGTGGGTCAACACTGAGCGATCATATGTGGGTCAACACCCAAAAATATTGTGTGGGTCAGCAGCAAAGCCTCTTAACTTAGTAAGATGATTCAGTAGTTATATATTATCATCCCAACTACTAGACATAAGTTATACCAAGTGTGAGTTGAGTTTGTACCTATGTTGTACTTTTCATCATGGTAATACCTTGGTGGTATTCTTCTATGCGGTGTACTTGTGTGGTAGTTAACTTTATGGTATTTCTTCCTTTGTGGAAGAGATGAGATTTGGGGTTTTGGGTTGGACTTTGGGTTTCCTCATGATTGAGATGGGGATACCTGATAACTTACATATATGTATGGTCATATACCTAAGTAGGGTTGACAGTTGTTCACATGCTTTGTGTTTTATCCTCTGCATATTTTGTGAGACCTTGGGGGTCTTTGAGTCCCAACTTAGTATCGTTATACTCACCCATGCACATGCTATAAACACACCTCGTTGTGTTTGGTACAGAACTCGGACAACACAGGTTGAGGATGAGTGTACTAAGACTAGACGTGGCTTGGAGGTGGATGTCAGACAAGTTAAACAGTAGAGATAGTCATTCATGAGTTGTACCTACCCTTAAGGTAGGATTCATGGTGGACGATCTAGGAGATACTTTTCACCTATCAGTTTACTTTTACATTAAATTTATTTTACCTTCATTTTAGGATTGTATTTTGTCCCTTTTTCTTACTATACTCACTTTGTTTACTATACAGTTTTCTTGAGTTTGAATCATGTTGTTTTCTTGGTTCCATGTGTTTACAGGCTATAAAGGAAATTCCTTCCCAGTTTAAGGGAATACGCCTTCGGTGCTAGTCACTAGCCCCTGGCATATGGATGGTGGGCTTGGGGTAGTCACGGAACGCACCCCAGGGGACGACTCTTGACTAATTAGTATCAAAGGGGTCAGTTATATCGTAGAACATAGGACTATGATCATTATTTTTAACAGAAATTTTTTTATGTGTAGTGAGTGTGGATATCTCTATAGGAACACTAGTTTTGGAGCGGCGACCGACGTATCCATAGACCATGACACTGACTTCTGATTTCCAACATTGTGAACAAAAGCACTGATTGTGTGTGTGTTTTGAAGAGTTTTCTTTGTGATCTCCTGAGTCAGCTCACTAGGTATAAATTATTGACCTTGTCACACATGTTTCTCTTCAGTATACCTCCATGCAGACATCCAATTAGGGTTATGAGAGTAGTATGCACAGATAGACCACCGAGAGATGATGTCTCGGTGCATTGCCCTTTTTCAATAGAGGCACTAGCGGAGGCAGCAATAGTACCTGTACCCATTGGGCCACCGATTAAACCATCCCCTGCAGCAGACAAGGCACGCATCTTTAGGGCATTTCAAGAGTTCCATTTCCATAGCCCACTTGGGATAATGGGAGAGACGGACCCACAGGCGCTTGAGGATTGGCAGGAGGCCGTGGTGAGAGTTTTTAGAATGGTAGGGACAGCCACTGATCTCATAGTGATCTTTTCCGCCAGTCGTCATCAGGATGAAACAGGTATAAGGTGGAGCTTGATTCTCCAAGTTCACAATGAGGTGACGCTTCTCTGGGCTGACTTTGAGACCCTTCTTTGGGTAGAGTTTTTCACATCGACTCTTTGCACAGTGCGCATACAGTAGCTGCTCCATCTATAGTAGGGAAGCATGATTGTGGATCAAAACTCAGTGAGGGTCACTGAAATCTCACTCAACTCCATAGATATGGTGCAGGACCCATTCTTCAAGGCCCAGATCATTGAGCAGGGACTCAGGCGGGAGACCAGATCTTCGATGATCTCACACAACATCTCAACACAGGTGGGGGTGTTAGAGAGAGCCCTCTTAGTGGAGAGTTTCCATGTCGAGCAGTCACCAGTAGTGAGACCCACCACCAGTCATCATGTAGAGGAGTCTTCTAAAACTGGTAGAAGATGGATGTCGTAGTGTTATAGGAGGACTAGACTTACAGGTGGATGATCACGTGACTCAGTATCGATTATGTAGGGCACATGATATAGAGACAGTCATGCCAAGAGTAGGTACTGTTATGCATGCGGTGGGCACTGTCACATGGCTCGTTACTATCCGACCCTCTATACGGATGATTAGTAGATGGTCGAAGGACTACCCAGGCAGTGAATGAGGTTCGATCTAGGCGGTATGCAAGGAGTAGGTGGACGTGGCAGAGAAGCTAATCATGTATTGGTTGTGGGAGACGATTCGAGATGTTACCGCTGCCACCACCAAGTGGTCCACCCCGACCACAAGGAGTATGTGGACAGGGGAAAGCTCATCTCCATTCAGTTCAGTCCTATGATCATGGCACTTTAGAGATGATATGAGGTATGATCTATGTCTTTTCCACATTAATTGCGATACTTATAGACATAGTTGCTTGTCATTATTTTATTGAAACTTCCCTCATTCGGAGCTCGAAGATTCCTACAGAGTCGTTGGATTGATTTTGAAGGCTAGAGACCCATACGGGAGCAGATTCGATGATTAATCACTGGTGCAGGCAGTGCGTGCTTACTCTAGGAGGTGATACCTTCAGCTGTGATCTCCTACTAGCAGCATCGAGGCCTTACATCATCGTCATGGGTTTGGACTGGTTATCTACATACCACACTCAGATTGACTATATTAAAAGAAATGATTGGTGTGTCCACATGGATGGGACTATGATTACCTTCACCGAGGAGATGATATAATTTGCAGCACATAATGGACATACCTAGAGGTGGGGGAAACCGATTACCCATTAGTTGGCATTCATTACCCTCAGAGCAGTTGATATGGAGAGTACGACTTATCCTTTAGTAGTGGACCAGTATGCAGATGTCTTCCCTGATGATGTTTTGGGTATACCTCCTTGCAGAAAGGTGAACTTTTACATTGACTTATACCCTGTGATAGCACCGATATCTACACCAGCATATTGGATGGCTCTTGAAGTGCATCATGAGCTGTGGGTGCAGTTAGATGACTTGTAGGGAATGGGGTTTATTCGGCCCAATGTTTCTCCTTGGACAGCCCTAATTTTTTTCACCCAAAAGGCAGATGGGAGCTTGAGAATTTTTGTTGACTATTGGCTCCTAAAACAGGTGATTGTGAAGAACAGGTACCCACATCCGAGGATTCATGAAATCTTATATTAATTGAAGGGAGCATGGTGGTTCTTGAAGATAGACCTCAGATCAGGACATCACCGGCTCAGAGTGCGAAACGAGGATGTGTACAAAATTGGTTTTAGATGTCGGTATGGCCATTACGAGTTCATGGTTATGCGATTCAGCATGGACAATGCTCTAATAGTGTTCATGGGACTCATGAACATGATCTCTCAGCCATACCATTATCACTCTATGGTAGTCATCATCGATGACATTCTGATGTACCCGACTACTAAGGAGGATCATGCTTGTCCTTTTGGGGTAGCACTGGACACACTCTGAGTGTACCATCTTTATGGTATGCTCTCAATGTGCCAGTAATGGATTTGAGTGTTTCACTTTATAGGACATGTCATATCAGAGGCTGGAGTTACAGGAGATCCAGTGAGGATTTATTTGGTACTTGCTTGGGAGCCACCAAGGAGTGTGATAGAAGTACAATGTTTCCTACATTTGGTTGGATACTACTGGAGATTTTTGCCTGATTTCTCTAGAGTTGTATGACCACTTCCAGTGTTGATGAAGAAGGGGAAACCCTTCGTGTGGTCGGAGAGATGTTGGTGGAGTTTCTAGGAGCTGAGCAAGAGGATGACTAGTTCCCCCATCTTGAGTCTACAGGAGTAGGCGTAGGGTAAGTTGTCTATTACGATGCATCAGGGACTAGATTGGGATGTGTACTAATACAAGAGTTGGAAGTGATCCCTTATGGTTATCATTAGTTTAGACCACATGAGAATAACTACCCTACCCATGACCTGGAGTAAGGAGCAGTGGTTTTCTCCTTGAAGATGTGGTGACATTACATGATGGGAGAGCATTTTAAAGTGTAATCATACCTCAAGAGTGTCAGGTATATCTTCCCTCAGAATGACTTGAACCTGAGATAGCGATATTGGCATGAACTCCTCCAGGACTATGACTTCGAGATATTCTATACTCCTAGGATGGGGAATGTTGTATAAGATTCACTCAGCCGGAGATCTGGTATTAGGCTGCTAGGTGAGGAGACAAATAAGTTGGCCGCTTTGTAGATATCATTTGTGGAATGTGATGGATTAGTTTTACTTCAGTCTCTTAGAGTAATTCCAACACATCATTATCATTTTAGGGAGGCACAGCTTGGGGATTTTGACTATGAGGCTTGACGTGCTCAGATATCCACATAGAAGGCACCTGATAGATTTTCTGAAGGTGGGGATCATGTCATCCTCATTAGAGGATGTACCATGTTACCAGTGTCTCTTTAGGAGAATGTGTTGAGGGAGTTACACAAATACCCTTTATGGATACATCCAGGAGTGGAGAATATGTACCATGATCTCTGATTACAACGCTGGTGGTCGGGAATGTTGAAAGAAGTAGTAGAGTTTGTCTCACAGTGCCTCATTTGTCAGCAAGTGAAGGCGGATCAATTGGTGCCAGCAAGCATGGTTCTTCCTTTATAGGTCCTAGAGTTGAAGTGGGATGGGATATCCATGGAAATTGTGACTGGAATTCTATGTACATACAGAGGTCATGACTTGATTTGGGTGATCATCGATCGCCTCACAAAGTCAGCACACTTCCTACCTATCAATGATCAGGGTTCATTAGAGAGATTGGGATTCCTATATGTGCATGAGATTTTGTGGTTACATATAGTAACCTTGATGAGTGTCTCTGATCAGGATGTGCGTTTTACTTCCTGGATATGGAAGGGGTTGCAGGAGGCTTTCGGGATGCAACTTCATTTGAGCATCTCCTTCCATCCCCAGACAGATGGCCAGACCTAGCGGACCATACAGACCACCAAGGGCATGTTGTGTTCTAACTTCCTAGACTTCGGTCATAGCTGGGAGGATCACTTTCATTTAGTGGAGTTCGAACACAACAACATCTATAACTACACCATTATTATGACATGTTTTGAGGTGTTATATGAGTTACGTTGTAGATCACCTTTATGCTGGACTGCTCTAGGGGAGTTAACACTTATGGGACCAGAGATGTTATGGGCTACCATAGATAGGTGTATATCATCCAGGAGTGGATGATGACTGCACAGTGTAGTTAGAAGACTTATGCCGATAGGAGATGAAGACCTCTAGAGATCGAGGATGGAGACCACATATTTCTATGGGTCTCAACTTGATGAGAAATACAAAGATTTGGCCAAGGTAGCAAGTTATCTCTTAGGTTCATCAGAACCTCCCAGGTCCTCAGTAGAGCTAGAAAGGTGGTTTACTTCTTAGCTCTTCCAACTCAGTTTCACCGAGTGAATGACGTCTTCCACGTATCCCAGTTGAGGAGATACGTGCATGATCATTCTCATGTCATCGACCATGGCGAGTTAGACGTTGATGATGGGGAGACTTTTATGGAGGTTACAGTGGAGATTGA
Source organism: Viscum album (assembly GCA_963277665.1). Classification (NCBI taxonomy): domain Eukaryota; kingdom Viridiplantae; phylum Streptophyta; class Magnoliopsida; order Santalales; family Viscaceae; genus Viscum; species Viscum album. The sequence goes on from OY728120.1 coordinate 276,064,929, forward strand.
GGATCAACATGAGTTGGTCCTTCATGGGTGGTCAATACATCTGGTTCACATTTGTTGGAAGCACGGTAACCTCTAGGAGACCACATGGGAGTGGGAGACTCAGTTGCATGCTCAAAACCCCACTTGATTCCTTTGATTGACTTGTGTCTTATTGGGACTCAAATCCATGAGGTGGTGAGAATGTAAAGACCTGTAATTTCCCTGTAATTTTTTTAAATATATTAGAATTTTACTAGTCCATGAAAATGAACGGCACATGATTACGAGGTGCGGTGTGCCCGAAATGATTTTATGAACTTTTCTTTGGGTATGTTCAGTAAATGTGCGAGTGGGTTTTTATAACATTTGAACCGGTGCTCATAATCAAAATCTGAGGACACCATTAAACTTTCAGTGCTGATATTCACATAAGGAGAGTTTCACCTTGACAACTGTTTGTTGAGGGTGAAAGATAGTATTTTGGGTTTTTCATGGAAACAAAAATAAAATAAAATAAACATTTATTTTATTTTATTTTTGTTGAAACTGCCCCTGTGGATGGTTTAGAGCTGAGGACCAAAATAACTAAAACATCCCATGAGAGGTTATAGATGTGGGGAAAAACTAATCTAAAACCTCCCACGAGAGGTTATGGTGGTGGGGACCACCCAAGACAAAAACCCCCCTTGAACACCACTCATTATAAGGAAAACCACAAAACTACCTACATTAATTATTCCATCTCTCGGATATGATTAATTAATCCAACTCACCTACAATTAATTATGCTAAACTATTTTGTGCCAATTTGAAATTAAACAACAAAATATATTAGATTAGATACCTTTTCTTTTTGGTCGGTTCATGGAAATTAATCATTGGAAAATGTAGGATCATGGGAGAACATGAAGGAAAACATCATATAATGAAGTACACCAATGAATAACTCTTCTCTTTTGATGAACCTTTCTCCAACCTCCTTCAAAAGATCTCCAACGACGAACGAACCAACGATCGAGGAAACGTTATCATCACCAACATCATAATTTCCACTCCTCACCGTCATTGTTGGAGGATACTTGTTGCAGGATCGAAAAATGCGGAATCGTCTCAACAACGAACAATCTTCAACTGAATCATCGAGGTAGGGTGGATTTTTTAATTTTCCCCCTTCTTATTACCAGCCCAACACGGAGAGTGCATGACAATAAAACTAGTCTCATCCTTTCTACAAATCTTTCTTCATTATGTGTTCATCGTGATCGTGAAAGTGACCAGTTGCAGCAGTTGGCATCGGTGGAACTCGAGAACCGCCGATGAAGGCACGACACTCTGTCTCCCCATGATCTCCGTTGTCCGCGGCCACGCAGCAATTTGCAGCCCTTCACGGCCTTGCGGCCCCCTGTGATCTCCACAGCCCCACTCATGGCCCATCACATACCTTACGGCCTTTTGGACTGCCTAGAAGGCCAGGTCGACCAAAACCGAGTCAGCCCAGGCTGGGTCGGGCTGGGTCGATCCACTCGGGTCAAACTGGACCCGAACCCACTTCGACCCATTACGCTCTTTTGGCCATAGCTTTGGCACCGAGAGTCATTTTGATGAAACTTCAGTGGACCATTAAACCTTGGAGGGAGATGGTCCCCTTGGTATACCCCACCATAGATTTGTTAAAAGATGGGGAAATAGTTGGGTTTGATCGAGCATGAATCCAACCGGTCCCTCAGGACTAAAAGGCTAATAACATAAAGGGCAGGCGTCCGATTGACGCACTGTTTGTTGCATTGAGACCCCTTTTATGTGGACGTCATTTGAGATACATATTATTGGGACTTCTTGGTAGTTTTAGTATTGATATGTGGATTTTGGATCAGATCCTCGCGGAGATGAGAAAATGTAGTGTGGGAACCATTTGCTAGCTGTAGAGATGTACTAGGATCCGGTGTGGGTCAAAAGACATACTGGAGATGTTCTAGGATCTTGTGTGGGTATGCCGACATACTAGAGATGAAATTCAATCATGTGTGGGTCAGCACCTAGTGATCCTATGTGGGTCCACACCAAGCAATCATGTCTGGGTCAGCACTGAGCAATCCTGTGTGGGTCAGCACTGCGGTATCCTTTGTGGGTCAGCACCGAGCGATCATGTGTGGGTTAGCACCGACTGATCCTGTGTGGGTTAGCAGGAGAGACTCGTAACAGAGTAAAATGATTCAATAGTTACATCTAATCATCTCCACTACAGTACTTATGTTATACCTGGTGTGAGCTAAGTTCGTACCTGTGTGGTATATTCCTTCATTTTAATACCTTGGTGGTATTCTTTTGTGTGGCGTACCAGTGTGGTACTTACATTCTTCACATTCAATCCATTGTGGATCTATTGAGATTTTGGATTTTGAGTTCGAATCTGGGATTCCTCATGATTGAGATTGGTATACCTGATAACTTAGGTATATGTATGGGCATATACATAAGTATGGTTGATAGTTGTTTACATGCTATGTGGTTTATCCTTTTCAGATTTTGTGATACATTTAGGTTCTTGAGGTCCCTAATTAGGATCATTATACACACCCTTTCAAAGGCTATGCCCACACCTCGTTGTGTTTGGTGTAGATGTTGGACATCGCTGACTGGGGATGAGAGTACCAGGACTGGATGTAGCTCATAGGCGGACATTAGACGAGCCGAACCACAGAGACATCCGTTCGTGAACTGTACCTACCCGTTAGGTTGGATTCATAGTGGATGATCCAAGAGCTGGTTTTCACCTATCAGTTTACTTGTACATTAAGTTTCATGTACCTTCCAAATTGGCTTGTATTATGGCCCCTTTTATATACCGTACTTACTTTATTTACTATACAATTTTCTTGAGTTTGTATCCTATTTTGTGCTTTGTTACATGTGTTTATGGGTTATACAAACAATTCCTTCCCAGTTTTAGGGAATACACCTTTGGTGATAATCGCCAGTCCCTAGCCTATGGAAGGCAGTCTTGGGGTAGTCATGGCATGTGACCCAAGGGACGAGTCGTGAAAAAAAATTAACTTATCCTTCATCCATAGTACAGTTTAAATAAAAAAATTCATATGAACTAGGTAATTACCTAGGCCAGCAGTATGTGATGTACCCTATCATCTCCTAGATTGTAACGTATTTCATTTTTTATATCAATATTTAATCAATGTATTTAATATTGTAATTGATAAAACTAAGTATAATTATATCAATATTATTATTCAATAAATTATTTAACATTTCCATCATTGACTATAGACATCATAAAATACTAATTTAGGACTCAAGTACCAAATATAGCCAAAATGTACTATGTGAACATAAATAATTAAATAATTGTTAAAACATGGTAATAAGTGATATGAAATTAATAATTAACATCCAAAATGTTATATAAATGTGAATCATAGACATATGTTTATTGCTTTTGAAGATAATAATTGTGTGTGATAAGTCAAACTCAAGCTAAGAGACCTTCTGTTAAAGAACAATTGTTAAAGAAACTCATTTAACTATTCATATAGAAGTATAAATGAATAATCTATCTTATATGGAATGATCTTATTTTATGAAATTCATGAAACCATACTTTTTTAAAGCATCTTATACAATTTTAAAATTTTATGTTAAATAAAATCAATTGTATTTATGAGTGATTTGATTTTTAAAAATTAAAAGTTATTTGAAAGTGGAAGATATATTTTTGACAAGAATGTTTCTTTTAAAATTCATTTTGTGTTATTATTATTTTACAGATCATAGGAATATCATATGAGGATGGGTGTTTCCATAAAAAAATAATTGTAGTTGAGTCTATTATTACTCTCCAATGCATTGGGTAATAGGACAGAGTTAACCGATTATGTATGTCCTAATATATTATATAATATACAATGATGGTTATTTGAAAAATAATTATGTGGGATACTCCATGTGTATCCATGAGAGATACTGAATATGTAATAATGATATGGAAATTGATTCATAATTTAACTTTATTATTTATTCTTACTGCCGTTTTGATATAAAAGTTATGATTTCATAAGATTATCTAAAAAATATATGTTTTAAAGAAATTTTTTACTTTGTGAAAAGATTCCATGAAACCCTTAACTTTTTTTCTTTTTTTCCATTAATATCGCTTAAAAAAATTTATTTATGTTTTTGGTAGAAAAAGTGATTTCATGGCTAACAAAATTTTTATTTGAAACTGAATGTTTATTATTAAAAGGGGTATATTTTCTATGTGTTTTGGTACTAACAATTTCATTATTTATTTTATAAACCATACTTAGTTTTTTGTGTTCATTACACATTTTTAAAATGTTTTTCATAGGGTTTTAAGGATTATTAGGTATTATTATGATTTAATGACGATGTTTTTTAATAGTTATCATGAATAGAAACCATGTATTATTTAATGAAATCACTTTTTTTTGTAAAAAATGGATAAGAATCATAATTTTTCTTGTACTTTATATGTTTAATTTATTATATACTATGATCATTAACTAAATATCTAAAATAAAATTACTCTCTAAATTTTTAGAATGTGATTTCTAGTTCACAAAAATATGAATATGGGATTTTTATGGTCCTGTCTTATCCGTTCGTATCAAAGGTCAGTTTAGATTACATTAAGGGTTATGATGATGTCAATAGATAACCATTTATGGTTAATCTAATATGATATAGAATTTTAATACTAATATACTTCATCATATAAAATATTTATATTCATAATGGTTTCCCCAAAAGGAATCATGGAAATTGAAGATGGAAGCCACCAAAATAATGATACCCTTCCTAAGTAGCAACTTGAAATGGTTAGAATTGGAAACAATCAATTTGTTGATCCCTAGAATTTTTCACATAGATTAAAAATTTTGGTGAAATCCTTCCATGAGTTTCACTGGATCTACAATTGTTGAATTTGAACATAGTGAAAGATGTTTTAATGAAACACCCACCAGCATTTGTGGATCTTCTAACCTTTGGGTAGTAGATGGGTACATAAAATCCATAGAAATAATTTTTGATATCATGATATGTTCATACCATTGAAATTTTAGTATTTAAATTTATTATTTTTAAGGTTAATTCTTCTATTGGTGGTCAATGTTCAATAATATCATAGATAGTGGGGATATTTATTTTTTAGATTGGGTTTAATTAAAAAATGTTCTTATCGGGAAATATGTGGATAAGGTCATTCAAAATAGTATGGAAAAAAATTATTATAATGGATATATTAGGAGGATTCATTGGATTAATACCAAGAAAAATTTTCAAATTTGGGAAGCTATGATTTATATTTATTCTATGATATTTATAGAAAAATCATTCATTTTAACATTGGATTAATTCTTGATATTAAAGGCAATAGGTTCTTGTTAATTCAAAAGTTTTGAGAAACATTTTTGATGTGAAAAGAATGATGAAATGGGTTTTTTATGGTATTTTATTATTTTAAAATAACATGATAAGTGTTCAAGATAGTAGGAAAAATTTATGAATATCACAAATATGATTGATGGAACGAAAATTGTGTTTCCTCTTTGCTAGAATTGTGGTAAGAAACACACTATGGCATGACATTGGATGTCTACTATGTGATCCCAATGCTGTAAGATTTTTCATATGGCTCGTAATTGAAATACAAATGTTCATGACCATGATAAGAGAAATTATAGTATATAAGCATTAAAGTTGTGTAAAAAAAATCATATGGGTTATTATGTGAATTAGTGTCTAATAATCCCAAATGAGGGGAAGTAGAAAGATTATAAGAACAAAGGATGGTGAAACGTGATTCATATACATCATAAGATGTTGGACCATCAAAAAGTGGTATCATGTTCATTATTTGTTTATTAAAATTATTTTAAGGACATTTTTTATATGGTTCACACATTCATTCATTTTTGATAAATATTTATATAAATTGGAAATTCAGACTTATGAAGTGAATATATATCCTATGTTAAAAAAACATGGGAGAAATATTAAGGGAAAAATAAATCTATGATACTTCTTGTCATTGTAAATGGAAATAATTTACGTTTAAGGACTTATTGTTTTTACGATAGTAGAGTTTGATGTTATTTTCGGCATATATTGACTTTGTGTTTTCCTTACTAAGATATATTGTATTGATAAATATGTTTATTTGAATGAATGGATTCTATTTGTAAGAAAAAATGAACTTGTTCTATTGATAACGTATTTGGAATATAAGAAACTATTAGAATATGGAAATGAAAATTATCTTGCACATATTGTTAAACCCAGTGAACTGTTTAGATTTCTTTTATACCAATGATAAATGAGTTCTTAGATGTTTTTAATAATGAGTTTCTTAGTTATATATCTTTCTAGAAGGTTGAAATTACTGTGTACTTAGTTCTGAAATCTAATCCAATTTAGGAACCCCCTTATTGAATATCTCAAGTATAAATTATAAAATTCAAAAATTAGTTACAAGAGTAGCAAGAAAGAGGTTTTATTTTACCCAACATTTCTCATTAGGTAGATCCTAATTTATTTGTTAAAAATAAATATGATTATATGAATCTTTGAATTTATTATTAATATTTTAATAGCTTTACTATTAACAGTAAATATTCTTTTCTTCATATCAATGACATATTTGATCGTCTCCAAGAGATCATTATTTTTTATATTTTTGAATTGAAATATGGGTAACATCAATAGAGGATAATGGATGATTCCTTTTCGAAAACAGAATTCAAAACATGATATTTGAATTATGAGATTCTAGTTATTCCCTTTTGTTTGAAAAATTCCCTGGATATATTTATGGATCTTATGAGTAGATTATTCCATGAATATTTGGATATGTTTGTAGTTGTTTTTTAATGATATATTAGTTTATCCAAAAAAATATTAGTTCTATGAAAAACATTTAGGGATTTTTATAAACAAAATTAAATTAAATAAGTCATTTGGAAAAAATTTCAAATGTCATTTTTGTTATAAAAATGATCGATCCATGAGAAGATTATAAATAAGGATGGAATAACAATTGATCCCGCCAAAATAACGTGGATAATGAATCGAAAAAAAATGTTATTTAGTTTCATAATTTTCTAGTATTAGAAGGATATTACTAATTAATTTTTATAAAAATTACAAAGTTATCTAGCCCTTGAACTATTTTAACCAGAAATATAGTTAAATTTATTTTTATTATGGAATTGGATGATTGTTTTCAAGAATTAAAAAAATAGAATCTTTAATAAACCAATTTTTTCTCAATTGTTTGGAAATGATTATTGTTTCATCTATAAAGATTATTAATTGAGTGGAAATGGTTCTTTTATGATGAATAATTACATAGTAATTACTTTTTCTTTACCGAAATTAAATCTTCAAGAGATAATATCATTTACACTTGATTTTGGAGTGAGATGATGAAGTTATTTTTTTGAAAATTTTATTGCGTAATTTATATTGATCTAAGTGTGAAATATAAATTGATAAAAAATGTTTATGTATATATTCACTTATAATGAGTTTAATAAGCGATGTTGAATATGGTCGCAACTGATTATGGATTTTGATAACATAATTCATTACCATCCTAGAAAAGTAAATATTCTGTCTAAGGCATTTAGTTGGAAAAATAATGTTTCATTAACCATGATAGATTTGGACCATAACCATTTGGTTAGTGATTCAATTAGTTTTCTCTGGTATTTTCTAAATTTATGATAATCATCAATTTTTTAGGAGTCAATCCAATCATTTTTATCAGGAATAATTAAACAAGACTAACAGGAAGGTTATGAGTTATAAGAAAATGTAAAATTAGATTAAAAGGGTTATTTTCTGGAATTATTAATTAATAAAGATTAGTTTTTTAGTTTTTTGAAGAGAATATATTTGGCTTGTGACTCAAATATGAAGAAATAGAATTTATGTGATTTATATAGTTATTAATTTTCATTTAATCCAAGTAGTACTAATATATACATAGAATGTTGAGAGTATTGTTAATTGTGTGGAATGAAAAGAGATATTGTAGAATTTTCCATGATATTTTGGACGATTCAATAGCTAATATCATAATTAAAATTACCAAAAAAGGGATTCATCAACCATTATTAGTTCCATATTAGAAATTGTAAAATATATTAATGGATTTCAAAGTGGGATTTAAAAACATGTTTGGAGGATACAATGTGATTTCATTAATTATTGATTGATTTGAAATATGTGGTCGTTATTATATTATTCAAGATATTATTTCTTTTGAGAAACCTTATTATATTTATTATAAGGAGATATTTTGGTTTCATGGAGTTACTCTATCTGTTGTTTCTAATCCTAATTCCAGGTTCACTTCTAATTCTTATAAGGGCCTTCAATGGTAATTAGGAACTGAATAATGTTTTAACACAACCATTCATCATCAGTATGACTGAAATTCAGCAAGAACAATTCAAAAAATTGTGGATATGCAACATTCTTATACAATGGAATTCATGGGAATTTGGGATCATCATATTTCATTAATTTAGTTTTCAAATAAAATTGATTTCATTCCAGTATACGGATGGCGCCTTTTGAAGAATTATATGGAAATCGAGGATGATCTCCATCATTTTGGGTTAAGGTTGTTGAATAGATGTTTTTGAAACCAATGTTGGTAGAGGAAGTTTCTTTTAATGTGAAAATGATACAAAAATATTTTTGGATATCTCAGATTAGGCAGAAAAGTTATGCAGATAATATGAGGTAGTACCTTCCATTCATGGAATGTGATTATATATATTTTTAAAATATATCCATAGATAAATATTAGGAATCTTGTTAAGAAGGAGACATTGAGTCCATATTTAATAGGACTCTATGAAATCATAGATAAATACTAACCATTTTCCTATAAATTGGATATGTCTCTGATTTTGTCACAAGTGCAAAACGGTTTTTAGGTGACAATGTTTAGAAAGTATGTTCCAGATTCATCTCATGTTTTGATCCCTGTGGGTGTTAAGTTGGAAGATAAATATTATTATAAGAAAAATCCTAATAATATTATTGATCATAGAGATAAATTATTCCATAATATGGTCATTCATCATGTTATGGTTTTGTGAAGGAACCATATAGTTGAAGAAGAAACGTGAGAATATGAAAATTATATAACGAAAAAATAACTCCACTTGTTAAATAAGTGAATAAAATTATGAGGACATAATTTATAAATGGGAGGAGGATATTTTGACAACTGAGGTACTTAATTAATAATAATTTTGAAATTTACTATTATTTTTAAATTAAATATTTAAATTCAATATAAATATGCTAATTAATTCTTAAAATTAATAAGAAAATAACATAACGGAACCCCTTTCTTATAATATGGTATATAAAATATTAATTATAATTGTAGAATTTTTAATGTAAAAAATAAATTTCATTTTTTAATTCATCATATCAAAATAATCGTATAATGAATTGTTTAGAATTTCTTATAAATATTGATTTTTCAATGAATACAAAGATATATCAATTTTTATTGAAAAGTTTATTTTATATAAAAGTTAACAATATGATATGGATTAGTATTAAATTTTCATTAGTTTAATTTATTATTAAATATTCAAAATAATTTTTTTAAATGGATTTATTCTTTCATTAAATATAAAAACATTTCTAAAAGTGTAATTTTTTGAAAAACATTTTTTCATTACATCTTAGAGGGTTAATTTTAGATAAATTTCTATACCATTTATTTTTTCAATTCTGAAAAATTGATACCACAATTTTAATCAGATAATCCGATTGATTAAATGGGTCTTATTTATTTTAAAATATATGAATAATAGCGTGAAAAATTTCATTTCAATAGTTAACAATAAATCATGAAATTAAGAATAAATATAATTTGATATGGATTAAAAATTAACCCTTACACCTGTCATAATTCAATTATATGATTATTTTTTTTGATAATTAGTCATATTTTGATTGTATGATCTTTCTTTCCATTTTCAAGTTATTGTGAGATTGATAATTTTTTAAAATAAAATGTAAAGATATCAAACTAATAATTTTAATTATTATGAATTTTTTATAAGATGTTATAAAAATGATATATTAAAATATAAAAATTAATTTGAAATATAATATATTTATCTTCATTATTGTAATTTTATTATTTTTATTGGTGAAATAATGACCTTAATTATTTATACAATGTTGATGTTCTAATTATTCAATTAATGGGAAAATTTATGAAATTTTTCTAAAACTATTAAAAAAATATAATTTGAGAAAATAAATTTAAGTGGAAATTTTTATATGTAACCCTATAATATTGGGTATATATTAAAAAAATTTGATATATATTATTTAAATTGTTTTTTAAAAATTAAATTTGATAAATAGAGATATTTTTTATAGTAATGATATTTTAATATAAATAATATTTATTAAATGATAAAAAATATTTAAATTTTTTTTGGTTAAATGCTTAATATTTCACTAATTTTTAATTTATGTATATTTTTTCATTCTATAGTAACAATATTAAACCTCAATGTGTTAAAGTCCATGATATCATGATTAAAATTAAATGTTTTTAAAAAGGATTAAATCCTAACGACCAGGATTAAAAAAATTGTCAAATCATGTCAAATTTCAATTTTATGAATCTATTTAGCCTCAAAATCATCCATGATTTCAAATAAATCAGTTTTAATCATTTTGAATATATAATTATATTATATTAATTTAATATTTTGAGAAATTCCATGAGTACCCCTTCCCTATTTTATAAATGGGAACCTCTTCTTCTATTTTTGTTACATGTAAAAACATAATTAGTTTAGAAAATATCTACAAAAACCATTCTTGTAATCCCTACACAGATTTTATAGCTCAATATTCTGTATAATAATAATATTATAGGATTTAATTTGTTTAGAAAAGGTGGCTCTCCAAATAATATGTGTGGTCTTTAAATGCACGTTTTAATATTTTTTTATCCCACTCATTCAAATATTCTTCAACCATGAAAAAATAATAAATCCATTATGACTATAATTAATAGATTTTATTACATTATGTTATTGTTCCGTATCCATATCCTCTTCCATCAAATGGAAAAAATTCACCATCCATGAGTATGGTGGACTACCACCTGAAGAACTGATATAATTTTTTCCAACACCGTCTCTCATGAAACATTATAATTATTGAATTAATGTTTATATATTATATTAATTATTTATTTATCATTATTAAAATAGAATATGTCATTATAATTCTTATAATTAAAATAATAGATAAATGATAACGCCGATCATGCATACGTGTGAATTAACCCCTCTGTTAATTGATGTCATTCATTTTTCATAAAAATATTATATAGAAGATATATATTAGTATATTTAAAATAAATTATTATCATATGATTGATATTATAATTATATTATAATGATAATTTGGTGCTTAAATTATTTCCATAATGATAATTGAAAGTTGAAAATGTTACTCGTGCATATGTTCGACGAAACATCTCCAGGATTGTGACATGGTTCATTTATTATATCCATAATTAATTAAATTATTTAAAAGTTTAATTCATTTATAAAATTGATAAAAAAAAATTTATTATTATTCTCGAGATTATGGACCAATTACAAAATTTACTATATGCATCTACTAATTTCATTTTGGAATCATGTACCGAATATCCTCAAAACGTCTAAATTGAACAGAAATAATTATGCAGTTGTTGTAACATGGGAATAAGTTATATAAAATTAATAATAAAAATAAAATATTTTATAAAAAAATTATATAATTATATTTATTTTATTATTCATGGTGATAATGATTTTACATGTTGAGTCATACTAATGATTAGGGAATTTCCTTGAATTCCCATCATTTAATGTTACAATTTAACATATTTTTACAAAATACAAAATGATTGTTTTAAAAAATTTATGGTATGAATGGATTTTCAATTTTTCATGAATCCTTCATCTTTTTAATCTTACATTAAATGTTTAAAATTTAATATTCAAATAAAAAAATTTCATTTATGATAGTGTGTATTTATAAATATGTAATGTTATTTCCAAATATAAAAGTTATTTTCCTCAAAAATTCTTCTTGTACATAATATTTAAGGGCATTTCTTATGTAATGGTTCATTGGAATTGTATATTATGAACGGTGGTTTCATTATAAATTGAGGGTGTGAGATCTTGTTATTTCTCTATAATGCTTTGGGTAATGTGGCGATGTTAATAGATTATGTTTCTCCTAAGAGATTATAGAATATAATATAACATTTACTAAAAAGTAACTGTGTTGGTTAATCCCTGATTCTGGGGTTTTTGTCTTGAAACTACAGTCAATAATTTCCCCATAAAATGTAGCACAATGGTGACCACGGGGTTGTCTCACGAGGAGGTTGCAGGCTATGTTATCAAACTATCACTTTGTTAATTTGTTTTTATTAATGTCAGAATTAGAAATGGGGATTTTAAATTATATAAAGAAAATTTTAAATAATATAAAATCATAATTCAACTATAAATATACTTTAGTGATTGGAATTCAGTAGTAAACAGGACTAAAGAAAACAAAAAAAAGAAGGTAATGGTGGACAAACATCGATCCTATCATACACCCTACATCCTTGAATAATTGAATTATCAGATTATATTTCTAAATGATCACTCAAATAACACCATGTGAACACCCATATTTACAAGACACCATATCAATACCTCAAATATTGGTGTTTATCATCTTATTAATGTGATTCGATTACCCAAAGACCATCGAGCAATCAAAACTAATCAAACTTGTTGAGCTCAATGGGGAGACCTCGCCAAAAGAAGTTTGAACAACAAGACAATTATTTTAAATTCCTAAGATGATAAATAGTCTACAACAAAATAGAATAAATTGAAATCATGAAAGAAAAGAGACTTCTATTATTCATGAAAATCGATTCCAAAAAAATATAATTAGAATACATTTAATGCCAAACTCAAAAGGGAAGAATCATTGGATCTCCATTGACCAAAACCACATAAAGATTGTCCCTTCATGTCTTGATTATCATTAATTGATCTCCTATTCTCCTGCATATCTCCTCTATAAAAGCTCACTCCCTTGGTCCAACCCCCTTGAAATGGCTATCCTTGTAAAAAGAGAGGAGGTACAAATTTATTGAGAAAATTGGTGATGAAATTTCCATCAATTCTATCCTCTGGATGTTACCGAACTGTAGGCCCATTAAATGGTGGTATTGGTAAATGGACCCTTATCTAATGATGTTACATATCTTCTTCCGCATCCCTCCACAACGGTTCAGTCCAATTGGTCCACATATGAAGGTGTTATGGCTGTCTTAGTTCAGCACATTTAATCTGTCCAGGTGACTCTTTTCCTTCCACAACTCCAAATTCCCATACCATTAAGAATGTTTATCTAGTGGATTAAGAAGTCCCGTCCTTAATACATGATGTTTATTAATTCCTCTTCCATATCCATGTTTATTTTCAGCTCCAGAGAACTAGTATATATCGAGATACAAGCTCAGAATTAAAACATTACAAATCTACACATCCTTTACGAGGTCCTGAGTGTGAGATGATTTTGGGCCTCCAAAAGATTAAATGATATAGGATTAAAGAAGGGTGAAATTCTTCCAATGCTGTAGGGAAATAAAAAAATTGAATTTCACAATTTAGTCCAGTGGGGAAAATAATATAGCCAAAATACAGAGGTTAAATAAAACATTTGAACAACAAAATAAAGCCATTTTTGCATTTGAGATCAAAATATAACTAAAACCTAAAAATATGACGATTTCCCATTAACTAACACTATGGTGTGTATTAATACATTGAAATAAAATATATAATATGTGAAAATTCAAGATTCATCAATCCCTATGTATATGTGAGAGCTACTGAATATAAAAAAATTGACTGAAAAGTATTCCTAAAGTTTCCTTTATTATATATTCTTACTATGTATTTTATACAAATATTATAATTTCATAAGGTAAACTAAAAATATTATATTTTTTGGATAAAATTTATATATATTTTATATTTTTTATGATACCCTCACAAGTTTTATTTTTTCCATTATGAATAATTATGAAATATTTTATGGATTGTTTTGGAATGAAATTTAGATATCTTGTTTAATAAAATTATTATTTTTAGACCAATGTTTATTACTAAAATATGGATTTTTTCATATTTTTTCATGAACTAACGAATTTTTTAATTATATTATTTCTAATTATGAGTTTTTTGTTCTCATCCCTCATTTTGGATGGTTTTTCATTATGTTTAAGGATATATAGGAAAATGAAAAATGTCAATATTCAAATTTTGAGTATTTATCATTAATAGAAACCATGAATTATTTTTAAAATTTTTTATTTTGTGGGAAAATGGATACTAAGTATAACTGTCATATTTTAATGTATAGGTTTACATTGTTAGTGTTTTTCATAATTCACTAAAAATGTAAACAAAAAAGATCATCTGAATTATAAGACTATTATTTCTTGATCCCAAACAATATAATATGTAATGTTTAAGTTTAGTCCTATTAAAAACATATTGTGAGAATAAAAGTTGATTCAGAGTAGGATTTGATCATAATAAGGTGTAATCGCTCACACTGAGGTTGATCCTTTTTTAAAAATCATGTATGCTAAATGATTTTCATTATTTCATTGTTTGATTATGGTAGTGACGATGATAGAATTTACATGAAATTAATTTATCAAAGAATGCCATTTGATAAGAAATTGTAAAATGTATACTACTAATTCACCCACTCTCTCTATGGTGATCAATTATACCTGTTTAACAAACCATCTTTTTTTAATACTTCTCTTAAATAAATTTTATTCACATTATTATTTTGTATACAACACCAAAAAAATGAACCATGATATATCATTATAAAAATAAAAAAATGATTACAAACATGATTAAATAAAATGAAAATAAAATTTCTTATAAAAAATATATATATATATTAATGCCCAATACATTATAAATATTATTAATATATAATTATTTTATGTTTTCCACTACTAATTAAATGAATAAAATTTAATGTTTTGTGTAGAAATAATTAATTACATCTGATTAAGACCCATTCATATTAATAAATAATTTTTAGATATGTTTTTTAATGTGGTCTATCATTTTATATTTCAATTTTGATGTATTTCTCTAATAAATGTTTTTAGCGTACAGAAAAATAAGTTAACACTAGATTAATTTGTCATTAATATTAAATAATATTAAAAATTATTAAATTTTGAAAATTCAATTTCCTATAAAAATATTTTATCATTATATTATTTAATTTATTAAATAAATTATTCTCAAATTATTTATTTTTAAATTGGAAATTCTATATTACATTTAGGATTAATCATATCCAAATTAACGTATGATATTTTTTTTGTATTTTTATAAAATGGTTGATTTATATAAAAAGTAAAATTTATTTATTATAACACTTTCATTTATTTTATTACGTCAACATGAAATAAATAAAATTTGAAAACCTTTTTAATAAAAAAATATGTATTTTATGAGTAAAATAAATAATTAATGAATATATTTTAAAATTTAGAAACCTATTTTTGAAATTATATTCAAATTAAAAAATATTTTTAACAATTTTCCGTTAATTATGTATTTTAATAGATCCCTTTGTTTTTATATTTCATTTAATTTCATAATTTTCCACCCCTCTATTTCTGAAGAAGAACATTATGTTTGAAAGCGTATTAGGCACACAACATTGAGCATAAATGTCTTGCGAAATATGTCACTATTATAAACAAGAAATTAAATTGACTATATAAATATGATTATAAAATTTAGGATATATATATATATATTCCTTACTAAATATAAATTTCATGATAAACATTATCTCATGTCATTTTATTCATCAAACATAATTTTTCTTCAAAAAAGATTTTTAGTTCTTTTCATAAAAAAATATTTAATTAATTTTTAGAAAATTCATTAATTGGATTTAATAAAATGATCTGGATTTTTTAAATTTGTATATAAATATTTTCTTAGGGTGAAATTTTTGTATTTTTTTGGAGAATTGTTTTTTGTGAATAACTAAAAATACATATTTTTTAAAAATTGATGTTTGTTTTTATTAAATGAAATTATATTGATTCCAATTATGATTTTATTTAATTTCATATTACATTAGTTTATTTTATTTTTATTTTAAAAAATTAATTAAATATTAATCTACAATACTAGATTTTATTATAAAATTTAAATTTATTTTTAAAAGGGTTTTTTCTTAAAACTATTATAAAGTGAATAATGATTCCCTATTTTAATTAATTAAAATAATCAAAATTGAGAAATAAAATTAACTAAATTTATATATTATTTATCTAAAAAATATATTTATATTCATAAAAGTATTATTACTACTCATAGTTTTTATTTTAAACCATCATTTTCTTGAAAAATACACTTAATGTAAACTGACATTTTCATCGCATCTTCGAGATTAATTTTACCTTAAATTATTCCACTATTGTGATTTTAATGTTGTAAAATGGATTATATATTTTGAATAATTATAATATTAATTTTATAATAATATAAAATTAATATTTTCTCATAATTAATACTAAAAATCCTATTGAAAAAGTTACAACAAATAAGTTTAAAGTAGGTTAATCCATGGTTTAAACTATAATGACCTGGGTAAAAATGAACTAAATTTTTTATAATCATTAATTGATCATTATAAACACTTTTTTCAAGAAAAAAATTTTCATAACTTTTTCTTTTCAAAAATTCCAAGTGCATCCTCTCCCCCACTTATAAAAGGCCACTCGCACTTCACATCACTTCACAATTCAAAATCCATTTGGATTTGAAAAAATATACCAAAATAAAATAATTAATTACTCCCCAAGATATATATCCAATGTTATTTATAAATCCATCCTATGATGGATTTTGGTACTCATGACGTGAGGTTGTCCAAAGATGAAGTATCATGCCTAACCGAGGATTTTAAATTTATTCATTCTTCAAAATCCATCAAATCATCTTTAATTATAATTATATAAATAAAAAATTACCTCTATTATAATTATATGTTATTATATTAATTTAAAAATCCAAATAAATATCCTATTCTATGAAATTTGAAATGAAACCATCATTCATGTGTACGGTGGACCACCGCCTTTCAAACTGATTTAATAATGTTTTCATCATCACCACTTATAGATTGTAATAAGGATGGATTTAAATTATTTATATGATATTGTTAACATAAATATAATTAAATAATTTTTCTATGAAATATTTATTCACACATTCCATTTCATGGGGGATACACTAATGAAACCTCATGTGTACGATAGATTACCACCACGTTAAGCAATGTGATTCATTTTTAACCAATTGTTTCTATGAAGATAATAATAATAATGATAAAAAATATTATATCATATAAATGAAATTATTATTATATTAATGAAATATTTATCATTATTAAATTATAGTATATAATTTATTTCCTTACACTAATAATGATAATGTCTTTCATGTGTACGTGGGGATATCTATTTCCACAATGTAATGTGATTCTTTTTTTTTCATCACCACTTCACATTGACGAAGTATATAAGAATATTTAAAGAAATAAAATAGTGTTTAGGTTATTATAAAAAAAAATTAAGTTTGAAGAAATAAATAAATTATTTCAATAACAATCATTGAAATATTTAAATGTTACTCATAAATATGTATGTCCTATTATCTCCAATAATATAATGTAGATCATTTTTAATAATGATATTTAACGATTGGTTTTTATAGTTAAAATGAAATATATATAAAAGAAAATTATTTCATGATTATTATATTGTAGATGATGAAATAATTAAATTATTGACCATATTCTACCTCTAAAATTCTTTTCATACACATATGTCAAATACTGTCAAACCATTCTAATTGCACTATAATTATTCAGTAATTCTATATATCATTGTATTAATATAAAATATATGGAATAATAAATATGATCAAATATAATAATCTTTTAAATAATTAACATATGTTTTTTAAATAATATAAATAACAAATGTGGCATGTCAGAATAATGTTTAGGGGCACATTATCATTAAATATCATATTAAACGTTTTAAAGATTTATATTCAAAATATTTCTCAACCGTAACGATGTTATTATAAAAATTTCAGGAAAATTATTTTTTAATATTAATGAGGTGATAATTTTCATTTTGGATATAGTTCATTTTGATTACAATATTTTTTATAAAAAGTGATATTTTTTGGGTTTTATACAAGTGACTAACATAAAAAATATTCTTTTAATTGTTTATTTTCCAACACTTTTTCTTCAATATTAACGATTTAAAAAAAATTTGTATGTGTTTATATGTTCATAAAAGAAATTTAATATTAATATTATACCAATTTTAATATTATTTCAATCATTTCCAATAAGTAATATTCTAAGAAATGTTTTAATTTAATTAAAAATGAAAAAAAGGATTGTTCAATTTTAATGTATACAGTGACAACGAATTTTCCCATTCCTATAATTATTATTTTATTTTTTAATTACACTATAATATTTTGTGTTTAATCAAAGTTATTCAGTTTTTCTAATTTTTGTGGTATTTTTATATTTAAAATTTATTTTAGAAAAATATTGTTTTTTGATATATAAAAGTGTTTTCATATGGGGTTAAAACGTGTTTCAGGGGATTTATGATAATGAATTACTAGATTAAAATTTTCTATTCATGTTTTTATACTTTTAAATCTGTTAGGATATATTGTCCATGTTTATAGCATA
Organism: Viscum album; assembly: GCA_963277665.1. Classification (NCBI taxonomy): domain Eukaryota; kingdom Viridiplantae; phylum Streptophyta; class Magnoliopsida; order Santalales; family Viscaceae; genus Viscum; species Viscum album. The sequence goes on from OY728120.1 coordinate 276,083,850, forward strand.
TATGGGATCTTGATATAACAAATACCATGGGTGAGCCTAGATAGTGATCCATTGAATTGAGTAATGATTATGTTCTCTAGAAAATTATATTATAAATCATTCAAATGGTTATTTCAATTTGATAGGGTTCTTATTAGGGTTCTAGAAGCGTTCTACTATTATAGTGTACTATGAAACTAACATGAATTTTTTATAGTGGCCAAATACAATTCATGTATATATGATTTCTTATTGTAAGATATATTTTTATAATAAAATAATGATGATTTCCTTTCTTGAAAAAATGTTTATTTTTATGAATTTGTTTTCATGGGGTTAATTTTTTTTAATTAAATGAAACAACTTATTTTATTTAAGTCCCTTAATGATTTTTTTGACCATTTAATATTTTTCAAATGATTTTCCTAGGTTTGATATTTGGTTAATGAAAATGGAGGAGTCATACTAATATCAATAATGGTTCAACATTAAAAGATTTCTTTTTTTTTATTCAAATTTTTTATATTTTTAGAAAAAAGATATTGATTATAACGGACAAATTTGTATATATATATGTGTCTGTGTGTGTGTTTTTTATTAATAAATTTAAATTATATTCTAGTGTCACTAGAATTTATAATGTTTCTGTTCATGTCCATATTCATTAAATATTCCATTTTTTACCCAGTGACAAAATTTGATTTCAGAATCATTACTATATAGGATTTTAGTGTAAATTAATTATTATAGGTTAAAGGGTGTTTTATAAAAAAATTGGTTGATTTATTCATACTATTATTATAATTAATTTTTATATTCTGTAGAAATTAAATTCGAAAACTAAGATTTTATATTTTTAATATTTATATTCTAAATATTAAATATAATCCAGATTATTTTTTATCATATTAACTAAGTAACCCAGGTAAAAATTTAGATACCATAGTGAATGTAAAATCAGAGAAAATGATGAAAATTAGTGGTATAATGAAAAAATATGATGAATCTAAATATTTAATTGTGTGGTGGAGGTATTTATCATCCAAAACATATCCCATATCTATAATATTTGACATTGGATTCATATTATATTAAATAGTACATATATTGAAAATAAAATATAGTTTATCAAAAAAAATTAAATTCCTCTCGCATATAAAATAAAAAAATAAATTTATCCAATTAAAAACAAATAAAATTAACTACTATTGTTTACATTTCTATGTTTCCCTTTACAATAATCATATTCCACATTCTTCATCTCTTGGCCATAATAATACGTTTTGAACCTTTCATTTCCAAGAGGTCTTCATATTGTCACCAGGATTTTTATCAAATATCTAAAATATTATTCTCTATATCTCCCTTTCAATGACCTCTAATCATATTATAAGAAAATTAATAATGTGAAATAGATATTAATGGTGTAGTTAAATTTTATTTTATTTATGGGAAAACCAATATATATCCCTCCAATAATTTGGAAAATCATAACCTCCCTCATATCACTGAAATATTACCGCTTCCATAAATGACATATCTCTGTTTGCATCATCACATTATAATGAGGTTTTTTTAAAAAATTTAATATTTTTTATGAAATTATTAATAATATTTTTAATTTCCTTTTTCTAAATTTTTTTTGCACTTTATGTTTTTTAATCCATTTTGAGTATTTTTAAACAGTTTTAACTGTTGTAAATGAGCCTTGCTGTTGGATTCAATAACATTTTCGGAGTTTTATATAGTCTTTAATTACTTATAATAGGGGAGAAAAACAATTTTTATTTGTGGTTTATATTTAGAGAAAATTGTTATACTAATAGATATCCCATGTAGTCCATTGGAAAGTCTGTGGGCTTTGTGGGAGATCACAGAGTAAATAGGAGCCCTGATTACTAGTAGATGTCATTGGTAAGATTAGGTTTACTATAGGATACCAACATTCCTGTATATGGGATCCTAAAAGAATTTTTCTGGGGTTCCCTTTTAAGAAATATCTCTGATGGATACCACTATATAGTCATCAGTGACCACTTTCTACCGAATGGTGTAAGTCTAGGATGGAAAAAGTAGGGGATAAATTGTATTTTTATCCATAAAAACCCCAATTTAAGGCTATTAATCCTCTAATACATCCTTAATTAAATAGTTTGGATATTTTAATGCTCTCTATGGATCATCTGGCTTCTCCAAAACCTCACCTTATTTCATTGATGTATTATTTGATCGAAAGATCAAAAATCAGTGTGTTCTTCTGAGAATTCATGAAATCCTTCTATCCACCTCATGTATTCTCATATTATATCATTTATTGTGTGTATAAATAATTTTCTATATGAAATAATGGTGTTTCATGTTGATCATTACACATTATATTCAATCTTATCCTTCTAATTTTTGAGGTGGTTTCTATAAAACAACTACCTGACTCATGTATTAGAATTCCATGAAAATATCATATCATAATTTGTAACCCACATATATTGATAAATATATAATCGTATACATCTGTTGGGTCCCATTGTGTCTATTGGTATTAATATCGGGACTATTGACCACCTGAGAGATGTTCCAACCCCAGACCCTAGGTTAGTACTTGGATAGTGGGAACCCTGAACCCTTTGTTTAATTTGAAATTATTAATTGAATAGTTCAAATTTTAAATTCTAATTATATGTTATTTTTGGTAATCATATTGATAATATGTTACCTAGATTGGAAGTGGTTAATTTTCTTTTAAATTTTACATTTCATAATAAAATAATGGAATATGTTAATAAAGTAATTTGAACCTTAATTTGGAATAATTCATTAGTGAAATAGATTTATTTTAATTATTTTGATAATTTATAACTAATATTAACAAAATATAATTGCTTATAATTTTTAATTTTGGTAAATTTAAAAATAATACATATAATAAAAGTTTTATATTATTTTTTATTAGATTTCACACCTGAATTTTCTCTCATATTGTTTAGTTATAACCCTTTGTCTATGATTGATGTCTGAGGGAAATATGTTTGTTGTTTGATGGATAGGTTCATGGTTATTTAAATCATGTAGGTTTAATGATAGATTATATAGTACCTGAAAGATAAATGCATGGGTACATCATACCGGAGGTCTAAATATATAATTATGTTATATATCGAGGGTTGGACTATGTGATTAGTTTTGATATTTTATAATACACCAATTTATAGAAATACTCCATCCTTGGAAAGAATAATATACTTTGGGAACATATCAGTGGTTTTATAATAATAATTCATTTAGAACCCTTTATTAATTCTAAGGGAAAGATGATTTAATTCATGACACATGAAAATGGAGATTCATAATGGTGTAGATTAATTAACCAAGGGATAGAGATATTTGAGATCATGACAAAGAAGTGTTTTTGGAAACTGGTTTTCAATTTGGAGCTAAAGGGTTGGTTGATTTAATTAATATTATACATTAATTTTTTAATTAATATCCGGATTTACCATACTACTACATGACCTATTTATTCCCACTGTGTTAGTTAGACTCCATGGATATCATCCTAATACGTTTTACTCAATCTCTATCCCAGTAATCAATTAGTACACATGTAGAAAATATAGATGAAAGTATGGACAAGGTAAAGGGACCCCACAATTGATTGTTTACATGATGGATGGGATTAGAGCATTGATATAGGACTAGGAATGGAGTTCAGGACCAAATCATTGATGTATTTTATTTTGAGCTTGTTTTAGTCATTTAACAATATGAACATAAACATGATATGTAGTTAGAATTCAGTATTACATTACATGGTTATTAATTCTTATATGGATTTTTTGGAATTTATTATTCATTTAATATATTTCTATTACATGAATGATTTTTCATATTTCCATTATTATTGAAACTTTATTCCAATTTGTATAATCCTACCCATATTATTCATTATGCCTTCATTGATTTTCAGTGTCCTCTAGCATGTGGGGAGGAATGCATGAGGCCACATAACTACCCATCTACATCATGAGAGGGATAACCCAGAAGGGTAAGTTACAATGTTACATTAAATATCATTTATATCATATCATATTAATTTTTTTCAAAGTCTGATAATATAATAATATCTATTATTGATTGTAAATGAGCTCGATCATGGGAGTAACTATCAAATGTGTGAGTGAAAAACAGATGTCTCATCGATGAGATTATTGTTCTTTATGTTTTTTTTATATTTTTGTGATCTAACTATTTTTTAATATTTTACTCATGGTTCGGTATGTCTAATGTGAGTATGCATACACCATGATAAGAATTTAGGTTAATATAATGACATGACATATTTCTACAAGAGTCATTTTTAATGCATGTCAAATATTTATGTATCTACACTATTAAAAGAAATAAAATTAAATATCTAATAAAGTGTAATAAATGATGTTATAATAACATACCAATTCACATGTTAATCCTTTTTTATAATAAACATGTGTTAGTGGTTCTCCATTTTTGTCCTACCATTCTATGGATGATGTTGTTGTCAATCATTTGATATAAGGAGTGGCTTGAACAATATATGGAAAATGAATTTGAAAATTATTTTGGATGATCATTATGAGTGTGGTAATCTAAACACACATAATGAAGCTGAGAAAAGACTTCAGATGTCACTGGGGAACATGATTGATGACTATATTAACAAGAGTATCATGTGGGAAATTCAATTAGTGGAGAGGGGGACTACATGAGTAGTGAATTCAATCTCTAACCTGTCAAGATCATTTTAGCTTCACCACCTACAAAAATACCTTAAGATGGGTGGAAACTGTATAGTTGAGTTATGGATTGAGTTAAATGAGTGAATATTCAAACACTATGTGAAATATGTGGATAGGAGGGTAATTCATGTTTTTATATGAAATATGGGTTACTAGAGAACTGGAGGGATATCATATAGAAATAGAGATAACAATAGGAGCTAACATGGAAAGAATATGAGGAAAATTTCATAAGTTACATTTATTTAGGAATTTTTATTGATTTGAGGTATATGGAGTTCATGAACATGACGCAGAGGATCATGTTAGTGATGAAATATGATTGATATATAATTTACCTAAAATTATTTTATACATTATTGGAAACTAATGATATAACTAGGGTGAAGGAATTATAGTTTGTGAACTATTATTATATCATGTCCAATGTGAATATCATTAACCAAAGAAACATTACTGACATGATGAATTAGACTCTCATTATAGAAGGGACCCTTGAGGAGGACCAAATTAGTGGGAAGTTACATGTTGTTTGATGATCAATGACCTCTTACCCAGGCGGAATTAAGGGCCTCTTTTAATTTTATCTCAATAGAATTGGGGGATGGAATTACTTGGGGAGTCAATATCTTTTTTAGGACCATTTCTGAGGGAAATTATTTAACTGTGGTAGGGATAGGTAGAAGTGCCTCCAATGTTCATTCCTTACTCTTGAGTGAATTTATTTACACAGGATGAACCAAATATATATGATTTATATGAGTTATAAGCATTCAATTGATGTAATAGTATTGTTTATGGAACTAGATTTTACTAAGGACCATGTTACCACTTAAGAGACAGGTGGATGGAGTTTCATTAGAAACTCACATCTTGGTAGGGGACATGGTACCGTGATGAAGGAGTGATAGTATTAGATAGAGGGAATATCATAGGGATGCGATAATATATCCTAGATTATAGGGTTAGTATAATACATTCCATAAAATCCATACTTTGTAGTATAGATGTTCGACCTTCAAATATTAGAGGTATGATTCTTGCCCAATCAATACATTTCTCATTTTTGTTTGATATTGGAGCATCCGATTCCATTATATCTAATCAATTTACTATTTTTTTGATTTTTGGTTTTATAGAGGTTATATGTGGTTATGACTATCAAAAAATCTTTCTTTGTGTTATTGGAGGATATAAGGCACAATAAAGAGTTGTTCCTTGAAATAAATATAATGCATTAATTTTTGGAGATGTTTGTTGTAGAAATGGCCATATTTAATTGATTCTGCATATGGATTGTCTTGTTCTATACTAAGATCATTTTATCTATTAACATAGGAGTGTCACTATTATACCTCACGAATGGGTAAAATATATTATTCCGGATCAATAGGTTCTTTATGCGGGTCATTCATGTTTAATTCATAAAAAAGATAATTATCAGTTGATAATGATAGAATTCATTATTATGGATGAATGTGAGACCTAGTAGAGTAATATTAATCTACTGTTATAATAATTATACGTTTTATTTCTTGAATAATTATCAATATTACCACCAGAGTGGGAGGTATATTTCAAAACCAAGTTGTCCTAATAGTTGAATGTATTTATATCCCACCCTACAAGTTAACACAAGTGGTGCATCATGAGATGAATGTGCGATCCGAAAAATTAAAGATATAGGTTTCATAGAACCTATTATATTGTCATTGGTTTTCCCTATGATTTTATCTAATAACACTAATGGTAAATTGTTCTTGAGTGAGAACTATCAGAGACTAATCCAAATTTTGATTAAGAACCAGAATCCCCTTCCATGTATGAACAATTTCTTCAATCAACTGATTTATGAAATAAACTTCACAAAGATTGAGATGAGATTTGGATACCAACATATAATGGTGTGACCAACTAAAAAATAGAAAAATAATTTTAAAAGTATGTATAGCTTTTATGATTTTATGGAGATATTATTGAGCCCAAATAAAACAATGACAATATTCATATATATAATGAATAAAATAGTCCATTGGTTTATAGATAAATTATTCTTGATCATCATTGATCAAATTTAGTTTCACATCAAGTATATATATAATCATTACCAACATATTAATTTAATATGGAGTAAATTGAGAGAGAATTATCTTTATTCTAATTTCACAAAATTTCACTTCTTGATTGGTAGAGTGAACTTCTTATGTCACTTTATATTATATTATGGAGTGTAAATAGAACTTGAGACGGTTAGGGTTGTGGTATATTGGGAGTGACACATGATTATTTTTTAGATTCTGAGATTTATATAATTGGTAGGATATTACAGACATTTTTTCCAAGACTTGTGCTATGTAGAAGCACTAATTTCGGGGATAAAATATAACTGTGTGATGTTAGTTTGTCATATTCCTATGGGTGAATTTATAGGAGTTGAATTTAAGGTTGAAAGTAGTACCAGTCACCATATTACATTATTCTATGATGGAATCTATGATATATTTTGACTCATTAGGAGTTGGTCTTTGAGTGGTCCTAATACATGATGATTTAGTGGATTATTACCGCTCTCGAAAATTGATCCATATGATATGAATTGTCTTAATAATTATATTGAAAATATGATGAATATAATTAAAATAAACTAGAAATTATAACCAGTAAGAAACATTCACAAGCCTATAAGTGGCCACATATGGTCCGACATATCACAGAGCACACATTCCCCATTTTCCTGGCTGACAGTGACCTAACCAATGAGAAGCTTTCACAAAAACACTGTCAAAAATGGAAGACTCCAAAGGATGGTGATTCTGATCCATATATGATTTATATTAACACCAATGTTAACCATACATCTATTTAAATTCTAAATATTTGAATATTTCTCTTAATGAAAACCTGGTCCAACCAAATCTACTTCTTCATCCTCATCCCAACAAAGAGGTGACATGCACTGGGTACCAAGAAACCCCTCAAAGGGAAAAATTCTGATCGACAACTGATAAATGTTGTTATAAACAAACTCATCCTATTTCAAAAGGCAATCACATGATCTAAAAAATCATAGACACATTCAAAATGAATATCCTCTAGGATTTGAATCACTCAATCAATCTGACCATCATTATTTGGATAGTAATCTATGCTCAAATTTTACTCATTTCACATCAACTCTTGGAGACTACTCCGGAACCTTGAGGTAGAACAAGGATCCCTATCCGAAACAATGGCTAAAAGGCTCACATGGAACGTCAAATTCTCCTAAATATATATGTTACCCAGATATTCAAACTCAATGGTGTCCTTGTTCATAATTAAATGAGAATTCATCATCAACCAACAAAAAAAATCCTATATAGAATTCCTCCTTAAAGGGAGTCTATGGTAATATAGTAACAAGATCCATGGGTACCTCTCACATTTCCAAACACACATCGGAATAGGATGAAGCAGATCAAAGGGTTTTAAGTTCCCAATCTATATCTGTTGGAAGGTGAAACAACATCACACATAATCTTCAATGTCACACTTCATACTTAGACACTAGATTTATCAAGTGATGTAATAATGAATATACATAGTTCCTCGATGAATGACCCATGATGAGCTATGCCATTTCTGCAATACTAAACTCCTCAAAAATTTGTAGATGAAAAACCACTTCTATATGTGGAGAATACCATCTGAGGAGTGGTAACAACCAAAGATGGTCTCCCAAACCTTAAAGGACTTCTCAAATTACATTAAAATAATCACAGAGCTACTGACTCTGCAAAAGACACTTCTGTAGAGATGATGATAACTGAACATTGTTCAGAGTAATACCAAAAACGTATTCTTCAAAATATAGGTGTAACTGAGAAAATATCCCCAGAATGTCCCACTCCTCATAAATTTCCAAGATAGCTTTTTAGGGTACTTTTCAACAAAGAGTGTCTTCAATGAAATTCCCCTTCGCTAGAGTGTAAAAAATATAGATGTCAAATATCTGATGATATTCTATACATAATATATGTATATGATTCCTGTTCTTCAATGAAAAAATATATCTCAAAATCTTATGATTAGAAAATACTATGAAATTTTCCACAAAATGATTTTTCCACTAATAGTAATTCAAATGCATAACTATAACAATCTCTAAATCATGAGTGGGGTAATTCATCTCATGAGGTCCTAGGTAATGAGTGTCATATAATACCACATTGTCATCAAGCATAGGAAATAATCCACAACCATTACCAAACGAATAAAAAAACATAATTACCCTTTATTGGGATCAAGTAAGATCATAATAGGAGTAGAGTTTAGAAGATGTTATAATTAATTGAAATAAGACTTCCACTTGATATCCCATGTTAATTTCACAACTTTCCTAGAAATAGTATTCTAAGATGATGCTATTTTAGAGAAATCATCAATAACCCATTAGTAGTATCCAACATGGCCAAGGATGCTCTGTATATAAAATACTTTCGTTGCTTCTCTCAATTATAGGATAAACTTTACATTATTAGGATCAAAAGATACATCATGTTTAGAAATATCATTCCATAATAACATCAATTCAGGAATCTAGAATCCACATTTCAATGATTTTAATAAAAATAATGGATTCATAGAATATTTAGAACAAAATCATATATTTATAATGATCTTTAATGGTTTTCATGTAAAACAGAATAACATCAATGAACACTAACAGAAAAGTGTCAAGATATTGATCAATATTTGATTCCTCAATGACATAAAAACTACATGATAATTAGTTATAATAAAAGGAAATATAAGATATTAGTAAAGTTAATAAATTATTCTAAATTATATCTTTAGGATATCAGACTCCCAATCTATGAAGTGATGATAACCTGACTAAAGATCAATTACTGAAAACCACTTTCCCATTTTATTAATCAAACAAATCATCCACACAAGGAAAAATATTCTTGTTCTCGACTATTAACTGGATTGTGTTTCAATAACCCAAACAATACCAAATTGAACCATATTCCTTCTTCGAAAAGAGAACAAGTGCCGCCCAAGGTGATACACTAGCATGGACAAAACATTTTTCAAATAGGTCATCCAACATAATCATAAGTTATTTCTGCTATGTTGGTTCCATATGATATTGACATATTGATTTATACTACTTACCATGAATGATGTCAAGTGTGAACTATTCCTATATCTGGTGGAAGAACATATATGTTTATTGGGAAAAATTTAAAATTCAAAATAAATAAGGGTATGATAAACAATATAAGAAAATTATTAGGCTCAAAAAAAAACGGAAGAAAAAATGTCTGATATATGGGAGGGAAGGTCATGCATAAAAATACATCAGGTTCAAATATTCCTAAAACACAAGGGATATCCCTTCTATTGCAATAAATAAAACACATCAATGATAAAAATCAACCTCAGCTCATTGTTTGACAAAGGAATCAACACCGATGATGAATTTCAAACTTAACAAAATAAATAATGATAAATTTTTTGACCAACATCATATCAACTATCATTAATGAACATTAAGGGAAATGAAACCCCTATTAATTCCTCTTACCAAGAGGAGTCTTTAACTCTATTATAAAGGACATATGTTCTTTTTGATGTTTAATAATATCAACAATATTTTTAAATATATAAAAGAGGGAGGCACGAGTATCAAATAATAAAAATGCTACGGAAGATGAAATAATGATTGTATCTCTCATTTTTTCTGGTCCTACATTTACCTCCCCTGGAAACTCATCTAATATATAAAATTTATTCACTCTCGAGTCCTATAGAAGTATCCATTTAGTGAATTATGTGTTTATATATCCTAAAGTATCATTTAAAACCAACGAACCCTGATTATAATGAGTCATAGTTATATCCATATAGAAATATTGTATGTCATCGACATTCTCACAGGTCTTTCATGTCATAATGGAATTAAAAAAAATGTCTTCTATGTATTAAAATTCCACACTAATAACATGTTATAGGCACACTGATTTTGTCACGAACCAAATCTGGTTGCCTTCAAAATCGGCACCCGACCTGGTCCATGGCAAGACCCGAAGGGCGTTCCCGATCCCCACGGGCTGGCACAAGTGCCTGGGTATCATAAAATGATAATTGGGATCGATTTACCCGAGTTTGTAAACTTAAAACGACAAAAGAGTCCAATAAAAAAAATCTGTATTTTCCAACTAAAATCGTCTTTTACAAAATTTCAGAACTGAAATACATAAGTTAAAACTATGTTTAAAGACCATTACAATGGTACATAAACAAATAAGGAAATCCCAAGAACCTCCACAAGGAAAGAGGCACCTCCCTCACGCTATCTCCATGACACTGCATCCCAATGGACAACTAAAAACCTGAATCAATGGCATAAATCCTGTACCCAAACCTGTGACATAAAATATGAAAATCTACTTACACCCAAAGGTGTAAGTAGGGTGTGAGAAAAAGCCCAGTAGGATACCACCACTAATAGATTCCAATTGATAAACATTTAATGGCGAAAAGCATGCAAGTTTTCAAAGACATGAGATGCTAGTAAAAATTTCTAAAAGATGCAACATTGAATAAAAACAGTTTTCAGGTGGGCTAATTTAAAGAATAAAAACATTTAAAATAAATACCATAGCTACTGAATTTTCCAACAACTCATACCGTATACCGATGGTAAGAACAAAGTATCCAGTGAGCACAATCAATGGGAAATAACCCCTAGGCACTAGCTAGCTGTGGGTCCCAGGTACCTCGTATCTCGGTGAGAGTAACCATCACAAATATACATTCTCGTGCACGAGACACTAGTAGGGAACATACTCATAACCTAGTGGTCCCCAATCATCATCATCATAGTTTAGTTAGAGTTGTAAGCGTCAATCTTGCTAAGTGAAACTGAGGGCAAACCCCACAGATTCACTAGCATACTAGTACACGTCCACTCACCTAGATACCCGGGTTTTCCCTTTGTGCTCAAACAAGTTCAGCAGTCCAAGAAGTATAGTTCTCACATGAAAATATCACTTACACATCACAAATTAACCAAACAGCCCCATGTACATCACTCAAGTCAAAAATTCCACTTTTCATTAAAATGCATTTTGAAATCAAACTCACTCCAAATTTCCTACAACACTTTTCACATTTCTTTAACACTTCCAAAAATCCATTAAAAATTTTTATAAAACCATTACAAGTTATTAAACTCACATAATAGCCCACACACATGTCACAGAATACCCTTCTCACCTTCACAATTCATTTTAAAAATAAACTCACATGAAATATCCCACACCCGTGTTTCGCACACAAAACACAATTTAGTAAAACATTTCGACAATTTATAAAAAAAAATTTAAAAATGTTTAACATCTCAAATCACCACTTTACCATTCAAAAACCCACATTAGGTGAACACACTCACCCAAACAGTACATATACACCCTTTCCCAACATTGTTTAACCAAATAAAACATTTGCAATTTTTTATAAAAAAAACCCAAGAGGTATAACCATTGTTTTCACACTAAACCCATTTCAAAACCCTCATTAAAAATCAAAATCATACCAATACCAATCCAAAATAGAATCTTTAAGCCCTAAAACAATTATTAAACCACCTCCAAATTTTATAAAAATACATCAAATAATACCACAAAGATACACATGAAAAAACACACGTTTTTATAAATCACCTTCAAGAAGTACAACAGGTTTTTAAACCTTAAACTCATTAAAAAAACCCACTTTCATGGCCAACATGACAATAAGGAATTTACAAACTAGAATTGACACCCCCTTTCAAGACTAATAAATCACTTTCATATGTTATAAACTTAACCCAAACATTACCCCAAGAGTCACACATGAAAAGTACCCAATTTCAAGCTATAATGCAACTAAAAATTAAATGTTTAACCAAATCCATAAAAACTGTTTTCACAGCACATTAAACAGATTATTAACATGCTAAATTAATAATCCATGCAAGCTAACTCATCATAAAATGGCTACACATGGAATCACCTACCCTTTTGAGTCGAAACCCTCAAAACTTGGTGTGAAACCTTAAGTGCACCACCATTGCACCAAAAGGAATATAAATCCAGACCTAAAGCACAATAATTTACCCAAAAGACACCAAATCAGACATTAGGATCGAACCCCAACTTCTGGACATGAGGAACTTCAATAAAAAGGAAATATAACTAAAAGAGGATGGAAGGAACCAGGAAGGAATTCTCTTACTTGAAATATCTTGAAGGAATCGGCCCCAATACACCAAATAATTAACCACCAAGTACCCAAAACTGGTATGATGGTTCGAAGGATTCATATTAGGTCATGTGAGGACTGAAATGGGGGAAAAAGGATGAAAAATGAAGGAGTTATGAAAGGATCAATTTACCTCTCCAAATCTGCCCGATTTTAGAAACCCTAATATGTTCAGTACTAAATCGCGATGAATAAGAGCTTCAATGAGGGGAGAGAGAGCTTGGTCGCGCGGCTCAGTTCACGGGGCGCATTTGAGGCTTTGAATCACCGAAAAATATTGACAAATCAATAAGTTATTAATTAATCCAATTTTATTTTTAAAACTGGAATTGGGCTTTCGGGCAGGCGCAATCCCTTAAATAAAAACCAACTTAAACCTTGGTTATGGATTTCCAAAGGCTCCAAATTTTAATTAAGGTGTTAATATATCAGGGGAGGACATTTAGGAGTTTGAATGAGTGAAAAATATTATAAAATGGAAAATTTATAAAATAAATAAAACTTATTTTTAAATCTGGAATTGGGTTCACGGTTTGACCCAATTCATGAAAACTCACATATTCTCCATAAAACCTTTGGAAACCCCAAAAACAAATAATTAATGGAAATTAAAATAAAATACATTTAAAATAATCTATGTATGTGACAATTATCCCCACCATGAAAACTTTCCGCCCTGGAAAGTCACAGCAAGGTCAAAGTAACAACCAAACCCAACTGAAAAACCAAGAGGTACTCCCATGTCAGGTTTCTCCCCCAAAGGACAAAACACCTCCAGTGATCAATTAATGAAGGATTACTCTCACAAATAAACTTACACCACTTTCCTGAAATAATAAATCACATTCATAATTGATCCCAAAATAAAACTCCTCAAACACTATCCGAACAAGACTCAAGTAATTCACCCAAACGAACAATAACATTGAACAAGGTTACACTTACCTTACTTTAACTAATACATTGGGCACTCTCCAGTCCCAAAGTTTACCCAAGGAAGATGTAAGTAGTTAGATATCTCCAAATGATATTACCTACTTCCCATACAATACCATGGAAAAACATGATTTACATGTATGAAGAGACACAAATGGGCTCCCCACCATAAGAGACAAATTAATTTTTTTTCTGAGACAGAATCAAGACACTAATTGGGGAAGGCCCAAACAGACTCCCTAGTACAAGGGGTATACATCCATTAGAATTCTACAAAATAATATGCACGATACCCATGGTGGGTATTTCCACCACAAGAACAAACCATCTTAACCGACCGGCGTGGGCCGACATGAAAAGACCCCAAAATTAAGGAGGTGGGATGGTCACATGGTTAGTCTGCACAATTTGAGAAACTATGCGATAACTATGTGGATCCTTATATCTGCATGGTTATTTTTTTTTGTTCATGGTTAGATCTATGCATGTGAAAACCGTGTGCTCAACTTGTCTAGCCAAATTTCCAACCATTCTCCAAAGACTCAATGGAAACCAAAGGTGGAGGGAATAACATTGTGTGATGACATGGGTACAAAACCCTCCACCTATTTCCACCGAATGGGAACAACATAAGAAATATGATGACACCATAGGTTTAAACTCTTCCTATATTTAATACTGAGGATATGAATTTGTACAAGGGTTTAAATGACACTGGGGTTTCCCTTGACTACGCGCCAGCTTCTCTTCGGGACCTATGGCTGGAGCTCAAAATATTGAAGCATCTTTCGCCACGCAGTTTGGCTGTTGAAACCCCTATGTGGAAATTCTTCTTTCGGTGCCACAAACAACTACACCGCATACCCTGATGGGTTCATCAAGACATAACACACTCCACAACTCACTTTACCAAAACCAGACATTTCACTGAAACAAGGGATCAGAATAAGCACACACATCGCACCTTGTTTCTTTGTGTGAGAAACAAAACAAGGGTAGGACACATATAAACATTGTCCTCTAAGATAGAGGATTTGATGTTTTTCCCAAGGGATACATTCTCCCAACATAACATAGAACCTAAGAGGATTGTGTGACCTTGACCTTTACAGTCAAAACAGCACACAACATCACAATGCGTCACCGAACATGACCCCTGTGATTGATAGAAAAAATACATGGAACATCACCATATTCCAAGTCCCTAAAAACAGACAAGTCCAAAAAGTGGACACAATATCCTATAAGGACCAAAATCTCAAAATTTGTTGTTTAATAATAACTCTTGCTTCAAGGAAACTATGAAGAACCTAGAGGCCCTCTTAGACACCATCATGAAACTCATCCACACTAACAACCAAAGAACACTTCCACCTTCGATGAATCATGAAACTTAAGAAACCAAGGCCTCATTCAACCTTCCACAAGAACTATCCCACTACAAGAGGATCTACAAATCAACTAAATGAATGGTTGTAGACTCAATCAACAATGATCTATAAAATATTCCTTATATTGATCAACTGGGGGATTTTCCAATGGAGAAACAATACAGGTTTCACTTTAGTTGTGCACTAACCCTAAATGGGGGCGTACCTTATCCAACGGGAGAACCCAAGGACCCATCCAAGATGGTCCATTCGTAAAAAAAACCATAAACCAGATCCAAACCAATGAAGGTAACCACTATAAAGGTGTCCCGAAACATATTTCAGAGGAGACTACTAACCAGTCCTTCTACCTAGCTTACCAACCAATCATAATCCCAAAACACAGTTCAAATAGGAGGGGTTATTGGACTAAAAAAATCCCACAAAAACAACATCTTCAAAGACCCAAAATACAAACCATTCCAAAACTATTCATCAAGACATCATGTTTTTCCTTAAAACCATTTCTTTGAAAACAAGCAGTTCAGCGGTAAGAGTATCGACCAATGGTACCCCATGGGCCTCACACTTGCATGTTTTTGTGCCACACCAGACACCCACCTCATATCTGTCCCGACACTCATCCATTCGTGCCATCAACCATCCATCATCCCATATAACCCCATGCATGTGGTCAGTAATGGAAATACCAAAGGAGAAAACAAAAATTATTTACAATTTTCAAAACCAAAATGGTCAACCAACACATCCTTTTTTTCTCATAACCGCTAACCATGAGATCAAAATCCCAACTCACATCATAAATTTTTTTTCATAAAGTCACAACCATTTAGAAAATAACTCACATTCAAGATATTCACATCAATTTCAAAATATATCATCCCATTAAAACACACTCTGATTGTTTAGAAAACTCTATTAGAAACACATTTCAAAACCAACTTCAATACAGTTTCTACCTTCAAAAGAGGTGTAATCACACCATATTATATTTCAAAATAATTCTGAATATTTAGTTCCAATATTTCATAAATCATACCATTCCATCTTTATTGGAAAATCATTACACAAAAACATTACACTTCTTAAAACCAAGTAACTTTAAAACCAAATTTCCAAGATTTCAAAACTAAAGAACACAAGACAATGTGAGAGGAAACTTGTTTCAGTGGGTGACTTAGACATATGGTTTGTGGCCATATTCCAATCACTTCACTCTCACAGAGAGTGTTCTAGGGAATATCCCCAGCTCCACATGGCTTGCCAGACCCTGCGAGCTCACTGAGACCATTAACCCAACTCTATTTTCATTTCCCCTAATCATCATCAAACCAAGAAAACCAAAAGACATAGACAAATCCCAACTTCCCCTGGCGACTTGAATCCTGAAATGAGGTGTGGTGATCAAGCACACTACCCATAACCAGAATTCCATGTCCCAAAAATCATAAATCTAAACTATCCCGACTATTTCCCAAATAACATGACTCAAATGGAGCGAACCTCCTCTGATACCATTTTGTCACGAACCGAATCTGGTCGCCTTCAAAATCGGCACCCGACCCGGTCCATGGCAAGACCCGAAGGGCGTTCCCAATCCCCACGGGCTGGCACAAGTGCCTGGGTATCATAAAATGATAATTGGGAATGATTTACCCGAGTTTATAAAACTAAAACGACAAAAGAGTCCAATAAAACAAATCTGTATTTTTCAACTAAAATCGTCATTTACAAAATTTCATAACTGAAGTACATAAGTTAAAACTATGTTTAAAGACCATTACAATGGTACATAACCAAATAAGGACAGCCCAAGAACCTCCAAAAGAAAAGAGGCACCTCCCTCACGCTATCTCCATGACACTGCATCCCAATGGACAACTAAAAACCTGAATCAATGGCATAAATCCTGTACCCAAACCTGTGACATAAAATAAGAAAACCTACTTTCACCCAATGGTGTAAGTAGGGTGTGAGCAAAATCCTATTAGGATACCACAACTAATAGATTCCATGTGATAAACATTTAATGGAAAAAAGCATGCAAGTTTTCAAAGACATGAGATGCTAGTTAAAATTTCTAAAAGATGCAACATTAAATACAAACAGTTTTCAGGTGGGATAATTTAAAGAATAAAAACATTTAAAATAAATACCATAGCTACTGAATTTTCCAGCCTCTCATACCGTATACCGATGGTAAGAACAAAGTATCCAGTGAGCACAATCAATGGGAAATAACCCCTAGGCACTAGCTAGCTGTGGGTCCGAGGTACCTCGTATCTCAGTGTGAGTAACCATCACAAATATCCATTCTCGTGCACGAGCCACTAGTAGGGAACATACCCATAACCTAGTGGTCCCAAATAATCATCATCATAGTTTAGTTAGAGTTGTAATCGTCAATCTTGTTAAGTGAAACTGAGGCCAAACCCCACGGATTCACTAGCCTACTAGTACACGTCCACCCACCTAGATACCCGGGTTTTCCCTTTGTGCTCAAACAAGTTCAGCAGTCCAAGAAATATAGTTATCACATTAAAATATCCCTTACAAATCACAAATTAACCAAACAGCCCCATGTACATCACGCAAGTCAAAAATTCCACTTTTCATTCTAATGCATTTTGAAATCAAACTCACTCCAAATTTCCTACAACACTTTTCACATTTCTTTAACACTTCCAAAAATCCATTAAACAATTTTATAAAACCATTACAAGATATTCAACTCACATAAAATCTCACACACATGTCACACAATACCCTTCTCACCTTCAAAATTCATTTTATAAATAAACTCACATGAAATATCACACACCCGTGTTTCACACACAAAACACAATTTAGTAAAATATTTCGACAATTTATAAAAAAAAATTAAAAATGTTTAACATCTCAAATAACCACTTTACCATTCAAAAACCCACAATAGGTGAACAAACTCACCCAAACAGTACATATACAGCCGTTCCCAACTTTGTTTAACCAAATAAAACATTTGCAATTTTTTATGAAACAAACCCAAGAGGTATAACCATTGTTTTCACACTAAACCCATTTCAAACCCCTCATTTAAAAGCAAAATCATACCAATACCAATCCAAAACAGAATCTTTCAGCCCTAAAACAATTATTAAACCACCTCAGAATGTTATAAAAATACATCAAATAATACCACAAAGATACACATGAAAAACACACGTTTTCATAAATCACCTTCAAGAAGTACAACTGGTTTTTACACCTTAAACTCATTAAAAAAACCCACTTTCAAGTCCAACATGACAATAAGGAATTTACAAACCAGAATTGGCACCCCCTTTAAAGACTAATAAATCACTTTAATATGATATAAACTTAACCCAAACATTACCCCAAGAGTCACACATGAAAAGTACCTAATTTCAAGCTATAATGCAACTACAAATTAAATGTTTAACCAAATCCATAAAAACTGTTTTCCCAGCACATAAAACATATTATAAACATGCTAAATTAATAATCCATGCAAGCTAACTCATCATAAAATGGCTACACATGGAATCACCTACCCTTTTGAGTCGAAACCCTCAAAACTTGGTGCAAAACCTTAAGCTCACCACCGTTCCACCAAAAGGAATATAAATCTAGACCTAAAGCACAATAATTTACCCAAAAGACACCAAATCAGACATTAGGATCTAACCCCAACTTCTAGACATGAGGAACTTCAAGAAAATGGAAATAAATCTAAAAGAGGATGGAAGGAACCAAGAAGGAATTCCCTTACTTGAAATATCTTGAAGGAATCCGCCCCAATACACAAAATAATGAACCACCAAGTACCCAACACTGGTATGGAGGTTCGAAGGATTCATATTAGGTAATGTGAGGACTTAAATGGGGGAAAAAGGATGAAAAATGAAGGATTTATGAAAGGATCAATTTACCTCTCCAAATCTGCCCGATTTTAGAAACCCTAATAGGTTCAGTACTAAATCGCGATGAATAAGAGCTTCAAAGAGGGTAGAGAGAGCTTGGGCGCGCGGATGGGTTCAAGGGGCACATGTGAGGCTTTGAATCACCGAAAAAGACTTACAAATGAATAAGTTATTTATTAATCCAATTTTATTTTGAAAACTGGAATTGGGCTTTCGGGCAGGCCCAATCCCTTAGATAAAAACCAACTTAAACCTTGGTTATGGAATTCCAAAGGCTCCAAATTTTAATTTAGGTGTTAATATATCAGGGGAGGACATTTAGGAGTTGGAATGAGTGAAACATATTAAAAAATGAAAAAGTTATAAAAGAAATAAAACTTATTTTTAAATTTGGAATTGGGTTCACGGTTTGACCCAATTCATGAAAACTCACATATTCTCCATAAAACATTTGGAAACCCCAAAAACAAATAATTAATGGAAATTAAAATAAAATACATTTAAAATAATCTATGTATGTGACAGATTGTTTTAGAAGATTGTGCCTATGAGGCTATTTTTTGATACCCACCACCACCACTCCTATGAGTATATTTCCACTTCTACTTCTTATCTTGCGTGCCCCTGAATATTCTAATGGATGAAACAGAAAAGGTGTAAATCCAACATTTTATTCAATAATCATCTCTTCCGTTATATCTCTTTCTAAAATCACTTCGTAGGTGTAATTATTTAATATAAATACCAGTGATCTGATATCCAGTATCATAACCTGTAGGTACTTTAGAGCCTTAAAATGATAATTGTTCACCGTGATAAGAGAAAATCAGAAAGGCTAAGAAAATCGATCGATGTACTTAAACACTAAATACCCTACCTTGCATAAATAGTGGAACTCTAGAGGCATTGTCGACATCTGGGAATATGGGATAAAATACTATTATAACAAGTTGTTGAAACATTTCCAATCCAATTTAACATGTTTGTAATTCTATGTTTTGGAATCCAACCACTAATTACCGGAAGAGTCGATCATGATCACTGAACATATCACTATGTTATTATCAGGTGTTTCTATAATTTCAACGATTTTATCGTTCGTATACATATAGTTTTCCATCTCTTGATGTAATGTTTTTTCATTAAATTATGGTGTTTTCTCACATAATAATTATTGATATTTATCTATCTCTCCTCTATATCTAGTATGTGCAATCAAAAAGTTATTCATGAACTTAAGGTACATTTTGATCAAAAATGTGAACATTTTGAACTATAGACTCAAAGATATTTTAATATATTGGTGGATTTCACTAAGAAGTGGAAGGTACCCACTCCTGAGGATTTTGTGGAAGAAATAATGGATACTACTACAAACTGAACCATAAGATCATTTTCAAAATAGAACAAATCTCAGTTCAATATTGAAAACCCATAAGCATGAAATGATTTTAAAAAAAATCCCACTTTGGGGAAACATATCAAAACATCACATGGAAATAATAGTATTTTCACAACAAGTGATGGTAGGGAACTCATCACAACAAACCTCTCAAGTCCCAATAGTATTATCTCTAGTTTAGCATACTTTCTAAGACAATTACTCATAGGGATAAACCTCCTTTGATTCCTCTTTGTAATGAATCGACCAATGTTACCATCATATATATATACCGACCTATTCAGTCACATACTCGAAGGGTGTTCACGATCCCCATAGGCTGGCAAAAAGCACCTAGGCATCAAACAAAAAACTAGAAGAATTGATTTCTTCAAAACAGAACAAACACATGGAATATACATATATATTTCAAGATGAAATGGTTTAAATATATTAAATATATTCCATAAATATAAGAAAATAAAAGAAAAAAAACAGATAATGTATCCATAACAACTGAGAGATAAGTGAAATTGTAGAGGATCATAATAAAAAAGCAACTCCATGTGATAATGTGAATGAACTAACACCATATTACCACCAGTTACCCAACTCAGATGACATGAAACCTTACCACCCTACAATAAAACCTTTATTTTCCCTACAATGGAATACATAAGTATGTCTACACAACATCTAAGAGGTGTGTCGGGTGTGATTTGACAAGAAAATAGGATCCCAGCCAGGTGTTCCCTAATAAGTCGCTATATAAAACTACACGTATGATCATTTCAAATAAACCATTGCATGATAAAATGTAAATCATTATTAATGAAAGCATGGTAAACATTTCCCTATTTCAATAATCCAAAACAAAAGTAGTTATCTCAATTTCATAGCATATTTACCACATAATCAATCCCAAACATAAACATGCATATCATGTCTATAACAAAAAAAGTCACACAAAACAAAATAACATGTATAAACCCTAAATACAACAATAGATCATCCTATCATACTAATCATACAAAAATAAATCAAGTGCACAATATGGTTCCTAAAACACATACCTAGGAGGTAAATAAATACCCCATGGGTTAACCCCCAAAAAAAATCAATAATAGTCCACTAAAAAATGGGCCTATGAAATATAGGAAAGCCGTGTTACCAAACCTCCTGATAATCTCAAAAATAAGGATGTCTTCAACAAGATAAACATTTCACAAATATTCCCAAGGTATCTCTGGTGCTCATTTTCAAAATTCTTTCTAAAGATTTGAATAAAAAATCAAAAAAAAATTCACAAATTCATTTCAATGATTTGAGAACACATAATTTCATTCCATTTATAAAAAAATGGGAAAACTCATTTCTCATTGAAAAACCATTTGAACAAACATAGAAAAATCATTCCAATTCCTTATATAAATCATTTAATAAAAAATGAACCATAATTTTCATCAACAAAGGCTAAATAAAATACCAAAATCCTAGAAAATCTGGTCACAGATTCCCGCTATGAGATCAACCAACAAAAAAAATCCAACGGAATTAAATGGACTTAGAACCCAGTTGAAACATCTCGGAATTGATCCATTTGATAAATAGGGTTTGTAGATAAGAGTATAAACCACATACCTCAAGAAATATCACCTATTGCATGATGGCCAATAATGGAGTTTCCCCCAAAATGAATTCACACAATGAGTCTAGAAGAAGAAAGTAATAAACACCTATGTGGACCAATAAATATTCAAACGAAACCCAATGGTGATACTATGTTCAATGGTAATCAAGATTTAAAAAATATCACCCTCCTAGAGAGACACACCACAACTAAAGTAAAGATGGTATGTTGAATGGATCGATCTGGAATCAATTGAATATTTCAAAATCATCATAGATGAACCATTCGTCCCCTTCGAGGGATTACTAATAGTTGGAAAAATGGGCACTCAAACCCATATGACTATCTAAAAGAATAAATGATTGGGTAATTATAGGATGTGTAATCTTTATACACATTGTGAAATCCACAATTTAAAAATGAACTGATAAAACCCATCTCCTCTAATTAAAATATAATACAGAACCCATATCCTCATAACCACATGTAACCCCTCACGTTGTGAAGTCATCTAAAAATATATACCCAACAACCATTACACATTGTGTAACCTAGTAACATGACATAAAATTCTTAAATATCCTACAGAAATAATAGAAAGAAACATCTAAATAGTATACTCTATAAGGGAACTTTGGATGAGGGAAAATATACCCAAAAAAGGTAACATGATGTTACAAATAACATATATAAATCTCCATATTTCATGAAATTGAAAAAAACCATCTTTCGTGTGTACATAGGACTACTACTACACCAATTGATTTAGTTTTATTTCAGTCACCATGTCTTTCAACTATTTATTATAATAAAATAAATCTATATATATGATTATAAATGAAATATTTATTATTCATAATGATATCGTATCGTTAACATTTTAACCTTTAAATTAACTAAAAATTATAATGTCATTAATGTAGACTTGTGGACTATGAACTCCGTGATGTAATTTGATTCAAATTTCATCACTACATCACTTTGTTTATATATATATATGTATTTGTATGTTTATATAAGTAACATTATATTTTTATCATTCTATAAAGAACAAATAAAACATATATATTTTCCATAATTATCATTAATTAATGTAAACATTACTCATGCATACAGATGACCATCCATCTCCATGATTGTAATGTAGTACATTTTTCCTAAACATATTTAATGGTTGGAGTTAAAATTTTAACTGATGAATAAAATTTATAATTATTTCATTAATTTTTTTCTTGAGATGTTGGAATAATTCCCACATTGACCATAGTCGACCAACTGATTCCATTTTGAATTATGATCCAAATATTCTCAAAACATCTGACATGGTCTTAAATAATTATGTAATTCTAATAATATAGTAATAAAACGAATAATATACTTGAAAAGGTTTCTCAAAAAGGTAAATAAATAACATAAGTTTATTATTCCGAAAAGAAAAGAAATTTCTTGATGAGTTCAACTCAAGGTATGGTACATTATTTTAAAAATACTCTTTTAATGATTCCCTTAAAACTCTATGTTTCATCTATATCCATATTTTTAATGATTTATAATTCTTATAGGGATATAAATGACTTATAACAGAAATATTTTGTATCTTATGACTTCATTAAATTGGGTTTCAGCAGGAATATTTTAATGGAATAATAGATTTTCATTAAAAATGTCAAAAAATAAATTTCTATTGTAATGTATACAATGAAAATAACATTCCCACCACTATAACCATATTTTTAAGTTTCACATAATTTATATAATTTTCTTCTTTCATCAAAGGAAAATCCATTTTAGATTTTTGTTGCTATTCTGGAACTTAAAATGATTATTAAGAAGAAAATTAATTTTGATATATAAAAGTATTTTCACATGAGTTTCAATGAATTTTTACATGATTTATTTTACATATGGGGCTTAAACATTTTTTATGAAGTGTTAGACCCCATTCTAGGTCATAGGTGAGCCTTATATATCATATATGAAGTGTTAAGGACCATTATAGCTCTTGGATTAGATCGATATATATTATATATTGTTTGTGAATAAATAGTTCACCAATTAATTAGGTAATGGTTATGATTATAGAGAATTATTGTTGATGTTTACTATATATTTATTCTAAAAAATAACTGTTTTGTATGGTTATTAAGGTGATGATGTACCATGACACTAAAATAACTTCTATATTATTTCTAATGGGTTTTCATTCAAATAATTATATTTAAAAATGTGTGATATTGATAGTTTAAAAGTAAAGAATTCTACAATTTTTGTGTAAAATATATATTTTTATGACTAAAATTTATGGAGTTTTCATGTTTCCAATAGAATAATGGTTTTATTCTTTTTATGTCCCCAATTTAACATATTGTGATCAAAATATTATTTTAAAATTATTTTCACATGGTTTATTAAAGGTAAGGGTATAAAATGAACCAAGTTTAATTACATGAATATATATCCTAAAAAATTATTTTATTTTAAAAATTTTATATTTTAAAAAATGTATAATGAGTAGAAGTTTTCACCATGATGTTTATAGGGTTGATATATAATAGTTATGAACTAATTCTATAAAAATATAAATAAAAAATATTTTTTTGAATCGAATGTAATTTCTAATTTAAAATAATTATAATATTCAATGTTTATGGTCTTTTTAATACAATTAGTATCATATTAGTGTTTAGATATCATTTGAGTTTAATATGTTATTTCAGTATAAGTTGAAATTATCCCATAAGATCATTGGCTATTATGTTAGGTAGAATCATATTTATTTTGGATAAATAAAAATTAATTCATATAATATGGATATAAATATTTTATTTTTCACACTCCTTAGATGATAGTTTATTATGATATAACTACACTAACCTATTTTTTATTAGTAAATCAATGGCTCTAGCAAGTAAAAAATGATCAATGGATATGAGCAATAATTTGGTGGTCATTAAATAAATCCAATAAATGGAATGGTAGATGTTGTGACAACTATTATGGTTTTGGTTAACCATATTTCATGAGAAATTGTTAAAAAAAATATACGTGAATTTCCAAACACATTAACTATGAGTGAAATGAATCCCCATGTAAGTTCAATTTATAATGATTATAAAGGATAATATAATCAAGGAGATATGTGTCATTAATAAGGAATTTAGAACCTAGTATAATGTCTTAAAATAATGGGAAGTTGTTTTTTATGTTGAAAATATGGTCATAAAACAATAATATTTTTACAAAAATTGTAATTATTAGTTACCTTTGTAAAGAAAAGAATTACATTGAAATGTTCAATTGAATGTTCTAAATGTGGGGTGTATGGTCATTATGGAATTCAATGTCCACAGGTAAGGCTAATTAATTTGATCAAAAGTCCTTAAAAATATATATTTTTAAATACCAAATTGCATTATTGATGAATATGAGTAAATTGTAAATAAAATATTAAATTCATGGATTATTTCATGGACTATGTGTTGAAATTATAGGAACATAGGACATGATTCTAGTATTTTTTGAGGAATTACTAAAAAATCACTTGGTAAATAATTTATGAGTAATCATATAAGGGATTAAAGATTTATGATGTAGTTTTATGTTAATGGATAAAAATAATTTTTACAATTTGGAGAGTGGGAGTACATTGGTATTATTTTATTATGTTTTGAATGATATTTGAGGTATATATAACCCTTAAGATTAACATGTGAAAAAAATTGAAGAAGAATTCTATTATAATTCGTTTCGACCTATGTGTGTGTGTGAAACCATTATATTATACATTATCATTGATATTGAGGAAATTATGGGTTATAACATTTTTGGGAATGGAAAATGAAAATAATGAGATAAAATTTGACATTAAAACATTATTTAATAATGAATATATTAGTGTGATTTTTTAGGATTTTTATCAAAATTTTGGTAACAATATAAGTATTATATTAAAATATTTTTTTGGAAGGAAAAAATTGTAGGTTGAGTGAAATCCCATCAAATTCTACATAGGCATGAGGCCTAAACCCACAACTAAAGGTCGAAAAGGTTGCAATGCCTACCAATCAATAATGTGATGTACTTATTTTTATGATAATGTTTCTATATTTAAATGATTTTATAGATAAAGGTATGTTAATTTTGGGACATCATGTTTTATCATTTTGATAACTATGGTATAAAAAATTCATATAGTGATTATATAATTATTTTTATTTTGAAAGAAGTTTAACATTTTTGGAAACATATATGATTATGGAAAATATAATATTATGATATTTTAATTGAGATTATTTTTTGAAAGTTATCATGGAATAAAATTATATTTTTTATGGATTTATGGTATTTCAAGTTATTTATGGAAATGATTAACAATTCATGGAGACTATATAACTGGGAGAATATTTTTTTCGAATAAGACATTAAGAGTGAATAATGTTATTTGGAGATAATTATTATATTAATCTTAGAATCCTATTTGATCAAATTTTTATGATTTTTGGGAGTTAGTAATAGTCTGTATTTTTTTGGTATTCTTTATTATAATGTACCGACTTAGGTGCCATGTGATGGTGCCTCAAGGTGTTTCCACCAAATACCTGAAACATGCCTCCCCATACATAAGAGGATACCAACACATAGAGTGGGTATATTATTTAATTCATGGGGATACTATACCTTCATTTATAAAAGTAATGAACCAAAAATAATAAATCAAAAATCAAAAAATCATATACTACAAGAACTATATGCATTTTATAAGATAACCAAACAAGAAATACAATACTCAGCTGAAAAGGAAAAACATTCTTTCCCAATTTATGTGTCAGGTGTCTATAATGATACTAAAAAAAGACACTACGAATCCCAATTCGAGTTCTCAATAATTTATTGTTCCCTCATCCGAGCTCCATCCCAAATCAACAATCCATCCTAGGGCCCTTCCCTTATACTATCTTGAAACAATATAATCAATTTGGGTACCGATCAGGAAGCTATAATATTGTGTGAGTACAACACAGTATGCCACATTAAACTGTGTCTAAAACAATTCTAGTAAAAAAAATATTTATTATACTTCTATAAGAAATAATAACAATGCATAAATATCCATTTATTACAATATCATTTATTCTTTTCTCACTATATTTACTCCAGGGTTCCCAATGATAATTTTACCTAAAAATTCATCTCAAAATAGATCCCAAATGTTCCCTAGGTAATATAATATAATAATTCCTACTTTTTTTGATCCTCAAAGTATTATAATGTCCTATGATATATCTATACCAAATTCTAATCATCACAGATATCAAATATTCGCATGTGAGGCCTAACTCAGAGTTCAATTATTTCCCGTCTATAATTTCACATTTATAATCCATGTTTTAAATATTACGATTATCAGAAATGTATGTCAGTTATTCATGTTACCATGCTTACACCCCAATAGAATTACCATGTTCCCATTCTTTTTAATCCTATGTATAATGATAATGTTACCATTTATACTTCTTAATAAAGATTGAACATGTTCTCGTTCCCTTTACTAATATGTATGATGACTGTGTTACCCCATGCAATTATCAATTACGATTGACCATTATCCTGTTATTTATCACATAATTAATTTAAAAATTAATTATCCACACCAATTCCATTATTAATTAAAATATTATTAAAACACATCCATTCCATTATTTAAATAAAAAATTAACTAATGATTCAAAAATTTAATTAATTAATCTATTAATTAATTAATATTACAATTCATATTCCATAATTAATTATTCAAACAATATTATATCATTCAAGTATCTACATTCAATAATTAATCCCATAATTAATTACCTAGGTCAAATAATCAAAGGCACATAATTAATCCAAAATTAATTATCTAAAAATTTTCATTTCAATATATTATAATCTATCCCATAATTTATTATCAAGATTACAACCATTAACTCTTAAAATAAATTTCCCTAAAATAATTACATAGTAGGTCATCCCATTAATATCATGATTATTTCTCCAATTTTTCACATATATCCAAAAATATTCAACAAATCAATTCCCAAATCTAATAAACCCTATTCAAGAAAATAAATTTCCAAAGGATGCTAGCCATTCTGAAATTAATCATATCCATATAAAATCCATGAATACATGAATTAGATTTAGACAACCTACCTTAGTTTGTTGAGGGACATGTTATGAATGGAAATTCCAAAAATTTGAGCAGCACAACGATATAGTTATGAGTTCTGGATCAATGTCCCTAAATCTAGATCATGGTATCAAGATATTATCAAACTAAATATAGATATCCAATCCTAGATCTAAATATCACTACATGTTTTATGATATTTGAAAATAGAGAATATCCTCCTCCAAATGGTGAAGGAGAAATAGTAGAATCAATAGGAAAAAATGGGGATGTAATCTACATACAGAGCGGAGAGAGGAACATCGATTTAAGCTATCAATATCAAAGAACGATGTTCTTAGAGCCTTGTAATCCCTATAATTAAATGGGAGTACATTACCATAATCATTCTAATGAAAAATGACTAGTTAGGGAGGCAATAGTGGTGAATCAGGTTAGTAAAATTTGTAAGAGATTGAGATCCACAATTTTATGTTCTCACAGTTGGCGTGCATATTGTTTACTCGCACGGTTAGACAAAATGTGGACCAACTGTGCATAAGACATTGCATCTAGGGGAATTTCACATAGCTACCTATAATGGCCACTCAAACCATGCTTTATCCATGTCAATGATACATCCCCAAAAGACCATAGAGTTCACAGTTTCTCCTATATAACCACAAGGAGTTTTCCAACCATGAACCAACCCTGCACAACACATTTTTCTCCAAAATTCTTTTTGACTCCACCCAAATGTACCCCTATTCAAAAATATAATCAATGGTACATATAGGATAAAAAATTAACTAAAAAGTGTGCATGAGAGAACTTTGGAAAAGTTTGGGATTTTAAAATTGACCCACCTTATAAAAGTTCATTCTTGAGTCTCACCTCCAATCCTCTTTAATATTATGAAACCAAAATATTGTCACATTGAGAACATGTATCTTAATCTCTTCCACATGTTTCCTCATTCACATGTTCATGTTACCATATCACATGAGCTATCAGAATAGTATATACTTGAAAATAATTATAACTACAATCCATCACACGCATCAGATGCTCCTCCATGGACACATCTATCTCAATGTCAAACTCTTCTGCATCGTTCACATGATAAGGGTTTGGGGCATATTGTGGAATTTGTGATAGATGGATAATATCAACAATATAACTATACCCTTATTTAAGATCAAATCAGTACACCACCCACCTGATTCTCTCTGCAATCTCTAAGTGTCCAATACTCAGGTTCCAACATGCCCTACCTCTATATCTTGTGGTGACCCAACCTAGACTAGACCTAAAGGAATACATGATCACCATCTATAAACACTGGGGGGACATATTCACCTATCATAAAATGACTTACATTGACTTTAATACATATCTATATGATTCAAAATCAATTGTACCTAATCTGATGTCACCTGCATGATACTCGGTCCCAATAAATCAGAATCGCCATCATTTATCCACTATAGTGGTGATCTATATGGGCTATCATAAAGTTACACATATGGTTCCATCTTCATTGTTTCCTGATAACTATTTTTATTATAAAACTCCACTAAATCCAATTTCTTTTCACAAGATCCATAATATTTTGGAACAATTGATAGTAAAATATCGAGTTCCCACCATTAATCTCGCATAAAAACCTAATAAGTACAATAAAAATGATATGTGGGTATGAATTTTATATATTTGGAGTACCATGGATTTATTCATCCTAGAATGGGAGTGGGAATTTGAATGTAGCAGTACAAAAATCCAAATGGAAGAATCCATTTCGGAAGATATAATGGTCTACTCATCAACTAAAAGACCGTGAAGAATTTCATTTCATGAATCTCATAAAGATACAGACCTTTCCAAAACAAACCTTAGGAAACCAATTTTATGCATAAAATTATGTGATGGTCATTTCTCAGTAGAGGCTGATATTGAATCCCTTTAATAGCATACACAGATGAGTTAATCTTATCTTATTGGTTTTACTTATAACATTAAGGTAGATAAACCCTTGATATACACTAATCATAAATTTAGAATAACTCACTATTGGGGTTTCTCCGATTGAAAAGTATTTCAATAGGCCGTGGTTATTTCTATATTTTATTGAAATCATCGAATGAATTAGGCCATGTCTTGAAATTAGTGAATATTCATCTTAAACATAGTCTTATTCTAATTTTAGAATTGGAATGTTCTTTTAATCCTCATACACACAAGAAACAAATGGCGCATGTATGAGTTGGATTGCATGGTCTTAATTGGTTCATTTGGCACCCTAAGATACTGAATGAAATATTATCTTATATAGGTACCCCTATTAATATTGATAATCATACTCAATATGATGAATTAGGTTTGTTTCTGAGAGTGATGGTGGAAGTCAACCTAGATTCTAAACTCTCGACTATTATTAGATTTAAAGAAAATGATTATAAAACATAAATTATAATTGAATATAAATTAAATACCCCATATTGTGAGCAATGTATGATAGTGGGAAATTCCATCCTAAATTGTAGAGTGGTGAAAACCCAATCTTTCAATCCAAATGATAATGATTAGACTGAGGTTAGGAGAAACTATATAGACAAGGAAAATGCTATAGGTAAACATGAGCCTCGGAATAAGAGGAATAATATTTGGCTAATAAAATCAATTTAATCAATCCAATATGGAAAAATCCCAGGTAAAACAAGGTCTTAACATGTGGAAACTGAGTACAATGAAAATGGAGAACAATATATCATAGTTGATATTTAACAACTATTCATGGAGGTCCTTGAGAAATCCAAATCTGAAAAACAATTAGGGGTTCACCATAAGGAAAAGTCTAAAGGACCTAGAAAATAATCTATTTTTTTCATAGATTCTGTTGTGGCACACACTATTATATTAACATGTAGGTATGAAAGTACAGTTGATATTTTAATTAAGAATAATGGAAATCAATTTGATAAGGATTCTCTAATGAACAAAAAGGAACTAAACTATTCTACCCTACCTACCGCAGAAATATCCCCTTAGAAACATACAAAAATATATTTTTCGGTTATTGGTATCACACATACTATAAAAAAAGATGAGGGTCTAGAGTCTCCCACAAATTCTAGGAATTCGTCAACTAAACTGGGACCTTATTCAACTAGTTCTTCTCTGAATTCTGGTTCTCATATTCATGGGGAAAGCAGAATTAAGGAGGTTATCAATATCTGGGAATAAACCCATCCCCTCCCCCCAAAACAATTTAACAGAAACAGTGCTGATATGCTGGAAAATATTGTTGATGACACAAATACAATTATTACATGTTATGTATCAATAATGGTTCCAACACAAGCTAATGATTTTCATTATGATGTCACCATAAAAGTAAGAACATGCACAACGATTTCTAATTTGAATTATAGTGAAAATCATCCAATTGAATTATGTGGGAGCCCAATGGTTCTTCAGTCAATGGATGCTTCACATAATGTAACTGATACGGATATGAATACCGAAAATGATAATGTTCTAATTGTTTCTTCTAAGGGTAATCAAAGTAATAAACCTATTCCTGAAACATCCTAAAATTTCATAATATACTCTAGGGAGTAGATCTCAAGATGTAAAAATGGGGTTCCTCCATATATAGGTTCCAATTAATTTTCTATTTTTTAACTATCAGGGTATTGAAAACTGTAACACTTTTATTGTTCTTAAAATATTTCTTAATACTCATCGTCTTAAAATATTTTCTTTCACTGAACCTAATTCTAATTTACATTAAAAAAATCACATTTTTTCCTATGGTTATGATTTTCTACTTTCTTACAATTTGGGTGTTGTTGTTGATACCATTCGGTTTTGTGATCACTCATCACATAAAAATTTGAATATTTTCCATGTTTTAGAGAAGGTGTTTACTTGTCAATTTTTTTTGATATTTCACAAATTTATTGTTATGTGGTCTATGATAAAAAGAGATACGAAGATTGAAGACCAGTTTGTAATGACCATTATTTCTTGTCAAATAGTATTCACGGTCGTTGGTTTATGATTGGTGACATCAATGAAATACTCACCTCAAGTGTGAAATTGGGCCCAAATCACTCTTTAATCTCTCTGTGAGAGTTCAATGTTTCTATTGAAGATAGTAATATAGTTGAAATAAACCATATGGGTTCTAGGTTCACATGGTGTAGAAGGCATTAAAATAGGGTTTTTTCTAGTAAATTAGATAGAGCTATCACAAATTAATCTTCTATGAACAATTGGATAAACATATCATGAATAACCCTTCCTAGGATGAACTCCATTCATCATAAAATCCTTTCCAGTCTTCATATTAAAATAATGAACCATACACTACCTTTCAAATTTAATAATTATTGGTATTATTATACTGAGTGTTCTGGTATTATAAAATATTTCTTGATGTCTACGGAACATCTCAATGAATCTTTTTCTTGAATTATCAAACTTAAACAGCTTAAATACTAAAATAATGGTTGGTGTATTTCTAAATACAAAAACATTGACTATGACATTACTACTCTTGATGATCAACATAGCCTATATCAAAACTACAACACTATTTATGACATCACTAGGGATCCGCAACATCAGATTAATACATATATGAAACATAATTCATTTCTAATCATTAAGGATAACTTTCTTAAAAATGTTTCCAAATCTAAATGGATCACGAATGGTAATATGAAAAATAAATTCTATAATTCTATTAAAAATAATCAAGAAAATTTAATAGTCCTTTCTCTTTTCATTGAGATGGATAAAATCTCATTTACACTAAGGAAGGCATTTCAAATCATGTTGTCTCTGATTTTGAAAATATTTTCAATGTTCATGATTTCATCAAAAATCATTTACCTGATGTCATTCCGGTTATGGTAAATGAGGAAGATAATGCTTATATTTTAAGAATTAATCTTGACCATTAAATCGAATAAACTACCTTAAGTCTAAAACCAAACAGTTCTATGGGTCAAGAGGGATTCAATAATAGATTCTATTAGTAATTCTGGGAGGTCATCCAATCTGATGTTAGAAAAATTGTTAAAACTGTTTTTCCATAAGAAATATACCCCATAACATGAATGCGCAATTGAATTCTTTAATTCCCAAAGATACCAATACCTCTAGGATTTAAATATTAATACCTATTGCACTCGTTATTTCTCTTGAAAAAATTACCACAAAACACATTTCTAAAAGGCTCATGATGATATGTTGTGGAATTGTTTCATATAATCAATTTAACTTTATCAAGTGTTGGTCAATACAATATTTTATCTATCTTGGATTTGAATGTATTAAACCCATGAATAGACCCACCAGGGGAGGCAATATTTCCAATAAAAAATGTATTTTAAAGGAATTTTATACCATTTGTTGGCATTTTATTTTCAAAGTGCTTCATGGTTTTGGTTTCAATAACCCTATGACTAGTAGAATAAATAATCTTTTCAATTCAGATACTATTTCCATCCTATTAAATGGTTCCCCTAGGGGTTACATTAATTGAACCATATGAGTTATTCAAGGTGATACCCTATTTAAAATTCATATATCAATTTTGGATTATTACCTTAGTAGATGGGTTACACACCTTGACAACTAGAACAAGCTAAAAATCTACTCATTCTTCTATATACATAAATGTTATCCGGCATCTAATTTATACTAATGATAATATCATATTATTGAAAAGTGATAATAAGAACATGCAAAGTCTCAAAAAGTCACTTTCACAATATGATGAAATCTCTACCTAAAACAATAGCTAGAAAAAGTCCTTTGCTTTAATTTAGAAAAACAGTCCAACTTATAGGAAAAAGTACCTTCATCAGTCTTCTAAATAACAAATATGGTTTCTTCCACCTTGAATTATCTTGGATTAACTTTTTTTGGGGGTATACCTAAACCTAGTTATTTTTAAAACATTTTATACCAAAATCACTATCATCTATCCACTATGAAGGGTAAATCCATTCTACTGATGGAAAAATATATATCTTTAAATCCAAAATAATCTCACAAATGGTATACATGTTGATGGACTAAAAATATCATGTTGGTCTCCTCATAAAAATAAATGTCTACATTAAGGATTTTTTTACTGGGGTCATTCATGAATGGAAACTTGTGAACATCCATTGTAATAAATGTTTATATCCTTCTGATAAAGGTAGCCTTTTAATTAAAATAATTAATCTTTTTAATTAGTCCTTACAATCTAGACTAACATGGAACCACCTTCACAATGACGCGAACACCATTTCCTTTCTCAATATAATATTCCTTGACAAACTAATGAAATGAAAATAGAACTATATTAGCTCTTCTATTTGTCCATCCATTAGACTGGTTATTTCCAACATCATGATTAACTAATATGTATGGTTATAAATGTATCTTCAATGAAATTTTGGTATGACAAATGGATTTGTTACCCTTTAATATCCATTTTTCTTCCAAATAGTTTATTGGAAAACACTAATTGTACTATTAGTGAGGTGTTATACTCTCATAACTCTAAGATTCCTAATTACTTTATTCATGTTATTGATAATTATCCCAATTCAAATTGAGATAACATCCTTATTTTTGAACTTGGTCGTAATGGTTTTTGTGACTCCAAAAATTTCTCCAATCATAATATTAAAAATTAAGATAACAATTTCATTTGGTTTATTTATTTGATTATCTATGGATTTATCCCTTAAGTATTACTCATTATTGGCATATTGTTCACAATAATGTCCACACTTATGTTTTTCTTCAATCATTTGGGATTCATATTTTCTCTAAAAGTAATTTTTTTTAACAATAATAGAGAAGAAATTGATGATAATTTCATGTATTGTGATACATATTCTACTCTTAGAAACTATATTTTTGAAATTTTTTGATTTCACATGGATTTTTATTTACTCTCTCAGCCATCAAATAATGGACTGTGTGGAAATTGAAACATCTCAGCATGTCAAAAATCATTTCACAACTGCTAATTCTAAGATTCTCCATGTGATACGTTATTATAAAAATTCCCTCACTCATGAAAATTCATCATTTATTCTAATGTAGATAATATGTGGATCCTCATTTACATTTGAGAACATTATTCGATTCAGAAGGCTTGTTATGACAACTCTGTAAAAGTCATCTAGATTCTTCAACATCTTCAGATTGACAGAATCTATCATCATCATTGGAAATTTTTTGAAGTGTTTTAGAAATATCCATTCCACAAATGGATTAATTAGAATGTGGATGGCTCTTATATGTGCAATCCAAGTCCCTCAAGTTGTGGTACCATCTTCATAGACCACCTTGGGAAATGAAATAGTTGTTTCTATGGAATTTTTAGAATCACTTTGTCCCTAGAAGCTGAAATGATGATTCTGATCCATTCTGCTTCCTTTTCTAATTAACAGGATTGAAACAATATTTGTATTGAGAGTGATTCAACCAAAATTGTGCAAGACATTTAGAATGGACCATTTCGTCTTTCATGGCTACTTAAAACTCGAAGGATAAACTTCCAAAATTCAATCCTATAGTTATGTTATATTTCCACTAATACATTCTGTGAGGCCAATTGGGTGGAAGATAGTCTTGCTAATAAGAGAGTTAAAAAGAATATAACCAAGCTGGATAACCTTCTTGATGATCTTATTCCAATTTATGATAATTATTAGAAAAATATCATGTCATTCTGAATTTATAATACTTTTTTTAATATAATAAGTTGTTTCTTAGGAATTGACTTATGAATAACCTCTCTTAAAAATAGCACACATGCATGTACCATATCCAAAGGAACCATTGTAGTACACTCTGACATCCAATCTGTCTGTTGGTGGAATGTTGTACACCAAAATATTTATGTGACATGTGATTTATACAAGCTCTGTGATAAGTATGAAGTAATTCGTGAATCGTGATCAAATTCTATATTCAATGGATCTCCATGGGGATGAGCTATAACCCAACTGTGCATTTCTCCCAAATATAATACTATAATGGTTTCCCTTATTGGTATGAAATGTGCTACTATTCTCAATCAATCCAAAATAACCCATATATCATTATTCATCCAAAAAATCATTGGGATTCCCACCATTAAATCCATGGTCACATCATCCCACTTCCATTCTGGAATAGGTAATATTTATTTCAATCCCCATTGTCATTGATACAATCCCATAACAAGAAAATAGTGGAAGGATCATGTCACAAACCCTCTTATTTTCTTTTTCATGGCCAGTCACAAAAATGGTAATCGTTGGTCATGGTATATTTTGGTTATTTGAAGATGAACAACCCATTTTGAGGCATGAAATTCCATCATTATCTCCCCTCGTATTATAATAGGTACCAAAACTCAATTATTCAAATAGATGATCTCATCCTCATCTTTCAACCATTATAGATATGTCTCCCACTTAAAAATAATTCCCTTAAGGCTATGAAAAATGGATCCTCGTACTATGTATCATTGATCCGTCTCAAAAGCATAGACTCCATTGTAACTCACATAAAATTTCTCTACTCAAAACTCTCCTTAAACACCAATTGAATTATAGATAGTATTGTCATAATAATCCACTATACAGTTCAATACCGAACCATCTAATTCTTTGTTTTCCTTCTCAAGGTATCAACCACACTAGTTCCATTCCTGGGTGTATATTCAAGTTTAAAATCAAAATACTACATATAACCTATGATGTTCCCTATAAAGTGTACCTGTTCAATCCAAAACTGACACATAGATAGCTTTCCCTATATCCAATGCTCACTTTGTGTACCTATGGTGACATCAATTTTTTACATTATCATCATGTGTCTGGGAGTACACTATGATTTTATCCATGAACACCACCATGACCTAATCTATATATAGATGAATGATCGGTTTCATCCAAGACATAAACACTACTGGTGCATTTTTTAACCCAAAAGAATTATGAAAAACACATAAAGTCCATACCTACTTCTGAAATATTTACACATTATATATGAATTATGTACTACCAAGTCATCATAACCCGATCTCAAATCTATCATTGTGAACACACAAGATCCCTTCAATTGTTAAAATATATCATTTATACGTGGAAGATGATACCAGTTCTTCATAATCATATTTTTCAACATCTCATAATAATAACATATTTGTAAAAACCCAACGTCCTTGTTTTTGAACAAAAAAAAAGTGATTTCCCAGGCAATGTACTTAGAAGGATAAATCTCGTTTAATCCAACTCCTACAACTGAGTGTTAATCACTTCAATCATAGTAGGTACCATTAAATATGGTTTAATAGATATTTGACCATCCCCTAACATGAGTTCAAGAGGGAATTCTACCTCTCTCTCATGTGTTATACCTAAGAAGTATTTAGGAAAGACATCCGACAACTGTTCCACTACTAGTGGAATTACAACATTCTTAACACCCATGTCATCCCATAATAGACTATAAAATTGGGTTGTGAGAAATCACAATTACTATGAAATTAAACCATATCAGCCTTCCTAGATATCCAACTCTCCATAATGAATATATTTTTCCTCCTTAGATGATTTAAATGTAACCCTCTTATAGTAACAGTCGATGTGAGATCAGTTTGCGACTAGCTAGTCCATACCCATAATTAGGACGAAGACCATCATATTAAGAACATTGAGATCCATAGGAAATTATATTCCCAATTATCTTTTTAAAATACCTTACATAGAGAGATATCTCATGGACACACTCCCAACGGTGTATATAGATTCATCACCCTTCTCAAAAACTCCACCACTGGGCTCAAACCATTAACATGTTTTGTGGATAGAATGTAATGAGAGGCACTAGTATCATCCATCAAACAGTAACTTTTTATTATTATTTCAAGATGGGAAAAGCCCTACACAGAACAATCCTAAGGAGGTCTAATGTATTGGAGACCTAATGAATCTGCCCTAAAAAAGTTACCACATGCATGTGGAAGAGACCCCATCCTTGAAAACAAAAAATTACGATCACCATTAGTAATTCATGAGGCACCAGTATCAAACAAGGCACTACAAAATATAAAAACTACTTGAATACTACCTCTCACTATCGATGATCTAAAATCACTACCCAAAAGTGTATGATTTTCTACATGTAACTGTATTATCCCTAATCCCTAGAATGATGACTAACTCCCCAGAGTATAAACAATATTCTAATTTGGGTGCTTCATCACATAAGCACCACATCCATTACCTCTGCTTCCTCAAACAGTAGAACTCCAACTCCTAGCATGATATTCTATATTAGATCCTCTTCTTATACTAAGACTCTTCCTAGATACTCCAACAGTACTATTATGTTACTATGAATTGATGAATTTATGTATATGTCCCATCTTTCCACAAGATCATCACTCTACTGGTGGTTAGGACCAATGTCAACAATATTGTCCCGACCTACCACCCCGATGATAGATTACTCCAGTAATTTTTTTTCCAGAAAAACCTCATGTCTGCGTACTATACTTCCCATGAAATTAGATAAAGTTGACATAATGCCGCTTCTGGATATTGTATGTCCCACTACCTAATTGTTTAGTAACAACCACCTGTCAAATAATAGAACCCTCCCTCTGGTTCCCTTAAATTATGATATCATTATCCAACACTTCTCTAAAATTATTCATCATAAATATATTCAACTAGGAAATATTATCATAAATAATTTCATAAAAAAATAATTACTCATAGCTACCATATCCCCTATTAATGTTGGAGAAAAGAATTGCAGATCTATGTAAAGCCCGGAATACTCCGTCACATACATGATCCCCTGTGTCAGGTGCATGAAATCAGTAGCCTTCTCCTGTATCAGCGTCTCTGGATAAATGTTTTCCATGAACCTCTCCAAGATTTCCTTTCATAACATACCATCAGTTTTCCCATTTAAGGCATACATCTCCAACCATTGTGTTTCTGATCCTCATAGAATATACGTAGAAAACATGACCCTCCTCTCAGTAAGAGTCTTCAAATGGTCATGTATTTTCTCTATGGACTCAACATATAATTAAGATTCTTTAGGTCCACCAACAATAGTAAAATTTAAGCAGTGGTGCAACTAAAATATCAATGTCAACATAGACATACTTTTAAAAACTCTCCTTTGGTATCATTCCCTGAATTCTATTAAGTGAGTGAATTTCTCTCAAAACTGATCCCCTCCAGCTTCAGCTAGCATGGTCAGTCCCTCAAGTTCCCAAACTTTAAAATAATTCCTTGGAATTCCCCTCTGCCATCCCCTCAATAAGTTTCATGGAGAAATAATTTATATAATTCCAAACACATGTCTATGGTCTCAGTATACATCCTTCAAACAATTACATAAGATAAAATAATCAAAACAATCATTTTCCCCACCACACATTTCTGTCAAAACGGATGCTCTATCAATACCCATAACCATAATACTCATAGGTTTTTTTTTGAAATGGGTAGACACATTATCATAATACATTTTCACATTTAGACACCAAATTATTCTCACTTCACCTCATTTTTAAAACCTTATAAATTCTTGTGAGTGACCATTTTTCATTTTAATCTTACAAACAAGGAAACAATTTCAAGTCAACAACATACTCAAAACCCATTTTCATGTGGGTTCCTAAAATGATGCATTTAATAGTAATCCTAAGTGCTTAGAATGATGCATTAATACTCAATTATAGTTCCATTATAGGCCCCAAATCAATTAAAAAAAATTCCCTGAATCAATAATCAATTAACCTCAAATGTGCATCAGACATGGTGAAATAACATTCTATTGTAACCGCAAACAAAAATAACATCAATACCAACATCAGTACTTGGGTTTCCACCTATATGTGGATTTAGAAATCCCATGAATGAGCTCATTACCATGACATGAATCTTCATAATATTCTATATACCTTTCCCAAAGCACTATGGAAAACGAAGAAGAAATAAAACTGGTGCTCTGATTCCACTTTGTAATGTCCCAACCTGGGTGCCATGCAATGGTGCCCCGAGCCAGTTCACCAAAGCACATCAATAATACCTCCCAATATGCTAGACGCTTTCAAATAGATGTGAGGATCTAGTATGTAAATTATGGAGAGACTATTCCCTCATTTATCATAGTCAAAAACTAAAGGAAATAAATTACAAAATAATTAATCATATATAACCACAAAAATACTCATGTCACAAGGTAACCAAATTGAAATACAATACTCAACTTAAAGGGAAAATATTTTATGCCAATATAAGATTCATGTCACAATAATGATACTAAAAAAGGCACTTTGACAACCAAAGTGGTTTGTAAACAATGTTAGGTCCCCTTATCCACACTCCATCCTAAATCAGCAATCCAACCCAAGGCCTTCCCCCTTATCATTTCCTTCAAAATATAAACTATTCGAGTTCTGATTTGGGATCTGAAATAGGGTGGGTATACAACTCAATTGGCCACCACCATCGGTGTCTAAAACAATTATAATAAAAATATAGTGCATGTAGTTCTATATGAAATAAGTACAATGTCTAAATACCAAGTTATTACATTATCATTTATTCTTAACTAATTATATCTACATTAGGGTTCCCAAGAATACCCGTACCTCAATACTATATTCATCTCATATCGGAGACTGAATTGTTCTATAGGTAATATGACATCTTAAAACCTGCTTCTTGCTATAGATCAAATTGTTAAAATGTGATATGATATATCAATACCTGATTTAATTCTTTTTAGAGTATGAATATTCTCATGTGAGACCATAACATAGAGTGAAATTATTTCCATACATTAGTATCACATTTCGATGCCATGTAACCAAATTTACCGATATCAAAATTATAAAATTGATGAACATGTTACCATGCTTACTCTCTATAATTTTTTAAAAAAATTTCAAAATTTCCACATTATGGTGAAGTGGTAACCTTACACAATTCCACATTCATAATTCAAAACAACCCCAAATTCGACATCCAATATTCAAAACAACCCAAAAGTCGACATTCAAATTTCTAAATTTGAATTCAAAGAAATCCTCGATCCATGTGCCTTACTCGAATCGAGGTCACACGATGTTATTACCATGCTTACTCAACAAAATTATTACCTTGTTCTCATTTACTTTACTCTTATGTATAATGACCATGTAACCATATATACATATCAAATTCGAAATAGAATATTTCAAATATCTTTACTCATAAATATGATAACCATGTTACCATTTTTAATTATCAATTTAGAATCACCATGTTATTATTATATAACACATAATTAACTTATCAATTAAATATTCACCCCTCTCCCATTACTAAGTCAATAATTAGTTAATAAAATCTATTCCAATATTTAACTTCACAAATAACTAAGTCCTTCAACCCATTATATATTTCATCAATTAATTAATCAATTTCTCAACTAATATTCTATAATAAATTTTCCAAAAATAATTATCCCATTCCAATTTCAACATTCCAAAATTAATACCATAATTAATTGACTAAATCATATTATCGAGGGTATACAGTTAGTTTATAATAAATTATCTCCACCTATACATTTCAATATCAAATAGACAATCCTCCGATTATTTATTTAAATTATATACCTAAACAATTATAATCAATTTCACGTAATTTAATATATAATAGAGAAGTTTCATAGTCTCATGATTAATTCCCCAATTAATCAACTATTTCAACATAGATTCAACAAATTAATGGGTCGATATAATTAAATAAAAATAAAGAAAATAAATTTCTACATGACACTACATGTTATAAAATTTTTCATATACATATCGAATCCACAAATATGGAAAAAAAATTAGACCACCTAACTCAATACGTTGATAGAAATTTTCCCAAAATAAATTCCCAAAATCTGAACTGGAAAACGATGTAGATATGACTTCTGGATTGAAATCCCAAAATCTAGATAGCTGTATAATTATATAATCAAAATAGATCTAGATATCCAATGTTATATCTAGATATAAACACATGAGTTTATATCTAATAAAAAATAGGATATCATCCACTGGAGGTTGAAGTAGATAAGCGATAATTATCCTATAAACATAAGGATGAGTTCCCTATAATGGGTGGATATATGATCTTCGATTCAGGCATTCAATATAGAAGAATGGAGTTCGTATGGCCTTACAATTCCTCCAAGTCGATGAGAGAACTTTAAATTATGCTTTGGAATGAAAAATCCATTATTAAGGATACAGAGGATGAGAATAAGGACATTGAAATTTAAACATGATTGAGATCCACAAATTTAAGATCTTAAAGATGGGCCACACACGATTTTGATGCATGACTATACAAATCTTTCCCTAACCATGCATTTTCCACTTCTTTAAGGGGGAACATTTCATAGCTACCTCACATGGCCTGTCAAACAGTGATTAAGCTACTTTATCAAATGACCATAGAGAAAATAATTTATCCTAGACCTCTACATAGTTTGTTCAAACCGCGTTTCAACGATGCACAACCCCTTTTTTTGAAACTTCTCTTAGACTCTATCCAAATGTACTCAAATACACCAATTCAATAAATAGAACATAAGTAAAAATACTAAAAAATTCTTCACAATATAACTCTAGAAAAGGATGGGAACAAATAATAAGAATGGTTATTGATTGATTGATTGTGTTTTAACTTTGGTTATTACTCATTAATTGAGGATATAAATGTCATTTTACAATGTTTGAATGATTTATAAATTTTCAGAATTATCTTATCATTTAATAACCAATTTATTTTTGGTTAATTTATAAAAATGATAGGAGTATATTGTTATCCTTTTATTGATCACACAGTTCCTTATAAGTTGTATCTAGTTCTTCAGGCATTAAAAATAAATCATAAATACTAACCTTTAGGATAGAAAATATATGATTGTTGAGGAAATAGATTAAAAGAAGAAATTCTACTTGAATAGTAAATGGATTCATTTTATTCATTTTCTAGGTTGTACAAAAATTCCTCAACATTAAGAAAATTAATTTCAATCAAACCAATATCCATTTAATTTCCTCGTTATGAAATCAATAGTCCTTTAAATTACAACAGATTTATAGTTCAGTGATGGTTAACAATATCTTGACCATATTTTCAACAACTCTCTATACTTCTTTAGGATTTATTTTTTTCTTCTATATCCATGTTTTCACATCCAAATAATGTTCCAATATTTGGAAAAATAGTTTGTGTTATTCCAGGATACAATCATGCTTCCATTTCTCATTTTTCAACAAGAAATTTTATTAACAATTTTTACGATGTTGGTTCTCAACAAATGTATTTTGAAAATTTATACCCTTTTTTCTAATCCGATGTTAAAATTGAGAGTATGTAAATTTTTAATGGGGAAGAATGTAATATATTGATATTTAAAAAAAATACAATGTTCAATAGTGTACAAGATATGCAATATTGAGTTTAAATAAAAAATAATTTTTTATATAAATGCAACCATTTTTAATATAGATGCTAAATTTAATGTAATGAATAGTATTATCTACAAAATGAAATATATAATTTTCTTACTCATTTATATTTTATTCATTTATTCTTTATAAATAATCATTCCATTTTTAGCAATGTCATTTAATTCATCAAAAATATGTTTTCTTCCAAATTTGTTTTGTTTCTTTTTATGAGTGAAAATTATTATTAATTAATTTTAATTTTATAAAATTTATTTGAAATAATGAATTTAATTTTTTTAATTAATAATTTAAATATTATCTTAGTGTGTATGTTTATAATTTTCGTAAAAGATTTATTTTTCAACGAATAGTTCAAATCATTGATTTTTATTAAATATTTTCTTTTCTATTTAAATATTTCCCAAGTCAAATTATATTTTATATTATTTTAAAAATTATATTATATTTTTTAAATAATCCAATAATGGGTTGTGAAATTTATTTTACACATGAATTTAGG
This sequence comes from Viscum album, assembly GCA_963277665.1. Taxonomy (NCBI): domain Eukaryota; kingdom Viridiplantae; phylum Streptophyta; class Magnoliopsida; order Santalales; family Viscaceae; genus Viscum; species Viscum album. Next base: position 276,128,351 of record OY728120.1, read on the forward strand.
ATTTCAATATTTTATCATTAAAACGTTATTTTTTCTGAAAAATATTTGTTTCATTATGTTTTTCCAATTTAATTTTAACTTAAATTCATCCACATATGGTTTTTTACATTTTAAAAATTGATTGAATATTTTGACTAAGTGTGTACCAATTTATTAAATATTTCCATTATATTTTAGGTCAATAATAATAGTACTAATTGTAATTTTGTTACTAGGGTAATGGGTAATTATTGTAAATTGGCTAATTAGTGTAAAAAATATTAAATGGAAAAGATTAAAAAATTTCCATATTAATTATTTATCTTTATTGTATAACTCCATTTCATCCCTAGACATACAATATTTGGTGATTTGGCAATGTCTCTTCATCTTTATTTTATCATAACCTTTCTTATATTTTATTTAATCAAAAGTAAAATATGTAACAATCTGGTTTTTAATAAATATAATATTTTTATCATGGGGATAAGAAGAGTATATGTTCTTTAATAAATGTTGATTTTAAAAATAAATAAATTATTTCCATCATGGTAATTTATTTTTAAAATTGATGAATAAAATAATTTCCTAAATTCTTATCGAGTGTTGATGAATTAATTATATGTGCAATTGAAAAATAAAATAAATTATATTAACAATTTTAACAGTTGTATAATATGAGATAATTAATTATATACCCAAATTTTATCGATGAAAATGAATTTTTTAAGGATTTATTAAATTATTTTAATCAAATTATTCTTTTTTCAAGATGAAATTAAAATCAGAGTAATGAGTAGTTCTAAAAATGGATAGTAATTATATATTAAAAAATATAATTCTTACTTAAATGATATAAATTATTAAAAATATTACATAAAAGGACTGTAATATTATATGGCAGATAATATCAACCAATTTTCATTTAGATTCATTTTTAATATTTATAGTACCTATATTGACTCTAAGAAAATAAAAAACTATATTTCCATGTTATGTGTGAAAAGGGTGAACATGGAGTTAAAAAAAATATATGGATGAAAATATGAACAAAACCTTTCTAATATTAATTTTATAAGATTATTAATAATATATATATATATATATATATTAAATAAATCAATTCTGAGTCATTTTTAATTAAAAAATAATTTCTATTAATTAAATATTTTCATAAATTTAAAAACTACCCCTCCCCTCTCTTATTATAGGGAATCTATTATTCCATTTACTTCACAATTAAATTTCCATTTTTGTTGAGAAAATGTATACCTAAATACCTTCATAACATCACTACCAACATTATAGGGTCCTTATATATGGAATAATATCGTCTCTAATTGTCTTAAGGTGTTAGGTAATGGAGGTGTTTTTGAAGAAGATGTGTCATTTTAAATCAAACATTTCTGTTTATTCATTCTTCACCCAATAAAAATTCTTCACAAAAATGTTAAATTAATAAGGCCATTTCCTTGTACATCGATAGATATTGTTATTTTAGTTTTATTACATATATCCATATTCATATATTGTAAAAAGGGAAATGAAACCATTATTCATGTGTACAAAATATTATTTCCTCACAATCAAATGAGATTCATTTTCCATTGCATTATAATATGGATGATAAAAATGATGAAATTAATGAATATATACGACAGTCAAGATATATTAATCAATAATTAAATTAATATATCATTTATTTTAATGTATTTATTTTCCCTAAAAAATGATAACATCATTCATGTGTTTGTGGACTACTACCTCCACAAAGTGATGTGATACATTTTTCGTCAGAACATCAAATTGGTGATCAATTTGACTATGAATAAATAATTAATACTATTTTTTTATTCTAGGAATATAACATAATAATTATCTTATTTCTATAATGATCATTGACAAATGGAAAAGTTAATATTTCTAACGTACAGCCTATCATCTCCATTTTTACTACATAGCTAATACTTCATAACCATAATTAATGGATTTGTTCAAAAGAATAATTTATTTATAAAAATTATAATTAAATCATAGTAATTATTTTATAAATGTACTATTATTGAACTATTTGACTATAGTCATCATTCTGAAGACCCTTTGAACTAATAAACAGAATATTGTGGAAACAACTAATATAATAATTAATAATCAAGTAACTATTATAGCATAGAAATATATGGAATCATTAACCCAAAAAAATTCCCAATAAATTAATTATTTACAAAAAGTTAATTTTTTCGGATGATATTGAATGTATGTGATGAGTTAGACTCAAGATAATGGTCTGTCTATTAAATTTTTTTTAACGTTTCCCTAAAAATATTTTTTTTAATTTGATATACATATTTTTTATGTTTTAGATGTTTTTATATTGAAATAAAATATTTATAAACTAAATTTTATTTATATTATAAATTTCCTTTAATATTTTTTAAATGGAATATTTATATGAAATATTTTACATTCCTTACAAAAAGAAAATAATCAATGATTTATTTTAACATATATAGTCCCAAAAACCTTTCGCAATGTTGAAACCATTATTTGATGTTTGATTTCCCCTAACGGATTTCATTGTGTCATCCATGAAACCCACCAATTACTTTTTATTGGTATTTTGGAATATAAAATGGATTTTTAAAATAAAATGGTATATTGATATAGGAATGTTTTAAACCTGTTTAAATAATTTTTTTAGGTTTTTTCCATTATATTTCCCTTGAAAATTGTTTACAAAGATTTTACCCCCATTATTACCCATGGTTCATCCAAATAAATCTTATAAGAATGGTTGAGTCCTTTTGGGCCACTAGGGATCCCAATATTGTTAATAAATTTTTGTTTACCTAATAAAGCTCTAATTCATTGGTCAATGATTATGTTATATGGAAAATTATATTTGATGTTATCCATATATTTATTAAAATTCAAATGATTTGGTATTGTTTTTAAGATGATGTTGTTCTATAGTACTTGTATTATTTTTCCCTTCATTGTATTGGGTCTTTATAGATACCATTGGATTTCAAAATATTATATGTTGACATTTTTAAAGGTAAATTGAATATATTTTTGGTTAGAAACATATGTTTTTATGAATTGGTTTTAATGACTTTTTAGGTTTTCATACTATGTAACTAAATTGATCTTTATATGAACCTTGCTAAGAATTTTTCACACACCAAAATTTGTTAAAATATTTTCTAAAATGTATTAATAATGGGTAAGAAATTTTAATTATCATGTTGAGAGTCATAAATGTTTTTCATAAAAATTAAACATGTTTTATTTAAAAATATTATTGAGAAAAAGGATACTGAGTAGGATTTTCCAGTTTTTTATTTGTGGTTTCGTTATTTATGGGTTACAACCTATTTCTTCAAAACTATGAATCATAAGTGTATTTTGGAAAAAGAAGTTATTTGATTATAATAATCATAGGAATATTTATTATTTATATCTAGTTCATTACAAGAGATATTATATAACTACCCACATTATAATAATGTTGTTTTATATTCATTATGATGTTCCTTAAATCAATGGTATTTTTTGAATTTAAAAATCCATAAGGGGTTATATTTTAAAACAATTAATTATTTGTTTTTAAGTCTAGTTCACAACTCTTTCTCATCAACATCAATATTCAATATATTTTTTCAAGAATGAAGTTATATATACTCTAATGATTATTTAAGTTCAATTTAACTATATTTGTCTTTTTTAAAATTTCATCAATATAATTTTTAATTGTTTCCAAATTGTAGATTTTTACTTTCTTTATAAATGTGTGAAAAGAATGTTTATAATGCTCAATAATTAAAATTATTTTTCCAATTTTAGGAAAATTATTCATTTTTATTATCAATTTAAAATATTCAATGGTTTTAAAAATTAGATATTATTACCATTTTTCTATGATTATTTGATATTTTAATGTTACCTAAAGAAAACGATATTACTCGTTATATCAAAAAATTTATCTAAAAAATTTATAAAATTATTTCTTATCTATGTCAATATCCTTTAATGTTTTTTATCATTCACTTGGGATATGATCTAATTATATGATCCTCTATATTTCTTTATATGTATTTTTATCACGGTTTATGTATATTATCATGAATACCATTTCGTTTCCATAGGTCAATTCGTCTATGAATGAATTAATAATGGTTTTGTGTATTTTTAGAATATCTATGTATGGTTTATCATTAAATGATGAGTGGGGTCCTATATATATCTCTAAATAAATTTGTTAGAGTTTTATATATAATGAGATACAAATTATTATGTACAATAATTATTTTTATATTCATAGTTGGATACTTTTGAATTATTTTTATATTCACAACATGATTCGTGGACACTATTATTATGTTCAAAATTTATGAATATATTTATTAATAGTTATATTTTCCAATATTTTTATGATTTTTATTATTATATTGACTTTAAAATTTTTTGTTATGTTTACTTGTTTTCTTATTATTATCCCATTATTCCAAAGCATAGTATATGTTTTATGCACCCATGGCGATCTTTATTAGAACGTATAATCTCATGCCATTATAAATTATGTTATTTCATTACTTATAGGATCTAATTAAATTATATTTGAGATAAAGTTTCCTCCCATTATTAACGCCTATGATATAATAAAATGTGATCATTTATGATCTCTCCATTTGTTTTACACTTCCTAGAAAATTATATATAGTACAATAACTAGACAAACGATTAATGCATACATGTTAGTCTGAGATATTGAATAAATAAAGTGTAATAAAATGTTTACATAGCTGATTTCCAATAAACTTAATCAATAGGTTCTGTTATTGTGAGTGAATTTGTTGGATTTAATGTTTAAATCATGAGAAGGTTATAAAACATATCCATTTTTAACATTGGCATATATAGTTTGCATCAATGAAAGGATTAGTTTCTTTTTGGGATTAAATTAGGATGTATAATGAAACAAAATATTGATAAACTAGGTTTATCTAAAATTTATATAGGTTTTAATAATATAAAAAGACTGTATCCTGGCTTAAAAGTATGGATTCGTAGATTAAAACATTCATAATATGTGAAATTTAAATTTATATACGAGTTCACTTTGATACTCTGAATATTTTATTTTATATTACACACACTAACCATTTTATGTTTTAGTAAATGTATGGTACTAGAGGAAAAAATGTAAGTAATTTGTGTAATGGAAAATGATATGATTCTCCCCTTGTGAAACAAAATTGGATGGATACGGGAGTAAAAAATCTCATTGTAATGTTCACCTAACAATCTCATGTGTTGAAAAATAATGTGAACTATTTTGAGCTCCAAATCACACTAAGGAATGAGAAACATGCAGTCTATTTCTCTATAAGTTAACATTCAACATCCTATAATTAGACTTATAGGAAACTAAATGTTACAATATGTATCAATATGATTATAAATAAGTTTTATGTTCTCAACTGATTAATGCATGAGATTACTATTTTTAGCTATATTTCATTTTGAGAGTTAGGTTAAATAATGGTAGACAATCATCATAAATTTGAAAGAATATTAAAATGTTAGATGAACAGAATGAGAGGAGTTTAAGAAGATGTTCGTAAAAAAATATTTTCCCTAAATTGATCACCTAAAATTTAGGCATCAATTAATTGAGTTAAAAAATTATTATGACTCAATTTGAATATATGATTAAAGAATTATGTGATATTCAATGTACAGATCCAATTTTATTATTGACAATAAAATAATGATCTATTGGTTGTTTAATTTTTTAAAACATAGTCTCTAAAGTGAATTAGCAATAATAAATATTTGTAGCTACAAAGATAATGTTTTATGTGAAATTAATATTGAAATATAACTAATATTCCCTCAGAAGACCAATGGATTTGGGGATAATAAGGGGAAAATAGAGTTTCATGGGATCTCTAGAAAAAAATAACATATAATAAAGAATGTAAAACCCCTGTAATGCCTATATTTTTGGAGAGAAAACTCTATAAATTTCTTAAATGGAATGAGCATATGATTAATTTGTGGAATTACATGTCACCATGATCATAAATTTCACTATTAGTTGAAAAGGAAGTTTAAATGAATAGGCAAAAAATATGGGCCCATCTAATTCAATGACTAATCATTAATGATTCAAATGAAATGAGTTTGTAAATTTTAAATGCTATGGGACTAATATAAATAATAACGATGAAAATATGTTGCAGCATCCTACTTGACCAAGGAAATATGGTAATTCCAATTAAATTACAAATAGTAAAGCGGATCATGAAAATTAAGTTGTGAATGGTATACATACCATCCACACCAAATATATTAATATATTATTTTAATTATGGTTCTACAGAATCATTAATTAAATTTATGGTTTCTAAGAATATGGATTCAACATTTAGAACATTAGATAATAGAATAATGGTGAAATTAATAATTCAATTTTGATTTCACCTAAATTATAAAACTATACATTGTTCATGGTTTATGTGCAGATACTTCTTATAAGTATAAATTGTTTTTCCTTTATATAATTTGAAGTGATTTTGGAATGTATTTTTTCTCAGAATTAGAACTCATTAAAATTGTATGGAATAGGAAGTATCATTTTATATAACAAATCATCCCTTAATCAAATATATATTGATGGAAGATTATGAGATCCCTTGGGATATGAATTAGATAATATGGGTAGTGATACCACATGATGGGTGCCAATTTAATAAAATTGTTATGAAATAACTCCAAATATAATATATGAAAATTTTTTGTGAGTATATTGATGCATTACTAGATGAAAAAACATTCCAACCCAGATAAACTACCTTATATTCCCATAGAATTTGAGGTTTTATATTCTATTGAAATAAGAAATGATTCTATGACTTAACATTAGAGTACAAATCAAATGGTTACCATTGAACAATAATAATCAACAAATAAAATTTAAGAGATTATAGATAAGGGTGAAATATAGCCATGTTCTTTTATATGGACTATGTCTATATTTCGTTCATAAAATGGATGGATCCAAATGTATTTTAATTGAATATAATAAAATTAATAGAATCCCAATTAGTAACATTTATCATATTACCCATAATGATGACATATTTCATCAACTCAAATGGGATCAATACTTATCATATAATAAACTTTTAATTTTATATCATATATTAAGGGTTTAAAGGGTTGATATTCCCAAGAAATACATCTGTATGATTTTTGGACACTATGAATTATGGTTGATTCACATCAGACATAAAAATTCTAATAAAATATTCTTGGATTTAAGGAACATAATATTTAAAAGAATTCTTCATTCATCTTCATCATCATTTATATATTATATTATCACATAATCCAATGGGAAGAAAGAAAATAGAGATCATTTGAGGATTCTGTTGGAGTCCATCAGAAAGGATAACAACTGATCATAAATTGCCATGTGTTAAATATTATTTTAAAATATAACATTTTTTTTAGTGTAATCAAAGTGAAGATATATCTATAAATCATTCCTAGATGATGGACATTAAAAAATGTCAAAAACATACAACTATTACTTAAAAATGTAGTTTTATTGGTTTGGATGGATAATATCTATTCATTTTGAAAAAATAATGAATTCTTTGAAATTAACTAACAATTTTAATGATGAACAATGTAAAATTCCTATAGAGAAAATAATATAAAGGAATATTCATAGAGATTAAGAAGTGGGGTTTCAAAGGACTTTCACACACATTACCATATAGGGAGGAAGTTTTTGGAATATTTTGTGATTATTCATTGAAGGGAATGGGATTTTCCCTCATAAAAAATGAACATGTAATAGCTTATTTCTATGCTAAAATAATCTGCATGAGTGAAATTACACAATAATTGATCTTGAGTTGGTACTAGTTATCATTGAATTAATGGTTTAAAAGTATTATCTTTTTCAATAATGGTGAGATAGATATTCATACCATAATATCAAAAAATTCATATTCACACATAACAAGTTGATTATTCACCAATCAATATGGTTTTAATTTAGTATACATTATTATTTCTCAATAAATTACAATTTGGGGTCATCAAAGATAGTTGAAGACAATAGAAAAAAACAGGATCATGATACACAATCATGGATGTGGATTAAAAAGGACCAAATAATTATGAATATTTAGAACATAGAGGTAAAAATTAAAAATTATTGGATAAAATCTCACTCACAGAAAATGAATGATCAACCATGAATCTATGTAATAATTAATGAACATAATATTGGTTATATAGTGTTGTAATAAATAGAATGAAATATTCTTAAGATTAACCTTTTTTAATAATTAATTATATGGTTTTAAATAAAGATATTCATCACATTAAAAACTATAATTGAATATGGAAATTTTTATAATGTAATATACTCTTCCATATCTATTTTTATTGGATGAACAATTAAGTACAATTATTTTAAATTGTAGAAATTAAGAGAAATCATGAAGAGGAAAATTATAGAATATATAACTCGATGCTTGGTGTTGAAATAGTTAATGGTTTTATGTCATAAATATAATGGGATGATGAATCATTTTACTATATATGGGTGAAAGGTGAAGGAAAACACTTCTTATTATGTCTTTATCCCCATTAAGGATACTATTTTCAATAATTCCATCTATTTTGTAGTAATCCAAATAACAAATATGAAATTCATTAATTCAATCTAGGAGGAAAAATCAGCCAATAAAAATTCCATATTATTCATATTATAAATGTTAAGGCTACATAAATTACAACCTCTAATATTATTTAATCAATATTCATGGGTCACATCAAAATTCAATAGAAATTTACATCAACTCTTTATCAAGCTAAACTATAGCATGTCCTATCTCTTTTAAAATTATTTCTAATATAAAAGGGGTATCCAAAAAATTAATGATATTTTTCAATAAAAATATTTTGACATAAATTGATTATAGAATCAAAATATTACAGTGGACACATTTTTAGATAATAATATATTATAGACTTGTATACAAATGGAACCATATAAGGCTTAACAATGGATGTGATATAGAACTCTGATATGACAATATGTAGTCATTGATAGGAATCTATTTGAACCTAATAAAATTTTAAAAAATATATAGAAGGTTATAACTATTCAATGATATATGAAAGAAGAAAAAAGATGATAAATGACCTCTCTTGATAATCTATAATGTGATTTATAGTTTTATTTTAGTGATATGGTATTACATTTGAAATATCATAGGAATTATGTTATGAGACTTGGGAATAAGTGGAATTTAAGCATAGGATACCTTTTTCATACGTGGGTTTTTACTATGTAGGGGATATAGCCTATCTCTTAGGACTCACTCTACACCACCCAAATTTAAATAAGGTATTCCTTGTAACATTGTTTGGACATAAATACCATATCCATCACACAAACTGTACTTTGAAGGGGTGCAATTGGTTTATAATCTCAAATCTCAGTAAAAAATTATGGAGCTTATGAATCAAAGAGATATTGTTCCAAAGAACAAAACTAACCAAATAGATAATTTTTGGGTGAAATCATATGTTTGAAGAAGATTTATAGGTATCTTTAGATGTAATGAGACAAAATTATAATCACTTGTTTTATCAATGTAATGAAATTTCAAGGATGAGATTATTTTTATCGAGGGTAGAGTTTAACAAACCAAAATTTCTCTATATTATTCATAAATATAATTTATTGAATATATTATCTTATATGAAAAAGAAAACTAAAAATTCATTATGTATCGTATATAAAATTATAATATGAATAATACCTCAAACAAATCAAAAAGATAAAAAAGGATTTATTATAAAATAACGTATATTTAATTCCATTCATAATGTTTTTATAATTTTTGATTAATGAATTTATATATTCTAATTGAATTTAATTGATTAAAATTTAATGGTTGGTGGATAAATAAATTACGGTTTGGGTTTAAAAAAATTTAATATTAAAAACACACTTTTTAATGTACTATTTTTAATGTTTTATCCTTTTTTATTGGTCACATTTAAATGATTATTCTAATAAAATTATTTATTTAATAAATAAATATATTAATACACATTTAATTTTTAGTTGATATAAAATAGTATTAATAACACTTAATGTTTAAAAATCCAATTTCTTATAATAAAGTGTTTCATTATATTTAATTATTTTATTTAAAATTAAAATTTTCCCTTATATTATTTTTAATTTCTCAAATAATATTTACAAATTTTGGATTTAGCATATCAAAATTTTCATAGGGTGAATTTTTGTGAGTTTTATAAAATGTTTGGAATGTAGGTTAAAAGTTAAAAAATAAGAAATTTACCATTATCATATCATTTATAAAATAATCATGATGTAATAATGACATAAAATTTTATAAAAACTATGTATTAGTGAAATATGTATTAAATGTGTAACATAAATAATTTCAAAATCTTATGATGAATTTCTAAACATATGTTTAATATTTTTTAACCTAAGTGATATTTTATTTAGTTAAAACACAATTTTTCATTTTACATTAATCAAGTACTCATAAAGATCCATTTGGTTTTTAATTTCATTGAATGTAATAGAAATATTTTTTTATTCATAAGATAATATTTTTTTGGTAACTAAAGTACTTAGGTAGTCTATACAACAATGTGGGGGATGAATCACTGGTTCACTTTACAAAAAAATTAAGAATTAAACACATGTGAATTGTTATTGTCATGATCTAATCATAATATTACAAACCCATGCATACACATGAATGATAAAAATAAAGAATATGAATGAAAATTTAATGTTGTTCACGATCAATAAAAGGATTATTTATTTCTGGGTAGGGTTGGAAACTAAGAACTAAATTACCACTAAAAACTGATAATAAGAGTATTTGTGTTCATCCTTGACTTTTTAAGAGATGTATAACGTCTAGTATAATGAAATGGATGGTGAAGTATATGATCATACCATGAAATTGTAGATGAATGGATTTTTTCCATCAAACCAAAATCTATAAACGTGTCATCCCTTAGTCCTGAAAAAAATGATCATCAATGAAAATTACCATCCCTTTGATTCAAGTATTAGATCTAAATAAATATGAAATTTTACCAAAAAATTATTATAAGTGTAGTATTATAAAACTAATCACCCTCTCTCTTTCATTTATCTAATATATTCATTTACGAGAGAATTAGTGTGTGAACCAATTTATTTCTTCATTAGCAGAAAGTACCCAAATGGTCAAAACTGATTTATCTGATCTTATCACATTTCACAATCTCAAATTTCATTGATATAAAAGATTCCCACAAATTAGAGTGTCACATATATATATATATATATCAATTCATGAAAAAATATTTCTTCTTATTTTCCAAATTTTTATATTATAATAAATATTAAAATTATATTTATATAATGATTTATGGAAACCCCCATTATTTTTTTGCAGATTTATAATCCCTATTGAATTGAATATTTGATAGTGTAAAATTATTTTAAATAATTTATATGAAATTCCATGAAAATTGGACATAATTACTCATATGAAAACATACTCACACTCTCATAAGATTCATATAGAATCATAGATTTAACAAATCCAATGATACTTATAATTTTAATTATCATAAATATGTCTTCATAATTAATTTCATCAAAATATATAAATTCCATAAAAGAAAATCTACACAATATTGATTCATTAAAAATATATACATACATGCCTAAATCAAATTATGATAAATGAATGAATGGAGTGACAATGATGTAAGAATATATGTTATGTGGATATACATCCTAGACCATCAATGTTGATTGAATATATTATGTAATATAAAACAACTATATTTTTAGATCAAGAGTATGTCTTAGTCTCTATTGACCTCACAAATAACTCATTGACCATGTGGATAAACTATGAGGAATTTTTATGCATTTCACTCTAATCATTGATTCTCCCAGGTACTACAGTTTCTATTGAACATATGATATAAAATTTAAATGCTTTGTATCAACCACATGATAAAAATCAAATTGACAATTCTAATTTATGTCTGTAAAAATAATACATGATTAAATTCCAAACATATTCTCTTTAAAAAATCAACTAATTTCATTATCCAACTCAAAAAATCTTCCATGATGATATAGAACAAGTATCCTCATCCCACGATACGTTAATTTTGTTTTAATGATGATAGAAAAATCAACACATTAATAATATTTCTTTTTCATGAGACATTCATGTCTTAGCCTCAAATACTCTTAGTAGGTTTTCCCCCAATGACTTCCATACTCAGGCCACTAGGATAGAAAAGTTAGACACATTCATATAAAAATAGTATATATATAAAAATTTCTCAAAATCAGTTTATAACTAAATATAAACAAGTTTTCAAAACCATTCATTACCAAAGGAATTCCAATAGCAATTGAAACCAATTTTCTTGCAAGTTATTTTTCAAGAAAAACAACCAAACAAGCATTACAACCATTTCACAATATCCCTTTTTGGCGTACCAAACAATTTACACAAACCCATGAAAACAACAATGCATGCTACATGGAAGAGGGAGAAGCCCTAACCCTTGTATATCCCAACCATGATGGGGGAGAATTTTTACCCTTATCAAACCCGAATGCACATGAATTCTTGACAGGGGAGAGCCCTAACACTTATCCATCCCAACACTGATGGGGGATACCCCTAATCCTTATCCATCCAGAATGGAATATAAATGTTTGATGGGGGTGTTCCCTGACCCTTTTCCATCACAACATTGATGGGGGAGACACCTAACCATTATTCATCCCACATGCCTGTGAACACACACAACCATCTTGTAAAAAACATGGTGTGTTCAACCAATTCAAACCATTTGAAAGCATAACCATTTCAATTCCAAATCATTTCAATAAAACTACATTTTTATTGAAATCCAAATCCATCAATGCCATTTCAATCTCAACCCATTTCAATAAAATTCTATTTTTATTGAAACCCCATATTTCATAAAACCATTTACTATTTCATCAATAATAATTTAAAAATCAACATTTTAAATGTAAGAAAACAAATCACATTACAAAACAATTCCCCAATATTTCACAATTACATCAAAACCATAAATCATCCCTAAATAAGACTTATTCCATGCTTTTCACAATCAAAACCATTCAAATAAACTAATTTGATCCTAATACAATCAATTCAAACAAGAGGAGTCAAGAGTGAAGCCTCATACATCAAAGGTTATGATGAAGACCCTAACAAATGAAGAATGCATAAGAAAACTGAGTCGATTCTCCAAAAACCCACCATAGATCTCTTCTCCTAGCAATATTAATACCAAATGTCATCATATTTGGCATCAACACATGTAGATCTACCCATAATGGGAATAGATCTAAGAAACTGAGAGAAGAGGAGAAGTAGATCTCAGTATATCTAAGAATCCAATTAGGAACGAAAAAGAACGACCACATACCTACATAGCCACACTTCTTCCCTTGATCTCTAATGGTTTACAATGAAATCTAAGACATGATTCATCCTACATAGCCACACCTCTGCACTTTTGGGTACAACATCACCCCCAATGTTCGGTGGATTTTTGTTAAGACCCGTAAATTTCAAGGAAATTTTTTTCTTAATTTTCTTTGGAATTTTACAAGAACGCAGTTTCTGACAGCGCCTGATTCCGAGGCCCGGTGTGCCCGGAATCACTTTCCGAAGTTTGGCTCGGGTACGTTCAGTGAACGGACGAGCGGGTTTTTCTAACTTTTGGACCGGTGCCCGGAATCGAATTCTGAGGGCACTGATGAAATCGCAGCGCCGGTGTTCGCTTAGAAACGCCTCTTCCGGAGTTGCGTTTGCTCGGGTGTGGTTTTTAATTTTTGGGCTTAAAGTTAAGAAATAAAATAATTTTGCGACAACTTTATTTTATTTCACATAAGACACTTGGAAGCCACTTGAAGCCGCTTAAAGGCGGCTTGAACTGAGTTGAACTGGATAGGATGCTACCCAGAAATATCCTACCCCCTTGGTAGGATATTTTTGAGGTGGGGCCCGCACGAGCCCCGCCGTTTCTTTCCGCTAAGAAACGCACCCGTGAAAACCCATCTTAATGAAATTCAACTGACGCGTTTTCTAAATTCTTAACAGACCATTTAATTGGGCGGTTTATTTCGTGAATTAAATGGGCTGTTTCTTTCGTAAATTAAATGGGTCGTTTCTTTCGTTGAATTAATTCAACGAATTAATTCAATCGTTTCTTAACCGGTTTCGTGTGTTGGCATATTAATAAAATAAGACCAACCTAAAATCCTTTGAAAAGATTGAGAGGATCCCTGTTTCTTCAGCCCCCTCACGAAGAACGCGAAGAACGTGAAGAACGCGAAGAATGCCGAACCCAGAAATCGACGACGCCTTCGTCCGAGACGTTCTTCCGATCCCCGATCTCCGATCTCCGATCACCGACCATTCGAGGTGAGTGCTTTCGGATTTCCGCTCAAGGTTCTTTTCTTTTTGGTTTTAAACACAGATTTAATTATAATTTAAATCTGTTGTTCTTGGTTCGTTGAGTTCACCGACTCAACGCCGGTTTCCGCGACGACGCGACGCCTCCCCGCGACGACGCGACGATCGATCTCTTCCGCGACGATCTCTTCCGCGAAGAACGCCCGCGCTCGACGATCATCAAGGTAGGGATTTATTTTGGATAATTACCTCTTTTTAATTTTCCCATGAACATTCTTTGAAAATTAAAATGTCGGTTTCAAATGGACAATTTTATTTTAATTAAAATTGTTGGTTCATGTGTTGAACAAATTCCCTCGGTTGTTTATTTCTAAGGTGGAGGGTGCGGGCCAAACGAACACGGCCCGACGACCCTCCACCGTTCTTGTTTTGTGCGGATTTGACGGTCGACGACGGAACATGCTGCAGCGGGCGTTTGACGATCCCGCAGTAAAGAACGGATCCTGGGAGGAGAAACGGCGCAGACGGGAAGGAAAACGGGCCACCGGAGCGACGCCGGCGGCCCGAGGAAGTTGCCGGCGGCGCGGGTCACCGGTGCGGCGGTGCCGGCTGCCGGAGGCGGCGGCGCCCCGGCGCGCCACCGGACAAAATATGCCGCTGCTGAAGCCGCGCAGGCGGACGAGGCTCAGCGCGTCCGCGGTTCGCCAGCGCGGCCCGCACGGGGGCCGCAGTTCTTCCTCAAGCCGTGGGTCAGCGCCGCGGCTTCCACCTGCGCGGCTCGGCCAAGCTGGGCCGGGCCGGGCCAGGCCAGCCGGGTCCGACCCGGGTCGGGTCGACCCAGGGGGGGTTGGGCCGGGTCGGCCCGGGCCCGTACCCCCCATCTTCGGATGTTTTCGTTCAAACGACCGTATCTTGAGCTTTGTGCCTCCAAACGACTTGTCGTCAGTGGAAACGCGATCCTTGGATCGAGACGGTCGTTTCGGTATATCGCACTCAAGGTTTCGGAATACTTTGAGTTCGGCCGGGTTGGTTCGTACACGAGACCAACCGGGCCCTCGGAGCGGAAACGATCATATGTTGAGCTACGGACGTCCGTTTGACGTGCCGTCAGCTTTGTTGAATTCCTCTAAGTGAGACGGATCTTTTCGCATACTCCGCCCGAGGTTTGGACGCAGGTGGGGTGCGGTCGGGTTGGTTTTTCCTTAAAAACCAACCGGGCCCCTGGGACGAAAATGCCAATATCTCTCAGACCGGGCGTCCGATTGACGCGCCGTCTGCGACGTTGAGTTCCTGTTGCCGATACGGAACTTTTCGATACATCAAATACGGACTTCGAGTCAGTTGATGTATCAGCCTCTCGGCTCGTGGAGCGAACCCTCCCGAACGAGCTTGCTATGTGCAGGAACCCTAGGCTGGCTGCGACTGCTACTTCGACAGCGACGACCGTGCCGAGATCCTCAATGGACTGCGGCGACGACTGTGCAGAGATCCTCTGTGGACTCCGACGACGACCGTGCAGAGATCCTCAGTGGACTGCGGTGATGACTGTGCAGAGATCCTCATCGGACTGTGACGACCCCTACACTCAGCGATCCTACGTGGATTAGTGATTCAGGTCCTGCGTGGGCCCGGTCCTGTGTGGGCCCGATCCTGTGTGGGTCCGATCCTACGTGGGTCAGCGCTTAGTGGTTCTGTGTGAGCCAGTGCCTACAGGTCCTGCGTGGGCCCTGTCCTGTGTGGGCCCGATCCTGTGTGGGTCATCTCTCAGCGGTTCTGTGTGAGTCAACTTCTACAGGTCCTGCGTGGGCCCGATCCTGTGTGGGTCACTGCAAGGTTAGTACCTATCGATCCTTCGTGGGTCCGACGACTTAGATGGTTCAATGATCATCTTTATCGTCATCCGAAGAAGTATACCTGTGTGAGCTGAATCTTGTGTTACTCTCCTTTGTGGATTGTGTTGAGCTATCCTGTGTGGATTTACTGTTTACTCTCCTTTGTGGATCGTGTTGCTTTATCCTGCGTGGGTATGCGTTTTGCTTTCCTGTGTAGACTGGGTTGTGCTTGGGCTCGGATGTTGGAGCCGAACGGGAATTGAAGACTTAGGTATATGTATGGGCATATACCTAAGCCGCGTCAGATGTTACTTCGTGATTGTATCTTTCCTTTTTGGATTATCCTTTGTGGATTTCGGGAGACCTTCGGGGGTCTCGGGGTCCCTACTGAGTAGCTTATACTCACCCATGCACGGGCTATGCCTGCACTTCGTGGTGTTGGTTGTAGACGACGGACATCGCTGATCGTGGAGGAGGCGTGCGGAGCAGGACAGTACCTGAAGGTGGACCACTGGGCGGGACGTACTCGGAGCGGTTAGGTGGACCCGAGGAGCAGTGGAGGCTATCTGTACCCACCCTTCAGGTGGGACTTCCGGAGGAAAGCTCGACGCTGCAGTTTTTCCTTTTCAGTCGCTGTTTTTCCTTTCAGTTGTACTTTACAGTTGGGCTTGTATTTCCGGCCCCTTTTTATTTTAGCACAGCTTGTACAGTTTTACTTAGTGTTTACTTTTCCTCTTGCTTACTCTGTGGTTCTTGTTTACTTTTCAAAGACAATGCCTTCCCTTTTTGTTGGGATTTACGCCTTGGTGCTAGTCGCCATCCCCTGGCCTATGGAAGGCGGGATTGGGGTAGTCACGGCACGGGCCCCGAGGACGGGTCGTGACAAGACCCGTCGTACCGAGGGGCAGCAGACGGTGGAGGGGCCACCCAGGCAGAGGCAGAGGGTCGACCGTGGCGGTCCGCAGGGAGGAGGCGGACGAGGCAGAGGAGCTGGCCGAGCAGCAGGTGGTGGGCGACGCTTTGAGGCTCTGCCACCACCACCACCAGGAGGCCCGCCCCGACCACAGGGAGCTGGCGGGCAGAGACAGGCTCAGCTCCAGGCAGCGGAGGCCTACGACCACGGCGCGCCAGAGATGATTCGAGGTACGATCTGTGTCTATTCCACCCTTGCTGCAGTTCTGATAGACACAGGAGCGAGTCACTCTTTCATAGCCACTGCCCTTGTTCGGAGATCGGAGATTCCGACAGAGCCGTTGGCTCGATCCTTACGGCTATAGACTACTATGGGAGCAGACTCGACGATTACGCACTGGTGCCTGCAGTGTGAGCTTACTCTAGGAGGCGAGAGCTTCAGCTGGGATCTTCTTGTAGCAGCGTCGAGGCCTTACGGCGTCATCTTGGGCATGGATTGGTTATCTACGTTCCATGCTCAGATTGACTGCATTAGGCGCAAGGTGCGATGTGTGCGCACCGACGGGAGCAGGTTCATCTTCACCGGCGAGAAGGGAGCCTTAGCATCACAGGATGGACTCACGTAGAGGAGAGGTCAGCCCATCACTCATCATTTGGCTAGCCTCATCCTGGGAGCAGTGGACGTGCGGAGTCCCAGTTTTCCTGCAGTGGTGGATCAGTACGCGAACGTCTTTCCCGATGACGTTCCAGGACTACCTCCTCGCATAGAGGTATACTTTTATATTGACCTGTACCCCGGGACAGCCCCGATATCCACTCCAGCATATCGGATGGACCCCGCTGAGCTTCGAGAGCTGCAGGTACAGTTGGAGGACTTGCAGGGCAATGGGTTCATCCGACCCAGTGTTTCGCCCTGGGCTTCCCCGATTTTGTTCGCCAAGATGGTGGACGGGGGCTTGCGACTGTGTGTCGATTATCGTCGCCTGAATCAGGTGACAGTGAGGAACAAGTATCCGCTACCCAGGATTGATGACCTCTTCGACCAGCTCAAGGGAGCACGATGGTTCTCGAAGATAGACCTCAGGTCAGGCTATCATCAGCTCAGAGTTCGAGACGAGGATGTGCAGAAGACGACCTTCAGGTGTCGGTATGGTCACTATGAGTTCTTGGTTATGCCTTTCGGCATGACCAGCGCTCCAACAGTGTTCATGAGCCTCATGAACAGGATCTTCCAGCCGTACCTCGATCGATTTGTCGTGGTCTTCATCGACGACATTTTGGTGTACTCGACGACGGAGGAGGAGCACACCTACCACCTGCGTGTTGTACTAGACACACTCCGAGAGCACCAGCATTATGGCAAGCTCTCAAAGTGTCAGTTATGGTTACGTGAGGTCCACTTCTTGGGGCACGTCATTTCTGAGGCGGGAGTTGCTGTGGATCCCGCGAAGATCGAGGCAGTGCTAGCTTGGGAGCCACCCAAGAGCATGACAGAGGTGCGGAGTTTCTTGGGCCTAGCCGGATACTATCGGAGATTTGTGCCGGACTTCTCCAGAGTTGCGGCCCCACTCTCAGCGTTGACAAAGAAGGGGAAACCCTACGTGTGGTCAGACAGATGTCAGCAGAGCTTCCAGGAGCTAAGGCAGAGGTTGACCAGCGCACCTATCTTGAGGTTTCCTGAGGAGGGAGTTGGTTACGTAGTCTACTGCGATGCATCAGGGACCAGGCTCGGGTGTGTCCTAATGCAGGAGCGGGTCGTGATTGCCTACGGATCACGTCAGTTGAGGCCTCATGAACAGAACTACTCTACCCATGACTTGGAGTTGCCAGCAGTGGTCATTGCCCTGAAGACATGGCGACAGTATCTGATGGGTGAGCGCTTCTCAGTCTTTTCTGACCACCAGAGTCTCAGGTATATCTTCTCTCAGAAGGACCTGAACCTGAGACAGCGGCGATGGCTCGAGTTCCTCCAGGACTTTGACTTTGAGATAGTCTATACTCCTGGGAAGGGGAACGTGGTGGCGGATGCCCTCAGCAGGAGGACGGGCATCCAGCTACTTGAGGAGGCGACAAAGCAGCTAGCCGCTTTGCAGATATCCTTCGTGGATAGAGACGGAGCAGCCTTCCTTCAGTCTCTCACAGTCTCTCCTCCACTTCTTCAGCGGGTCAGAGAGGCACAGCATGGGGACGTTGACTGTGAGACGCGGCATGCACAGATATCCTCGGGACAGTCACCTGATGGTTTCTCCCTTGGAGTAGAGCACGATGTCCTTTTCAGAGGACGTACCTTGGTACCAGTCGCCTTACGAGAGGAGGTGCTGAGAGAGTTTCACACTTCTCCTTTGGCGGTACATCCTGGAGTGGCGAAGATGTACCAGGATCTTAGACGACAGCACTGGTGGCCGGGCATGAAGAAGGCTGTGGCAGAGTTCGTTTCACGGTGCCTCACCTGCCAGCAGGTGAAGTCAGAGCATCAGGTACCAGCAGGTTTGGTAAACCCCTTGGAGGTCCCGGAGTGGAAGTGGGATGGGATATCTATGGACTTTGTGACTGGACTTCCACGCACTTCCAGAGGTCACGATTCCATTTGGGTGATTGTTGACCGACTCACCAAGTCGGCACACTTCTTACCCATCCGAGAGCAGGGCACAGTGGAGAGCTTGGGGCATCTCTACGTTCAAAAGATTGTATGACTTCACGGTGTGCCATCGACTATCGTCTCCGATCGGGACGGTCGTTTTACTTCCTGGATTTGGAAGGGGTTGCAGGAGGCGTTCGGGACGCGACTACATCTGAGCACCGCCTTTCACCCTCAGACGGATGGTCAGACGGAGAGGACCATTCAGACTCTCGAGGACATGCTCCGTGCATGTGTCCTCGACATTGGTCACAGCTGGTAGGACCACCTACCCTTGGTGGAGTTCGCGTACAAAAACAGCTACCACTCCACCATCGGGATGGAACCCTACAAGGCATTGTACGGCAGGTCTTGCAGATCTCCTTTGTGCTGGACAGACCCTGGAGAGTCAGCACTTGTGGGACCAGAGATGGTCCGGGCCACAACAGAGAAGGTCCAGGTCATCCAGGAGCGGATGAGGACAGCACAGAGCTGGCAGAAGTCATATGCTGACAGGAGGCGAAGGCCACTAGAGTTCGAGGATGGCGACCACGTCTTCTTGCGGGTCTCACCTCGACGTGGTTTGAGGAGATTTGGCCGAGGCGGCAAGTTGTCTCCACGCTTCATCGGACCCTTCCAGGTCCCCAGCAGGGTTGGCGAGGTGGCTTATCGCCTGGTTCTGCCACCTCAGTTGCACCGGGTGCACGACGTCTTCCACGTATCCCAGCTGAGGAGATACGTCCACGACCCGATGCACATCATCGACTATTGGGAGCTAGATGTGGATGATGGAGCGGGAGGCTCAGATGCGTGCTCAGTACCCACATTTGTTTCCCTAGTTAATGATGTATCTTTACAAGGACGTAATGTACTGAGTTGGGAGTAATGTTAAGACCCGTAAATTTCAAGGAATTTCTTTTCTTAATTTTCTTTGGAATATTACAAGAACGCAGTTTCTGACGGCGCCCGATTCCGAGGCCCGGTGTGCCCGGAATCATTTTCCGAAGTTTGGCTCGGGTACGTTCAGTGAACGGACGAGCGGGTTTTTCTAACTTTTGGACCGGTGCCCGGAATCAAATTTTGAGGGCACCGATGAAATCGCAGCTCTGATGTTCGCTTAGAAACGCCTCTTCCGGAGTTGCGTTTGCTCGGGTGTGGTTTTTAATTTTCGGGCTTAAAGTTAAGAAATAAAATAATTTTGCGACAACTTTATTTTATTTCACATAAGTCACTTGGAAGCCACTTGAAGCCGCTTAAAGGCGTCCTGAACTGAGTTGAACTAGATAGGATGCTACCCAGAAATATCCTACCCCCTTGGTTGGATATTTGTGAGGTGGGGCCCGCACGAGCCCCGCCGTTTCTTTCCGCTAAGAAACGCACCCGTAAAAACTCGTCTTAATGAAAGTCAACTGACGCGTTTTCTAAATTCTTAACAGACCATTTAATTGGGCGGTTTATTTCGTGAATTAAATGGGCTGTTTATTTAGTAAATTAAATGGGTCGTTTCTTTCGTTGAATTAATTCAACGAATTAATTCAATCGTTTCTTAACCGGTTTCGTGTGTTGGGATATTAATAAAATAAGACCAACCTAAAATCCTTTGAAAAGATGGAGAGGATCCCTGTTTCTTCAGCCCCCTCACGAAGAATGCGAAGAATTCTAAGAACACGAAGAACGCCGAACCCAGAAATCGACGACGCCTTCGTCCGAGACGTTCTCCGGATCCCTGATCTCCGATCTCCGATCACCGACCATTCGAGGTGAGTGCTTTCGGATTTCCGCTCAAGGTTCTTTTCTTTTTGGTTTTAAACACAAATTTAATTATAATTTAAATCTGTTGTTCTTGGTTCGTTGAGTTTGCCAACTCAACGCCGATTTCCGCGACGACGCGACGCCTCCACGCGACGACGCGACGATCGATCTCTTCCGCGACGATCTCTTCCGCGAAGAACGCCCGCGCTCGACGATCATCAAGGTAGGGATTTATTTTGGAAAATTACCCCTTTTTAATTTTCCTGTGAATGTTCTTTGAAAATTAAAAAGTCGGTTTCAAATGGACAATTTTATTTTAATTAAAATTTTTGGTTCATGTGTTGAACAAATTCACCAGTTGTTTATTTCTAATGCGGAGGGTGCGGGCCAAACGAACACGGCCCAACGACCCTCCGCCGTTCTTGTTTTGTGCGGATTTGACGGTCGATGAAGGAACGTGCCGCAGTGGACGTTTGACGATCCCGCAGTAAAGAACGGATCCCGGGAGGAGCAACGACACAGACGGGAAGGAAAACGGGCCACCGGAGCGACGCCGGCGGCCCGCAGAAGTTGCTGGCGGCGCGGGTCACCAGCGCGGCGGCGCCGGCGGCCGGAGGCGGCGGCGCCCCGGCGCGCCGCCGGACGAAATCCGCCGCGGCTGAAGCCACGGTGGCGGAAGCCAACGGACCCGCGGCGCGCAGGTCCGGTTCGTCCAGGCGGACGCGGCTCAGCGCGTCCGCGGTTCGCCAGCGCGACCCGCACGTGGGCCACGGTTCTTCCTCAAGCCGCGGGTCAGCGCCACGGCTTCCACCCGCGCGGCTCGGCCAAGCCGAGCCGGCCGAGCCGGACCGGCGCTGGCCAGGCCGGGCCGGGCCAGCCGGGTCGGACCCGGGTCGGGTCGACCCGGTTCGGGCCGACCCAGGGGGGTCGGCCCGGGCCCGTACCCCCCATCTTCGGACGTTTTCGTTCAAACGCCCGTATCTTGAGCTTCATGCCTCCAAACGACTCTCCGTCAGCGGAAACGCGATCCTTGGATCAAGACGGTCGTTTCGGTATATCGCACTCAAGGTTTCAGAATACATTGAGTTCGGCCGGGTTGGTTCGTACACGAGACCAACCGGGCCCTCGGAGCGGAAACGCTCATATCTTGAGCTATGGACGTCTGTTTGACGTGCCGTCAGCTTTTTTGAATTCCTATAAGTGAGACGGATCTTTTGGCATACTCCGCCCGAGGTTTGGATGCAGGTGGGGTGCGGTCGGGTTGGTTTTGCCTTAAAAACCAACCGGGCCCCTGGGACGAAAATGCCAATATCTCTCAGACCGGGCGTCCGATTGACGCGCCGTCTGCGACATTGAGTTCCTGTTGACGATACGGAACTTTTGGATACATCAACATCGGACTTCGTGTCAGTTGATGTATCAGCTTCTCGGCTCGTGGAGCGGACCTTCCCGAACGAGCTTGCTGTATGCGGGAACCCTAGGCTGGCTGCGACTGCTACTTCGACAGCGACGACCGTGCAGAGATCCTCAGTGGACTGCGGCGACGACTATGCCGAGATCCTCCGTGGACTCCGACGACGACCGTGCAGAGATCCTCAGTGGACTGTGGCGATGACTGTGCAAAGATCCTCAGCGGACTGCGACGACTCCTGCACTCAGCGATCCTACGTGGATCAGTGCTTCAGGTCCTGCGTGGGCCCGGTCCTGTGTGGGCCCGATCCTGTGTGGGTCATCTCTCAGCGGTTCTGTGTGATCCAACTTCTACAGGTCCTGCGTGGGCCCGATCCTGTGTGGGTCACTGCAAGGTTAGTAACTATCGATCCTTCGTGGGTCCGACGACTTAGATGGTTCAATGATCATCTTTATCGTCATCCGAAAAAGTATACCTGTGTGAGCTGAATCTTGTGTTACTCTCCTTTGTGGATTGTGTTGAGCTATCCTGTGTGGATTTACTGTTTAGTCTCCTTTGTGGATCGTGTTGCTTTATCCTACGTGGGTATGCGTTTTGCTTTCCTGTCTGGACTGGGTTGTGCTTGGGCTCGGATGTTGGAGCCGAACGAGAATTGGAGACTTAGGTATATGTATGGGCATATACCTAAGCCGTGTCAGATGTTACTTCGTGATTGTATCTTTCCTTTGTGGATTATCCTTTGTGGATTTCGCGAGACCTTCGGGGGTCTCGGGGTCCCTACTGAGTAGCTTATACTCACCCCTGCACGGGCTATGCCCGCACTTCATGGTGTTGGTTGCAGACGACGGACAGCGCTGATCGTGGAGGAGGCGTGCGGAGCAGCACAGTACCTGGAGGTGGACCACTGGGCGGGACGTACTCGGAGTGGTTAGGTAGACCCGAGGAGCAGTGGGGGCTATCTGTACCCACCCTTCAGGTGGGACTTCCGGAGGACGGCTCGACGCTGCAGTTTTCCCTTTTCAGTCGTTGTTTTTCCTTTCAGTTGTACTTTACAGTTGGGCTTGTATTTCCGGCCCCTTTTTACTTCCAGCACAACTTGTACAGTTTTACTTAGTGTTCACTTTTCCGCTTGCTTACTCTGTGGTGCTTGTTTACTTTTCAAAGGCAATGCCTTCCCTTTTTGTTGGGATTTATACCTTGGTGCTAGTCGCCAGCCCCTGGCCTATGGAAGGTGTGCTTGGGGTAGTCACGACACGGGCCCCGAGGACGGGTCGTGACAATTTTGCTTCATGAATTGGATGGTATGATCCACATGCCTTGGGTCATTACTCTGGAACCCTGTATGCGTTGCATGAAAATCATGGACAATACTCAGAACCAGCTCTTGGTTCACACGTGGTTCTGGTGAAACCATATTATCTGCAGCTTCTTTGTCATGGTTTCGATGATGCCTACTGGGTGCTATTTTCTAAACCAACATCAATCTCCTTCAATCTCACTCTCTAGCAACTGATGGCTTAGCTTTCAAATTCTATCACATCATCTATCACAAAATTTTTCTCAAAACAATATTTTCCCCATGTTCAATCATTTTTTAAACCATTCAGCGTGCTTTTTGAAAATCAACCCATTTTCAAAATACAACAAATACCCTGTTTTCAAAATCATTCATTTGAAAACAATTTCAGCATTTTTCAAAAATTATTACCTTGAAAAAAATCCTTACTTATTCCTCACAATAAGATATGAAATCCTAGTGTCATGTCATTCCACTAAAATGAATTTCATGCTATTCTCATTGGATAAACCCATGATAATGAGATTTCCAACATTCTGGAAGTGTATCCAAGACACTTATGTACCTAAATCCATGGTATCTTCATGATCAAAATGAGTGGGTTAGCTACGTACTTTTATGATATACATTTCTTGTTTTGAAAATCCAAATCCTGTCTAAAATTTCAACCCATGGAATAGACAAGAATAAATTTCAACTCCATGACTAAAAACATCGATGTCCACATGTTAGGGAAGGACTAAACATGCTGATACCATTTGTAATGACCCGCCAATTTTCATTGGCTTGAGAGTAACATGATTATTTACTAGGCCTTATGTGACATCCCTAAGAAGCCAAAGGCTAGAAATAAATGCATAAGGGTTTCAAATATAGGTTTGGTGGTCGATTTACACTTTTTGAAATAACCCATAAACTATCCATAACCAAACATTCACTATATGATGCATGAAAAAAATGAAAGACCACCAAACAACTTCATTTATATCAAACCACATCAATGTACACAACATTGAAAGAACAAACTAAAAATCAAAGTACATAGTGGATGAACAACTCAAGACTCTTAAAAGACACTACAACTCTATGATCCACAAGATCTATGTTCTACAAAAACTCCCAAGAATCACCACAAGCCGCTAGCATCAAGATGCTTTACCTTTACCTGTGTCTCGGAGTATGACATATGCAAATGCCCCAATGTTCTAAAGTAGGGGTGAGTATAATAGTCATTAGGTTTTCCCCATTGACTTCTATACTCGTGCCAAAAGGGTAGAAGTGTTAGCCACATTTATATAAAAACAGTTTATATAAAACATTTTCTAAAAAGAAGATTATCACAAGATATAAAAAAGATTCTAAAACCATTCAAAACCAATTGCATTCCAAGAGAAATTGAAACCAATTTCCCAGAAAGTTATTTTTCCAGAATAAATAACCAAACAATATTTAGAACCATGGTTCCTCTAGAATTTGGGATGACCTCATTGGTTTATGGTTCAAACATTCAAAGAAGTTTCTAACAGGTTTGTTTGTAGAACCGGAAACATCCAATGATTCCATATCCATTTGGACATACTTCCCAAAGTTAGGCTCTCATTAGTATGGACTGATGAGGCTAAGGAATTTGCATTGGTCGAGAGGATGGTAGGTCAGACTCATCACACCTTTTTTATGGGAATTATTTTCCACTCCGTGACTCTATTTATATATTTAGGCTAGGTTCATGAATCCTTATTAAATTACCATGTATAAAATGATATTTCCATTAGACCTGAAAATAAATGATTTTTTGTAGAAAATTTAGAGATTCTTTTATATGTATTTGAGGTTCTTAATCGATAGAGAATCATCTGTATTTTATAGAGATTCTTAGTCAATGGCATCAATTAATACATTATATAAAAGTATATTGTTCATTATGATGACCATTCTAGTTTTAAAGCCCCTAAGTGGGGCACTTGAAGATTATTTTCAATCAAAAGGACATTGGATTATTTTAGAGTTGAGATTGTACCCGCAGATGGGCTACCTACATATCCTATATTTAGAAAAGGAATCAGAACCCATGTAGTTCGAGTAAGGGAGTATGGAGTTTATGTATGATTGATGGCTCAAAAAAAGTTGTCATAATTACTTTTACACTCTAAGCTCACATGAGTAATGCTCTGTGTGAGAAACAAGAGGTATTGGTAAAACTAGAAAATTCTGCCAGAAAAGATATAATCATAGAAAATGATGTGTTGATTATGTATGTATGACTGCCCAAATAGATTGAAATTAGGACTTATTTTAATGAAGAAGTCTATGAATAGTGTCCATAAATGTTTATGTACTTTATAGAGGATTGGATACTCTATCTTGGGGCATACTCTTGTGGAAGATGGCCAAATTAAGAGGGGACTTATGATTGGGTTTTATTCCTGAGAAGGAAGCCCAGATCAAAAAGTATATTAAGACTGATTAAGGGAGATTATGACTGGGGCATACTCCTATGTAGGTGGCCCAGGTTAAACGGATTTGAATACTGGGGCTTACTCTTAAGGAAGAGGCCCAGGTCAAGGGAATATAAGAATTAAGGGACTTGGGGCTTACTCCTAATGAGGATGCCCACATTTGCAGATTTTGAGACTTGGGATTACTCCTGAAAAGGAATCCCACATCAACGGAATTTAGGTTAGACCTTACTCTTGAGGAGGATGCCCAGATTTTGGGAACTTTGAGACTGGGGCATCCTCCAGAAAAGGAAGCCCAGACTTGGGAAACTATGACTGGGGCATACTCCTGAAAAGGAATCCCAGACATGGGAAATTATTACTGGGGATTACTCCAAATGAGTATGCCCAAATTAGGGCACTTGGTGATTAATCCTAACGAGGATTCCTAAATTAATGAGAATTTGGACTAGGGCTTATTCCTGAAAATGAGGCCCAGGTTAAGGATTCTCACATCTTAAAGGATGAGGTCGAATGAATGAAATATCTAACCTTAGTGAGTTATACTTGGGCTCGGAGGTTGGAGCGTATTTGAATTGATGACTTAGGTATATGTATGGGCATATACCTAAGCAGTGTTGGTTGTTACTTCGTGATTGTACTTTGCTTCGTGGTTTATCCTTTGTGGATTTTGAGAGACCTTCAGGGGTCTCGGGGACCCTACTGAGTAGCTTATACTCACCCCTGCACGGGCTTCGCCCGCACTACGTTGTGTTGGTTGCAGACGACGGACAGCGTTGACCTTAGCTGAGGTTTGCGGAGCGGGACGGTACCCGGAGGTGGACCACTGGGCGGGACGAGCACGGAGCGGACGGTGGGACCCGTGGAGCAGAGGAGCTATCTGTACCCACCCTTCAGGTGGGATTTTCCAGTGGACAGCACGGAGTAGCGGCCTTTACTTTACAGTTGCTGTTTTTCCCTTTTACAAGAGCGCGGTTTCAGACGGCACCTGATTCCGAGGCCCGGAGTGCCCGGAATTAATTTCCGAAGTTTGGCTCGGGTACGTTCAGTGAACGAACGAGCGGGAATTCCTAACTTTTGATCCGGTGCTCGGAATTGAAATCCGAGGGCACCGATGAACTCGCAGTGCCGATATTCGCTTAAAGAGACCCTTTCGGGAGTTGCGTATGTTGCGGGTTGAAAGTTAGTTTTGGGGATTAAAAGATAAGTAAAATAAAATTGTGTGTGAATTTTATTTTATTCTAGGTGGTTAGACTCTCTCATGGGAAGTTGTTGGTGGGGCCCGCAACCACCCAACTTCCCATGTGTGGTTATGAGGGAGGTGGGGCCCACACGAACCCCCCACCTTTTCAAATTCCCTAACCCCTCTAAACCCCCTCTTTAATTTGTGACTCTCCCCTACATTAAAACTTGCCAACTTATCTTTCCATTTAATTTCTTGACAACTCAAGATTTTAATTAATGTAATAAATTCAACTTTTGAATTTTTGAAAGGTGGGCAAAGTGAAAATAAAATAAGGGTAGCTTATTTTATTTTGGGGGTTGCTGTGTTGTGTGGAGATTTGAGAGAGGAAGAGTTCTACACTTTGAAGAACTTCTTTTTCCTCCTTGAAGAACGCGAAGAACCTTCGAACATCGACGAAGAACGCCACGTACTCGGGAATCGTCTTTCGCGACGCCATACCCGCGACACCGACGACGTCTTCTTCCGCGTCATCTTTTCCCGCGACGAAATCGTCGTCAAAGAACTTCGAATCCTCGCTTCACGACATCGACGTCCTTCTTCCGTGACGCCGACCACCGCGACGCGTCTTCCGCGGGTCGTTGACGATCTTCGTTCTTGAAACCAGAGGTAGGGGATGATCTTTATTGATTATTTTTATTCCTTTCTTGAATCGTGGATTTTAGCGTGACTTAACGTGTGACTTATTTTATTTAAGTTCCGTTTTTATTTCTTTAACGTGAGGGGGACCGGACCGCACGAACACGGCCGAATCCCCCTCCATCGTTCATGTTGTTCATGCTGGAGGAAACAAGTAACGTGGTGCCGTCGCACCACGCGGATGAACGTTCAGATATTTTCCGCAACGCCGTCGCGCTTCGCCGAGGAGAGATTTCAAGAACGCGACGCCGTCGCGCCGCGTTGGGAGGATTCTTGGCACGGAGAAAGGGGCGCGGTGCCGTCGCACCGCGCCGGACGACGAACACCGCGGCCGGTTCCGGGCCGCGGTGAGACGAGGAGACCGCGGCCGGTTCCGGGCCGCGGCGGAAGGAAAGACCGGCGGTCGTGCCGCCGGCGTCGGAAATCAAGGGCGGGACCGGAATTTCCCGGTCCCGTTAGTAAAAACCGGCCGGCCAGCGGGCCGGCCGGATATCATAAAAACCGGGGGTTTAAACCCCCGGCCGGCTCTTCAAACCCCCCTCTTAAAGAGGGGGGCGGTTCATTTAAAGAGGGGGGGGCAACAGCCCCCCGGTTTTATCAAGCCGGCCCCCATTTGCGGGGGCCGTTTTTGTCAAAGGCACGGCCTTGAGCCGTGCCGCTTGAAGAAAAACGCGGGGCTATGCCCCGCGTGCCAATCACGTGCGGCGCCCAGCGCCGCCGCCGCGGCCCGCCGCCGCCGCCGCCGCGGCCCGCCGCCGCCGCCACGCGGTCCGCCAGCCGCCGCCGCCACGCGGCCCGCCGCCGCCGCCACGCGGCCAGCCGCCGCCGCCGCCACGCGGCCAGCCGCCGCCGCCGTCCGCCGCCGTCCGCCGCCGCCGTCCGCCGCCACCGGCCGCCGCGCCGTCCAGAGGGGGGGGGGTCGGGCCGGGTCGGCCCGAACCCGGACCCCCCGTTTCGGACCAGATTAGGTTTTTGGCTCATAACTTGAGCCTCGGACCTCCGAATGACGAACCGTCTGCGGCAACGCGATCCTTGGATCGAGACGATCATTTCGGTATATCGCACTCAAGGTTTCGGGTTACTTTGAGTTCGGCCGGGTTGGTTCATTCACGAAACCAACCGGGCCTTCGGAGCGAAAACGCTCATATCTTGAGCTACGGACGTCCGATTGACGTGCCGTCAGTCGCGTAGTGTTCCTCTTAGTGAGACGGATCTTTTGGCATACTCCGCCCGAGGTTTGGACGCAGGTGGAGTACGGTCGGGTTGGTTTTGCCTTAAAAACCAACCGGGCCCCGGAGACGAAAATGCCATTATCTCTCAGACCGGGCGTCCGATCGACGCGCCGTCTGTTGCGTTGAGTTCCTTTTGACGATACGGAACTTTTGGATACATCAACTTCGGTCTTCGTGACAGTTGATGTATCAGCCTCTCGGCTCGTGGAGCGGATCCTCCGTACGAGCTTGCTGTGTGCGGGAACCCTAGTGCTGGCTGCGACTGTTCTACTGCTACGACTGCTACTGTGACTGCGACGACGACAGTACAGAGATCCTGTGTGGATTCGACGACGACAGTACAGAGATCCTGTGTGGATTCGACGACGACGACTACAGCACTCAGCGATCCTACATGGATCAGTGCTACAGGTTCTGTGTGAGCCCGATCCTGTGTGGGTCCTTGCGCTCAGCGGTTCTGTGTGAGCCAGCGCCTACAGGTTCTGTGTGAGCCCGATCCTGTGTGGGTCTTGCGGGGGTTAGTTACCTATCGATCCTTCGTGGGTCCGACGACTTAGATGGATCAGTGATCATCTTTATCGTCCCTGAAGAAGTATACCTGTGTGAGCTGAATCCTGTTACTTTCCTTTGTGGAATACGTATACTTTCCTGCGTGGACTGAGTTATACTTGGGCTCGGAGGTTGGAGCGTATTTGAATTGATGACTTAGGTATATGTATGGGCATATACCTAAGCAGTGTTGGTTGTTACTTCGTGATTGTACTTTGCTTCGTGGTTTATCCTTTGTGGATTTTGAGAGACCTTCAGGGGTCTCGGGGACCCTACTGAGTAGCTTATACTCACCCCTGCACGGGCTTCGCCCGCACTACGTTGTGTTGGTTGCAGACGACGGACAGCGTTGACCTTAGCTGAGGTTTGCGGAGCGGGACGGTACCCGGAGGTGGACCACTGGGCGGGACGAGCACGGAGCGGACGGTGGGACCCGTGGAGCAGAGGAGCTATCTGTACCCACCCTTCAGGTGGGATTTTCCAGTGGACAGCACGGAGTAGCGGCCTTTACTTTACAGTTGCTGTTTTTCCCTTTTCGAGTTGTACTTTACTTTCAGTTTGGGTTTGTATTCTGGCCCATTTACTTTTCCGCACTTCAGTTGTACTCTGCTTGCTTAGTGTTTACTTTCCGCTTGTTTACTCTGTGGTGTGTGTTTACCTTTTCAAAGGCAATGCCTTCCCAATTTGCTGGGATCTACGCCTTGGTGCTAGTCGCCAGCCCCTGGCCTATGGAAGGCGGGCTTGGGGTAGTCACGGCACGGACCCCGAGGGCGGGTCGTGACAAATTCAATTTGTCACGACCCGCCCTCGGGGTCCGTGCCGTGACTACCCCAAGCCCGCCTTCCATAGGCCAGGGGCTGGCGACTAGCACCAAGGCGTAGATCCCAGCAAATTGGGAAGGCATTGCCTTTGAAAAGTAAACACACACCACAGAGTAAACAAGCGGAAAGTAAACACTAAGCAAGCAGAGTACAACTGAAGTGCGGAAAAGTAAATGGGCCAGAATACAAACCCAAACTAAAAGTAAAGTACAACTCAAAAAGGGAAAAACAGCAACTGAAAAGTAAAGGCCGCTACTCCGTTCTGTCCACTGGAAAATCCCACCTGAAGGGTGGGTACAGATAGCTCCTCTGCTCCACGGGTCCCACCGTCCGCTCCGTGCTCGTCCCGCCCAGTGGTCCACCTCCGGGTACCGTCCCGCTCCGCAAACCTCAGCTAAGGTCAACGCTGTCCGTCGTCTGCAACCAACACAACGTAGTGCGGGCGAAGCCCGTGCAGGGGTGAGTATAAGCTACTCAGTAGGGTCCCCGAGACCCCTGAAGGTCTCTCAAAATCCATAAAGGATAAACCACGAAGCAAAGTACAATCACGAAGTAACAACCAACACTGCTTAGGTATATGCCCATACATATACCTAAGTCATCAATTCAAATACGCTCCAACCTCCGAGCCCAAGTATAACTCAGTCCACGCAGGAAAGTATACGTATTCCACAAAGGAAAGTAACAGGATTCAGCTCACACAGGTATACTTCTTCAGGGACGATAAAGATGATCACTGATCCATCTAAGTCGTCGGACCCACGAAGGATCGATAGGTAACTAACCCCCGCAAGACCCACACAGGATCGGGCTCACACAGAACCTGTAGGCGCTGGCTCACACAGAACCGCTGAGCGCAAGGACCCACACAGGATCGGGCTCACACAGAACCTGTAGCACTGATCCATGTAGGATCGCTGAGTGCTGTAGTCGTCGTCGTCGAATCCACACAGGATCTCTGTACTGTCGTCGTCGAATCCACACAGGATCTCTGTACTGTCGTCGTCGCAGTCACAGTAGCAGTCGTAGCAGTAGAACAGTCGCAGCCAGCACTAGGGTTCCCGCACACAGCAAGCTCGTACGGAGGGTCCGCTCCACGAGCCGAGAGGCTGATACATCAACTGTCACGAAGACCGAAGTTGATGTATCCAAAAGTTCCGTATCGTCAACAGGAACTCAACGCAACAGACGGCGCGTCGATCGGACGCCTGGTCTGAGAGTTATTGGCATTTTTGTCTCCGGGGCCCGGTTGGTTTTTAAGGCAAAACCAACCCGACCGTACTCCACCTGCGTCCAAACCTCGGGCGGAGTATGCCAAAAGATCCGTCTCACTAAGAGGAACACTACGCGACTGACGGCGCGTCAATCAGACGTCCGTAGCTCAAGATATGAGCGTTTCCGCTCCGAAGGCCCGGTTGGTTTCGTGAACGAACCAACCCGGCCGAACTCAAAGTAAACCGAAACCTTGAGTGCGATATACCGAAACGACCGTCTCGATCCAAGGATCGCGTTGCCGCAGACGGTTCGTCATTCGGAGGTCCGAGGCTCAAGTTATGAGCCAAAAACCGAATCTGGTCCGAAACGGGGGGGTCCGGGTCCGGAACGACCCGGCCCGACCCCCCCCCCTTGGGTGGCGCGGCGGCCGGCGGCGGCGGCCGGCGGCGGCGGACGGCGGCGGCGGGCCACGTGGCGGAAAAGTAAATGGGCCAGAATACAAACCCAAACTGAAAGTAAAGTACAACTCGAAAAGGGAAAAACAGCAACTGTAAAGTAAAGGCCGCTACTCCGTGCTGTCCACTGGAAAATCCCACCTGAAGGGTGGGTACAGATAGCTGCCGGCTCTTCAAACCCCCCTCTTAAAGAGGGGGGCGGTTCATTTAAAGAGGGGGGGGCAACAGCCCCCCGGTTTTATCAAGCCGGCCCCCATTTGCGGGGGCCGTTTTTGTCAAAGGCACGGCCTTGAGCCGTGCCGCTTGAAGAAAAACGCGGGGCTATGCCCCGCGTGCCAATCACGTGCGGCGCCCAGCGCCGCCGCCGCGGCCCGCCGCCGCCGCCGCCGCGGCCCGCCGCCGCCGCCACGCGGTCCGCCAGCCGCCGCCGCCACGCGGCCCGCCGCCGCCGCCACGCGGCCAGCCGCCGCCGCCGCCACGCGGCCAGCCGCCGCCGCCGTCCGCCGCCGTCCGCCGCCGCCGTCCGCCGCCACCGGCCGCCGCGCCGTCCAGAGGGGGGGGGTCGGGCCGGGTCGGCCCGAACCCGGACCCCCCGTTTCGGACCAGATTAGGTTTTTGGCTCATAACTTGAGCCTCGGACCTCCGAATGACGAACCGTCTGCGGCAACGCGATCCTTGGATCGAGACGATCATTTCGGTATATCGCACTCAAGGTTTCGGGTTACTTTGAGTTCGGCCGGGTTGGTTCATTCACGAAACCAACCGGGCCTTCGGAGCGAAAACGCTCATATCTTGAGCTACGGACGTCCGATTGACGTGCCGTCAGTCGCGTAGTGTTCCTCTTAGTGAGACGGATCTTTTGGCATACTCCGCCCGAGGTTTGGACGCAGGTGGAGTACGGTCGGGTTGGTTTTGCCTTAAAAACCAACCGGGCCCCGGAGACGAAAATGCCATTATCTCTCAGACCGGGCGTCCGATCGACGCGCCGTCTGTTGCGTTGAGTTCCTTTTGACGATACGGAACTTTTGGATACATCAACTTCGGTCTTCGTGACAGTTGATGTATCAGCCTCTCGGCTCGTGGAGCGGATCCTCCGTACGAGCTTGCTGTGTGCGGGAACCCTAGTGCTGGCTGCGACTGTTCTACTGCTACGACTGCTACTGTGACTGCGACGACGACAGTACAGAGATCCTGTGTGGATTCGACGACGACAGTACAGAGATCCTGTGTGGATTCGACGACGACGACTACAGCACTCAGCGATCCTACATGGATCAGTGCTACAGGTTCTGTGTGAGCCCGATCCTGTGTGGGTCCTTGCGCTCAGCGGTTCTGTGTGAGCCAGCGCCTACAGGTTCTGTGTGAGCCCGATCCTGTGTGGGTCTTGCGGGGGTTAGTTACCTATCGATCCTTCGTGGGTCCGACGACTTAGATGGATCAGTGATCATCTTTATCGTCCCTGAAGAAGTATACCTGTGTGAGCTGAATCCTGTTACTTTCCTTTGTGGAATACGTATACTTTCCTGCGTGGACTGAGTTATACTTGGGCTCGGAGGTTGGAGCGTATTTGAATTGATGACTTAGGTATATGTATGGGAATATACCTAAGCAGTGTTGGTTGTTACTTCGTGATTGTACTTTGCTTCGTGGTTTATCCTTTGTGGATTTTGAGAGACCTTCAGGGGTCTCGGGGACCCTACTGAGTAGCTTATACTCACCCCTGCACGGGCTTCGCCCGCACTACGTTGTGTTGGTTGCAGACGACGGACAGCGTTGACCTTAGCTGAGGTTTGCGGAGCGGGACGGTACCCGGAGGTGGACCACTGGGCGGGACGAGCACGGAGCGGACGGTGGGACCCGTGGAGCAGAGGAGCTATCTGTACCCACCCTTCAGGTGGGATTTTCCAGTGGACAGCACGGAGTAGCGGCCTTTACTTTACAGTTGCTGTTTTTCCCTTTTCGAGTTGTACTTTACTTTCAGTTTGGGTTTGTATTCTGGCCCATTTACTTTTCCGCACTTCAGTTGTACTCTGCTTGCTTAGTGTTTACTTTCCGCTTGTTTACTCTGTGGTGTGTGTTTACCTTTTCAAAGGCAATGCCTTCCCAATTTGCTGGGATCTACGCCTTGGTGCTAGTCGCCAGCCCCTGGCCTATGGAAGGCGGGCTTTCTTCAGTCTCTCACAGTCTCTCCTCCACTTCTACAGCGGGTCAGAGAGGCTCAGCGTGGGGACGCTGACTGTGAGACCCGGCGTGCACTGATATCCTCAGGTCAGGCGCCTGATGGCTTCTCCCTTGGAGCAGAGCACGACATCCATTTCAGAGGGCGTACCTTCGTACCAGTCGCTTTACGAGAGGAGGTGCTGAGAGAGTTTCACACTTCTCCCTTGGCGGTACATCCCGGAGTGGCGAAGATGTACCAGGATCTCAGACGACAACACTGGTGGCCGGGCATGAAGAAAGCTGTGGCAGAGTTCGTTTCGCGATGCCTCACCTGCCAGCAGGTGAAGGCAGAGCATCAGGTACCAGCAGGCTTGGTACAGCCCTTGGAGGTCCCGGAGTGGAAGTGGGATAGCATATCTATGGATTTCGTGACTGGACTTCCACGCACTTCCAGAG
Organism: Viscum album; assembly: GCA_963277665.1. NCBI lineage: Eukaryota > Viridiplantae > Streptophyta > Magnoliopsida > Santalales > Viscaceae > Viscum > Viscum album. Next base: position 276,163,932 of record OY728120.1, read on the forward strand.
GTCACGACTCCATTTGGGTGATTGTCGACCGACTCACCAAGTCGGCACACTTCTTACCCATCAGAGAGCAGGGCTCAGTGGAGAGCTTGGGACGTCTTTACGTCCAGGAGATCGTACGGCTTCACGGTGTGCCATCATCTATCGTCTCCGATCGAGATGCTCGTTTCACTTCCCGGCTTTGGAAAGGGTTGCAGGAGGCGTTCCGGGCCGCGGTGAGACGAGGAGACCGCGGCCGGTTCCGGGCCGCGGCGGAAGGAAAGACCGGCGGCCGTGCCGCCGGCGTCGGAAATCAAGGGCGGGACCGGAATTTCCCGGTCCCGTTAGTAAAAACCGGCCGGCCAGCGGGCCGGCCGGATATCATAAAAACCGGGGGTTTAAACCCCCGGCCGGCTCTTCAAACCCCCCTCTTAAAGAGGGGGGCGGTTCATTTAAAGAGGGGGGGGCAACAGCCCCCCGGTTTTATCAAGCCGGCCCCCATTTGCGGGGGCCGTTTTTGTCAAAGGCACGGCCTTGAGCCGTGCCGCTTGAAGAAAAACGCGGGGCTATGCCCCGCGTGCCAATCACGTGCGGCGCCCAGCGCCGCCGCCGCGGCCCGCCGCCGCCGCCGCCGCGGCCCGCCGCCGCCGCCACGCGGTCCGCCAGCCGCCGCCGCCACGCGGCCCGCCGCCGCCGCCACGCGGCCAGCCGCCGCCGCCGCCACGCGGCCAGCCGCCGCCGCCGTCCGCCGCCGTCCGCCGCCGCCGTCCGCCGCCACCGGCCGCCGCGCCGTCCAGAGGGGGGGGGTCGGGCCGGGTCGGCCCGAACCCGGACCCCCCGTTTCGGACCAGATTAGGTTTTTGGCTCATAACTTGAGCCTCGGACCTCCGAATGACGAACCGTCTGCGGCAACGCGATCCTTGGATCGAGACGATCATTTCGGTATATCGCACTCAAGGTTTCGGGTTACTTTGAGTTCGGCCGGGTTGGTTCATTCACGAAACCAACCGGGCCTTCGGAGCGAAAACGCTCATATCTTGAGCTACGGACGTCCGATTGACGTGCCGTCAGTCGCGTAGTGTTCCTCTTAGTGAGACGGATCTTTTGGCATACTCCGCCCGAGGTTTGGACGCAGGTGGAGTACGGTCGGGTTGGTTTTGCCTTAAAAACCAACCGGGCCCCGGAGACGAAAATGCCATTATCTCTCAGACCGGGCGTCCGATCGACGCGCCGTCTGTTGCGTTGAGTTCCTTTTGACGATACGGAACTTTTGGATACATCAACTTCGGTCTTCGTGACAGTTGATGTATCAGCCTCTCGGCTCGTGGAGCGGATCCTCCGTACGAGCTTGCTGTGTGCGGGAACCCTAGTGCTGGCTGCGACTGTTCTACTGCTACGACTGCTACTGTGACTGCGACGACGACAGTACAGAGATCCTGTGTGGATTCGACGACGACAGTACAGAGATCCTGTGTGGATTCGACGACGACGACTACAGCACTCAGCGATCCTACATGGATCAGTGCTACAGGTTCTGTGTGAGCCCGATCCTGTGTGGGTCCTTGCGCTCAGCGGTTCTGTGTGAGCCAGCGCCTACAGGTTCTGTGTGAGCCCGATCCTGTGTGGGTCTTGCGGGGGTTAGTTACCTATCGATCCTTCGTGGGTCCGACGACTTAGATGGATCAGTGATCATCTTTATCGTCCCTGAAGAAGTATACCTGTGTGAGCTGAATCCTGTTACTTTCCTTTGTGGAATACGTATACTTTCCTGCGTGGACTGAGTTATACTTGGGCTCGGAGGTTGGAGCGTATTTGAATTGATGACTTAGGTATATGTATGGGCATATACCTAAGCAGTGTTGGTTGTTACTTCGTGATTGTACTTTGCTTCGTGGTTTATCCTTTGTGGATTTTGAGAGACCTTCAGGGGTCTCGGGGACCCTACTGAGTAGCTTATACTCACCCCTGCACGGGCTTCGCCCGCACTACGTTGTGTTGGTTGCAGACGACGGACAGCGTTGACCTTAGCTGAGGTTTGCGGAGCGGGACGGTACCCGGAGGTGGACCACTGGGCGGGACGAGCACGGAGCGGACGGTGGGACCCGTGGAGCAGAGGAGCTATCTGTACCCACCCTTCAGGTGGGATTTTCCAGTGGACAGCACGGAGTAGCGGCCTTTACTTTACAGTTGCTGTTTTTCCCTTTTCGAGTTGTACTTTACTTTCAGTTTGGGTTTGTATTCTGGCCCATTTACTTTTCCGCACTTCAGTTGTACTCTGCTTGCTTAGTGTTTACTTTCCGCTTGTTTACTCTGTGGTGTGCGTTTACCTTTTCAAAGGCAATGCCTTCCCAATTTGCTGGGATCTACGCCTTGGTGCTAGTCGCCAGCCCCTGGCCTATGGAAGGCGGGCTTGGGGTAGTCACGGCACGGACCCCGAGGGCGGGTCGTGACAAATTGGTATCAGAGAGCGATCAAGTCACCTGCGCGACCAATGGGTGGTGCGCAAGTATACTTGTGCGGCCTTCGTGGAACTTGCGTGACCCAAGTGCATTTGAACCTTTGTTCATGCCTTTGTCAATTTTTTATTTTTCGTCAATGGATGAATTTCTTTGGGTTCAAGGTATTTCCCTTTTACATCATTTAGACTTTGTGATGGAATGGAGCATCAAAAAAAGCCCCACTCAGAGATGGCTCCAAAAGAAATGAGGATGTAACTCTGAGGAAAGAAGAAAACCAAGGAAACTTCGGCACACAAGTGTTGAGCACACAGAGGGTGGTGCGCAAGTGTTGAGCCGCACAGGCGCCGTTTTGCAAGAGTGTGGCTTGGCCTATTTATACATGGTCATTCCTCAAACAAAGCACCATAATTCAAACTTTAGATCTCTCACCACACAATATGCTTCCATCATTCAAGTTACCCTTTTTCCGCTATTTCATCATTGTCGCGCTGTTGTCGAGGTATTTGGACATGCGCTATGATACTTGCGCGTCAAAAACATACATGACGAATCTATACTTGTGTGACACATCCATACTTGCACGCAAAAATTATACTTGTGTGCCTTAATGCCTTTTCCATTTTTTTTAAATTTCATTACAAATTTTATAAAAAATCAACCCATTTAAGAGTTGATTTATTCAACTTTGGTGGAGATTTAATGGATCCCAAGAGAATTGGAACAGTTGATGAACTGGATAGCAAGAGAATTGATGATATGATGAGAATCATTGGCCATGATTACTATACCGTCTTTGATAGCACTCTCCCAGATTTGGATTAGTATTTGAAGAAGTATCACCATGACTTCCCCCAGAGCATTTATCTGCCTTTGTATGGCTATGGTCATCTGCGAGAAGATACCATTCCAGAGGGAAAGAACTATCTCCCAGTTTCTTGGTTTCAGAATTACACCAAATTTGCTTCATCAAATATTTCATGTGGAGGAGAATTTATAAATGATGGAAAAGTGGAGAAGGCCCATATGATGCATCATAGCCCATGTATGCCAAATCTGAATGCTCATAAGCCCAAGATTCAACATCAATGTTATCCCTCAATTTTACGAATCTCTTAGATGGATCAATACAAAGGCTGGAAGAGATGTTGGGACTTTTGTCCTGGAGGAGGTGTGAAGACATCTCGGATGTGGGCATACTGGGTGCGACAAGCCTGTGCAGAGTTTGTCGAGGATTTGAATGGTGTTTTGATATATGAAGCTGTCTAGGCTGGGAAAACACAAGTTTACAGACATGATAACTTCGTGCTGGAGATACTCAGCCATTGGAGCCCAGAAACCAATTCTTTCCATCTGACTCATGGAGAAGTACGCATCAGTCTGTGGGATATCCACAAGATCTCAGGGGATCCAATTTTGGGTGATATGAATGATGAATTCATCCCTCCCACAGATACTTGTAATGATTCGGAGAAGACTCCGGCTTTAGTTCATGAATTATTGAAAATCTTCCACAAGCTCAAGAGTTTAGAGACCTCCTTAACTCATTCTAGAAAAGATATTCATCCAGAGGAGTGGATGAATATGTTTCGTATTGAGAAGAAGGAGAAGGAGACGAATGAGAAGGGATTGAAGGAGGAGGGATCCAAGAAGAAGCAGTCCAAGGAGAAGAGGCCCAATAGTCCTACTAACTACCCCAAAACAGAGAATACGGGTGATCCTGGAACATTCTGGTCGACCCTAGAAGAAGACAAATTTGAGAAGTGGGGATATGTGGTGAATTAGAGGATCCCAAAAAAGACTCATCTGGCGGGCTTCTTCGCCTTGTGGTTAGGTGTTTATCTTTTGCCAGTCAGGGACTCGAAGGGTGGCGTCGGGCTAGGGACCTTCGTTATCATAGCTAAATTGGCTGAGGGGAAAATGGTTGGGTTGGATACTCACATTTTAGCAATGTTTCGCAGCTGATTACTCCATTTCTTCATGGGTATGTCTACTTTAAGAATAGTGGGACCATTCCATGTTTTGTGGGGATGGATCACCCCTCACATCAGGAGTTATAATGTACAAAATGGGGTACAGATCCCCAAATGTACTTTCAGGCCATTAGTGTAGGAATTCTCTAGAATTGCTCCACTAGCTCTCAATTCTTATGACATGAAGGTGAGGTTGAGCATGTATAAGGAATATAATTTCTTTCCTTATGGAAATCCACCGACCGGGTGGTTTGTTGATGATGGAATAGCCAGTCTGAAATCAAGGGAATACATGCTAGCCTTCAGAGATGGTGTGCTGGTCGCTAGGATTGGAGAAGAGATTATATGCGAGGCCTATGCTCTATAAAGATTTCCACACAAATTAAAGTGTTTTCAGTAGACTATTGTATCTATCCCTGTGCATGTTAGGTCATAGAAACATCTGATGGTTGCCCGAAAATTATGGTTGCTGACATCTAGGGAGAAGACTGGGGCAGTGTTTAATCTACTAGTTGATAATGTGGAAAATAACTTGATTACATGGTATGTCAAGAACTGGATAGCATCATACCCTAGAGGGGTGTTAAATCACCCAGTTTATCAGGTGGGGAAAAGGAAAAGAACTGTAGTGAAAGAAACCCTTCCTCATGAAGGTGATGCTTCCCCACTGGAGCTGATTCGCTGGATTCCTCATCTAGGACTGATTCACCAGATTCCCTTGATGGGGATGATGAGGCAGAACAAGCAGCAAAGCAGCCTCATGCCTAATAAAATCCTGCAGTCAAAATCAAAATACCCACTCCATAAACTCCTGGTGAGTTACATCATTGTGGAAATTTAATCACCATTACATTATAGAGCAATAAGTATTATTTTATTATTCTCTGTTTGTTGTTGCAGGAGGTGGAAATAAGCTAAAGTCCACAATTGAAGGACCTTCCTCACATCCTTCCGGTACACATACTGAATATTTATGACCAGAGGTTATCCAGACATGGTAGAGTTTATACTGTGGTGCTGAAACTTCCTGGATGGATTTATGCATGGGGCTACACCTCCCTGGAATAAAGAATCTTCTGGATTATACATATATTCAATTCAAGGATAACCACGGTGAAGTATGGGATTATATCAGGGAGATGGAAATGCTCATATATTCCACTGATGATTCCATTCTTGTCCCCAAGAGGGTGAAGGAAATGATTGATCATGGCGCCAATGAGGAGAATGGATGATCCAGAGATGATGAGTTGCACTATTACGTGGCTCCTGATGATGTAAGGCTCTTTCCTTATTTTCCTTCTAACTTGATTTTAGTCAAAGATTTTTCACTCAAGGAAATTATTTTCTTCATCCTACATCATTCAAATAAAGTAACTACAGATGTTCCTTCACCATAGTATAGCCCTGGTGGTACTACCATTGGGGTTGCTGCTGAATCTCCTCAGGAGTTGGGCGAGATATCTCAAGGCCAACAGGCCATGGATGAGGAGTTGGACATTCATTTCCATTCTCCAATTCATGTACCTGTATGGGATACTATAGACACTCTCAAAAAGCCAACGAAGAAAAAGAAACGAAGAAGGAAATCCACAACTAAACACTTCATTAGTAGTGGTAAGTACTTTGGGTAAAAATGAGTCTTAAAACATGAATGGATTTCTCATTTTCCTTGGTATTTCAAGGGATTATTCAATTTCTCCCATGAGGGAGAGGACTGACCCTCCTTTGAGGACCACAGAGGGTACTAGTGAATAATCACATGTTCATGCTGACTTGGCTGCTCCTGGAGAAGAACCAACGTCAGTTCCTAGTATCACTCCTTCTGCTATTGAAAGAAGAGAAGAACCTACTTCTGGCAATTTAACAATGCGTCATAAAATATTGAATGAAACAACAATTGACATCCATTCTGTGATACTTTAGTTTCATCCCCTACAGTAGATCTTTTGGCGACCATTGAAACTGACGTAGCCACTTTATCTGAAGAAGTTGTCCAGGGCCAGAGACTGTAGGATGAAGGTCGCCAAGAAGACATACCATATGATCCCACTTGTGAGATTAACTTGGATTCTAAGATTACATTGGATGAAATGATAGTACTTGGTGCACCTTTTGAATATTTTTTAGATCAAGTTAAATTACCTTGTAATTTTGAAGATTATGTATGTGAGGGTTATCCTTCATCCTGTTAAAAAAATAACATCTGATTACGTATTTGCTCAGGATCAGCTCAAATATGCAGTTCTATCTGAGAATGTTGATGGACTACCAATGCCTGAAGGGGTAACAAAAAAACCTACTATTTCAGAGACATTATCCTAGGTGGAGCTGAACCTCGTAGAGCTTCCTCAAACTCACCCTGAAAATCCTGTTGAAGCTAGGAAAGATGGGGAGGAGCCTTCTCAAGTAACTGATCTACCATTGGGTAAGGGTTAACAATATTTGTGAATATACTTAATTTTCAAGACATTCAATTCACTTTTGTTATCCATTGAAACTAACCAAAGCTTTCAATTGATTTTGCAGGGCCATCAATTTCAGTTTCTAGATCTGGATTCGAAGCCTCAGCCTCCACCCCAATAGGAATTGAATGTGAAGAAGCACAGGTCAGGGGGGAGGAGCAGAACAGGGGACTTTCCTAAGTGTATTAGTCCTGGATTATATTCCCCCACATGACAGTGTTGCTGAGTTGGATCCAGAAGTACAATAGGCATTCCAATTTTCATGATGCAAGGCATGAAAAAATATATGGAAAATCATATCTAATGTTCCTCTTGAAGAGTTGTCATCGAAGATCCTGAGACTGGCATCCCAATTTTTCATGATGGGACTTGGTGGTTTTGGATATCAACAGATATATGTTGTGGTAAAACAAGAAATCTTAAGGAGGGATCAATAGAAAAAATGCCATCAATATTTAACCAGGGTGAGGCTGTCAGCCAACATAAGTGAATTTTGGACTATAGTATCCCGAGCTAAGGCTGACTGTGCTGCCAAGATGAAGGAGCTGAAGCATAAGATCAACGATAAAGTCATCCAGTAGATGCACCTTCATCAACACTTAGATGTTGTTACTGGGGAACATGACCAACTCAATAATTCACTGGTGGGAGCTCAAACGAATGGTATGAAATCCATCATAGATTTCATGAAATCACACCATCAAGATGAAAAGAGTGAAGCTGATCGAGTGCGTGAGCTTCAAGTAGTTGCTGACGAAGCTCGGGATGTTGTACATCAAGTGAAGACTTATGTTTATAGCCTCTTATAATTTTGTGGAAAAGAGAAGAGACTCCTATCTATAGATTTCCATCTAATTCTTGTGCATCAAATGAATAATACTTTCATCTTCAATCATTTGTGAACACATTATCCTTTGTCACCTTCTTTAGATTTTTACCTAAGCCAATGGGCCTAGTAATCATAGTTTGATTTTTTCTAGTATTATTATAAATAACCCTATAGACTTTTGAAACTTTTTATTTATCAATATTACCTAAAATCATATAAAATGTTTGTTTAGTGAGCTAGAACTTGACTTTTATTCAGATTTCCCTTGCCTTTTGTGGGCATTTTATTGTCATGAAAACCAGACATAAAAAACGTATAGTGTTTAAGGTCGAAATAGCTTTGACCAAATGAATTAAAATTGACACAATTCCTTGAAACTTTTTCGGAAAACATATTACCACACTCAATTATGAAGGAAAATATGTGAAATATGACTTATGAAATTTTGAATATGAGGAATGATATGAAAAAGGGCTAAAAGGCATTAGAAGAAGTACTTCCCAAGAATGAAGCTACCATTATTTAACAAACCCGTTAGGGGGTTGAATTATGTCGGTCCACCTAAGGGTATTGACTACATATTCAAATAATAGCATCTTTTGGCTGACATGCACGTTATGTAGACTACTCATGCAAGGCCGCCTAAGGGCACGTGCTGCATAGTTAGGAAAAAGAACTCTAAAATTTTTACATTACTACTGTTAAAAATCTAGTGAATGTTTATGAGGATTCAAATTTTCCAAAGCATAGAGTTTGTTGTATGGAGAGAGGTATTTGAATATGGAGTTGATATTTTCAAACAAGATTGTTTAGGAACTGGACGAATGTCACTCCTATGTAGGTCTCACCCAAGCTTAGAGAAGAGAAATATAGACCATGGACTTGAATATTTTCAGATCATGAAAAAGAGTATGAGACAAATATAATAAGAATGGCTATTTTTTCAGATCCCTACATATTGTCATTAAGACTAATAAGGGAAAATGAGGTTTTCTTTTCAATAATGAAGTAACTACTATTTAAAAAACATGTTAGGTGGTGAATTATGTAGGGCCTCATAAGGCCATTGGCTGCATAGTCCAATAATAGCATCATTGGCTGACAGTTCTATTATATGGACTATTTTTGTAAGGCCTCCTAAGGGCACATGCTGCATAGTCAAGAAAAAGAACTCTCAGAAATTGGATATTTTTTTACCAGAAGTCAAGAAAAAGGGTTATGGAGATCCGGAAGTATTTAAGGTTATGAGTATGACATATGAAAATGGGTATTGTCTAATGCATGATAGATATACATAGATCATTGCTAACCATAAACATGTTGTGGCTGGGTCCTGAATTGAAATGTTGATCTTCACTACATATCCCATAAGGATGTGAATAAAGACATACATAGTTCTTGAAATACACTTTAATGTCATTTGGGACTAATGTATGGGAAATCCTAGTTTAGGGTAATAGAATTCAGACCATTATAACGAATACAATGTGTGTGTTTTCATAGGGACTTTTCAACTAGGGGACAAAATGTAAAATTTGGGGTTAGGCCCAAAGACATGGGGATGGATTTTAGGGACGCCCGAACATTCCTACGTATCCCATAAGGATGGGAGTCAAGCGGCACATATTTCATGAAATACCCTCTGTACAAATTTGGTTCGTACAAGTGAATGGTGAAAAGGAAAAATTATTGCAATAATGGTTTGACCCAAGATAAAAGGTTCAGGCATTGCCATGTATGCACAGTATTTGGAATATAATATGTTTGGAAATCAATGTAAATAATGATTCCTTCTCAGGTGAGGGTATCAAAAATTGTTTTAGTCTATTTTCATACAGGAAAAAAGTGTTGTACAGTTTAACGTCATATAGCAAGGAAAAATGTGAACCAATGTGAAGAGATTGGTTTTGGGGGGTGGCTTCATGAATTAACATCTTATGAGATGGAGTTCAACCGATTTGAAGAGATTGGTTTTGGTCTTGAACCTTGGGAGGTGGCCTACGTGCCCAGCCTAAAAGGCAATGATCAAAGTCCGCATATTTCAACTAAGGAATGTATCAGTGATCAAGTTGTTCTTGGGGACAATGACCTAAAAATGGTGTTTGGAATTATGCATGGTTAGCAGCCCAGAGAGGGTTTTATGGTTGAATTTTACTCTAAGCTCACATGAGTCATACTCGGTGTGAGAAACAAGATGTAGAAACAACCCTAATGATGCACAATTTAATGTCGTGTAGGACATATGAAGGGACTATACAGTTTAAAGTCTTGTAGTTAGGACTATTGGTGCTGCACATTTTAGTGTCATGTAGTAGGGAAAAATACAATTTAACATCATGTAGGTCATCTTAAAGGGACACAGTTTAATGTCATGTTGGAAAATAAAGGTGATGTACAGTTTAGCGTCCTATAGTTAAGATGATGGGGAAAATATAGTTTAACGTCATGTTAGATGAAAGGGGACCTGTTCAGTTTAATGTCATTCATTACGGACAAAAGAGGACATAGTTTAATTTCATGTTGGACGTATTAGGGTATTTTACTCAATTTAATGTCATCTTGGATGATGGTGCTAACAGTTTAAGGTCATATGCAAGGACTATAATGGTGCAGTTTAACCTATTGCTGGAAATTGACACAATATAACGTCATGTTGGATGAAAAGGGAAGATATATCTTAGCGTCATGTCGGACAATGGTGTGAATAGTATAAGGTCATATGCATGGACCGTAATGGTGTAGTTTAATGTCTTTCTGGACTAAGGGGCTTCTATACAGTTTATCTTCATGTAGCTAGAACTTCAATGTTTAATGTCATGTGGGACGAATGTAATACAAATAATTTAAGGTCATATGAATGGACCGTTGGATAATGTATTTTATGTTTATACAAAATACTTCTTCAGAAATCTGGCATTTGTTGGAGTAGTGATTATTTCTCCATCCACTGAGATTAAAGAATATGCTCCATTTGATTAGACCTTATGTATTGAGCAAGGTCCTTCCCATTTTGGTTCATGCATGTGAGGTTTCTTTCCTTGTATCATTGGAGTTCTAAGAACCAATACAAATTCTCAATGAATGAATGAACGAAGAGGATCTTTTTTGTTGAAAACTTGTGCTATTCGATTCTGATAGACTTCCAAGTGGTGCAGGGTGCATAATATTTTCTCATATAACTGTTCCAATTCATCAAATCACTTTTGAGATTGTTCATCTGCAGATGATTGATCACAAATGGATACTCTGAGGGTAGGTAATTTAATTTCAATGTACAATACTACTTGTGTTCCATATACCAATGAATATGGAGTTGATAGCGTTGTAGTGCGAGTGGTGGTCCGATAAGCCCGTAAATGATGAAATAGTTTATCAGGCCATAACTTCTTATCTTTTTCCACAATCTTTTGCAGTATGTTTGAAAGATTCTTGTTGAAGGATTCTATCTATCCATTGGCCAATGCATGATACCGAGATGAACGATTGGATTTGATGTTGTATTATTGATACAACTTCCTCACCTCGGATGAACAGAAGTTGGTGCCATTTTCCATCAATATGGTATGGGGGACACCGAATCTGGTAATGATGTTATACTTGATGAAGCTAACAATTCTGTTATAACTAACTTCACTGAGAGGTATTTCCACTGCCCATTTGGAAAAGAAGTTAGTAGGAGTAAGAATATGGTTAAATTGCATGGCTGAAGCTGAAGGGTAAGGTCCCACTACATCCATTACCCATGTGGAAAATGGCCATGAGAATTTAGTTGTATGAAGAAAATTTGGGGGCTGATGAATTAAGTTGGCATGTACTTGGCATGAATGAAACTTCTTTGTGAAATCAACACAATCTTGTATCATTGATGGCCAAAAGTATCCAAGCCTTTAAATTTGATCAGACAGTCTATGTCCAGATTGGTGGGCACCTAAGACTCCTGCATGCACTTCTTTCATGATAGCCATCGTCACTTCACCATAAATTCATCTGAAAAGAACTCCATCAAAACCACCCTTGTAGAGAATTTTCACTAGGTGATATGGGCTACCATAAAGAGTAAAATTGACAACACGTCACCAGATTTGTTCTCTCCCGGCTCTATCAGGATGAAGAGTTCCATTTCGAAGGTATTCACTGATAGGTGTCATCCATCATGTAGTATGACTGTATGGTTCAGGATTTGGAGTAATTTCATTGATTTACTCTATTCTGGTTTGAACATAAGGTGAAATTGTATGACGATGGGCAGTACTGATGGTTGTTTTGTCCCGATTTGGATCTGCCAGAGCTGTAGCTATATAAGCCAATGCATCAGCCTGTGCATTTTATGACAGTGTGAGATAAGAAAATGTCGGTTTGGAAGTAAATTCCACCATTAACTCTCTGACGCAATCATACAATAGGACTAGATCTTTTTTTCTGATGGAATAATCCCCACTGACTTGTTTGATTACCAGTTCTGAATCACTTATCACATTTAAGTGATTCACTTGTGATTGAATCGCCAACTCCAAGACAGTGATGAGAGCTTGGTATTCCACTTCATTATTTGTACCGCCTCCCAAAAATGAAAAGGAATAGGGTAACACTTCCTTTTCAGGAGAAATGATTACAACTCCTTACCCAAATTTGTTGAATTTAGGATTTTCCATTTTTCATCTTGTTGTACTTCTGGAAGCACCATCAATGTAGATGTCCCATGTTTGAAGAATATCTTGAATAAAGAAGACTTCCTCATCAGGAAGTTCAATATCTGAAGATCTATCTTCTGCTGAAGGGTGTTCAGTAATGAATTCAGCTAGAGCATGACACTTTAATGCCTTTTGAGACACATATTGAATACTGAATTGTTGCAACATAACTTCCCACATTTCCAGACATCCTGTAAGCATTGAACGACTAAGGATTAATTTGAGTGGGTTATTACAATATACTAACTGGAACTCGTGATGTTGCAGGTAGTGTCTCCACATCTGAACGGTAAGGATTACTGCTAGGCAACACTTCTCAATACTTGAATATCAGGTTTCTGCTTCAAGCATTGTCCGACTGAGATAGTAGAGGATGTTTTAATTCCCAGCATCATTCTTCTGAGCAATAAAGGCACCCAATGATCATTCTAAATTTTTCACATAAAGGATAATTGGACATCCTTCAATTGGTGGCATTAATATTGGTGGAAGAAAGAGATACTTCTTGAGAACATTGAATGCTTCTTGACATTCTCCAGTCAACTGTTAAGTGACTCCCTTCTTCATCAATTTGGTGAAGGATTAGCTTTTTCCTGCCAAATTGGTGATGAAATGCAGAATATAGGCTAAGTGTCCTTGAATTCCTCTCAATTCTTTCAAATTTTGAGGAGGTGATATATGAAGGATTGACTTTGTCTTCTCAAGATCGACTTCAATGCCATGATGGCATACAACAAAGATGAGAAATTTTCCTGAGGTTACCCCAAAAGAATATTTTAAGGGATTCATCTTCAAATTATGTTGCCGAAGATTGTGGAATATGACTTCCTAATCATAAAAATGATTAAAATATTTTTTGAATTTAACCACCAAATAATCCACATAACATTCAAAAAACTTCCCTAAAACGGTTTGAATATATGATGCATAGCACACAGATATGTTGCACCTGCAGTCTTTAGGCCAAAGGGCATTACCCGATAGTCGAACACACCCTGAGGGGATCTGACGACTGTAGATTCTTTATCTTATGGATCCATTTGGATTTGATTATACCCATAATATCCATCCATGTAGGAAAGTGCTTTATAGCCAGCTGTTGCATCAATTAAGAGTTCTGTGATCAGAACTGGAAAACCATCCTTTGGACAATGCCGATTAAGGTCTTTGAAATCAATACAAACTCTAATTTTTATGTTCTTCTTATTCAAAGGGACAATATTATCCAACCACTTGGGATATTGAAATTATTTGATGAAGTTAACATTGATAATCTTATCCACTTCAGCTTCAATTTTGGAACCATAAGTTGGGTGTGTTCTTCTGGATGCTTTCTTGAATCCTCAATGTTCTTCTAGAAAACCCAAACGATGAGTAGCAACATCAAGATCACATCCTGGAATCTATGTATAGTTTCATGAAAATATATGTTGATTTGGATTTAAAAATTAAACATACATCTCTTGCTCTTTAAGATTCATGGCCGCTCTAATTAATGTGGGGCACAGATCTTCTTTTGTACCCATATTTATTTCTCGGAATTCATCCACGGTGGTAGAGATACCCTCTTTAAATGCGGGAGGAGCATCCCTGAGATCTTCCTCTTCTTCTTCATGATGTGTTATTTCAACTATTTCTAATTTCATATTAGATGATGAATTATAATTTTCATGATCAGAAGAGATGTTAAAATTTGAACATCATGAAGAGGAAGCTTCCATTTCCGACCTGATTGGTGATGAAGGGTCTTCCCTGGGAATTAAAAAAGAGATGATGGATTGAGAATCAACATCATCGTTCACCTCTGTCATTTCTATAACTTCTTATCACATGTTTGGTTCATTATAGACTTTCTAGATTTGAGCAGATGAAATGAAAACATCCCCATTTGAGCTTTCATCATTGCTTTGTGAATCACCAATTTCTCCCATGTTGTCTGGATTGATTTCCATAATTGAAATTATTGAAGTTTCCATAAGAGTGTTTTGATTTGGGTCTATCTTGTAAATAATACTGATAGGAAACTCACAATATGTACTCACATTTGTAAATGGGTTTACTGGAATTTTATCCAAACCATATAGAGAATTAACTTTGTTAATCTCCCTTGTTGTGGATTTATCCTTACCATTCATGTGATAGAATTCCACCTCAATGTATTGATATTCACATGTCATGAACAGGAGCTTATCACCATACAATGTCCCAATTTTAATAGAGAAACAATATTTGAGACATTGATGGTATGATGAAGGGATAGCCGCATGTTGATGTAGCCAGGAACTTCTAAGCAAGATGTTGGAAGCTGAGTCTTGATCAACAACCATGAAATTTGAATTGGATACAAGATCTCCTAACTGAGTTCTGAGTGTAATCTCACCAAGTGGTTATTGTTAATTTTTATCATATCCATGTAACATCATTAGAGAAGGAGATAAATCATATTTCATAAATCCCAATCGACAATGTGTACGAATGGGGATGAAGTTGACTCCTGAACCATTATCAATGAAAGCTCTTCGGATGTCTACACCACTGACCTTTACAGATAATTACTATGGCCAAATATGTCCACGTACGACATCAGCTTCATCTTCATATGCGAAAGATATCACTACATGGCATTCTTGTAGGATTATTCTCTACATGGTAGGCTTTAGCTGCAGCAATTTCAGATTAGATCTGATGAGGACTTGACAAAGCCTCAATGAGTGCCTCCCGAAGATCCCATGATAAATTCAAGGCATCCAAAATTGATAACATATCCTGTACCTGTGCCAGGTGTTTCAATACCTCATACTTTTGATCCAAAGGTCTGTATTTCCAAACAGGAATATGTGGTTTATCATGTGCCTTTGAAGTTGTTGCTTTGGAAGTTGATGCATCTTGTATCATTGTAAGAGTTGGTAATAATCCTGGATTTGGAATATTAGACTGATTAGGTATATTTACATGTTGAGAGGAAGCAGTTGTAACTTCCAAACGATCCTTCAGAATAACTGTGCGAGGACAGAATCTGCCTTGTGAGGAAGAACGTTCTTGTTCTTGTTGAGCTCTTTGAAAGGATCTTCCACGAGCTTCTGCCGCATACACAGTTCTAGTAGGGGTTGAATTGAAATATTTTCCTCTGAAAGATCCATGTATTCCCCTATACCCTAAGCATCTGGAACTTCCTCTGATTCCATTGCTTGATATAGGGAACTCAGGATCATCAAAATCAAAACCATGACTGGCATAAGGATCTATTAAATGAACCATATTAATAGAACCAAAGATTAACTCTTCATCTGATAAAGACTCTACCTGACTGGACAATATAGGTTGTTCCTTTTGGGTGGACGGTCCCCGTTGTTTCGAAGAAGATGGCATAAAATATTCTAGAGTCAAAGACAACTTGGGCTTTGACACATACTCATCTTCTTCTGATTCTTCTTCTTTCTTTGAATCATTCGATTTATTTGAGTATTTTCCCTCTAATGAAGGGGAATTTGTGGTTTTATTCATAGAAAAAGACACAATTGGTTTCTTCAATTGAATTCACACAATGGCATGAGTTCGGTTGTCCGTTTTTCTGACCATCCAATCATCATATTTCTGCGCCTTTTTGCTTTTGACTTCTTTCCACTCACCTTCTTCCTATGGATTTGTAGTAGTAACACATGCTACCTGAGCTGATGAACCTTTCTATTTGACATTTCCTGAGTCAACCATTATTTGCAGGAGGTCCTTGAAGACAAAAGACTCCGGAATGGGATGACCCATCATTTGATGAAAGGGGAAATAATTGGGATGGTCTTCATCTCCTTCATTGTTCGGCTTCTTTGGCCTTGGAAATTGAACCAAATTATTTTCCAGAGCCAAAATAATGTAGTCAGGAACATGTTCATTTCGGAAAGAGTAAACTTTTCTTTTCAAATACTCAAATTGTTTCCATATTTGATCTCTTTGATCGTCTGAAAGAAACAACCTCTGTTGCTGACACTTAGGAGGTGGAGCCCTTCGACAAGAAGAAGGTTTTGATGTAGAAGTAGGTACAGGTGCTTGTTTAAGAATAACTGTAGATATTTCTTCTCTACCCACTCTCCTTACTAGATCAATTGGAATTACATGAGTTTTGTCCTTAGACATTATAAGGTATTCCTCAATCTATTGAGCGATTGAAGTAAGGTCTCCAAACCCTCATGTGTATTTCACAGGGATCAATGGAGTGAGTAACTCATCACATAGAATTTCCATGTAGATTTGCAACAATTCTTGTTGAGGGATTGCTAAGCATATGGAATATGTCAATCCCTTCCAACGAGCAATTAAATATGAAACCCTTTTATTCTCCCTTTGCATACAGTTTTTAAGATTATAAACTACTGTCTTTGGAAAAGTTGAGCTGAAATGAATAAGGAATCGATGACGGAGATCCTCCCACCCAGTAATTGACTGGGATTGAAATCTTTTATACCAGACAAAGGTAGGTCCTTGTAATGACTGTACAAAACAACTGATCTTAACTGCTTCTTGTTGCTGAGGGGTTCCTATCATAGGATCGCAACGAGAAACAAAATGGGTTAATTGTTGCTCTGGATCTCCCGAACTATTACTGATTGGGAATGTGGTACTTTTAAAATTTGATGGGGGAGGAATTGCATCAGCCCATTCAAGATAAGCTCTCTTTTCCTGTCGAATTTGAGAACATGTTCCCTCCATAGCTTCCAACTGGCTGTTAATGACTCAATAGTAGTTATTAGCTTTTGAGAAATAACCGGTTGAGCATGGACCTGAATAGGTGCAATGACTGGTGCTTGGACAGATGTGGTGGATGGTACTGCAACCGATGGCAGCACTTGACCCATAGGATTAGACCTGAGAGGGTGTAATAGTAAAGGAGGATATTCTTGATCTATCTCACTAGCCACAACAAATGACATTGGTTGACTGACTTCAGCATGCTTAGGAGGAAGACTACCCTGATGTAGTTCTGCATTAATCCTCCTAAATTCCTTCATTTCTTCCTCCTATTGTGCAAATATTTTCTCTAGTAAGAGTGATTGGCCTTCTCTAGAGGAAGGGTATGTGACGTGATTAATTATTTTCCCCTTGTTGGATCCCTTTCGGAGACGGGGAAGTGGGTTACTTGATGGAACACCCGGATTTTGGGTAAGCCTTTGATTTCTTGTACGCACACCTTCATTATTTGTATCTGTGCGTAAAACATCTTGAGCATGAACCTATTCATATGGTCCCTCTGAGTGAGCATCATCTAGTAGATCACCAACAAAAACATTGATGACATTCATTGATGCAGTATGCATTCCATCTTATCTATCAGCATTTTGCGATATTGTCTTCTTCCATATCTCTGAGGATACATTGCCTTTTGTTGATTTGATCCCTCCGGATCTTCTTGATGAACCGTAATTTGGAGGGAATATCTTGATAATTTGTCACTTTGTTTATCATGGGGATTATTCCCTAATCGAGAGAAGACTGACTTTCTCGGAGGAAGATATTGAGGATTTGGAAAAGTCCTCAGTCCGGTGGACTGGGGCTGTTCCTGTTATTCCCCCTCAACTCCTCGAATCCTATTTGTTGATTCCGAGTGTCAGGTTAAAAGAGTCCCCAGTCTAGCATGCTAGGGTGGTTCTTGACATGCTATAACTAAGACCTTCTTGTAAGCTCTCCTGATCTTGCAGACTTTAGTCTAGAAATTAGTTGGATGAATCAACATGCATCCACTTATATCACCTGACTCAAAGGACCGTTGGATGGTTTTTGACACCTATGTCATTTGATGATATGCTTTCTCCAAACGGGAGGCAGGTTAAATATTCTCATTCCCTTGATGCAGGAGTAATTCAACAACTTGTTCTCTGTATGTTTTATTTTGAGAAGAACTAGTTGAGGCATATTCTTGAGCAATCCGTTGATTACAAACAATGCCAATTGATTTCGGCTGACCATGGTAAATAACATTGAATGAGACCATTTTTGATAGGCTTTGCTAACTGGATAGTAAAGTGAAATGTAGTTCTCCATGAGCACGCCAACCCCTAATATGAGTACCATATGTGGCATTGGAAATTAATTGGTGAAATCTTCTTAGTGTGCCAAGGCATGAATGCTGAAGGTCTCTATACTGCTTTTCAGACTTTAGATATTCAGAAACTGAGAGAGATGCCAAGTCATTTTGGCATTGTAACCCTTCTATTATCTTGATATGGTTTTCATATTCATCATAAGATTATATTTTGTTTTTCAAATAACAAAGATTTTTCCAAATGTTTTGATGAATATCATGAATTCCATCTTCCCTCAACATCTCTGGAATATCATATTGAGAGTTGGCCAAAGGCCAAAACAGAATTGGAACATCACCTTTCTCCAATTTCCTTCTCATATTCAGCATATCCTATTTACATTTAATGAATATTCTTCTAGCTGATTAGACCAGAGTTGGTGCTTCCATGTTGCTTCATCAGATTCAACAATATTGGTAGAGATTTCACTGATCAAACATGATGATGAACGACACAGGGGTGGTTCAGAGAATGACCTATACCCCGGGCTATCTTATGATTGAGAAAGTATTTCACCTGCTAGTGGTAATGGATCATACATGACTGGATTCACATTTGAATGTGCCTCAAGATAAGAGGGATTTCTCGTCCCTGCATTGTCTTTGGAAGAATTTTCCAGACAATGCGAATTACTACTACGGAGAGGACTTGCGCACCTAAATTCATCATCATGGAGAGGACCACTGTGGTGGGTTACAAAAAAAGGTAAAACATTTTACTCCTTGGTCTTCTGACCACATGGAGGTTTCCTATGGCTCTCATCTGAAGATGAAACTTCGAGATCGACCGAACTATCATTAAGAATGCCTTCATGAGGATGTGTCTGATGAAGACCCTTAGAATTAATGTTCCCACTATTGGGAACTAAGAGAGTAGACTCTAGAGTTGCAACAGATAATTATATGAGTGCATCAAGAACTCCAGCATTGGGTAAGGCCTTATTAATTATTGGCCCTTGATTTCTTGACTATGCTGGACGGGTCTTCTTCTTAGATGCCTTCTTAATCAAGTTAGAAAACACTTGTTGATGAATGTTCTCATTATAGGTAGTTGTATCTTCCTGATCAGGAGAAATGATTAAGTTAAACTGTTTATCTCTGCTCAAATCAGGTGAATGTTCCATACTTGGTTGTCTGTATGATATGGGGGAGTACGCCCCACATCCCTCTTGGACTAGAACAGAGGTGTGTGTCTGTTTCAGAGTGAACTGTGGTCGTGTAACTCCACTATTAGGGATAGATTTATGTGACTTTCCTTGAGATGGTACTGAAACAGTTATAATATCCTGGAAAGCATTCAGAATATGAGCAGGGATTTGGTTCTTCTATATCACCATGGATAGAATATGCTTAGTGACATTAGCGGGTGGAACATGGATATACGTATATTCCATACTTGGAGTAGGTTTGTGTTAAAACTATGGTCCTCTTTTTCCTATCAGTGAATCCTAACAGTACTCAATTGTGGGCGCAAAGAGTTGAGTCTGCCTACAGTTTGTCGCCGGAGCTTTCCGACTGACTTTTCCGAGTGATACAAAATGAGACTGTTGGTAGCCTTGATCAATACTAGCACGTGTATGTTCTTTCTTATTGCACTCTGTCGAACGTTGTTGAAGAGATTCCATCAATACTGACAGACAAGGCTACTGGCTGAATTGTTGAGTGTTAGCAGGTGTATCTGCATGTTTATCAGTAGTCAACACATTGGGTTGGCGGGATCCATTGTATGTAGTCAGACAAGCCTGCTGACTAGCTGATGATTTATAAACAGGTGTATGTTCCTGTCTATAGTACTCTACTAGAATTTCCTGGTAGGATTGGCGTGCTCCTACCAGACATGTCTGCTGGACCATAGAATTAAACCGGATTGGTGTATGTGCCCAATCGTTGCATGCCACCAAGTTAGGCTGGTGGACTTCTCATGAGATGGAAGAGTTGAGAACCTGCTCACTGTTGACTAGATTTCAAATTTGGCAGTTCGTCTTGCCTGTTCGGGTTCAAGGAACCTGAACCGAATGCCTAGAGTCGATACCCAGATCATGTTGAGGGCTCACTGTCGCATGAGTGTGGTGGCGATTATTGATGGGAGCCCCTGGGAAGGACTCTTGTCTCCTTGAATTAAGGCTCTGAGGGACCTGATCATTCACCTCTCTAGAATATGGGAGTGAATGGTGACTGTGTTCCAGGGATAACGACCCAAAACGGTTGGAGACTATGGTTGGCACCACATATTTTTGATCACTGGTCGTCACTGTTCGGATGACCAGGGTTAATTATTGACTTCGAGGGCTTGTCAAGCGGCCTCCAGAGTCAGAGTAGTACCATTCTGACAGTACTCCTTAACCAGTGCATTTGATACCTAGCGTTGAATATGCTGAGTAGGTGATGTTGTCCTCATATTAGACAAGGATCCAGAAGGAGTAAGCATTCATGGCAGAAGTATTCATAGCATAAGTATTTATGTGTGTAAACTTAAGAGAATCCATTTCTATAACAAATAAGATCATGGAAAAGAGTTCATGTTTGATATAACAAACATAATCAAGATAAGTATGGCCACTACATCTTTTGGATAAGCACATATGTTACTGGTTGTGTTGTTGGACCTCTCATTGAGTTTAAATAGGGGACTAACAAATAGGTAAAACATCACTTTAACATGGTTAAGGATTCATGTCGGTTTCACCATTTTTTGTTTCCACTAGAATTGGGGATAACCTAGTTGGTTTAAGGTTCAAACATTTCAAGAGGTTTCTGACGGGTTTGTTTGTAGAACCAGAAACATCCAATGATTCCATATTCATTTGTAACTACATTCCAAAGGTAGGTGCACATTAGTTATGGACCGATGAGGCTAAGTAATTTGCATTGGTCAAGAGGATGGGAGGTCGAACTCATCATACCTTTTTAGGGGAATTATTCTCTACTCTGGGACTCTCTTTATAGATTTATGTTATGTTCCTGAATCATTATTAAATTTCCAAGTATAAAATGATCTTTCCTTTAGATCTGAAATCAATGATTTATATGTAGGAAATTTAGATAACATTTTATAAGTATTTGAGGTTCTTCATTGATAGAGAATAATATGTATTTGTTAGATATTATTAGTCAATGATATCCTTTAATACATTATATAAAAGTCTCTTGGTCATTCTGATGACCATACTTGTTTTAGAGCCACTCAGTGGGGCACATGAAGTTTATTGACATTCAGAAGGACATGGATTATTTCAGAGTTGGGAACATACCCGCAAATGGGCTACCTACGTATCTTTTATTTATAAAAGGAATCAGAACCCACGTAGTTCGATTAAGAGAGTATGATGATTATCTATGATTTATGGCTCCAAGAATGATGTCATAATTACTTTTACACTCTAAGATCATGTGATTCATGCTCCGTGTGAGAAACAAGAGGTATTGGTAAAACTAGAAAAATGTGCCACAAATGATGCAATCATAGAAAAACGATGTGGGGACTATGTATGTATAATCGCTCAAATAGAGAGATATTAGGACTTATTTCAAATAAGAAGTCCTGGAATAGTGTACATAAAGGTATATTTACTTTATGGTGGTTTGGATACTCTAACTTAGGGCTTACTCCTGAGGAAGATGCCAAAATTAAGAGGGGACCTATGATTGGGTTTTATTCCTATGAAGGAAGCCCATATCAAAAAGTAGATTAAGACTAGTTGATGGAGATTAAGATAGGGGCTTACTCTTAAGGAGGAGGCCCAGGTTAAAGGGACTTGAAGAGTGGGGCTTACTCCTAAGGAAGAGGCCTAGGTCAAGGGAATTTTAGAATTAAGGGACTTAGGGATTATTCCTATGGAGGATGCCCACATTTGTATATTTTGAGACTGGGGATTACTCCTAAAATGGAAGCCTAGGTCAAATGATTTAAGGTTTGGGATAACTCCTTAGGAGGATGCCTAGATTTTGGGAACATCGAGACTGGGGCTTACTCCTGAAAAGGAAGCCCAGACATGGGAAATTATGACTGGGGATTACTCCTGAAAAGGAATCCCATACTTGGGAAATTATGACTGTGGATTACTCCTAAGGAGGATGCTAAAATTAGGAGACTTGGGGAATAATCCTAAAGAGGATGGCCAAATTAATGAGAATTTGGACTGCAGCTTATTCATGAAAAGGAGGACCGGGTTAAGGATTCTCTCATCATAAAGGATGAGGTTGAATGAATGAAATAACTAAACTTAGTGACATAAATATGTGTAAATCAATAGGTTTTGAGAGATGTTCCACATAATTCCTTTTAGATAAGGAATCCAACAAAGTAAAACAATCCATAAATGTCTTTGAAGAAGTGTTTGAAGGCTGAATCTTGAATAGGAGATGTTGATATGAATATGAGAGTTGAAATGGGCAGGAAGGGCACCCAAAAAGAGAGGGGAGCACAAGTCCTCTGTGGGTGCACACGTCTTGGTCGCGCAAGTGTACCTGGACGACATGTGGGTACTTGCGCGACGGTCAACACATAGGGTAAAATATGGGAGAGGCATAGATCAAGACCTTTGTACTATCCCCATAGGCTTCCAGAAGGGAGGCGTGGAAGTTCTATTGAAGGGGTAAGGTGGCGCGTAAGTGTGGCCATTTCCCTTACGGGCTGGCCACTCAGGCGCACAAGTTTTGATGAGTTTCAAAACTAAGCCCTTACTCCATCTCTTTAGATCTTCCGTTCAAGTTAATAAATTACCTTAGAAGTGTTCGGAAGCTACGAGAAGAGACTAGGTTGTCGGGAGCTCAAATATGAGTTTCTGGAATTTTTCCTCATCAAAATGGGGGGCCCACTGTGGGTATTTATATGTTGGAGAAGACCCTAGGTGAAATTCCTAGAGTGCGCGTGCAATTCACCTGCGCGACCAGTGGGTAGCACGCAAGTATACATGCGTGACCTAGGTGGAACATGCAAGTACCAAGTTCATTTGAACCATTGTTCATGCCATTGTCATTTTTTGATGTTTCTTCAAAGGATGAATAACTTTGGGTTCAAGTTATTTCCCATTTCATTCATTTAGACTCTTAGACGGAAAGGAGGGTCAACAAACCATTTCACAATATCCATTTTTTCCATACCCAACCATTTCCAAAAACCCATGCAATGAACCATGAATTCTACCTAGAAGAGGATAGAAACCATAACCCTTATCCATCCCAACAATGAAGGGGTAGACTTCTTACCGTTATCCAACCCAAATGCACATGAATGATTGATGGGGGAGATCCATATCCCTTATTCATCCCAACACTGATGGGGGAGACCCCTAACCCTTATCCGTACCGAATGCAATATGAATGTTTGACGCAGGATTTCCCTAAACCTTATCTATCCCAACACTAATAGGGAAGACTCCAAACCCTTATATGTCCCACGTTGCTGTGAACACACACAACCATAATGTCAAAAACCATGTCTGTTCAACCAATTCAAACCATTTGAATGCTCAACCATTTCAATCCCAAATCATTTCAATAAAACTCCCTTTTTATTGAAAACCAAATCCAAAAAGCTATTTTAATCTCAAACCCTTTAAATAAAATGCCCTATTTATTGAAAACCCATTTTTCATCAAACCATTTACAATTTCAGCAATCATAATTTGAAATCAACATTTTAAATTCAAGAAGTCAAATCACTTTGCACAAAAATTCACCATGACTTCCCAATTATATCAAAACCACGATTCATCACTAAAGAAGATTTATTCCATGCGTTTCACAACAAAAAACCATTAAAAAAAACCAATTTGAAACTAAGTTAATAAATTATAACAAGAGGGGTCAAGAGTGAAGCCTCCCACCTTATTGGTTTTGACTAAAACCCTAAAAAACAGAGAACGCACTAGAAAACCGAGTAAATTCTCTAAAAAACAGCCTTATATCTCTTTTCCTAGCAAGATAAAGACCAAATATCATCATTATTTGGCTTCCACATACTTATATCTACCCATAACGGGTGTAGATCTAAGAAACCGATAGAAGAGGATAAGTAGATCTATGTAGTTCTAAGAAATCGATCAAGAAAGAAGATGAACGATCAAATTCTTCATGAATCCGGCTTCGATTCGCCAATAGATGCCTTCATATCGCCTCCAGAATGATGGAAGAACCTTCTATAACCTTAGGAGAAGAAAAATACCGAGTTAGGGATGCTTAGAAGGAAAAATGAGCAACTTATAAGCAAAAACGTGTGAGATCCACCGTTATATGATCTCGTTTAAGTGGCCGCATGGTTTGCTCGCATGGTTAAGAAAATCATGCACTAACAATGCTTTAGATACGACCTCGGCCACCATTATAGCACGGTCTGGCCGCACAGTTAGAAAGATCGTACACCACCCATGGGGAAGCTACTACCTCCATGACCAACTACGCACGGTTTGGCCACACGGTTTAGACAAACTGTGTGCCGCTCATGCGACTTCCCCTTTTGCCTCAAAACACCATTCCATGTCCTCTCGACTCCCCTTTCCATCACCCTTAACATTAAAACAACAAAATCCATCATGAAATGGTTAAATACTAGAAGCAGGGGGTACTACAATGTATGATTATAACCCAATACAAAAATATCTACTAATGCATAATTTTGGAAATATAATTTTCTTCTTCAAAAAAATGTTTTATTCAAAGAGGGTTTTATTATTTCTATGATTGAATATTATAATTGTTTTATAAAACTATTATAAATAATTTATCATAAAAATGTTATATTGTTTGAAATCAGTGTATCAAAATTAAATTAAGATTAATATTTTGTATTTTTTAAAATTTTGTATTTTTTCTGTAAATAATGAAAAAATAACCTTTTTTCCATGAAATTGGTTTTCCATTTATGTATTTATATGGTAACATTTTATTTAGAATTTATTTTAAATCATAACTAGTTTATTTTTATATGTTAATATAATTAATTTCATTAGAATCAACAATATTAATAATTTAGGTATTAGAAAATTTACACATAAAAATGTATATTATTGGAAACCAATTTTCCATCATGTTTTGAAAATATATATTAAAAGTAATTGCATTTACATAATGGAATTAAATATTATAAAATTTATTTCATTTAGGATTCATCATGTAAAATTTATCAGATAAATAATTTTTTTATGTTTTTCAAGAGATGTTAATTGTTTGGTGAATGGTAATATAAATTCAGTTTTATAATATGTTTTATAATATTACCCACACGTTAATATAATATTAAAATATATGAAACTTATGGAATGAATATTTATTTATAATATTTTAAAATTTTAATTATATAAAAATTAAAAACATATAAATTATAATTTATTTCCTGATATATACTATAATCATTTTCGGTGTCGATGTTGGGCTTGCATAGTGATGAAAAATTAAAAATTGGGGTGCTAAATATAATATTTGAGATAGAATAAATTTTTATGAAATGTTTAATTAATATGATTCATTATTAATTATTTTTAGGTATATAAATATTTATATTAATTTATAAAAAATTGACTTATTGAAATCCTTTTGGAGTTCTTACATAAGGAAAGAAAACATAAAATTAACATATTAAATAACTTTTAATGAAATATATTTGATTAAATTTACATATTTAATCAAATAATAATTTTTATTATTTATGTATTTTATATTTTTTATTATGGTTAATTATTTATAATTTTTTTACATATGGTAAAATTATCTTAAATTCTTACTGAATGTTGACACAATGCCTTTGAAAGCTGAACAAAAAAGAATAATAAATGATTTTAAACTATGAAATTTTAAACTTTTGTTGATGAATTATTATTTAAAAATAATATAATGGTCAATTATAATTTATAATGTATGTTTAAAGTGTTTAAATTCAAATTAAATACCTGAACTAGACCATTAATGTCAAAATATGTGAATAGTTATTAAAATGATATTATATTTTTTATATTAAATAATATATTATAAATGGTTTAAAAATAATAAAAATGAGGACAAGTAATGGGGATGAAATTAGGTGTAAAAGTTTATCCATTTACCATGGTAGAGATGTTTTTTCCTTATAATTAATTTTATAACCATTTAGAGTCGAAAATATTTTTTACACTATTAAGGTTAATATTGGATAATGAATGGGTCAAACCAAAATATAAAGTTTAATATTCTTCATAAACCAAAAAAATGATATTTTTTGAAATTATTTCAACAATAAACTATTATGTATTCTAAATTTAAGCCACTTTAGTAATTTTACATGAATAAAAATAGATTATATTTCAAACATTTAAATAATTCGTAGTGTGTCATGTCATTCACAATATGAGGACAAAACCTCTCTTCTATTATTCAATGAACTGTGTTCCACATAACTCAAAAAACCCCTAAAACCCTATTATATACATCCTTATATATGTTATTTAGGTTTTTAAAAATATAAATTCCATTGGGTCTTTAAGTAGTGATATAGAAGAAGTTATTCAAAGAGGATGTAATTATCTCAACTGAGCATTTTTATTTTACATCTTCTTATACATCCTTTAATTTTATATTATCCATTTATATATAATGATATCATTATAATCTATATACATTGATGTTATTTTATTAATTTAATAACCATACTCATCTCTATTTTTATTTTATGGTGAAATGAAACATCGTTCATTCATACTTGTGGACTACCACCCCTCTGAAGCAATGGGTTTAATATTCCAACACCAAAACAAAAAATGGTTATTTTTTGTTGATTTATTAAATATATATATGATATTACTGACACAATAATAATTCTAATAATATATTATATTATAAATTTTCTTACACTTCCATCTGTTGTAAATTTTTTGCATCACCTGTACATACGTGTGGATTACCTCCTCAACAAAGCGATCTGACACATTTTTCACGTATGAATTTAGTGGAAGGATAAACAAATTTATTAAATGTAATAAAATGATATTTATTTAATTATAATTATTATTATTATTTATGTTATGTATCAATTAACCCTTATACCAGATGTACCTACCAAATTCTTTATGAAATTATGAACTGAATACTGTTAAAACACCAAATATCGACCAAAATGATTTTGTAATGAATTTTTCCATTGAAATATTTGAATTAAATTATTTAATTATATGGGAATAAAAAATTGAAATTTCTATAAAATAGATATAAAATAATATGGTTTTTATGTAGGATTCAAAGGACGTAAATAGAAATTATTTACATGGGGCATGGGCTTTCTCACCTCAATTTTCATTCATTGGTTTATACTACTATGTCATTAAATATGAAATGCCATGAATATATGTTAAATAAAAATTGTGTGTACTATGTAATATTTAAACTTTTTTATTGGTTTTATAATTGATACACATAATTATTTTAATGACTAATTATTACGTAAATGTTATGATTTCAGTAAGGATTATTCATCTCAATATAGTTCCATTGATACAAGTTTTGTAATATAATCCAAATTCATTTTATAAGGAATTGAGGATATTTAATGAGATATGATATCTTTAATCTTAATATTTAAATTTCCTTTCATGTTCCATGTTGCATTAGATATTTGTTTCAATGATATAAATGTTATAAGGTTTATCATGGTCTTAATTTCAATTCATGAAGACATAATTAATTTTATTCACTATCATTTATTTTTAATGGTGTACATATTACCCTGAAAAAATGTTGTAACACATTATTTCTTGGATATTATGATTTTAATATAATCATGTTTTATACATTAATTCAATGACTTTGATTCTGACATTACACAAGATTTAAGGGTTTCTCATCTCAAAACATACATTATTAAAATGGGTCTTTATTTATTCACCTATATTCATTTTCATTATAAATACTGATAATATTTATATTTAATATAAATAATATTCTTATACCCATGATATTTTACTTTCCTTTTTTATATTCTTATATTCAATGTTTTTTATAGGGTGTAAGTGTATTTACATTAGAAATGACTCTTCAAAGAATTTAAAAACATTTATACAAACTCTTACACCATGGTCATTATCTCATTAAAATAGTCTATTTTATAAACATATATTCTTTAATAAATTAATTAACCATAATCATTGTCTTATTTTGTTTATTACATAAATTCCAAATGTTTTCAGCATGGGTCACATTTGTTGATTCTTATGATTACAATTATTGAGTACATTAGCTCAACCTTTTATCTATTTTATATATCCGAGATATTAATAATGATGTTAAATTAAATATTTCTTGAAATATATAATTCTTTATTAATTTTATTGGTTATTTTTATGACTACATTTGGTATATAAAATATTGGGTCTAGTGGAAGTAAATATCATTTAATGATATTGGTATTTTTATTGGATAGTTTCCCGTATTTCTATTAAAATATAAACCTATAGGGTCCTTGAATATGTATGAGATAAAATAATTACATTTGATTTTATATTTTTTGGATTGAAAAAATTGTGCCACTTTTATCAGTATTAAATCCATAATTTCAACAATATTAATTTCAAAATTATATCTTGGAATCCTAGTTCGAGGTGTTATTATTTGTAGTAGATCAGGTTTTAAACAATTTCAGAGATTAAGATATCTTCTTGTTGGGTTAAATTTAGAGTTATAGTTACCACAAATGTCCTATTGGTTTTATGTTGATCAAAATTTCAAGTAAACAGACACTCCCTTTTATATTTTATGTAATAAGATTTTGAGGGGATTAATAATATTTTTGGAGTGGTTTTTTGGTTAACTTATATATAACCCTTTTGTTTTACATGAAATATCATTTTAGTGGAATGATATTAAATTTTTGAGCTTGTAATATTAGATTTTTGAGATAACATTTTATATTATAATATTCATCAATGATGAAGTTGTTTAGATGAACTTCATTTATGATTATTTAATTACTAAATGATTTATGATAAAATTTAGGTGTTATTATAAATTTATTGGAGATCAATGTTTTATATTTCCATATAAATATTAATCTCGGTATTATATTTTGATTTGATAACTATTTTAGTATTAGTAAATACAGGAATAATATATTTTTATCCTTTTATATACCACATGGTCATTCAGATGTTGATTATAATGCTACAAAACATTAAAATTCTTTCTCATCATTTGAAATTAAATAAGACAATGATGGAAACTAATTGGAATAATAAACCATAGATGAAATTTGACTTATGTATTTAAAGAATATAATGTATGTATATTTTCATGTTTTCCTAGTATTGAAGGTAATTTAATTCTTCACCTTTTGGAAACTGTTATTTAAATTAAAATGTTATCCTGTTTTATATATTTTTAATGAATTGATAGTATTCTTAACCCCTTGACTATTAATGATTTTCTTCATTGAATTTATCATGTTCATTAAAATTCTTGTAAATAATTTTCACTATAACTCTCCAGCATTATTTAATCATTAATATTTTAATTCATGTTAATATTTTCACATCCCACTAAAGGTCTAATTTTTGGGAATCAATTTATGTGTTATCCCAGATAAACACAATATTTCCCCCTCCCAATCTCCAAAATGAAGTTGTATTAACTTTTTTTATATTATGGTATTTTTAAAATGTATTTTAATATATAAACTGTTATTTTCCATGTTCATGATAACATTTTTTTGATGAAATTTAACAAAGTGGGGGAGAATGTAACACTCCCATATATTATAAGAACACTCTATTTGATAGAGTACACGATAGAAAATATCAAGCATAAATGAACTATTATGTTTTATTTTATATACATGATCATTATAACCTAGCCATTTGAATTTTTTGATATTTATAGGAGTAACTGAATTCTGAAAAATATATATATATATATATATAATGTTTTGACTACGAAACAATATATCTATTAATTAATAACTTTTATTAATGGCACTTTATGAACAACAAAAAAACTTTCTTAAAAAATCGCTTTTGCTTTTTAGATAATATTATAATTAAAATATGCCAATTTTAGAAATATTACAAGATAAAAAGTATATAAATTTTCAAACAGCTATATAAAAAAAATCGTATGGTGACATTTTTTGGATTATTTGGAAAATATTATTTTTTTATCTAATAGTGAAAAAAATACTAAATTTATAGATAATTATTATCTCAATTCCAATATTTAAAAAGTTCCATTTTTTTGAATGGACTGTTTTTTTAAAACTAGTTATTTTCTTATAAAAATACAATAAATATCATTTTAAATGAAATTATTTCTAATTTTGTGATAAACAAATTTTTATACTTAAAAAGATTTTTTTTCTTGAATATCATTTTTCATCATGTATTTTGGTATTATATAAAATGTAATTTCTTCCATTTAATCTAATTTAATATACTTAAATGTTATTCATTTTATATTCATAAATTCAAATTTATTATAGGATAAATTTCATATATAATTTTCATGATGTTATGTTTTCGGTGAATATGGAGAATAAAGTTCTATAATGTCTTTTATGATATCTCTATGACTAAATATGATATAAATATTTATGATAATTTTGGAATAATCCATGTATGATAATATATTGAGAATATCATACAATAATAATTCATTACATATAATTTATTATTTATTTTTCAATAGTTATTAAAATCAATTTTTGTGTCGACACAGTGCTATCAAAACACTAGAAAAGTAGAATTTAGTGTCCTTGAGTGACTATTTGAGAAGTAAGAGTTCTCATATACACATTTTTAGTATATATGAAGGATTATTAATGTGTTTTTTTGTATATATTTATATATATATATATATTAGAGTTATATACGAAGTGAGTTATCTAAATTCTTTTGTAGTTCATTAGTAATGTGAAAAACAAGTCAATGTAACATATTATATTATTAATTATTAAATAAATGTATGTAAATATACATATTAAATTAATATAAAACATTAGTTTTGATCTTATTTTTATATTTTTATGATGTTAATTAATATATAATTTTTTTATTGTATATTTAATATAAATTCTAACAAAATGTTGATCTAGTTGTTTTTAAATCATTAGAAAAATAAAAAAATCATACATATAAAAATTAATTATTTTTTGATGAATTATAATGTTAAATGAATTTTAGGGTTAATTTTTATGTATAATTTATGTTGAAATATTTTATATTAGAAGGATATACCTCTCTTTTGGTCTTTAAATTCAAATTATTTTATTTTTTTTGTAATATGTATTCAATTGTATTTTATGTTATATAATATATGATTATATGATTTAAAAAAAATATTTTAGGAGGACAAGGGTCATTGATTATGCTAACTAATTTCATCCCTCTATCCTTTTCGATATAATTTTAATCTTAGATGTAAATTTAAAACTATTTAGAATTGATAATGTTGTTACCATGATTCAGGTTAAAACTAGTGAACAAAGGTGTTAAAACCATAGACATGGTATAGAATTCCACTTATACTATAATTTTTTTAATAATTTCTTAAAAAATATATATATTATATTATATATTTAGGATAATTCATTCCAATTTCATATGAAAAATATTTTTCTTATTAATTTTCCTTTATGTAAGTACAAAGTTTTACCTTCTGTTAAAATTACAGGACACCACATCTCTTATATTATTCATACAATAATAATAAATGAAAATAGAAAAAATACGAAAATAAATATTATATACATACTTATTCATGTTCTATAGGAGTTGGTTTCCCCAGAATATCATCCCTACAGTCCTTAATAAGATATTTAAAGGGGGTTATTCAAATAGTGGGTAGCTATCTCAATTGAGTGTTTTCAATTTTATTATTATTTTACATCAACTGATTCATCCAAAAAATTAGAATATAACAAAAAAATTATTTCAAATATAATTTTTTTGTCATTACTTTAATTATTTTTTCTAAATAGTATCTTTTTACAACCTATGGGGAATGGAAATATAGTTTCTGTTTACTTGTGAACAACTTCCTCAACAAAGAGATATGTTTCTATTTCCATCACTAAATCTCATTGATGTTTTTAGTGATGTATTAAATTAATTATATTGTATTATATTATATTCCTAAAATAATTATATATTTTGGATTATAGAATATGATCAATTTTATTACCCTTTCATTCGTCGTCAAATGATAATATCGTTTGTGCGTACATGTCAATTATGACCTCCATGAAGCAATGTGATTCATTTTTCATATATTTCATTCAGGTATGGTTAAAAATAGAAAATAATGTATGTAATTTATTATTATTAAATGAATATTATTGTCTAGATAATGGAATAATTACCTTTTTATCACATTCATCATAATAATGTAATCTAGAAATTTTGAACCAAACGTCCTCAAAACACCTGGCACAGAATTAACTAATTAGTTATCTAAGTATTTCATTTAAATAAATTAAATAATTTGTTTAATTATTTTTTAATAAACCTATAAAGTGTTCATAAAAAAATTATATATTCAATATATGATTATTATAGCAGAGTAAAATAATGTATATAACATGTCTTGACTATAGGTATGTGCTTCCTTAACAATGTTTACATTCATTCGGTTATACTTCAAAATCGTTGAATTTGTTATTCCAAGATTACGTGTGAAATAACCTTTTAATATATTTGGTTTTATTTTGATGTTTTTATATAGGATTACAATTGTTACACATATTCACATTATTGATAAATTAAAACTTCAATAATATTATCTTTTTATGGATTATTCATCTCAATATTGATTCCTTGAGACATGTCTTTTAATATGAAAATAATTACATTTATAAGTTGTGTATTCTTCCTAATGAGATATTATATCTTGGATCATAATATTTATATTTTCTCATGACATCTCTATTTATAGATATATTGATTGAACTGTAATAGATGTTATAATGGTTCATATGGTCTCAATTTATGTTTTTTGAAAAAATTCATGTTATTCATCACATTTTATATATGGTTAACATACCACCCCGCAATAATGATTTAAAATATTATTTCATGTAAATTGATTATTGATTCATGTTAGTCTCTTTCATTCCATAGATTTTTTATTCAATCAATATTGAAGTTAAAATTCTTTCTTATTTCAAACATTATTTCATTGACATGTGTTTTTATAAGGACCCAGCTTTAAACAAAACTTAATATTGGGTTATTTCAACAATACACATTTAGGATCTTTTCAGGTTTAGAGTTTCAGAAAATTAGATCATAAAACATGCATTACATTCCACTTGTAACAAGGTGGTTACATAAAAAACAATATTCACTCTTCTCATTAAATGAAACATATTTAAAATAAAACATGGATTCTTTCTTAAAAATTCCTCGACACTATCATCACATCATGTAATTTTCCCTTGACCTGTGAAAAACATTTCAAAAACATGGGATGAGCAAAAAAAACATAGTAAGGGAAATAAAAATACGGAAAGAAAACCTTTTTCCATGTATACATAAGAATCATTGAAAACATACTTCACTCATAAAACAAAATCACTTTAATATACCTAAGGAAATTATAAGATTTATAAATAACTCATCTAAATCATAAGATATAATGGTATCATGAGGCATTCATAACACTCTTACGTAGGGAGTAACCCTCATGTTTACGTTTGGAATACCCATCACAGTATATTCCCTAAATCGCTTTAGAGAAACCATATCATTTAACCCATTTGTGTTACCCAAGGCATTGAAGTGCTATATCGGTCTCACCCGCCCTTAGATTATCAGGGAACCACCCATCTTCATAAACAATACCCAAGAACCATAACATAATCGTACCACATAAAACATTCATAATGGAAACATAGCATTTACACATATCAATCACAAGATATCAATACAAAACATTGATATAAAAACATTATCAAAACCATTTTCAATACCAAAATAAAATTAAAGTATGTATGGTATCTATTTTTCATTTAAAAAAGTTATGGCTTGTAAAGGATGTCGAAACTCAAATAATGGTCACGGTGGCGGAGAAGTCGTTGTCGCCGCATACGTAAGACAAAAACTTTCTTTTTTTATTTTAGTAAAATGAATCGTATAAAAATATTCCTTTTGAATAAAAGTAAAATTAAAAGGGGTTTACACACTGTATAAAATGTAGATGTGTATAAAACAAAATATGCCTCAATGGAAGGACATTGAGACGAAGTCTCTTACCTCGTGTCTGACTTGACTCGATTGTTCATTAAAATATTGAATAATAAACTTGAGTTAATTTATACTTTCTTATGAACCTTTTTCATGTTCATTATTCGTTTTATATCACCTTTTACCATGTTATGAACACTATGTAATTATTTACATTAATAAAGGTAGTTTTGTCGATCATCGGTACATGAGTCAAAAATAAAATCCTTATAATTACAAGTTGTTCATGTGGTAAAATATAAATTATATCAAAAATTATATTCATGATTTATATATCATATATATCATATATATCCAGTATATACATGCATTTATAATATTACATAACATTTGGAGGTAAGAAATGAAATGCACAGTTCATGGAGACGGTAAGTCGTACGTACGCATGAACGCTACTTTCATTTCTATTTCCTATTTAAAGGAATGAAATCATAATGATATAAAGGTAAATTTTAATTCCAATATAATATCATATATATTATTATTAACTCCATCCTTTACACGTCCCACATATGTCATTAACGAATCAAATCACTTTGATGGGGCGGTAGTCCGCACTTCTTAAATGAAGGTATTTCGTTTACCCATAATGGAAACAATAATTGTATGACATAAATGAAAAATACATAAGCTTAAGGAAAATATAAACATATTATATATCATATATAAATATAGTGACATCTTAATGGCCACCTTTGAAGGTGTTAAAATAATATTGAACAATCATCATTTCGTGAGGCAGTAATTCGCCATCCACAGAAACAGTATGTTATTTAACCATTAGATAGAGGTGTAAGTATGTTTTTATAGAATAATTCTTATAAAAACATCCTAGTATATTTACTATAATGGTTTTGTTATAAAATAAATGAATAAAAAGAGTTTAGGGGGGTTGGAGAAGCATAAAAAAACAAAAGAACACAAGTGAAGACATTACCTTTAATTCGACTAACTTTTCTTCGTTTGAACCAAAAGGGTTTCTTGAAGAGATTGATGCCTAAGGTGAGGTATCTATGATTAAGATAGGGATATTGGGAGCTTATTTTAGTAGTGTTTTGACGAGCCAAAGGGCTTGAGATGTGTGAGAGATGGGTATGAAGTGGGGTCTCTTTATAAGGGAGAGGAGGGGCTCTTTTGGAAATCATGAAACAATTATTTTAGAGTTATGGTTACCACAAATTTCCTATTGGTTTTATGTTGATCAAAATTTCAAGTAAACAGACACCCCTTTTATATTTTATGTAATAAGATTTTGAGGGGATTAATAATATTTTTGGAGTTGTTGTTTGGTTAACTTATATATAACCCTTTAGTTTTACATGAAATATCATTTTAGTGGAATGATATTAAATTTTTGAGCTTGTAATATTAGATTTTTGAGATAACCTTTTATATTATATTTTGATTTGATAACTATTTTAGTATTAGTAAATACAGGAATAATATATTTTTATCCTTTTATATACCACATGGTCATTCAGATGTTGATTGTAATGCTACAAAACATTAAAATTCTTTCTCATCATTTGAAATTAAATAAGACAATGATGGAAACTAATTGAAACAATAAACCATAGATGAAATTTGACTTATGTATTTAAAGAATGTAATGTATGTATATTTTCATGTTTTCCTAGTGTTGAAGGTAATTTAATTCTTCACCTTTTGGAAACTGTTATTTAAATTAAAATGTTATCCTGTTTTATATATTTTTAATGAATTGATAGTATTCTTAACCCCTTGACTATTAATTATTTTCTTCATTGAATTTATCATGTTCATTAAAATTCTTGTAAATAATTTTCATTATAACTCTCCAGCATTATTTAATCATTAATATTTTAATTCATGTTAATATTTTCACTTCCCACTAAAGGTCTAATTTTTGGGAATCAATTTATGTGTTATCCCAGATAAACACTATATTTCCCCCTCCCACTCTCCAAAATGAAGTTGTATTAACTTTTTTTATATTATGGTATTTTTAAAACGTATTTTAAAATATAAACAGTTATTTTCCATGTTCTTGATAACATTTTTTTGATGAAATTTAACAAAGTGGGGGAGAATGTAACACTCCCATATTTTATAAGAACACTCTATTTGATAGAGTACATGATAGAAAATATCAAGCATAAATGAACCATTATGTTTTATTTTATATATATGATCATTATAACCTAGCCATTTGAATTTTTTGATATTTATAGGAGTAACTGAATTCTGAAAAATATATATATATATATAATGTTTTGACTACGAAACAATATATCTATTAATTAATAACTTTTATTAACGACACTTTATGAACAACAAAAACACTTTCTTAAAAAATCACTTTTGTTTTTTAGATAATATTATAATTAAAATATGCCAATTTTAGAAATATTACTAGATAAAATGTATATAAATTTTCAAACAACTATATAAAAAAAATCATATGGTGACATTTTTTGGATTATTTGGAAAATATTATTTTTTTATCTAATAGTGAAAAAAATACTGAATTTATAGATAATTATTATCTCAATTCCAATATTTAAAAAGTTCCATTTTTTGAATGGACTTTTTTTTAAACTAGTTATTTTCTTATAAAAATACAATAAATTTCATTTTAAAAGAAATTATTTCTAATTTTGTGATAAACAAATTTTTATACTTAAAAAGATTTTTTTTCTTGAAAATCATTTTTCATCATGTATTTTGGTATTATATAAAATGTAATTTCTTCCATTTAATCTAATTTAATATACTTAAATTTTATTCATTTTATATTCATAAACAAAAATTTATTATAGGATAAATTTCATATAAAATTTTCATGATGTTATGTTTTCGGTGAATATGGAGAATAGAGTTCTATAATGTCTTTTATGATATCTCTATGACTAAATATGATATAAATATTTATGATAATTTTGGAATAATCCATGTATGATAATATATTGAGAATATCATACAATAATAATTCATTACATATAATTTATTATTTATTTTTCAATAGTTATTAAAATCAATTTTTGTGTCGACACAGTGCTATCACGACACTAGAAAAGTAGAATTTAGTGTCCTTGAGTGAATATTTGAGAAATAAGAGTTCTGATATAGACATTTTTAGTATATATGAAGGATTATTAATGTGTTTTTTGGATATATTTATATATATATATATAATGGAGTTATATACCAAGTGAGTTATCTAAATTCTTTTGTAGTTGATTAGCAATGTGAAAAACAAGTAAAAGTAACATATTAAATTATTAATTATTAAATATATGTATGTAAATATACATATTAAATTAAAATAAAACATTAGTTTTGATCTTATTTTTATATTTTTATGATGTTAATTAATATTTAATTTCTTTATTGTATATTTAATATAAATTCTAACACAATGTTGATCTAGTTGTTTTTAAATCATTTGAAAAATAAAAAAATCATACATATAAAAATTAATAATTTTTTGATGAATTATAATGTTAAATGAATTTTAGGGTTAATATTTATGTATAATTTATGTTGAAATATTTTATATTAGAAGGATATACCTCTCTTGTGGTCTTTAAATTCAAATTATTTTATTTTTTTTGTAATATGTATTCAATTGTATTTTATGTTATATAATATATGATTATATGATTTAAAAAAAATATTTTAGGAGGACAAGGGTCATTGATTATGCTAACTAATTTCATCCCTCTATCGTTTTCGATATAATTTTAATCTTAGATGTAAATTTAAAACTATTTAGAATTGATAATGTTGTTACCATGATTCAGGTTAAAACTAGTGAACAAAGGAGTTAAAACCATAGACATGGTATACAATTCCACATATATTATAATTTTTTTTAATAATTTCGTAAAAAATATATATATTATATTATATATTTAGGATAATTCATTCCAATTTCATATGAAAAATATTTTTCTTATTAATTTTCGTTTAAGTAAGTACAAAGTTTTACCTTCTGTTAAAATTATGGGACACCACATCTCTTATATTATTCATAGAATAATAATAAATGAAAATAGAAAAAATACGAAAATAAATATTATATACATACTTATTCATGTTCTATAGGAGTTGGATTCCTCAAAATATCATCCCTACAATCCATAATAAGATATTTAAAGGGGGTTATTCAAATAGTGGGTAGCCATCTCAACAGAGTGTTTTCAATTTTATTATTATTTTACATCAACAGATTCATCCAAAAAATTAGAATATAATAAAAAAATTATTTCAAATATAATTTTTTTGTCATTATTTTAATTATTTTTTCTAAATAGTATCTTTTTACAACCTATGGGGAATGGAAATATAGTTTCTGTTTACATGTGAACAACTTCCTCATCAAAGAGATATGTTTCTATTTCCATCACTAAATCTCATTGTTGTTTTTAGTGATGTATTAAATTAATTATATTATATTATATTATATTCCTAAAATAATTATATATTTTGGATTATAGAATATGATCAATTTTATTACCCTTTCATTCGTTGTCAAATGATAATATCGTTTGTGTGTACATGTCAATTATGACCTCCATGAAGCAATGTGATTCATTTTTCATATATTTCATTCAGGTATGGTTAAAAATAGAAAATAATGTATGTAATTTATTATTATTAAATGAATATTATTGTCTAGATAATGTAATAATTACCTTTTTATCACATTCATCATGATAATGTAATCTAGAAATTTTGAACCAAATGTCCTCAAAACACCTGGCACAGAATTAACTAATTAGTTATCTAAATATTTCATTTAAATAAATGAAATAATTTGTTTAATTATTTTTTAATAAACCTATAAAGTGTTCATAAAAAAATTATATATTCAATATATGTTTATTATAGCAGTGTAAAATAAAGTATATAACATGTCTTGACTATAGGTATGTGCTTCCTTAACTATGTTTACATTCATTCGGTTATACTTCAAATTCGTTGAATTTGTTATTCCAAGATTACGTGTGAAATAACCTATTAATATATTAGGTTTTATTTTGAAGTTTTTATCTAGGTGTACAATTGTTACACATATTCACATTATTGATAAATTAAAACTTCAATAATATTATCTTTTTATGGATTATTCATCTCAATATTGATTCCTTGAGACATGTCTTGTAATTTGAAAATAATTACTTTTATATGTTGTGTATTCTTCCTAATGAGATATTATATCTTGGATCATAATATTTATATTTTCTCATGACATCTCTATTTATAGATATATTGATTGAACTGTAATAGATGTTATAATGGTTCTTATGGTCTCAATTTATGTTTTTTGAAAAAATTCATGTTATTCATCACATTTTATATTTGGTTAACATAACACCCCAAAATAATGATTTAAAATATTATTTCATGTAATTTGATTATTGATTAATGTTAGTCTCTTTCATTCCATAGATTTTTTATTCAATCAATATTGAAGTTAAATTTCTTTCTTATTTCAAACATTATTTCATTGACATGTGTTTTTATAAGGACCCAGCTTTAAACAAAACTTAATATTGGGTTATTTCAACAATACACATTGAGGATCTTTTTAGGTTTAGAGTTTCATAAAATTAGATCATAAAACATGCATTACATTCCACTTGTAACAAGGTGGTTACATAAAAAAAAGTATTCACTCTTCTCATTGAATGAAACATATTTAAAATAGAACATGGATTCTTTCTTAAAAATTTCTCGACACTATCATCACATCATGTAATTTTCCCTTGAACTGTGAAAAACATTTCAAAAACATGGGAGGAGCAAAAAAAACATAGTAAGGGAAATAAAAATACGGAAAGAAAACCTTTTTCCATGTATACATAAGAATCATTGAAAACATACTTCACTCATAAAACAAAATCACTTTAATATACCTAATGAAATTATAAGATTTATAAATAACTCATCTAAATCATAAGATATAATGGTATCATGAGGCATTCATAACACTCTTACGTAGGGAGTAAACCTCATGTTTACGTTTGGAATACCCATCACAGTATATTCCCTAAATCGCTTCAGAGAAACCTTATCATTTAACCCATTTGTGTTACCCAAGGCAATGGAGTGCTATATCGGTCTCACCCACCCTTAGATTATCAGGGAACCACCCATCTTCATAAACAATACCCAAGAACCATAACATAATCGTACCAAATAAAACATTCATAAAGGAAAAATAGCATTTCCACATATCAATCACAAGATATCAATAGAAAACATTGATATAAAAACATTATCAAAACCATTTTAAATACCAAAATAAAATTAAAGTATGTATGGTATTTATTTTTCATTAAAGATAGTTATGGCTTGTAGAGGATGCCGAAACTCAAATAATGGTCACGGTGGCAGAGAAGTCATTGTCGCCGCATACGTAAGACAAAAACATTCATTTTTTATTTTAGTAAAATGCATCATATAAAAATATTCCTTTTGAATAAAAGTAAAATTAAAAGGGGTTTACACACTGTATAAAATGAAGTTGTGTATAAAACAAAATATGCCTCAATGGAAGGACATTGAGATGAAGTCTCTTACCTCGTGACTGACTTGACTCGATTGTTCATTAAAATATTGAATAATAAAGTTGAGTTAATTTATACTTTCTTATGAACCTTTTTCATGTTCATTATTCGTTTTATATCACCTATTACCATGTTATGAACACTATGTAATTATTTACGTTAATAATGGTCGTTTTGTCGATCATTGGTACATGAGTCAAAAATAAAATCCTTATAATTACAAGTTGTTCATGTGGTAAAATATAAATTATATCAAGAATTATATTCATGATTTATATATCATATATATCATATATATCATATATATCCAGTATATACATGCATTTATAATATTACATAACATTTGGAGGTAAGAAATGAAATGCACAGTTCATGGAGACGGTAAGTCGTACGTACGCATGAACGCTACTTTCATTTCTATTTCATATTTAATGGAATGAAATCATAATGATATAAAGGTAAATTTTAATTCCAGTATAATATCATATATATTATTATTTACTCCATCCTTTACATGTCCCACATATGTCATTAACGAATCAAATCACATTGAGGGGGCGGTAGTCCGCACTTCTTAAATGAAGATATTTTGTTTACCCATAATGGAAACAATAATGGTATGACATAAATGAAAAATACATAATCTTAAGGAAAACATAAAAATATTATATATCATATATATATATATTGACATCTTAATGGCCACCTTTGAAGGTGTTAAAATAATATTGAACAATCATCATTTCGTGAGGCAGTAATTCGCCATCCACAGAAACAGTATGTTCTTTAACCATTAGATGGTGGTGTAAGTATGTTTTTATAGATTAATTCTTATAAAAACATCCTAGTATATTTACTATAAAAGTTTTTTTATAAAATAAATTAATAAAAAGAGTTTAGGGGGTTGGAGAAGCATAAAAAACAAAATAACACAAGTGAAGACATTACCTTTAATTCGGCTAACTTTTCTTCGTTTGAACCAAAAGGGTTTCTTGAAGAGATTCATGCCTAAGGTGAGGTATCTATGATTAAGATAGGGATATTGGGAGCTTATTTTAGTAGTGTTTTGACGATCCAAAGGGCTTGAGATGTGTGAGAGATGGGTATGAAGTGGGGTCTCTTTATAAGGGAGAGGAGGGGCTCTTTTGGAAATCATGAAACAATTATTTTATTATAAAATAAAATACGGTTTTTAAAGCTCCAAAAATCCTCACAGATGAAGATAATGTGGTCCATGTTCGAAATAAAATCATCCAATAAGAATTGGACATGTGTGGATATTATTTTAAACATTATCTTCTTATTTATTTAAATCATTCATTAATGACGTAAACACTGCAACATCATTGTGTCATAAATAATTTTATTTTATTTTAAGGTATAAAAATTATTAAAAATTTACCATGATTTAGGAAATATTTTTATCTTTGTAATTAATATTTATATCCAAAAATATAACTTATATAATCCCATTTAATATTTGTTTTAGTAAAACAATGCATGTTTGTGACTTTTTTATTTTTACTATAAATAAAAGGTATTATTGTCATTATCCTACCCAAGTGGCTTTATGGGGTCCCAAAAATTGACCCATGGATTTTCATGGTCGGCCATGACCTATACAATAATTATAGGACATGTGTCAAGATATATTTATATTTTTATAATATCATTTTTATCTTAAATTACACAAAATACCTCTAATCGCGGTTAACAAAACTCAAAAGTTATTATTCACCCCAAAAATATTTTAATCCCTTTGAACCACATTTTACATAGTAATGATAACCATGTATATCGGATTTTTTAAATTCAATACACAGAAGCTGTATACTTTCATTTAAACGAAAAATCAGTTTGATTAACTACCACATAGTGGTTTCACTATTTATCAAAAATTAATGTTCTTCAAAAAAATAACAAATATTCACCATAAGATATATTTGATATTACGAATTAAAAAATGATGTCTATTCTGAAAAATTCAAAACATA
The DNA here is from genome assembly GCA_963277665.1 of Viscum album. Taxonomy (NCBI): domain Eukaryota; kingdom Viridiplantae; phylum Streptophyta; class Magnoliopsida; order Santalales; family Viscaceae; genus Viscum; species Viscum album. Next base: position 276,207,130 of record OY728120.1, read on the forward strand.
TAAGTTGAATTAATTAATTTTATAACTAATTCCCATTGTCAAAACAAATAGCGTTTTTTTAAGAAACAATATCTATCAAAAGTCTGACAATTGTTTATGTCCAATTTCAAATTGAATTTAATTCCAATTACCACCATTAGATAAAATAGTAAAAATATATTCTAATTTCACTTTAAACCCAATTACAAAGATAATATATCCTTATAAATAAATTTGATTAAAAGAGGTTTTGAATTAAAATACAACAGTTTTTACTATTCATTAAAAAATTAACATTATCAGAAAAATACAAAAAATTTAAACAAAGTAAATTTTGATGTCCCGATTCTAAAGAAGAATTTTATTTGGTCTAATATAATTTATAAGAGTGTACAAAAATATATTTAAAGAGGGTTCAACATCGAACATAGCAACCCCATTAAAGTAAAATTAATACTTAATTCAAAAAATATTAATAAATATGAAAATGTCTTATTCCTTATTTAACTGTGATGTTACATCCTTCACCCCTTTTGGGAATTTCTTCCTCACAATTTATTCACTTAAATAAATGGTTGTATTTATCCCTCATAGCATTTTCCTATTCCTGTGTTTCCTCTTCAATCATGTGGTTTTTCTACAAAACCTTTACTTGATGAATCTCCTTATTCCACAATACCTACTCCATGTGGTCAAGAATATGGACCAGTTGTTCCTCATAAGGTAGATTCTCTTCCAGCTGAACTACCTTTGAACACAAAACATGATATGAATCTATCATGTACTTTTTTAACATTTAAACATGAATGACATTGTGTACCTGAGATAAACTCGGAGGTAAAGCCGCTCGGTATGAAACTGATCCAACTCTCTCTAGAATTTCATATGGTCCAATGAACCTTGGACTCAGCTTTCCTTTCTTACGAAATCTCATCACACTTTTCTATGATGAAACTTTGAGAAAAACATGATCTCCTACCTCCAAGGAGAGATCCTTCCTCCTATTTTCTACATAACTCTTCTACCTGCTCTGAGTTGTTCTCATGTGTCTTTGTATCAACTGAACTTTTCCTACAAACTCTTCTACCAATTCTGATCCCATCAACTTCTTTTCACCTAATTCATGCCAAAAATCTGGAGTTCGACATCACTTCCCATATAATTCCTCAAATGGTGCCATCTGTATAATTGAATGAAAACTGTTATTATTAGAAAACTCAACCAAAGAAAGATGATGGTCCCAACTTCCCGGATAATCAATCGAAAAAGCACGTAGCATATCCTGCCAAGTATAAATCGTTCATTCTGACTTCCCATCTGATTGAGGATGAAAAGCTGTACGGAAATTTAATTCATTACGCAACGACTTCTGAAGGCCTTTCCAAAAGTTAGAATTAAACCTGGGATCATGATCAGATACAATGAAGAGGGTAATTCCATGTAACCAGACTATCTCTTTAAGATACAAAAAGGAAAGTTGATCTAGGGAAAAATTATCTCGTATAGAAATGAAATGAGCTGATTTAGTCAAGTGATCAATAATAACCCAGATTGCATTATTACCTCGAGATGTCTTCAGCAATCCCACAATGATATCCATGGATTGATTCTCCCATTTCCTCTTTGGCACTGGTAAAGGGTGATGCATCCCTTTCGGTAATTTTCACTCTGCTTTAAACTGTTGACAATTAAAACACATCACAGAAAAATGAGCAATATCTCTTTTCATTCTATCCCACCAGTAATACTACTGAATATATCTATAAATCTTTGTACTACCCGGATGAACTAAAAACGGAGAAATATGAGCTTCACATAACAAATCTCTCTTAAATTGTGAATCACAAGGCACACACAATCTTTTCCCAAATCTCAAAAAACAATCATTAACAATGTTGAATTCTAGCACCTTACCCTTCTGAACCAGCTCAACCTTTTTCTGCAACTCACTATCTTGCTTCTGTGCTTGCTAAATTCTATCTAATAGAGATGATTTCACTAATTCCTGAAACAAAACAGAAGAACATCCTGCACCAACAACTTCTATGACAAAGTTCATCAAATCCCTAACCAAAGGGTCACGTTCCAAATGTAACATGGTTAATGAAGCATTACTTTTTCGACTCAAAGCATTAGCCACTTTATTTTATTTTCTCAGATGGTAATGAATTGTACAATCATAAACATTGATTAATTCTAACCATCTCCTATATCTCATGTTCAATTCTTTCTGAGTGAATATATACTTTAAATTTTTGTGATCAGTATATATTTCAAACTTTACTACATACAAATGATACCTCCAAATTTTTAAAGATAAAACCACAGAAGCTAATTCCAAATCATGTGTAGGGTAATTTACCTCATGAGTTTTCAACTGACATGAAGCATAAGAAATTAACTAATCATTCTGCATTAGGACACAACCAATTTCTCTCAATGAAGCATCACTGTAGATAACAAACCCACCATTCCTGGAGGGTAGTGCCAAAACTGGAGCATTCATAAATCTTCTTTTCAATTTCTCAAAATAATCATCACATTCTTGTTTCCACAAAATCATAATACCCTTTCGAGTTAGATTATCCATTGGACTAGATAACCAGGAAAAACATTTAATAACCCTTCAGTAATAGCCTTCCAAACCAAGAAAACTACAAATCTCGGTTACATTTTTGGGTCTTAGCCATTCTTCAAAAACCGTTGTTTTCGTAGGATCAACAGTTCTTCCATCTTTAGAAACAATGTGACCAAGGAAAGAAATTTGTTGCAACCAAAACTCACCCTTGCTAAATTTCCCATACAATTTATTTTCTTTTAAGGTTTGAAAAGTAATCCTTAAATGACTTTCATTCTCCTCTTAAATTTTTGAAAACACCAAAATATCATCAATGAAAACAACCACAAAATTATCCATGAACTCATGGAAAATTCTATTCATATGGTCCATGAATACAGTAGGTGCATTGGTTAGCCGAAAAGGCATAAATACAAATTCATAATGGCCATATCTTGTACGAGACACAGTATTCGTAACATCTGCTTCCTTTACCTTCAACTGATTGTACCCCAATCCCAAGTCATTCTTTTAAAAATAATGAGTCCCCTGGAGCTGATCAAACAAATAATCGATACGAGTAAAAGGATATTTTTTATTAACAGTGGTGTTATTCAAGGATCTATAGTCAATGTGAAGTCTCATTGAACCATTTTTCTTTTTAACAAATAAGTCAGGAGCACCCCATGGTGATTTTCTAGGTCGAATGAAACCTTTTGTCTAATAAATCTTGAAATTTCTCCTTCAACTCTAAAAGTTCAATTTGATCCATTCGATAAGGGGTTTTGAAATTGGCTTCGCATCAGGAACTAAGTCAATTGTAAATTCATCTTTCTGATCTGGTATTATTCCAGGCACCTCATCAGGAAAAACATCATGATACTCATTTACCACGGGCACATCATTAATCTGAACGGTTACTTTGTTTTCAACAATATTTGAAAGGTAACATTAATTTTCATCATTTACAAATTTCTCAACCTCTTGATATGTTATCAATTTTAAGGGTTCACTTTTGTACACAAACTGAAAGTATTTCTTAAAAGAAACTTCTTTAGCTCTACAATTTATCTTAGCATGGTAAACAAAGAGCCAATCCATACCCAGGATAACATCAAACTCTACTGGAGGAAAAACAATATGGTTTGCAAGTAGGTTCTTTCCATATATATCGATAGGAAGATTCTTATAAATTATTTTTTGCCTCAACATTTCCCTTATGTGTTTTTACCAAAATTTTTGGAGTCATTTCTTGAGATGGAATTCCCAAATTACTAGAAAATTTTTCAAATATGAAAGAATGTGTAGAACCCGAATCAAACAACACATTAGCATAATCTGAAAAAACAAACAATGTATCTGATACAACTTAATTTGATGGCCCAGGATCTGCGGATGTAGTTGCAATGGATCTCACCACACATTTCTACTTGTAGTCTAACTGCATCCCATCACTTGAGCTCTTTGTCGAACACCCATTTTCATAATGACCCATCCCATTGCACTTGAAACAATTCACTAACTGTAAATCAAATTGGGTCTTACCATCACCCAGATATTTTCCAATGCAATCAGGAGCCTTATGTCTTATCTTACCACATTAGTAGCACTTTCCATTATTGAAAATACATTACCCAAAATGATTTTTACCACATGTATCACAAACAAAAAACATAGTTTTCTTACTATCAGATCTTTTTGTAGGATTATTCCTTTCTCCTTCCACATCTTTCTCTTCTTCTATTGGTTGTTATAGAACACTAAATCATCGTCAAACTCCATTTCCACCTTCTCAGCAAATCGAACAAGCTTTTCATAACTTTTGAACTGATGAGAAGCTAATTCTCTTCAATATATCAGCTTTAATCATCAGTAAAAACGATTGATTTAACTATCAAGGTCTCAGATAAAATTTGGATCATACCTTGCCATTCGAGTGAACTTTTCTTCATAAGCATCAACTGAGTCGTCCTCCTGCCTAAATTCCATGAATTGTTTTTCCATCCTATGTCAAATAGCCTTAAGAAAAAGTTTCTCAAGAAACATACATTTGAATTCATCCCACTCAAGAGCATCAATATCATCTGCATCACTGATTTTTTTAACCATCGACCACCACTGATCTGCTTCACCCTCCAAACGGTAAACAGCAAGACTAACCTTTTGATTGTCTGAACACCCCATGACATCGAAAATATAATCCATTGCATTAATCCACCCTTCAGCTAGTACAGGGATAAATGATCCTATGAATGATGGGGGATGTTGCCTCACGAAATGTTCCACCACTAACAAGTTCCTCTATGGTTGATCTGGATGATCTCATGCATAGATACCACCACCATTTATCGCTTGAGTCAACTGCGCCATTACTACAAAAAAACTGTTCAGTTCCAATTCCGACCATCTCAAGATGCTGATTATAAAGGTAATTTCCTTTTGTATGCCTTCCTAGCACTGCTTCCTTATTTTATCTTCGGAAAACCATTCTGAAAAAAACATTTCTTAGAAGAAGCAACATGGTAATCTTTAAATTCTATACCAATTTAATTTGACCAAAAAAATATTTTTTGATAATCATTTAATAGAATTATAACTCTTAATGTTATCTAAACTAACCTCTGATACCAAATATTAGGCCCCAGCCTTAAACATTAATTAACCTTGTGTTATTTCAAGAATACACATTGAGGATCTTTTCAGGTTTACAGTTTTAGAGAATTAGATCATAAAACATGCATTACATTCCACTTGTAATAAGGTTGTTACATACAAAACAATATTCACTCTTCCTATTAAAGGAAACATATTTAAAATAAAACATGGACTCATTCTTGACACGTCCTCGACACTATCATCACATCAGGTACATTTCCCATGACCTGTGAAAAACATATCAAAAACATGGGATGAGCATAAAAAACTCAGTAAGGGATATAAAAATACGGAAAGAAAACCATAGTCCATGTATACATTATAGTCATTGAAAACATACATCACTCATAAAACAAAATCACTATTACATACCTCATGAAATAATAAGATTTATAAATAACTAATATAAATCATAAGACATAATGGTAACTTGAGGCATTCATAACATTCTTACGTAGGGAGTAACCCTCATGGTTACATTTGGAATACCCATCACAGTATATTCCCTATATCTATTCAAGGATACTTCATAGTTTAAACCATTAGACTTACCCAATGCATTGGAGAGCTATATCGGTCTCACCCACCCTCAGTTTATCATGGAACCACTCGTCTTCATAAACAATTCCCAAGAACAATAACATAATCTTACCACATAAAACATGCATAAAGGAAACATTGCATTTCCACATTTCAATCACAAGATATCAATAAAAAAACATTGATAAAAAAACATTATCAAAACCATTTTCAGTACTAAAATAAATGAAAAGTAAAACATGGTATTTGTTTTTCATTAAAAAATAGTTATGGCTTGTAGAGGAAGCCGAAACTCAAATAATGGTCACGACGACGGAGAAGTCGGTGTCTCCGCATATGTAAGACAAAAAAATTATTTTTGTCATTTAGTAAAACACTTAGTATAACAAGATTTCTTTTCAATAAAAGTAAAAGTAAAAGTGGTTTATACACTGTATAAAATAAATATGTGTATACAACAAAATATGCCTCAACGGAAGGAGATAGAGATGAAGTCTCTTACCTCGTGTCTGACTTGACTCGATCTTTCTTTAATCTCCTGAATAATAAACTAGAGTTAATTTTTAATTTATTAAGAACAATTTTCCAGTTCATTATTCCTTTTATATCACTTATTACCATGTTATGAACACTGTGTAATTATTTAAGTAAATAATGGCCATTTTGTCGATCATTGGTACTTGAGTCAAAAATAAACTCCTTATAACTACAAGTTGTTCATGTGGTAAAATATCCATTATATCCAGAATTATATTCATGATGTAGATATTATATATATCATATATATCCAGTATATACATGAATTTATAATATTATATAACATTTAGAGGTAAGAAATGAAATGCACTGTTCATGGAGACGTTAAGCCGTACCTACGCATGAACGCTACTTTCATTTCTATTTTATATTTAATGGAATAAAATCATAATGATATAAAATTAAATTATAATTATAGTATAATATCATATATAATATTATTAACTCCATCCTTTAAACGTCCCACATATGGAATTAACGAATAAATTCATTTTGAGGGGGCGGTAGTCCGCACTTCCTAAAATGAAGATATCGCGTTTAACCGTAATGGAAACCATAAAGGTATTCGATAGATGAAAAATAAAGAAGAACATGGAAAATATAAACATAATATATATCTTATATAAATATAGTGACACCTTAATGGACACCTTTTATGGTGTTAACAAAATATTGAACAATCATCGTTTCGTGAGGCAGTAATTCACCATCCACAGATACAGTATGTTCTTTAACCATTAGATGGAGGTGTGTGTATGTGTAGATCGAATACTTCTTATAACAACATCCCACTATATTTACGATACTGGTTTTTTGACAAAATAAATGAATAAAAAGAGTATAGGGGGGTTGGAGAAGCATAAAAAATAAAAGAATTCTAGTGAAGACATTACCTTTAAATCGGGTAACTCTTATTCGTTTGAACCAAAAGGGTTTCTTGAAGAGATTTCTGCCTAATTTGAGGCTTCTAGGATGAATAGAGGTATATTGGGAGCTTATTTTAGTAGAGTTTTGACTAGACTATGGTCTTGAGATGTGTGAGAGATGGGTAAGAAGTGGGGTCATTTTAAAAGGGAGAGGAGGGGCTCCTTTGGAAATCTTGAAACTATTATTTTATTATAGAATGAAATTAAGATTTTAAAGCCCCAAAAATAATTATAGTGGATTATATGGTGGTACATGTTCTAAATAAAATCATCCAATAATAATTAGAAAAGTGTTGGATATTATTTTAAACATTATCTTCTTATTTATTTAAATCATTCATTAATGACGTAAACACTGCATCATCATTGTGTCATAAATAATTTTTTTTTGATGTCTAAAAATTATAAAATATTTACCATGATTTAGGAAATCATTTTAGATTTCTAATTAATATTTATAGTTAACAATATAACTAATATAACCCCATGTAATATTTTTTTAGTAAAACAATACATGTTTGTAAAATTTTTATTTTTTACTTTAAATAAAAGGTATTAATATCATTATCTTACCCAAGTGGCTCCACGACATCTTACAAATTGACCTATGGATTTTCTTGGTCATCCCTGACCTGTCCAATAAGGTTAGGACATGTGTCAAGATATTTTTATATTTTTATAATATCATTTTTATCTTAAATTACACTAATTAACTCTAATCGCGGTTAACAAAACTCAAAAGTTACTATTCACCAAAAAATATTTTAATCCCATGGATCCAAATTTTACTTAATAATGAAAACCATGTATGTAAAATTTTTAAAATTCAATACACAGAAGCAGTTAACATTCATTTAAACAAAAAATCAGTTTGTTTAACTACCACTTAGTGGTTTCACTATTCATCAAAAATTAAAGTTCGTCAGAAAAATACCAAAAATTCACCCTAAGAAATATTTGATATTCTGAATTCCAAAATGATGTATATTTTTCAAAATTTAAAACATATATGTTCAATGAATTAATTTTATAAATAATTCCCATTGTCAAAAAATAGCATGTTTTTAAGAAACAATATCTATCAAAAGACTGAAACCTGTTTATGTCCAATTTCAATGTGAAATTAAATCCAATGACCACCACTGGATTAAATGGTAAAAATATATTTTAATTTAACTTTAAAAACAATTAAAAAGATAATATATCCTTATAAATAATTTATATTAAAAGGGGTTTTGAATTAAAATACAATATTTTTCACTATTCATTAAAAAATGAACATTATCAGAAAAATACCAGAAATTTACACAAAGTAAAATTTGATGACCCGATTCTAAAGAAGAATTTTATTTGGTCAAATAGAATGTATATGAGTGACCAAAAATATATTTAATTAGGGTTCACCATTGAACATAACAACCCCATTAAAGTAAAATTAATAATTAATTCAAAAAAATATTAATAAATATGAAAATATCTTATAATTTATTTACCTGGGATGTTACGGTTTTCATCGATTCACCTGTATTAAATTTAATTTTGTGTACAGTAACTCCTGATATATAATATTATGAATATTTTTACACAAATAGTATTTTATTTTATATATTATTTTGTTTTTCTAAATGGTATTTTGAATGAGAATAAATCGTTTCCAATAGAAATATCGATTCAATGTTTTTAAAAACATTATACAATCATTTCTTATATGATAATTATATAATTAAAATAGTTTTCCATTCTAAAAATAAATAATTTTTAATGTTATTTTAAATTATCATTAACCTTCTTTTCAAAAGTATTAAAAATCAAATTTCATAATGTTTTTCTATGTTTCCTATAAGGGCCCAACCATAATTTCCAAGAGCCAGTTCCTTATTTTATTACATTGGAATATAAAAAAGGAATATGAATCATAAATTACTGAGTGATTTAGAAGTATTGGAAACAAGAAACATACATATATTCAACATTGCGACTTGAAATGAAAAAAAACATAGAACATTTTTCAACCAGATCTATTTCTCATTAATTATTTCAACATGTCATTTATAATAAAATTCTTCCTATCTTGAGAAAATGAAACACAATAAAGGGGTGATCACCAAAGATTAGTATTTTTAAGAAATACTGCAGTGGAAAACATAAACATTATTCTTGGTGAATAATTAAAAACACATTCCTTTACACATAATAATGTTTTACACATTATAGAATGAATGTGAGCTGTGTAAATAAAGCTCTAATAAGTCATAATCATATGTATTCTACTACTCAAATAAAAAACTGAACTATCAGTACTATTTTTATAATAGTTTGTCTCGTGAGACCTACCAATGCACCGAGGGGATGTAGTGGGATCCACCCAACACTTACTTTGTCCAATTCATTTTTCATATGAACATGTATAAACGTAAAAAACACATAAATTCATATTGAAACTAATATATAAAATGTAAATAACATTCCATGAATATTAAGCACATACACCAACTATTCGTTGTAAATTGGGGCATGGTTTTAAGATAGCACATACATATTCAAAACATATGTGATGAAATCATAAAAAATTAACAATATTTAATCATTTTAATAAATAATATCATTTAAATTTGTGGGAATACTGTATTAAAATAACTCAGTAATTCTTTTTATACAAACCCTTTTACGCAGAAAAAAAAAAGATTTCTTTTGGAAAAGTCGTTGTATAAAACCAGAAATATTTTATCATAGTATATTAATAATAAAATGATTATTTTCTGAAAAATAATTATTTCTATAAACATATTATAGTATTTTCTAGAATTTAGCTTATAATTTGAGAAATTTCGTTTAATAAGTCTTGTATTTTGGAAAGAAATATGTAAGATCATTTTAAAATGTGTACCTCCTCATTAAATAAAGATGGATTCAGGTTGGTAAACATATATAGTGAATTAAAATAGAATTTATGAGGAGTAAATAATAATACATATGATTTTTTTGGAGGTATGTAGACAATAAATGTAACTAGAATGAAAATGCCGGTTCAGGTGAAAAACCATTACCTTATGTAGGAACGTATTCCCCTCTTGAAATTAAGGTCCTAGAATGTGAAATTATAATTATTAATAACATAATTAAAAACCTATTATTCATTTATTTATTTTATCACAATTTCTTAAGATCATTATGTCCTTATTTATTAGTTATAAGATATAATTTTGTTGTTCCGGGGTGTTTGTTATCATGATTTTCCTATTCGGTTTACTAGTTTTTATATAATGAAGTTCATGGGGAATTAATGTAAATATCCTAAATTTAAATTAAATATTATCTATTAATATTAATAACTATTAATGATCATTTATATAATTTTGTTACATATATAGTGGTTGAATCATTAGAAGATATATTAATGACAACCACTTCTATTATTATAGTGTTATTTGATTATTAGGAACCATTTTGGTCTTTTGATTAAAAATTATGAACATATACTGGTTCATTAATATTTAATAGATTATATTAATTATATTATAGTATATTAAAACAATAAAAATCATTTCATGACTAGTATGGAAGGGGAAATTGATGAATGAAACATCGTCATCCATGAAGGTTGTAAATTGCAACCTCACGGATGATGATTTCAATTATAAAATAAAATAGAGAGATTATGAATATTGATAATGGTTCTTCCATTAAAATGACAATATTCCCATATATATATGATACTAGATTAAACATGGTCATTTGGGCAGAGGAGGTTAGTATAGAATAAGAATATAAGGTGGATTGAAATTAAATTAAATTAAAAGAAAAAACAGTTTACCTTTTGTAATATCCTCCAAGAGCACCTTGTTAACAGATTGGTTTTTGGCCTTTTGGAAATACCAAGAGCTTATTGGTCGTGGGGAGTGACTAGGGACGGGTAATTGGGAAGAAATTTGGGGATATTCAAGACATATATGTGTGTATAGAAGAGGAAGTGAGTGGGTTTTTATAGTGGGGGAGAGAAGTGAATATTGAATTTTTTATTAATTATTTTATTATTACCCTCATGAAAAGAATTAGTGTGGTTTCATGTTACCACTAATAGTAATAAGTGAATTTTAGTTCGATCGATGTTGACATAAATCACTAATTAAGTCATAAATAGTGTATTTAACTGTTAATTTTCATATACTATATTTTACTGTATATCAGAATTCTTCAAAAATTCAAAAACATCAGTAATATCTCAAAACATCACCCTAAACAATTTTAGATGCATAGAATTATAAAATGATCTCGATTTTTGGAAAATAATATTATAATTATTATTAATTTAATTTTTAAATAAAATCATATTAAATTCAAAAAATAACCATTTTAAAGGTAAAATTATTGTTATATCACTTTGAAAATTTAATTAAGATTGTATTATCATATTACCATATTAAAATAAAATAATGATATTATTTAGAATTCATAAGTTTCATATTAATATTAATGTTACAATTAATAAGGGTATGTTACTATTCAACAAAAATCACATTGGTTCTATCAGACTCCAAAAGAATTACTTATCACAACTATAGATGACCATTTTTCAAAATTCAAATCAAAATAGAGGTAATGTTTTGTTTGACGACTTGATTATAAAATTTATTTTTTTGTAGAAACTCATTGTTTCATGAATTCAATATTTTTTTCATGACATTGGGGTGTTACATTCTTCCCTCCTTACAAAAATTTTTTCCATGAAAGAAATAGAATGTTACCTCAAAAACAGATATGGGCAGGACTTCAACATTATCTCCTCAGGCACCCATGTTGCCTCTTTAGTTTTATGATTTCTCCAAATTAATATTTACTAGAAAAGTCATCTGATTTCTCAACACTTGTTCCACCATGTTTAGAATCTAGATAGGCTCTTCATATTAATACATATCATGATCGAACTGTATACCTTCAGAACTGAGGACATGAGCTGGGTCTGGCATATACATTCATAGAAATGTGACCTGGAACACATTGTGTACTTTTTATAGGCTAGGAGGCATTTCCAAACGATATTAAATAGATCCAAATATCTCTAAATATTCAAAATGTCCTATATACATAGGGATAAATTTCCCTATCATTCAAAATCTTATAACACCCTTCCATGGGGATACTTTCAAGGAAACATTATCACCCACTTGAACTTTTAGATCATTCCTTTGATTATCGGCATAGCTATTTTTTATGCATTGTGATTTTTTGATATGGCCTTTAATAGTATTTACCTTTAATTTTGTTTCCTCCACTAGCTTTGGACCCAGAAGCCTCCTTTCCCCAACATCATCCCAAAAAGTTGGTTTACGACATGTCTTTTTGTACAATTCATCATATGGTTCCATTTGAATAGTTTAATGGAAACTATAATTGCCGAGATACACCAATAAAGGAATGTATTTATACCACATACCCTTGGAAGTCATTTTAACATGATATCAACATATCCTCTATGGTTTGGATCATCCTCTCTGAATTGTCATTCGATTATGGGTGGTAAGCAGTTTTCAATCGAAGATATGTATCCATTGCATTCATAAGACTTTTCTTGAATTTCGACATAAATCACAGGTCACAATCAGACACAATTGATTGAGGTTCTCCATGAAGTCTCACAACATCATTGATATAGAGTCTTGCAAGGATCCATAGTGGAAAATCCACCCTTATATTGAAATAATGTTAATATTTCATAAGTCAATCCACAATTACCCATATCTCATAATTATTCCGGGGATTTTTGGGTAATCCAGTTACAAAATCCATGGTTACATCATCACATTTCCATGTAGTAATTGGTAGGGTTTTCCTGACTCCTATTGGATGTTTCATTTCCGCCTTCACTTGTTGATAGACTAAACATCATGATACATAATCTGCAATTTTCCTCATCATGTTATCCCACCAAAAATGTTCCTTTAAATCTATATACATCATAGTCCTACTTGGATAAATTGAGAAATTTGAACTGTTTGTATCAACCAATTACTCCCATATAATTCATTTTTCCTATGAGTCTTTAAAAGAGTGTGCTAGAAATTTAAATGATATTCATTTCCTTAAGAGTATACCACAATATCATTAATAAGCACCACCACAAAATCCTCAAGATATTCCTTGAAAAAAAAATATTCATTAGTTCCATGAAAATAGATGGTACATTAGTTAGCCCAAAAGGCATTACAATAAACTCATAATTCCTATACCTACTTTGAAATACTAATTTATTAACGTATTCCTTCCTCAAAAGAAATTGATGATATACATATTGAAGATCATCTTCAAAAAATATTGGGCTCCAAAAATTTGATCAAATAATTCATCAATGCGAGGTATGGGATAATTGTTCTTTATTTTCACTACATTGATCTCCCTATAGTCAATCCGCAATCTCATAGATCCATAATTCTTCTTAAAGAAAAGAATAGGGGCTCCCCATGGAGAAATGACATGGAGAGTAAATACTGTAGCACTCAATTCCTCTAGTTGTTTCTTAATTTACACTAATTCTAATGTGGCCATTATATAAGGGGTATTTGTTATGGGCATTGAACTAGGAATTGAGTAAATTTAAAACTCAATTTCCTACTCTGGATTATGTCTAGTGAAATCATCTGGAAATGACATCAATATATTCCTGCACAATATGTTCATCATCTATTTGAATATTATTTTCCTCACACATAATTATGGAATTACCTTTCCCCATAATAATTAAACTAAGAATAAATACTAGGGATGGATCTTGATAAGAATCAGAGGGTGGGGTTTCTTCTCTAAATATAAGGGATTTTACATCATCCTCAAAAATTGTAACCTCCTTCCTCCTGCAATAAATTTTTACATCATGGTTGAAAAGCCAATACATTCCAAGGATTATATCAAATTTATTCATGCGTATACAAATAAATTCCGTAGTTAATGTATATTTATATGCTATAATGGGGACTATCTGACACAAATTTATTACAATGATACTTATCATAGAAGTTTTGACTGAAAATTACCTTATTAAATTAAATTTGAAATATATTTTTTTCTTTGAAAACAAGGTCGACATGAAAGAATGCAATGATCGATATAAAAAGTCATTGGCTATGTTTGATTAAATGATTGAAGTACCTTCCACCACATAGTTCGGAACTTTTACCTCCGCAGTTTTGACCTCATAATCTTATCCTTACTCCCTTGGTCTTCTTTAGGGAATGTTTCCCTGACTCTTAGGATATTCCTGTTTATAATGTACCATCCTCATATAATTGTAACATTGACCATTGGTAGATTCTTTTTTCCCATTAAAATCTCGATATTGGTTGTATTTTTACCCAAACATGTTACAAACTCCCATTCCCTTTTGGTAAGTGCCAGGGTGGTTCTTCCCACAATTATTATAGGAAAGATGTTCACATATTACCTTCTTCACCATTTCTATATTTCCTTTTCCAGTGTTTTCATTATCCCTCTTAATCTCTTGTTTTTCATTAATGTCATTATAATTATAAAATTCAATTGTTACCTTGATAGAACATGAGAATATATATTCATTTAATGAGAAATTTTTTGAGACTAGATCCCTTCAGATGAATGGTTTTAAACCATCAAAGAATCGATCCATTTTTTCCCATGGATTATGTATGTAGTCCGTAGCATGCCTTTCTAGCCTTTTAAAGTTGGCTATATACATGGAAAATTTTCATCCTCCTTCTACCTCAGATTCAAGAATTGTCATTCCATATCTGATAACTGTTCACGAGGAAAATAAATCTCTAGGAATATTTCCTTAAATTCTCACAATTGCATCTCTTCAATCTCTTCATCCTCCTTTGTGTTTTGGATTAACGACCACCGCTGATAAGAATCTATTGATAGAAGATACACTACCATGACAACCATATCTCTTTCATTATATCCCGAAGAAAGGAATATCATCTCTATGGAACATATCCATTGTTTAGCTACAAATGGGATTGTAATCCCATTCAATTATTGCGGTTGTTGTTGCATGAATCGATCTAACATAGCTCCACCATGTGGTGGATACAGATGCTACATACGATTAAGGTTATTTTTCATAACCTGAGTAAGATTCCCCAGTATAGTTATAATCTTCTCTTCACTAGTCGTAGTGCCGGGGAAAACATCAATATCTTATATCGGAGGTAATTCCCTACATGTGATACATGTGTTCATATGGTTTCCATTTCTTTCACTAGGTTCCATTTATAAATAATGGCCTACAATTGATTAGGTTTTGAAACCTAATGTATAGTCACAATGTTGAAAAATACATTGCACAATGGGAAATTTTATACGTAGCTAATATCTTAATCATAAACAAGATTTCATTGATGAGAAATTTATATTTAAATCCTTCAAATTTTTTTGTAATGATAATTTGAATTATCATAAGAATGCCCACTGGGATTGTCAAACCAAGTGTGTAGTAAGGATCATTATCATGTACCAGGCTACCCCAAGTCAAACCTGAAACTCCTTGTGTGAGTTTTCACTCGTATGTATATTTGTTCCAGAACCACATCCACTTGTGGTATCTTGAAATGGATGTGTCTTCTTGAAATATTCACATAATATACTGCTTACCAAAATACCAAGATTTATGACAGACACTTATCATGAGGTGTAGAAATAACAATTAAATCCCCCTAAGGGTATAGTATCAATGGTAACCAGAATATCATTCTCTAAGGATCCATGTTTTAATCTTCATGTCACATATAAAATAACATGTTTGAATGATTTAAGAAATAAACTGGTTTTATTAAGAATGGGTTTTAATTAAATATGGGACAAAAGTGATTGGATTTATGTTGGGATTTCCCATTTTTGATAACATTTTAATTTTGATGAAAATATCAATCCTTAGGTTTTAGAAAAAAGTATTAAATGAATTGAATAACAATATTTCTTCGTTAAAAATTTTATTTAATTATTTATCAAAGTGTATAAATATTAATGAACTTATATTAATTACTCTCGATAAACTAAATCAGGTATTGATTTTCCATAAATAATTAAATTAATCTATCTTATTTTCCCCATGAGATTTAGGAATCACCAAATCACTACGTTAGTTGATTTTATTCAAAGATTAACTAATCAGTGTAAAAATGAATAGATCATGAAAGGGTATAATAATAATTAAATAAAAGAAAATAAATATTTATGAATGAATTAAAATAAAATTGTATTTAATTTAAATTCATTAATAAATTAAATTAAATACCATTCATTTAATATAAATTAGTTCCATTGAAAAAAACTTGTAAGTCTCAGACATCAGAAAATGGGGTCCCCCTTTCCTTCAACCAATAACAAATGATTCGACCCATCCATGAAAGATGGGGTCATAGAATTCAAATAAATTATAATCATGAAGGATGTAATTATGAATTTATAATAAGTAGGTGGGTGTTATACTTCTATTGGATGCTTTGTGCTGGATGTAATAGGATGTGAAGGAATGATTTGAGATGTAGGTACTACTCTCATTTAATAGGATTATTTTTTCCTCCACATGTTGTAACATTTTGACCCATTAATTGGACAATTCACACTTGTAAAAATTCATTAATACTATGAAGAAATGTCTTTACAATAAACCTCTACATTTTTTATCATTTGGACACCAGATGTATGAGTTATTATTTTTTATTTGAGGATTATTTTTCTAGAATAAGATTCCCGAAAGCTTACTCCAAAAGTGTAACATCCAATGGTATTCTTAATGAAATCAATACTCCCTAATTTTTTTTTACATTCTCTAAAATGTTTCATCATTATATCCCAGGTAGAATCACCATCCTTTATGTTTTGTAAGTGTATGTGTTGTTCTGTTACGGTGGTGGGGTCTATGTTGTCCACACAGAAAAATCATAAAATTCACTAATTTTTAAGGCCTCTAGATGGATGAATCAGACTGTAGCCCAGAAGATAAATATGGGGGAAATAAAATAGAGATTCTAAAAAATGAATCACTCAATGTGTAATAATATTTTTAGGAAATTACCAAATTTCCCTTGATGTAAAAAATCAATTAAAATTTAAAAATTAAGAACATTAAAACATTTAGACCATTTTCATTCTAAAATTAAATTTACCCATTATTTTTATCAAACAATTAAATACATGGGTGTAATAATTTAAAACTATTAAAAATTCTCCTTATTTGATTAAAAATATGCACATAAATTTTCTCGTCCATATACACCCAAAATTAAACTATGATTGTACTAAAGCAAATAATCTCAACATTATAATTAAAGGACAAAAATGTTTCCAATATTCAAATTCCGATGAAATAAATTCAACAAAAATTCAATGTGTAATCAAAAATTCAAATATATGAATTAAATATGTATTTAATTTCCCATTTGACAAAGAAACAAATAATTAAATTATTTTTCATTTCCCCTTTGATAATTGATGGATCTTCTACTTTCATTCATTCAAGATCATTGATTCATTAAAACATGCCAAGTCATGCTTTAACTCACTTTTGATTATTTTCTATCATCAATAGTGATACAATTCAGGTAGATTTATGAATATATGTTGAAAAAATTATCCTTATCCATATGTTTGTAAATGAACTACATTCACCAATTTGTAATGACAAAAGACACATAAAATCTTGAGGAATTTCAACAACAGTTCAAATAACTCTGAGGCTTAATGTTTTTAGGATTTGATGATTTACAAATTAAGGCTACTAGGGGAGTCTTATCTCTTATGTACAATTCATGATATCAAAAACCGTAATTAAATTCTCCCCTTCAACGTAGAAATACCCACTTCCCAAAAACACAATGATAGGTAATGATCAAATTATTCATAATGAATTATTTGTGCACCCTCTTCATTTTTTTTACTTTTATAATTTTTTTATTTTTTAGAATGTTATTATTAGAAAAAGCCTCACATCCATAAACTAATCACATATGATCATAATATCATCAGTCTGGAAAATAGTGATTTTTTGGTACTTTAAAATCACAACCCATTTTTCATTTTCTTTTTTTGAGCTTTTTTTTTTCATTTTTTAATTAAAGAGGGTAAAAATATATTATAATCAATGATTACCCAACCTTTTACAATTCCTACAATAATACCCCCACACTTATTCACTACAATATGTATCATCCTTTCTACCATGACTACCTTTACCCCCACACTTCAACATTAAAATATCATGCATATACCAAGATTAGTGTAGGAATTTATAAAAATGGCTTGAACATGTATCATACCAATAAAGGCCAGTCATGTTATCTATGGGATAAAGGAATTATTGATGTAGATGTTCTATTTTAAATAAATGTATCTTTTCAAAGGATTGCTTAATCATTTTTATGCATAGCCATAGCTTTGACAAATTTCAATAAATGTTTTGGTCAATTACAGGTCCTAATATCACTAAAGGAAAATTCTCAAGAAAAATAAGTAGTAAATGGTCTAGAAATCCTTTCAAGAATGAGACATATCACTTAGGTAAATCACTCAAGACATGATTAAAAATAATAAATAAATTCACAAGAATTTTAAAAATTCAAAGAATGAATGATGGTTAGGATATTTCATTTATATGAATCCATAATTCCAACTAATCAAGGATAATAATTTCAATATCTATGCATCATAATTAAAATATTCAATCTCCATTTAAATCATTTAATTATATTGACATTGAAATCAATAACATGACATCACCAGATTCTTAAGAATCTCATGTCTCCTAGATAAGTAAAATATGGCATAAAATCATGTGTGGGAATGAGATTTCATCTTTAAAGCACAAAAAATAATCTTGACAAAGATTGAAGGGAGTTTAAATGATATACCAAAAAATGAACTCCATTTTGATATAAATAATTCGGTCTTATTCCTCTTCTTCATCGGTCTTCCTTGTGGTTTCCTTCTATGATGGTTCCTAAAAACTATAAACACTCATAAATGAGTAAGAACCATTTAATTATAACTCAAATGGGTGATCTAATAGTTAAATGAGTCCTAAATCTAAAAAATATATGAAACTAGGGTTGAATCATGGAAGGGACTTTGTTTAATGTCGTCATCTCAACCATACCTCATGAAAAGAAATCATTAGATCAGTTAGAGAAGATTGACCTCCTCCACCGGTTCTTGAGGTAAAATTATGAAGATATTTTTTACCCTTTTAACATTTATAGTTAATGGGTTTCCTCATTTTTCTAGACCTGAATGGAACCCAAAAGGTATACATTAGTAACAAATGAAGTACCATCCCAAATAGAATGCATAATACCTAGAATTATCTTCAATCTAGAATTGCATAGTAGAATTTGTTCTCCAGGTTGAAAGATATTTGGTTGGATTTGTTTAGTTCCACCCTGTTTCTTCCTTTTTAAATCCTTGAATTTCCAAAATATTCTATTCTATTTTCTTCTAACTCTTGTACCTATAGTTTTTTCTCTTTCCCAAAATTCTTCAAATCCGTGGATTGATCTCATAAAGGAAAAACATGAAGAATACCTAGGACATAATTGGTATTATGAACTATATCATGGGAGATTGCAAAGAGGGGATAATTGTTTGACAGGTTTCCTTTTGAGTCATGGACACTGAGGTTAACATTTCTTCCTCCAAGATCCATGTTCAAGGTTCCATCATGCACATTTATGACTGTCTTCTCCAATTTTAGGAATTGAATTCACAAAAATATTAGCGAGTGTGTTGGTTAATTTTCTTCATTCATGGCGAATATGTAAAAGTATGCTGAAAAAATAAATCTCTTACACTTGATTGAACATGTTCCATAACTCAAGACAGTTAAACAAGGGATCCATTTAAGAATTAGATTAACACTCTTTTTGGATTTAGTGTGCCTATTATCAAAGAAGATAAGACAGAATTATATATCATATTTATGGATTCACTAACATCACAAAAAGAATCTGAAAAATTTAATGTTCCAATTTTCCCTGGAATAAATAATATCCTTGGATCGTGATAATTTTTCGGTAAATATAGGGTGGAAGTGGATTATACACTCTTTCGAGAACTGATTTTTTTCATCCACATCACAATCATTTTTCTTGGTGAATATTTCCTTCAGAAAAATTTCATATTTGGGTATTTTTCCGATTTCATCCAGTAAGGAAATGTTGATTTCAACTTTTTAAAAGGTTTCATGGATCTACCTTTGGTGTTTTTCTTCTTCCTCCATTGATGGTCAAGTCAGTGCAAAAGGGAATGATACCTTGATTCCACTTATCTCTATTTGTTTCTTTTGAATTTAAAGTTTTCCCTTCTTTTTGGGGTGGATGATATTATATGTATGTTTTTGTTTATAATCATCCATAATACTTGGCTCAAGTGGTGGAGGATCTCTATCACTTTGAGTCATGATTGCACATACATTCTCCATTGGGTGTCTGATAGTTTGGGTCTGGATATTACCTTAATTCCTGGTCACATGTTCCATAAGGCTATCAAAAATTTTGTACTAACTTTCCACGGTCTTATTAAGCTCTTCAATCTCTGTTTCTTAGTAGTACTTCTCAAAACTAGTTTAAGGCTGTTCAAAATTCCATCATTGGAAATTTGGTGGTTGAAATGTTTTTGTGGTGGGTAGGGCTTCTTATATGGATTCTAATTATAAAATTGTTGTGGAAATGGTGGCATGGCCTAATTGTATTTCCTCCGTATACTTGTTGGGTCTGAACATCTATCCATTGATGATTTTGTGGGAATTACTTTGTTGTAATGTTGTTGCACAACTTTATGTATCCTGTGTCTCAGCATATTTATATGTGTAAAGATTTGGTGATGAACATAACCGACATACATGAGGTAGATATGGTTGTTCATTCCCCATCTTGATGTCCATTATCCTCACAGGGCTTGTTTGTTCATGAATTTGGGTTTTATGAAGAGGTGATGAGTCATATGTTATTACATCTTGTATCCCTCATGTACCGGTGCTTCTTGCCCCAAATTATTTTGAATTCTGAGTGATCATCCCAATAAGTGTTCACCCTTCTACAGGTAATTTTTCAATCCACGATCCTATGGAGAATAAATCCAAAAGGTTCATATCACTATCCAATAGTCCTTAGTAGAAGGATACATGGTATTTGTACTTCTCTATTTCTTGGTGTTGTTACCTTACATTAAATTCTTGAATCGTTCCCAATACATGTAAAGAGTCTCACATGTATCTTGTCAAATGGTTTATACCTCTTTACTAATTTTTTACACTAGTAGGTTGGGAATATACTTTACATGATACATTGTTAGAGAACATCCCAGTATTGTATTTCATCATGTTGTAAGGTATAAAACCACTCACTAGATGCTCCATTAAGAAAAAAAGGGAATTATTTCATCTTCATTTGCTCCTCATCTACTTCTCTTGGTAATAATCTTGAACACAAGTGGATAAATTCTCAAATTTTCCAATTAGTGTCCTCACCTACAAGGACATGAAATTTTGGTATCATGAGAATCAAGCATACATGTAACTCAAAAACATTTGGTTATTCAGGCATGTTTAACCGATTCTTTTGGTTAGTGATTTTTAGGGAAAAAAGACCCCTCAATGTTTTTGTTGGGTTTTTTTCAATTATTGGTGCTTCTGACTGGACACCTGAGTCTTCTAAAATTATTTCTGCAAAATTGTTTTCAATATTGCTATTCCTAAGCCTAAAAAATAATGTTCATTCTATCTCAGGGAAGAAATCATATATTTCCTCGTTAGAGGTCATGGTCAAGTAGATTTCTACTTGTTCCTCGACAATAGTGCAAGTTTTGACACACACTTATCATAACATGTGTAAAAAACAATTTAATCCCACTTAGGGTTTAGTATAAATGGTAACCATAATTTCTTTCTCCTAGTATAAGTGTTTTAATATGGGCATCCCTTAAAAAATAATATGTTTTAATGTTTTAAGAAAGAAAGATGATTTCACAAGAAGGTTAACGAATTTAATATGAGAGAGAAATGATTGGGTTTAGGATGGGTTTTCCCATTTGTGATATCATCATATTTTTTTTATGAAAATAATAATCCTTTTGTTTAGAGAAAATAATTGAATGAATTGAAAAAAATTTGTTTCTTCGTTTCCCCTTTGATTTAATTATTTATCAAAGTGTAGAAATCTTAATGTACTAATATAAATTAATCATGAAATGAAAAATGTGGTATTTATTTTATATAAATAATTAAATTAATAAATATGTGCAGAGACCCAAAGCATGATGTACATGGACATTACATTACTTTTGCGGAATACTTAATACATAACAAAAACAGACAAACAAGGACTGTAATAGTTTAGTGTCTTTGGAAACTTAGAATATAATCTTCTAATCGTAGTGAAATATTTTCAACATCTCCCACAAAGATCTTCCCTATTTTCTTCTTACCTAAAACCATTCATTAAATCCTGGATAAAAGAAAAAATATAATGGGTTAGCTCAAATGCTCAGTAAGGGTAAGCATGGAGAAAATAAAACAAATAATATACATTTGAACATAAAAATTGAACATAATGTTTAAACATCAAAATCTTGAGCAAAGCCATAAAACATGGTAGTAGGTATGGCATAGATCATAATGATCATCAATCATGATAAAATAGCTTGGTAATAAAGCATGTAATTGTGTAAAACCATTAATAACATGATATGATTTCCATAGTAGCCAAGGCATTGCTTCCAAGACCATCGTTGTGGACAAAGTCCCTTTCTGAATCGAGTTCACTCCCTGTTTCGATCCTATAACACAGAACCAGATTAACTTACCTTTCTGTCCATTTCAATATCAGGTGATATAAATCTTTTCCCAATGCATTAGAGGGAGATATAGGTCTCACCCATCTAATAATAAAATCATTCTTATGTGTTCCACAACATAAACATAAATCATTCATCGTAACCCAAAGAATAAAATGGGTTTCATAAAAATCATCCCATCATAACATTATCCATATAAAACAAATGGTTGTCATTTCATCATGAAAAATGTGAAACCATTTAAATAATAGATAAATTATACATGAAACATAATCATACTTAATAATTTCATCTAAGATGGAAAATAGTTTTGACAAAACACTTGAAATGAATTCTTGAGGAAAATATACATTCTTCTTTAAATCATTTTATTTTCCCAAAATGCCATGAAATTTTAGAAGAAAAGTATTTTGTTGAAAATAATCATGAAATCCGATGGAGGAAGCTTCATGAAAATAAGTATTTATGAAACTATAAAAATTTGTACATATCATATAATTTAAAAAAACATTCTTCTCAAACTTTTTCCGAAAAAGTCAAAAAAGTACCTTGTAACGTAATCAAATGAACGATTCCTTACATACTATGAATTAAAAGTCAAAAATTGGAAAAAGAACATTAAAAATACATGAAACTATTTTTAGAAATCAGGGACATTGATGATAAATATAACCCCAGTAAATACTTACGAATAAACAATCTCGGATAAAAACGATATTAGAAAAGTTATACCTTGCCTTAGGTCCGATATGCTTCATACGTATCCAAAAATCCTGTATAATGATTTCAATAATTTCATTTACTTATTAAATAATCATACGCATTGTTATGATATCATATACGGTTCACTAATGACTTTATCTTAACCGTTATTTAATAAATTCCATGTTAAAGAAGCGTTTTGTGCAAAATCGTTTTATTTATCGTACGTGTTTGGACTTGTTGTTATTGATATTATTATTACTTATATCATGATTTAATTACATTCAGAATGTAAATCATGATTTATATATCATATATATTCATTATATATATATAATAGTTAGATAAATGAAATGAAATACACCTTTCATGGAGACGGTAGGTCATACGTACGCATGAACGCTGTTTTCCATTCCTTGTTGACTTGAATGGAAGTAAGTAGATGACATATATATATATATATAAATAAATCCAATATCTTTATAATTTCATATATTTCATAATTATTCATTATGTATACTTTTTAATCATTCTTTGGTGGTTAACATGGAGATTGAATCTCATCGCGTTGTGGAGACGGTAATCCGTACGTACGCATGAACGATGATATCATTCCCATAATTATTGAATTGAATTGGAGTGGATGGTATAATATCTCATAATCAGAATGATGTTATAATATATATATATATTTATTCTTTACACCATTATACCCATCCATGTAAGGTGGTGGTGGAAAAACAGATTACAGCACGGCTTGGAGACGATATTCCGTATGTACGAACGCGTGATGATTTCATTTTTTGTAGGATGGATAGAAGGTGAAATGGGGTTGTTTCATATTTATAAAAACATATCAGTATATTACTGATACTTATGTTATTACTTTATAATGAAAAAACTAAAGAAGAAGAAGTTGGAGAAGAAACAAACATTAAAGAATCGGTAGAAGAGATTACCTCTTCTTTGACTCACCTCTTTTAAGCTTCCTCTTAAGGAACTAGAGATGACTTTTTGAGGAGACCAGAACCTCTATAATGTTTTTAGGTAAGTTTATAATGGAAATGTTCTGGGTTTGGACACACTTTATGGTTCAAAATTATGTAAAGAGGAGAGGGATGATGTTCCCTTTTATATGGGAGGAGAGGGGCACCTTAGAAAAAACATAAAATATAATTTTATAATAAAGTCATATTAAGTTTATAATAGCTCCAAATTGATTTATTTAGAAGCTAAAGTTGGTATGGGCCTAAATCCTCTCCAAAAATATGTTTTAGAAAAATTTAGTTTAATATTTTAAACTTATCATTTAGATTTAACTCTAAGTTAAATTATTTTACTTTTACCGTGTCTTCTTGTTTTCTTAAACTATATGGTTAGTAAACATAATATAACAAGCCAAAAGATCCCCAAGAAGATAATTATTAATATATATATCCATATAAAAATCATTGGGCTGAACCTTGGATTTTTAGGAATATAATAACAATTAATAATTTAATATTTTTTTTAAAAACTATTTTATGTCAATTATGACATTATTTGGTAATTTATTTTTGTGAAAATCATAGCAGCATTATTAATTCGAAAAAGGTTAATTAAATCAATATTAACATGTCATATTAACCTAAAAAATTATTGGAAATTATAAAAAGTCTCAAATTACATTTATTTGGGTATTTATAACATAAATTATGTTAATATTTCATTAATAATGTAATTAATGCATCATCTTTGTGCCATAAATAAATTGAACTATTTAATGTCTAAAAATTGTAAATAAAATATAATTATGTAGTAAATATTTTTATCTTTCTATGAAATATTTATAGTCTAATTTATCTTATGTATAACCCTATATTAAAAATGTTTTAGTCATTAAACGTTGATTTTAACTATTTTAATTCTTATTAAATAAAATAATAATAAATTTACTAATCTAATCCATGTGGACCTAAAAGGTAATATTTTATTCATAAGGTTTTTTTGGGACGAATTACACTTGTCCAATATAATTAGGATATGTGTTA
Source organism: Viscum album (assembly GCA_963277665.1). Taxonomy (NCBI): domain Eukaryota; kingdom Viridiplantae; phylum Streptophyta; class Magnoliopsida; order Santalales; family Viscaceae; genus Viscum; species Viscum album. The sequence continues at coordinate 276,232,872 of OY728120.1, forward strand.
GGGTAATAATAATATCATTTTTTCCCTTAATTACAGTATTAACTTTTAACTGTGGTAAATAAAATTAAAAAGTTACTATTCACCAAAATTTATTTTTATCTTATTGAACCATATTTTACTCCTTGATATTAACTGTGTCTCTTGGAATTATGAAATTACACTAAAAGAAGTGATAAAATTATGTTTTATTTAAATTTTCAAATTCTCCTAGGAGGTGGGTAAATAACGGTGAAAAGTTCAATAAAATTATTACAAAATGACTCCAATGAATTACCGTGAACATATATAAGTATTATGTATCAATTTTTACCTAAAATAATTTTAAATAAAATAAATAATTATTTAAATAAAAAGTCATGTTTTAAATAGTAACTCGGTGTTTTCACAATTCATCAAAAATCGAATGTTTTTATAAAAATATAAAAAATTAACCCTAGGATAATTTCAATATTCCGAATCAAAAAATGAATTCCATATAGAAAGATAAAATTTATAAAATTTCAAAAAGTGGGTATTACTATTAATTACGGCTAGTTCATTATAATATTATAATAATATATCGTTTAGTGAAACTCGATATTGCGTACTACACATTTTTTCGAGGAAGGTTTTGATTGCGTGTAATGGAAGCCAAGTCAGGGTTGCATGTATTGAAAGCTCAATTTGGTGTTACGTATAACATAATCAAAACTTATTTCATTTATAAATTAAAAAAAAATCTATACTTAATGTATTGTATAATAATTTCCACAAAACGAACATCAAATTCTGTGTAACACGAGCCATGAATAGTGTTGTGTATACTGCAAGTTAATACGGTGTTGCGTATAGTACAATCTAATCTTGGGGTAGTGTATGATAGAAGACATCAAAGAAATTTAAAATAATATATCTCATAAAATCTCGGGGTGTTAAGTTCTACCCCCCTTATAATGAATTTCTCCCTCGAAATTCGTCGGGGTTATAAATCGTTTACTACGTGAACGTTTCGTTCGTAGAAACCCATATCGTTAATGGAATAATAAAACATAATTTTAAAAATTAAAGTAATAAATGTAACTGTTACCCAGATTAACTCATCACTTGGTTTCCACATAGGAGAACATATGTGTAAATATGGATATGGAAGAAAAATCAAACCATCATGTTCTGATGGAAAGTGGTATAGGAAATGGCTATAGAAAAAGCCAACAATCACAAAGCCATAAATTTGTGATTATTTAAGGTACCATCTGATTCATCTGATATAAGGACACAATGAAAACATTTTTGGTTTTCAAGAGCATTTCCCTAAAGTGGAAAATGTTGAATTAGAAGAAATGCTTACTTTATTTCGGGACAATCTCAGCAGTGTTCATGCCTTAAACAATTTCTAGTTCATCTCATAAAGAAATGAAGTTGAATTTTTCATTCTCGAAGTGTTAGTAGATCATGTGATAGAATGATGGGACATTCTATCTGTCTCAAAAAAAAGGTTAGAAAAAGTTATCAAATATACATAAGTCCATCTCTGGTGTGGTTAATCTTATATGATTTCAAAAATGGACTTATACATCATCTATCATACCGCTAATTAAAATAAAACTAGTTTCTACTAACCAGGGACTTCCTGTAGGCCAATGGTAGGCAATAACGGTCTGTCGCACATCAGTTGTGGGTTCAATTCCCACAGCCTTGTCCGATGTGACGGTTTGTCGCCCATCCAACATGTCTTAATTTTTCTAAAACTACCTTATTTTAACATCCCATCAATAGTATAGAAAATGTTCTATCCTTAAAACAATACTGACTTATGTCCAACTTAATACATTCCAATCTTTAGGTTTATCTAAAATACATATGTCCAAGATCATAGTATAAAGAACTCAATTACTAGAAATTTCATTTGCCGAGCATGTTAATACCATCATTTATCCCCCATATATCATACGATATATCTTGTTGGTCACATTCCAAACATGTGAATACCTTAATCATGTATTCTCTTGAAAAATGAATACCCATTGAACCTTAGTGAAAACAAGAATTTTGTCAAATGTTAACTCCTTCCACATACCAAAATCCCAAAATTTCTATATACTCAAACCATGAAATAACTTTGTCCTTATATCATTCATGAGATCATTAATACTATCAAACATTTCATTATCTCTTTATCCCTTCATTATGGACATATCATCTTCTTTCCAAAAATATCTGAGTAACCTTTCATGGTTACCGGTACCATTCAACATATATTTTCAAATACTTTTGGAAAAATGATAGTGTAACAATCCTTAAATGTCTCTTTATTCCTTAGTACCATTAAATTACCTATACAATATAACTCTTCATTAACATAAAATGATTCCACTACCTTCTTAAACCATTGACCAAGCTTCATCATTTTATTCCACAACACTTCTTTCGTCTCATATATCATTTGTAGTCTTTTTGTCATCATCAACATAAATACTACCGATACGACCATGCTGATTCTCTTCATGAAATTTTCCCTTAGAGTATATGATTTCATAATGCCCATACATTTCACATTTAAAACATTTAACCGTTGTTGATGTCTTAACAATATGATTATCCTTGGTCATGGAGTTAATAAATCATTTCCCTTTGCAATTACTTGCTTTGTGTTTTTCTTTTCTACACCCAAAGCATATTATAGTTCCTTTGAAACATTCTCCCTGATGCCTCTTTCCACATGATTTACATGAGGGAAATTGAACTTTCTTTCCTCTATGATCAACATAAAACTCCAACTTTCTATTATTAGTCGAGTCAGGAATCTTAGAAAAGTTGATATTATTTATCATATTATGAAAGTGATGATTAGTCATAATAACGTTGTTTGGACATCAAATTCCCATTTCATTTGGTTTCTCATGAAAAATATCATTCCATTTTCCATTATATCATCCATTATCGTGAATCTTCTTATTTCCAGTAATTTTCTAAAACCAAAAAAGAATAGTGTGAGTGGAAAAAATCATACTAGGAAAACAACATAATAAAGGTGGAGTAAATTCAGTATATAACATCTTAGGTTTAATTCTAATATTGTTACCATAATTCTAGGACTAGAACCTATACTTAAACTTATCCTTAGGTACATCCCAAGACATACCATAGAAATATCATCTAGGGATCTCACTAAATATTTCGCATCCTAGTTTCCAAAGGTTAAATAATCCTTTCCTCTGATACCAACTGTAGAGAACCAAATCATGATGTACATGGACATTAAATTACTTTTTCGGAATACATAATACATAACAAAAATAGACAAACAAGGACTGTAATAGTTTAGTGTCTTTGGAAACTCGGAATACAATATTCTAATCGCGGTAAATGATCTTTAACATCTCCCATAAAGATCATCCACTTTTGTTTTATAACCAAAATCCTTTCTTAAATGTAACACCCCAAGATTTCATAATGTGTTATTTTTTCAAAATAATTTAATAACTTGTACTATATGCAACACTGAGTTCATGTTCACCATGAGTAATAATACAAGCCGTTAAAAATATGTTATGGATAGTATTAACTAAATTTTAAACTTTATATAATCCTTATAATTTTATAATCTATATTATGAGTTTCTTGGACATAATGTAAGAACAAATTCATTTTCAGTATTGCACTTTTACCAACTTTTAATAGTGAAACCTTTTTAAATCCAATATTTTAAGCTTTTATATATTCAATTTGACTAAATGTGGACATCAAAAATTTACAATGAAACATCTCATGCTTCCACGGTACGCTTTCCATTGAATAATACAGTAGCGTGTGTTGTACGCAATTTCATGTTCTAACACACACCACAACCAATCAAACTAGTTGTTATGAATAGTAATACCTAATTTTTGAAATTTTATAAATTTTATCAGTCAAAATGGACTTTATTTTTGGATTTGGAATATCTAATTTATCTTAGGGTAAAATTTTGGTACGTTTCGGATAACCTTTATATTTTGATGAATAGTGAATATTACTAAATTTTAATTAAAAGCAACTTTTTTAATCAAAATAATTAGTAGGGATAAATAATGAATTCTAGTGTTTTTAAATTTTATTTAGAATATATTATTACCATTTAATACAATGTTTTTCATTGGACAAAACTTCATAACTAAATCGTATATAAACAGGTGTCAAACTTTTCATAGTTATTATCTCTTAAAAACACGCTTTATGTTTTAGCAACGGGAATTAATTTTAAATTAATTTCTTCCACTTATGTGTTTTGAATTTGGAAAAATGGATTCAATATTTAGAGTCAGGAGGTTCAAATTGTGTAAGTAGGTAACTTTTATTTTTAAACATTTTGAATAATTACTTCGGTAAATATTTTAATTACCATGTTTAAAAGGTAAATCCAGTAAATATGGGTTAAAAATAATATTATAATAATATCAAATTACCATAAATCGTTTTCTAAGCATATTGGTTGATACATGTCCAACCATGGGGATCTTTGGGTCGATTTTGGGACCCCATGGAGCCACTTGTATGTGATAGGGACGCTTTATTTTAATTAAGTTAAAATGAATACAAAAATGACAGAAGCATATATCTTTTAGAAAAACAACTTTTACATAGTGTAATATATGTCGGATTTTCGACTATAAATATTCATTAGAATGATAAAACTATTTCCTACATAATTAGAGTTAATTTATAATTTTTAGACATTAAATAATTTAATTTATTTTTGACACAATGATGATGTATTAATTACCATAATAGTAATAAATTACAATAATTGATATTATAAATACCCAAATAAATATAATTTGAGTCTTTTTATGAATTAAAATAATTTTCAAAGTTAAAATGACTTGTTAGTATTTATTTAATTAACGTTTTTAGAAGTAATAATTCTGTTATGATTTTTAGAAAAATAAACTATTGAATAGTGTCAAAATTGACATAAAAGAGTTTTAAAACAAATATTATATTATTAATTGATATTAAATTATTAAAAATATAAGGGTCGGACAAAAGACTTATATCATGATATTTTTATCATTAATGGACCACTTTGGGGTCTCTTGGATGAATATAGTATGTTTATTAACTATATAATATAAAAATACAAAGTGACATGGGAAGTGTCAAAGTAATTAACAAAGAGTTAATACTTAAAGATAAGGTTAATATAGTTACCCAAACCTATATAAATACTATTTGTTGAGTGGTTTTAGACTTATCCCCAACATAAACTATAAATAATCCACTTTTAAGCCATTATAAACCAAATATGAATTTATTATAAAATAATAATTCTAGTTTTTCCAAAGGTTCCCCTCACCCCTCTTATAAACGGGCACTCCCCCTTCTCACTAATTCACACATTTAAAGCCTTTTTGTTCGGCCAAACCCTACAAAAATACTATATTAAATTCCCTCAGTAAAACTTAGAGGCCTTATTTTGATCATAAAGCCAACCTAATGATCTCTTTTGATCAAATCAAAAGGATGAACCCGAAGATGAGGTAATGTTTTCACCACCCATTTTCAAATTCGTTTCTTCTTCAACTTCTTCTTTATTTGTTATTCCCATTATAAAATAATTAATCCAATATCTCCTATAAAATGTAATATTATTATAATTATGGTACAATCATATTCTTTATTCTATCCATCCTTTGAATGAAATGTCACCATACGTGCGTACGTACAGCTTACCGTCTCCACATCGTGGTGTAATTGTTATTCAATATATTATTTTTTGGATGGGTATAATAATGGTTTATAATTCATGTAAATAATAAATATAACATGATAATTATTCTGTATATAAGATATACCATCCAATTATATATTATTTTAATTGCAAAATAATAATATTGTCGCTCGTGCGTACGTACGGACTACCGTCTCCAAGAACCCGATGAGATTCATTCTCCATCGTATCCATTCAAGAATAATTATCATTAGATGATTTAAAAATAATTTTTAAGGACTTGATATCATTTTGGATATTAATAATATACAACCTATCCATGACAACCACGACTTATGTAACAAATCATATAAAAGAAAACGTGTAAGTTAACACCCGAAACGATGATAATACTAAGATATTAATAACAAATAAATGTTAAAAGATCATATATGATGTCATATTAATGTAAATGATTCTTTTATAATTTAATAACAATTATTTCACCATTATACAGGAGTTTAACTTACCCCCATCCATGGAAAATTACAAGGTAAGTGATCATTTCACAATCTCTTCATTATCTGAGGTTGTTTATACATAATTATCTACTGGGATCTCTTTATCACCCACAACAATGTTCCTTACAAATGTATTTAAAACATTTTTACTATTTACTTGACAATGGTTTAATGTCATTTATACCCTTATTTGTTTTGAAAGGAATTTTTCCGTCATTTTTCAGACAAGGCAATTTTAACATTTTCGACAAATTTATGTTAAGAATGTCTTTTTTTAACTTTTGCGGCGGGTGCAGCTATTTACCGCCACTATAAAATCGTCAAATATTCCCTTACAAGATTATAAAAATATTTTCTAATTAAATGTTTTATTTTATAATTATGTTACTTTTAAATGATTTCAAAATGAATATTTTAAGAATTTGGGAAAGGTACTCTTTATCAAGATCATTATATTAAATATATTAGAGATTTATCTTTATAAGTCTTTTTAATTAATGTACATGTTTTCAAAATGATTTTAAGGATTTATTTATATGGGCATGAATGTTTTGAAATGATATTTCTTTTCTAAAGTTTCAAAGTGTTATGGGACACTTTGATTCAAAAATCCCTTTCAAATTTCTTCATTTATAAATGTGTGACATTTCATTGATTTCGAGAAAAGAGATATTTCTCTCAAATTGTTTTGATTTCATCTATTTCAACATGCCTTGATAGATTTTAAGCTTATTTGAAGTTGATGTATTATGATACAAAACTTTTGTATTGTATTAAAGGTTTTGTGATATGTTTTACTGTGGATGTGTTATTTTTATACCATTCATGGTTTATGGAGAAACTATTGACATTTCGTATGATAGTTTTAATATGAATGTTTATGTTATGTTTAAACCATTTCATATGGGAACTGGTGCACGACAATGGTCCTTGATGCACTCTTGGTTACAAAACTCTTGGGGGATATGCATAGGATAATTCCCATTTTCTTTATAAACCATTATGAATGGTTTATGAGTATATACTTCCTAAAAGGAGACATTTTTATGATTATGGATTATATCCATAAACTATTTAATTTATGTTATGTGTTTTACAAGTTTGGGATTAGGTATTGTTATTCATAAACTAATCTAGTGTATGCCATTATTTAGAAATGTCGCTCAGTAGAATGAATGAGAAATCCAGCAATGCACATGATCCAATGAGAAAAAAAGATCATATATTTAATGGTCTTAAGCCAGAATTTATAAGAGAAATAGTCTCAAATGTATTAACATAATATGAAGAAATAATATCATGTGTTGATAAGATAAGTAAATAGTTTACTGAGTCCTATGGGTTTGAAGGGAAGCAAGAGAAGAAAAGGATGGAAGAGAGAACGATGGATAAAGGGAAGAGGGAAAAGAAGAATTTTCTCATATGTGATAACTATGGGAAGAAACACCCTAGAACTTGCATGAAAGGAATGCGTGTTTGTTATAAATGTGGAGGAAAAGGGCACAATGTACATGACTGCAAGGGTAAGAAAATGGTTTCAAATGTACAATGCATCATTTTCTAGGAGTTTGGACACTACGTGAACCTATGACCCAGTCGTCAGACTATGCCTCAAATGATGCTATTAGATAATAATCATGTTATGATAATACTACAGATGAAGAGGAATGATTAGAGTTCTTATGTTGATTATGTCATTTGAGTGTTGTATCAACAATTTACTTCTTATAATAATTATGGAGTATATAGAGATTGTACTACAGTACTATTTCATTAAGGTCTTGAGATTGTGTGCAACAATGAAAAGTGACTCAATAGCAGGTTAAATATTTGGAAAATATATAGTTGAGAGAAAGATAAACCATAATATGGTTCTGATACCGAGGTAGTGATGCAAGAATAATACATGATTGACTTGGATAAATTATATTGGATATTCTTGACTACCTTGAAATTGATTAATGATTTTTATATTTCATCATTGTTGGGGTTTAAAACATTTTTGGATTGAAAAAGTATATCTATTATTCTTTAAGGAATAAGGGATCATGAATGTAATCAATAAGGTTTTATGGTAATTCAGGATGTTTTAGTGTTTTAAAAGAATACAAGATGAAGGTGTTCAAATGTTATTATGTGGAAAAAGGATCTTCATTGTGTTTACCTTCCTTATAAATTTTGGAATGAATTATTTTGTATAGTTCTAGTTTGGATTATTTTTGATTTCCATAAAAGGACAACCCGGAGGTCGGGCGGCAACTCGTTGCATCCAGAAAATCCGCGAGACATGAACCCACAACTGAAGGGCAATAAGGGTGTATCACCTACCACTGACCCCAACATGAGGTCCTGGATTGAATATTGTCGTTTTTTAATGGTTCTGCTAGATCAATTATAAATTCATTTTTTAACCCTATATGAATAGGATAAGTAGAATATTATTTTTAAGTTCTATTATCTTTTAGAGTAAAAGATGAGTTTGTGGTAAAACATAATTAAAGGATGAGACTCTACTTGACTAGTATATATTTTTCTTCTTCTCATATTCAATGGAAAAATTAATTCTTATACTTTTGTGAAGGGATCTAAAAGAAAACAAAATGTGTTAACCTAATACCATTTGTTTTACTGAACGAATGGTATTTTAAATCATCATAGATTGATGATTTTAAGGCACTAAATCTCTACCTATAAATATTTATGTTTTTCCTCCAATTATATGTCTCTAATTGCCGCCAATTTTCTCCTAATAGAGATCATAATTTGGTGGTGACCCTTTCATATTTATTTTCCTCTTATTAAGACTAAATTTTATTAGCCAAATTTCTGACGTGGGTTTTCCCACAAAGATATTTTCTATATTCAACCATTTATTTCCAAAGAACAAATTCAAATTGCGAGGACGCAATTTATTTAAGGAGGGGAGAATGTAAACACCCAAGATTTCATAGTGTGTTATTTTTTTCAAAATAATTCAATAACTTGCACTACATGCAACACCGAGTTAAAGCACACCATGACTTACCAAACAAGCCGTTCAAAAGAGTTTATGAATAGTATTAACTAAATTTTAAACGTTATATAATCCTTATAATTTTAGAATCCATATTATGAGTTTCTTCGACATAATGTAAGAACAAATTCATTTTCAGTATTGCACTTTTACCAACTTTTAATAGTGAACCCTTTTTAAATAAAATATTTTAAACTTTTATATATTCAATTTGACTAAATGTGGACATAAAAATTTACAATGAAACAACCCAAGCTTCCACAGTACGCTTTCCTTTGAATAATACAGTAGTGTGTGTTGTACGCAACTTTGAGTTCTAACACACACCACAACCAATCAAACTAATCGTTATGAATAGTAATACCTACTTTTAAAATTTTATAAATTTTATCTCTCAAAATGGAATTCATATTTGGATTCAGAATATCGAATTTAGCCTATGGTAAAATTTCGGTACTTTTCAGATAACCTTCATATTTTGATGAATAATGAAAATTACTAAATTTTAATTAAAAACAAAATTTTTAATCAAAATAATTAGGATTTATAATTTATGAATTTAAGTGGTTTTAAAGTATATTTAGAATATATTTTTACCATTTAATACAATGTTGTTCATTGGAAAAAAATCACAATTAAACCGGATTTAAACAGGTGTCAATCTTTTGATAGTTATTATCTCTTAAATACACGCTTTTTGTTTTAACAACGGGAATTAATTTTAAATTCATTTTCCACTGCTATGTTTTGAATTTGGAAAAATGAATTCCATATTTGGAATCAGGATGTTCAAATTGTGTAAATAGGTAACTTTTATTTTTAGACATTTTGAATAATTACTTCAGTAAATATTTTATTTACCATGGTTAATGGGTAAATCCGGTAATTAATGGTTAAAAATAATAATATAATAATAAAAAATTACCCTAAACATGTACTAACCTTATTGGATGATACATTTCTGACCATGGTCATATTTGGGTCAATTTTGGGACCCCATGGAGCCACATGTATGTGATAGGGACACTTTATTTTAATTAAGGTAAAATAAATACAAAAATGACACAAGCATATATCATTTAGAAAACCAATTTTTACATAGGGTTATATATGTTGGATTTTCAACTATAATAATAAATTAGAAAGATAATAATATTTACTACATAATTATATTTTATTTATAATTTTTATACATTATATTATTTAATTTATTTATGGCACAATGATGATGTGGTAATTACCATAATAGTGACAAATTAAAATAATTAATATTATAAATACCCAAATAAATAAAATTTGAGACTTTTTGTGAATTAAGAAAATTTTATAGGTTAATATTACATGTTAGGATTGATTTAGTTAACCATTTTAGATGTAATCATTGTATTATGATTTTTAAAAAAATCAAGTATTGAATAGTGTCATAATGGACATAAAAGAGTTTTTAAAACAAATATTATATTATTAATTGATATTAAATTCTTAAAAATCTAAGGATCGGAAAAGAGACTTATATCATGATAGGTGTATCATTAATGGACCACTGGGGGGTATCTTGGATTTATATAGTATGTTTATTAACTATATAATATAAAAATACAAAGTTACATGGTTAGTGTCAAACAAATTAACTAAGAGTTAATACTAAGAGATAAGGTTAATATAGTAACCCAAACCTCTCTAAATCATATTTGATGAGTGGTTTGCGACCTATCCCCACATTAACCTTTAAATAATCCACTTCTCAGCCATTATAAACCGAATATGAATTTATTATAAAATAATATTTCCAGCTTTTCCAATGGTACCCCTCACCCATCTTATAAAAGGGAACTCCCCCTTCTCACTAATTCACACGTTCAATGCCTTTTGTTTCGGCAAAAACCTGCCCAAATACTCTCTCAACATACTTTACTACAACATAGAGACATTATTTTTATCATAAATACAACCTAAGGATCCCTTTTGATCATATCAAAAGGAAGAACCCAAAGAAGAGGTAATGTTTTCACCACCCTTTTTCAAATTCGTTTCTTCTTCAACATCTTACTTCTTTGTTATTCCCATTCTAAAATAATGAATCCAGTATCTCCAATATACTTTAATATTAATATAAATATGGTACAACCATATTCATTATTCTATCCATCCTTTGAATGACATGTCAACAAACGTGCGTACGTACAGCTTACCATCTTCACGTCGTGCTGTAATTGTTATTCAATATATTATTATTTGGATGTGTATAATAATGGTTTATAATTCATGTAAATAATAATTATAAAATGATAATTATTCTATATATATGATATAACCTCAAATTATATATTATTTTAATATCAAAAGAATGATATTGTCGCTTGTGCGTACGTACGGACTACCGTCTCCACGAACACGATGAGATTCATTCTCCATCATATCCATTCAAGTATAATTATCATTTAATGATTTAAAAATAATTTTTAAGGACATTATATTATTCTTGATATGAATTATATAAAACCTATCCATGATAACCACGGCTTACGTAACAAAACATATAAAAGAAAACGAGTATGTTAACACCCGAAACAACGATAATACTAAGATATTATTAACAAAGAAATGTTAAAAGATCATATATGATATAATATTAATGTATATTATTCTTCTATAATTTAATAACTATTATTTCACCACTATAATGGAGGTTATCCTACCCCCATCCAATGAAAAGTACAGGGTAAAGGTTTATTTTGCAATATCTTTATTATCTGAGGTTGTTTATACTTAATTATCTACTGGGATCTCTTTATCATCCACATCCATGTTCCTTAGAAATGTATTTAAAAACATTTTTACTATTTACTAGACAATGGGTTAAATTAATTTATACCCTTATGTGTTTTGAAATGAATCTTTCTGTCATTTTCCAAACAAGTCACTTTTAACCATTTCGATAAATTTATGGTAAGAATGTCTTTTTTTTAAATTATACGGCGGGTGCGGCTATTTCCCGCCATTATAAAATCGTCAAAGCTTCCCTTAAAAGCTTATAATAATATTTTCAATGTAAATTTTTTATTTTATAACTATGTGACTTTTAAATGATTTCAAAATGAATATTTTAAGAATTTTTCAAAGGTGCTCTTTATCAAGATCATAATTTTAAATGATTAAAAGATTTATCTTTCTAAATATTTTTAGTTAATTTCCATGTTTTCAAAATGATTTTAAGGATTTATTTATTTTGACATGAAAGTTTTGAAATGATATTTCTTTTCAAAGGATTAAAAGTGGTATGGGACACTTTGATTCAAAAATCTCTTTTCGATTACTTCCTTTATAAATGTTGGACTTTTCAATGATTTCGAGAAAAGAGATATTTCTCTCAAATTTTTTTGATTTCATCTATGTCAACATATTTTGATGGATTTTATGCTTATTTTAAGTTGATTTATTATGATACAAAACATTTGTATTGTATTGAAGGTTTTGTGATACATTTTACTGTGGATGTGTTATTTTTATACCGTTCATGGTTTGTGGAGAAAGTATTGACATTTTGTATGATAGTTTTAATACGAATGTTTATGTTATGTTTAAACATTTTAATATGGGAATGCATTGGACTTAGTAAGTGACGGGTGGAGCCCACTATAGCTCCTCGATTCATCAGTAGGACTCATGAGACAAACTAGTGTCTTGTCACAAGGCCTTGACAAAATGTTATTTGTAGACATGGAACGAGGCATTGGATATGTTGTTATGATAGTCTGGAATTATTCATTCCATCATTATGAAAGTGGTTATTGATATTTCATGTGATTATTTGATTAGTAGAATATCAATGTGAATATGTAAATGGAATTATTTCATTTTATTTTTTCCATACTTTGTCGAAGTTCAAGTTTAAAAGGCTTTTGTTTTAGATTTACATTGCCTTAAATGTTTATTATTATTTATAAATGTTTCTTCTATATTGTTATCCTTACTCGCCATTTGAGCTCACCCCTTTCAATGTTTTATTTTTCCCAGGATGTGAAGAAGTAATTTATGAATGACCTTCAGGGATAGTATATGGGGATATGAGTGTGTACAATGAAGAAAATATGTTGTTGTAGTTTTCATTTTTATGATTTAATGTAAGACTTATGAATATATCTAGTGTTTCTAAGGCTATTAAACTAATCAGTCTTTCGAGACTTGATCTTTCATGTGATCATGCCAATGTTATTTAATAATGCACCGACACTGGGTAACTGGTGTCGGGGCGTTACATTTAAATCCTGTGGAAAAGTAAACATATAAAGGATGAGCTCAAATGCTCAGTAAGGTTAAGAACGAAGAAAATAAAACAAATCATATACATTTGAACATAAAAAAATGAATATATTGTTTAAACATCAAAATCATGATCAATGACATAAAACAGGGTAGTACGTAGGGAATGGATCATAATAGATCATAAATCCATTTAAATATCATGGGAATAAAAAATTTATCTATGGAAAACCATTAATCACATGATATGATTTCCATAGTAACCAAGGCATTGCTGTCAAGACTATAATAGTGGACAAAGTCCCTTTCTGAATCAGGTTCACTTCTCGTTCCAGTCTAGTAACACTGAACCAAATTAACATACCATTTCAGCCATGTCTATCACATGAGATATAAATCTTTACCTAATGTTTTGGATGGAGATATAGGTCTCACCCATCTCATAATGAAATCATTCTTACTTGTGCCACAACATAAACATAAATCATACATCATAACCCAAAGAATAAAATGTGTTTCATAAACATCCTCCCATAATCACATAATCCATATAAAACAAATGGATATAATTTCATCATAAAATAGTGAGACCATTTAAATCATAGATACATTATACTTGAAACATAATCATTCGAAATATTTTCATCTTAGATGGAAAATAATTTTGACAAAACACTTGAAATTAATTAGTGAGGAAAATATCATTTCTTATTTAAAATAATTTTCTTTTCACAAAATTCCATGAAATTTTAAAATAAAAGGTTTTTTTTGAAAATAATCATGAAATATTGTTGTGGAAGCTTCATGAAAATATGTCTTTATGAAACTGTAAAAATCCATACATTCCGTATAAGTTAACAAAACAATCTTCTCGTACTTTTGACGGAAAAGTCACAAAAGTACCTCGTAACGTAAAAAACACATTCCTTACATACCATGTAGTAAAAGTGAAAAATGGGTAAAAAGTACATTAAACATACATGAAACAATTTTTGGAAAACATTTACATGGATGATAAATATAACCCCACTAAATACTTATGAATAAGCAATCTTGGATTAAAACAAGATTAGAAAAGTTATCCCTTACCTTAGGTCTGATATGCTTTGTACATATCTTAACCTCCTGACTAATTATTTAAATAATTTTATTGGCTTATTAAATAATCATATTCACTGTTATGATATCATATATGGTTCACTTTTGACATTATATTACCCGTTCTTTTGTAAATTCCATGTTAAAGCATCATTTTGGGTAAAATCGTTTTATTTATCGTACATTTTTGGACTTTTTGTTCTTGATATTATTATTAATTATATCATGATTTAATTACATTCAGAATGTAAATCATGATTTATATATCACATATATTCAGTTTATATATATATAATAGATAGATAAATGATATGAAATACACTGTTCATGGAGACAATAGGTCGTACGCACGCATGAACGCTATTTTCCATTCCTTGTTGACTTGAATGGAAGTAAGTAGATGACATATATATAAATATATATAAATTAATTAGCATTATAATTTCATATATTTCATTATTATTCATTATATATGCTTTATAATCATTCTTTGGTGGTTAACATGGAGATTAATTCTTATCGCGCCGTGGAGACGGTAATCCGTACGTACACACGAGTGATGATATCATTCCCTTAATTATTGAATTTGAATTGGAGTGGATGATATAATATCTCAGAATTATTATGATGTTATATTAACAATATATAGTTATTATTTACACCATTATACCCATCCATTTATGGTGGTGGTGGAAAAACAGATTACATCAAGGTGTGGAGACGGTAATCCGTACGTATACACGCACAATGATTTCATTTTCCGTAGGATGGATAGAATTTGAAATGGGGTTGTTTCATATTTATAATAACATATCATTATATTAGTGATACTGATTTTATTACATTATAATTAAACAACTAAATAAGAAGAAGTTGAAGAAGAATCAAAACTTGAAAGAATCTGTATGATAGATTTCCTCTTCTTTGACGCACCTCTTTTATGCTTCCTCTTAAGGCACTAGAGATGGTCTTTTGAGGAGACCAAAACATCTATAACGTTTATAGGGAAGTTGATAAGGAAAATTGGCATGGTTTGGACGAGTTTTGAGGATCAAAATTTTGTAAAGTGAAGAGAGAGGAGGTGCCCTTTTATAAGGGGGGAGAGGGTCACCTTAGGAAAAACTTAAAATATTATTTTATAATAAAGTTATATACGGTTTATAATAGCTCCAAATTGATTTATATCGAAGATAATGTGGGTATGGGTCTAAATCCTCTCAACCAATAGGTTTTAGATTAGTTTTGGTTACAATTTTAACCTTATCATATAGATTTGACTATAAGATAAATAATTTAACTTTTAGCATGTCTTCTAGTTTTCATACACTATATGGTTAATAAACATAATATAGCAAGAAAAAAGAACTCCAAGTGGTTTATTATTATTATATATAACCTTATATAAGTCATTTGGTTGAACCTTTGATTTTTAGGAATATAATAACAATTAATAATATAATACTTTTTTTAAAAACTATATTATGTCATTTTTGACACTATTTGGTTATTGATTTTTTTCAAAATCATAGCAGCATGATTAGTTTGAAAAACGTTAATTAAATCAATACTAACATTTCATATTAACCTAATAATTATTGGAATTTATTAAAAGTCTCCAATTACATTTTTTTGGGTATTTATAACATCAATTATGTTAATATTTCATTAATAAGGTAATTATTACATCATCATTATGTCATAAATAAGTAAAATTAATTAATGTCTAAAAATTATAAAAAAATTACCATTATTTAGGAAATATTCTTATATTTCTGATGAATATTTATAGTCAAATTTATCTTATTTATAATTCTATATTAAATTTTTTTAATTATTAAACATTGATTTTAACTAATTTAACTCTTCATTAAATAAATTAATAATAAATGTCCAAATCCAATAGAAGTGGAACTAAATGGTAGTATTTTATTCTTATGGTTGTTTTTGGTAGAATTACACTTATCCAATAGAATTTGGTCATGTGTTAGGGTAATAATAATATAATTTTTACCCTTAATTACCCTATTTACTTTTAATCGTGGTACATAAAAGTAAAAATTAACTATTCACCAAAAAATATTTTTATCTTATTGAACCAGATTTTACTCCTTGATATTAACTCTGTCTCTCATATTTTCAAAATTTCACCCACAGAAGCAGTAAAATTATGTTTTATGTAAATTTTCAAATTCTCCTAGGAGGTGGGTAAAAGACAGTGAAATGTTCAATATATTTATTTTAAAATGCCTCCATTGAATTAAATTGAACAAATAGAGGTATTATGTATCAATTTTTACCTAAAATAAATTTAAATAAAATAAATATTTATTTAAATAAAAATTCGGTTTTTAAATAGTATCCAAGTGTTTTCACTATTCATAAAAAATTGAATGTTTTCCGAAAAATACCAAAAATTCACCCTAGGCTAATTTTGATATTTAGAATCCAAAAATGAAGTCCATATTCAAAGATAAAAATATAAAATTTCAAAAAGAGGGTATTACTATTCATAACGGCTAGTTCATGATAATATTATAATAATACATCGTTTAGTGAAACTTGGTACTGTGTACTACACATGTTTTAGAGGAAGGTTTTGATTGCGTGTAATGCAAGCCAAGTTTGGGATGCGTGTAGTGAAAGCTCCAGTTGGTGTTTCTTAAAACATAATCAAAACTTATTTCATTTATAAATTATAAAAAATCTATACTTAATGTATCGTAGAATAATTTCCACAAAATGAACATCAAATTGTGTGTAACACGAGCTATGAATAGTGTTGCGTATAATACAAGCTAATACAGTGTTGCGTATAGTACAATCTAATAATTGTGTAGTGTATGAAGTACGACATCAAACAAATTAAAAATAATATATCTCATAAAATCTCGGGGTGTTACCATATTAATTTCTCCACATGATTTATCAATCAGAAAATCAGTCCATTAGTTGATTTTATTCATAAATTAACGAATCTGTTTAAAATTGAGTAAATAAAGAAAGCGTAGTATAATATATAAATGAATGAAATTTAATATTTAAGAATAAATTACAATAAAATATTATTTAATTTAAATTAAAAAATAAACTCAATTTAAAATTTTTCATTTAAATGAAATGAATTACATTGAATTAATCTTCAGAAACTACAACATCATAAAATGGGGTCCCCCTTTCCTTCTCCCAATCAAAAAGGATTCTACCCATCCATGAAATGTGGGTCATTTAATTCAAATAAAAAATAAACATTGACGAAGGAATTATTAATGAATTACCTAGAGGAGAAAGTTATCCTCCCCTTGGATGCTTATAGGGGGGTGGAATAGAATGCAATGGAATGATTTGAGTGGTAGAAGCTCCGCTCCTTTTATAGGAAGATTATGTCCTCCGCAATATGTCACGTTTTGGAGCCACTAATTTGCCTAATCACATGTAGACCCCTTCGTTAATGTTATGCATAAATTTATTGTAAGTTAACCCTCAATATTTCATCTCATTCGGCCATCATATGTATGAGTTATGATTTTGTATTGGAATTTTATTTTTCATGATAAAGGCTGTAAGAAGCATCCACCAAAATTGTAACATCCAATGGAATCCTTACTTACATAAAAACTCTAAAAAATTATTTTTATACGATCTCCAATGTTTTCTAGTTCTATCTCAGGTTTAATCACCATCATTTGATGTATGTAGTCCAATATGTGGTATCATTATAGTGGTGGGGTCCAAACTGTCTACCCGAAAAAATCATCAAATTCATTGATTTTTTAGGAATCTAGTTGGATGAATCAGACCATATTCTAGAAGACAAATATGTTGGAAATAAAAGAAGTATTATAATAAAAAAAATGAATCAAAAAATTTTAAATTATATTTTTTATGAAATGAAAATATGACTCATGATGTAAAAATTTGTTAACAATCAAGAATCATTCACTTTCATCAATTTAGAATATTTTCATTATAAAATTCAAGTTACCCATTATTTTTATAAAAAAATTAAATACATGGTTTTTATCATTTAAAATAATTAAAAACCCATTTTTATATGATTAAAAATATGGACATAAATTTCATCTATCAATGTCATTATATCCATATCCTCAAAATTATATGAGGGATTTGTTCCATAATCAATATTTTCTTAATCTACTTTCCATGTTCTCTACTAAATATCCTCTGATACATACTATAAGGAACTAAACCTAGTTACCCAGAGTCGGTTCGTTATTCGAGTACATTTGCATATAAATAATGAATATTCATCCCAAAGGGCTGATTAGTTTAGTATCATTGTAAAAAAGGTACATATATAAGTACAATATTACATCTTGTAATGATAAAAAATTTAGAAATGTTTCCAAACTAATCCATAACTCTTATGTTTTTTCAACATTTTATTCATAATAAAATTCTTCATGTCCCGAGAAAATGAAAAATAATAAATGGTTGAGCTCAAATGCTCAACAAGAGTAGGAAATACACAAGAAGACAACATAAACATTATGGATGGTGAATAATTTATAACAAATGCAATTACAAAAACTAAACACAAACAAATTATAGAATAAATATGAGATAACTAAATAGATCCACAATAAAACAAAATCATGGATATTATTCTAGTAAAATAACCATAGGAATCCTAAATAATATTTTCATAATGAGGAAATTCATAACGCAGGACATCATAACCATACTGTTAAGGCCTCATGCAAAGACCATAAAAAATTAATTATTTTGGGTTTTGTGGCAGGACCATTTTTTTCTAATGAGAAATACCGATATGATGAGGGGATTTAGAGGGACACACCTAACACTTACTATGTCCCTTAAATTAGTCATATGAATGGGGATATGCATAAACAACACATAAATTCATATTGAAACTAATATCTGAAATGTAAATAACATTCATAGAATATTAAGAACATACACCAACCATTCAAAGTAATATAGTGAATGGTTTTAAGATATCAATTCCATAGTAAAAAAATGGATGATATTATAAAACATTAACCCAATTTAAACATATGAATCAACATATCTTCTGAAATGGGTCAGAATACTCTTTTAGAATCACTATGTAATTCTTGTTATAAAAACGATTTTACTTGAAAAAAAAGACTCCCTTTCCAAAAGACATTGTATAAAGACAAAACTGAAGTAATATAGTATTTTCATAGAAACAAAATTTATTTTAGAAAGATTTTGGTTTCTAAAAATATATTATAGTGTTCCCTTTAATATAAGGCCTCAGCCTTAAACCTTACTTAGTCTTCAGTTATTACAAGATTACACATTGAGGATCTTTTTAGGTTTAGATTTTTAGAGAATTAGATCAAGAAACTTGCATTACATTCCACACTTAAACAAAGTGGTTACATAAAAGACAGTATTCATTCTTCCCATCAACGGTAACATATTGAAAATAAAACATGGATTCTTTCATGACACATCCTTGACACTATCATCACATCATGTACCATTCCCTTGACCTGTGAAAAACATTTCAAAAACTTGGGATGAGCATAAAAAGCTCAGTAAGGGTTATAAAAAAATATGGAAAGGAAACATGAGTTCATATATACATAAGAATGAAATCACACTTTACCCATAAAACATAGGCATATCAAATCATGAATAAATCATAGAAAACATAAGCCATAAAGGTAACTTGAGGCATTCATAACATTTTTACGTAGGGAGTAACCCTCTTGGTTACGTTTGGAATACCCATCACAGTATATTCCCTAAATCTCTTCGGAGAAACCTTATCGTTTCTCTCCTTCGCGTTGCCCAATGCATTTGAGAGCTATATCGGGCTCACCCGCCCTTAGTTTATCACGGAACCACCTGTTTTCATAATAATTCCCAAGAACCATAACATAAATGTATCACATAAAACATGCATAAAGGAAACATAACATTTCCACATTTCAATCACAATATAACATTTTAGTATATTGAAATAATGAATCCATTCAAAAAGAAACCACTTCCAAAACCACTTAAAACATTTAATAAAGAGATTTTTGAATCAAAGTGTCCCATGCCACCTTGAAGCTTTTAACATTTTAAACCATTAATATCCATATAACTAAATCCTTAAAACCATTTTGAAAACATGGATATTAATAAGAACAAATCATTAAAACATTTAAAGCGATATTTTGGTTAAAGGGGTTTTACCAAAATTAGAGACACATGAATACAATAATTGAGGAATAACATTTTGTCAGAACTTTATAATATCATGAGAATAAATGGATTCATGATATAATACTCCAAAGGACAGTATATACACCATATAAGAGTGAATTGGTGCATAACAACAATGAACCCTCAATAGAAATGTCAAATGTGATGGAATCCCTTATATTGAAGGTATCCTTAAATTAAGGACAAATCAATCTCAAAAATATGTGTGACAAATATAAATACACCCAATATAAGTGTATATTAAGTGTAAAACAATAAAAGGTCATTCACACATATTAAATGGATGACATATTAAATGACTACATGTTGAACCCAAAGAAATCGAAATTGGGTTAAAAAGTTCCCTTGACAGCCTAACAACATCACATCAAAATGAGTTGATGAGAGATAAAAAGTGTATCTCATCACTTGGACATAAAATTTACATCAATAATGACAAATTAGAACATATCCCAACATAACAATATGTAAATTAAAAGACCCAACAAAAGAAGTCTTAAAAAAAGAGGAGGGTGAAAGGTTCCCTTACAGACTTGGGTATCTTTCAAAAAATACACCCCATGAAATAAGTACAATAGATAATTGATGTAAATACTCATAAACGAAATTATATTACACAAAGAGTAGAATAATGGGCAGTACATACACCACACAATGGAATTTGTGGCAAATGTAGCATAAATCTCATGAGAATAAAAGTGAGATGAAAAATCCCTTACGAAAACTCGGCAGCCTAACGGCGCCACATAAAACATCCGAATATGGATTGATGAGATCAAATAGGGTATATCATCACATTAAAATAAAATGTACAGCAAGAGGAATATAAAAGAACATCCCCCAAAATTACAAAGAGGAGCATAAAAGAAGTGACATAAAGGAGAGTACTTAAAAAGAAAGAGAGAGATTAGATCTCTTACGAAAGTTCGGCAGCCTAACGGCGCCACTCAAAACATCCAAAATGGATTGATGAGATAGAATAGGGTCTCTCATCACATGAACATAAAAATTACAGTAAGTTTAATATAAAAGATCATCCCAATAACAAGAAAGACGAGCTTTAAAAGGAATGACATAAAAGTGTGTACTTAAAAAGAAAGAGAGGAGTAGGATCCCTTACCTCGGGTCCGACTTGACTCGATCGTTCATTAATCTCCTGAATAATAAACTTGAGTTACTTTCTACTTCCTTAGTAACCTTTTTCAATTTCATTATTAATTTTATACCACTTATTACCATGTCATAAACATTATGTAATCATTTAAGTTAATAATATTTGTTTTGCCGATATTTGGTTCTTAAGTCGAAAGTGGACTTCTTACAATTACATGTTGTTCGTGTGGACAAATGTTTATTATATCCAGAATTGTATTCATTATGTAGATATCATATATGTCATATATATCCAGTACATTCATTCATTTATAACATTACATACTCATTTAGAGGTAAGAAATGAAATGCACTGTTCATGGAGACGGTAAGCCGTACGTACGCATGAACGCTACTTTCATTTCTATTTCGTATTTTATAGAATGGAATAATAATGATATAAAGGTATATTATAATTCAAGTATAATATCATATATAATATAATATTTCCATACTTTATACGTCCCACATATGGTATTTAACGAATCAAATCACTTTGAGGGGGCAGTAGTCCGCACTTCCTTAAATGAAGATATCACGTATACCCATAATGGAAGCCATAAAGGTAAGACAAAAATGAAAAATACCGAAGCATAAGTAAAACATAAACATATTATATATCATATATAAAAATAGTGACATCATAATGGCCACATTTGATGGTGTTAAATGAGTATTGAACAATCATCGTTTCGGGAGGCAGAATTTCACCATCCACGGAAACCGTATGTTCTTTAACCATTTGATGTAGTTGTGTGAGAGTGTAGCTCGAATAAATCTTATAACAACACCCTAGTATATTGAAGATACTGTTGTTGTTACAAAATAAGTAAATAAAAAGAGTTTAGGGGGTTGTAGAAGCAAAATAAAATAAATGAACATGAGAGAATGAATTACCTTTAAAAGTGTAACTCCTTTTGATTTGAGCCTAAAGGCTTCCTTTGAAAGTCTTCTGCCCAAATGGAATCCTCTAGGATGAGGAGAGGGGTGTGGAGAGAGTAAATGGGCAGGGGTAGGCCGAGCCAAAGGCTTGAGGAGTGTGTTAAATGAGGTAGAGGTGGGGGCCTTTTATAAGAGGAGAGGAGGGGCACTTTTGGAAAGTAAAGAAATATTACTTTATTTGAAAAATGTGTTTCGGTTTCAAAAGGTCACACATGGATATAATTCGTGGATAAGTTGATAAGGCTTCGAAATCTACTCATCCAATAAGATTTGGACATGTGCAGTTCATAGATTTTACATTATCTTTCCATTTTATTTAAATCGTCAAATAATGATGTCATCGTGCATCATTATTATGTCATAAATAATTTAATTTATTTAATGTCTAAAAATTATAAAAAAAATACTATGATGTAGGAAATCTTTTTATCTTTCCAATGACTATTTATAATAAAAAATACGACTTGCATAACCCCACGTAAAATGTTTTTAGTAAAACATATCATGTTTGGGTCATTTTTACTTTTACATTAAATAAAAAGTTATTTATGTCATTTTCTATCCAAAGTGGATCCATGGGGACCACAAGTTGACCCATGGCATGTCTTGGT
The DNA here is from genome assembly GCA_963277665.1 of Viscum album. NCBI lineage: Eukaryota > Viridiplantae > Streptophyta > Magnoliopsida > Santalales > Viscaceae > Viscum > Viscum album. The sequence goes on from OY728120.1 coordinate 276,256,365, forward strand.
CGGCCATGACACAACCAATGAGGGTAGGACATGTGTAAAGCTCATCTAATTTTATTAAAGCATTATTTTTACCTTAAACTACACTAATTACCACTAATCGCGATTAAAACTTAATAAGTTACTATTCACCAAAAAAATATTTTAATCTCATTGAACCACATTTTACTTCTTAATTACAACCATGTATGTCGGATTTTTGAAATTAAAAACACAAATATGGCAAAATTTCATTTAAACGGAAAAATCAGTTTTTATAAGTACCACTTAGTGGTTTCACTATTCATCAAAAATTGAAGTTTTTCAGAAAAATCCCAAAAATTCACCACAAGCTATATTTGATATTCCGAATTCAAAAATGAAGTCCATTTTACAAAATTCAAAACATATTAATCACATTAATTAATTTAATAATTAATTCCCGCTGTCAGAGCAAATAGCGTGTTTTTATAAAACAATAAGTATCAAAAGATTGACACTAGTTTAAGTCCGATTTCAAAGTGAAATTAATTCCAACGACCACTATTGGATTTAATGGTAAAAATATTTTCTAATTTCACTTTAAAACCAATTCAAAATATAATCTAATCATATATATAAATTATATTAAAAAGAGGTTTTGAATTAAAACACAACATTTTACACTATTCATTAAAAAATGAACTTTATCGAAAAAATACCAAAAAATTACACAAAGTAAAATTTGATGTCCCGATTATTAATAAGAGTTTAATTTGGTCCAAAATAATGTATAAGAGTGATCAAAACTATATTTAATGACTGTTCTCCATTAAAAGGCGATAAGTGAACCTTTAGTGAAAACTAGGGCATATACGCCTAAAATTGAATTCTTTCCGTATTTTAAGCCTTTAGCTTTTATTGGATAAAAGTAAAAACATTTAAAAAAATATATGATCATATTTTAGTTATTTCTATCCATTACCGCCAATACAACGGCTACATGTTAACTACCATTTAAAATAATATTATTTTATTATTAGAGTGCAACGTATGATTCCCAAGAAACTCGTTGTTGCGTGTTGGGTACGCCATCGAGCATAGCGTCCCCTTTAAAGTCATATTAATATTTTATTCAAAAATATGGATAAATATGAAAATGTAATATTCTTTATTTACCTGGGGTGTTACATCCTTCCCCCCTTTTGGGAATTGCGTCCTCGCAATTTTAAAATTGCGCTTGGAAACATCCTTGAACGTCCCACATCGGAACAAGAGTCGGTAAAACAATCACTTTAAAATAAAGAAAGATAAGCACAGAGGTCACCCGAGTTAACCCATACTAGGAATCCAAGTATGAAAATATGGACATGGAGGAGAAAACATAGGGTCATGTTCTGATGGAGAGTGATAGAAAACATGTTTAGGAGAAAGTTAACAATAAGAAAATCACAAACTTCTGATGGGTTAAACGGTGTTGGGTTCCCCAGTAGGAAAAGTTAATAGACAACATTTTTGTTTTAAGTTACTTTTTATTGAGGAATTTATTCAGAATGAAGCATATTCACTTATCATGTTGACTTTCAACTTTTACTAGATTCCTTAGTCAAACTCATATTTTTTCCAAAAGATTAGTATTTAGGGAGACTTGTTCGCATTAAGAGTACTATAATCAAATTCTAGAGAATCACCTACTCCCCAAAAGATAACTATATACATCCCATGTATTTAGGCTTTAACCAAAACCAAAACCAAAAAGGTTAGTACAAGATCAGATAATCCAGAAAAGGATAACCCCTTATAAAAATAAAATCTATTCTTAATCTCCAAAATTTGTCCAGCAAAACCCAAAGTTCAACGAGGACCATCCGATAAAAAATTTGTCCATAAAATTCTTCAAATTAAACCAATATAAGATTGAAACCCAAATATTTGAAGGATTTAGTCACATAGTCTTCCAAGTTAAATGGTAACATTTATCTCCAAACAACATTAGTCTCTCCTAATGTCCCGCATTGAAAAGTAATTATCCTAATCACATATCCTCCAAAATAAATTTACTCTTAATTCATAAAATCATATAACTAAAAAGAATCAGTCAAACTAACTAGGGACTTCACATAGTCCAGTGGTAGGCGATAAATACCAGTCGCACTTTGGTTATGTGTTCGATTCCCGCAGCTTTGTCTGACGCGACGGGTAGTCACACGGTCTATGTGTTGTCATTTTCCCAAAACTATATAAATCTAAAATCATTCCCCAAAAAGGGATAAAATCATCAAAAATAACCATAACATAATTTAACCTCAATTTTATCTCATTCCTTTCACTTCAATCATAACATATAGTAACCCATAATTACCTCAAAAGTAAGGATCATATAAACCTAAATGGTTCTTTATAACTATGTCCACAAAAGAAAAGATAACTATTACTTGAATAAAATTTGCCTATATTAAACATCAGGGTTACACATAATATAAAAAGTCTTCTAATGTAACCCCATCATCAAAAGAGACTTAATACTCTTAAGAATTTCACCATAACTCTTGAAGCCCTTATATGTTGACATCTTACTCATTCAACATTCTTCATGATCCATTATCCATTCCTTTCCAACTTATTCAGAAATACCTCTTTCCTACAAACAAAATCATGAATCATATCCTAAGATTCCAAAATAGGAAATCAATAGTCATGAAATAGTACATACCTTTGATTGGTCATTGTCAGTTTCTTCATCCTCAATCGGAATGGCATTAGGTATTGGTAAACGAATATTAGTACGCTCTTGGTGACCCAGTTCACGAAACTTCTTCATAGGAAATGTGTTTGCATAATGACCATCCACACCACATTTAAAACATTCAATTGATCCCTCCGAAAGAACTTCTTTCCCTTTCCTCGAGTCAACTGGATGCTTCCTTTTCCCATGTAATGTTCTTGCTTTATGACCTTCATTTCCATATCTATAGCATATTTCTGTCCCTTTGAAACATTTTCCTAGGTGTTTCTTTCCACATCTTTGACACATAGGTTTTTGAACACACTTACCTTTATGATTATTACCTGTACTTCCGTAGGGATTTGTTTCTTGCATATATTATGCCTTAGAGAAATCTCCAAGGTTTAGGTGGTCAATCATGACTCCAGATAGTTGGTTGAGGATAATCAAAAGAGTTCTCATTGTAGCTCCCATATCATTTAGTTGCTTGCTCAAAAAACTGCCACAGTTTGCTTCACATCCACTGTTACTTTGGTGCCTACTAGATCCAGCCATTTACTAAAACCAAAAATGTCAGTGTGAGTATATCAACAAAACCATCATGTACTAATGAGTAAGATAAACACTAAGATATACTTACTCATTCAATTTATCTAAAACTGGGACTCTTTCTGAAATCCTAACCATTATGGTAATGTCACTTATGCTTAATGAATACCCTAACCTCTAAAGTTATCTAAACCGACCTCTGATACCAACTATAAGGCCTCATCCTTAAACCTTACTTAATCTTGAGTTATTACAAGATTACACATTGAGGATCTTTTTAGGTTTAGATTTTTAGAGAATTAGATCATGAAACTTGCATTACATTCCACACTTAAACAAAGTGGTTACATAAAAGAAACTATTCATTCTTCCCATCAACGGTAACATATTTAAAATAAAACATGGATTCTTTCTTGACACATCCTTGACACTATCATCACATCATGTACATTTCCCTTGACCTGTGAAAAACATTTCAAAAACTTGGGATGAGCATAAAAAGCTCAGTAAGGGTTATAAAAAAATACGGAAAGGAAACATGAGTTCATATATACATAAGAATGAAATCACACTTTACCCATAAAACATAGGCATATCAAATCATGAATAAATCATAGAAAACATAAGCCATAAAGGTAACTTGAGGCATTCATAACATTCTTATGTAGGGAGTAACCCTCTTGGTTACGTTTGGAATACCCATCACAGTATATTCCCTAAATCTCTTCGGATAAACCTTAACGTTTCACTCCTTCGCATTGCCCAATGCATTGGAGAGCTATATCGGGCTCGCCCGCCCTTAGTTTATCATAGAACCGCCCGTTTTCATAATAATGCCCAAGAACCATAACATAAATGTATCACATAAAACATGCATAAAGGAAACATAACATTTCCACATTTCAATCACAATATAACATTTTAGTATATTGAAATAATGAATCCATTCAAAAAGAAACCACTTCCAAAACCATTTAAAACATTTAATAAAGAGATTTTTGAATTAAAGTGTCCCATACCACCTTGAAGTTTTTATCATTTTAAACCATTAATATACATATAAATAAATCCTTAAAACCATTTTGAAAACATGTATATTAATAAGAACAAATCATTAAAACATTTAAAGCGATATTTTGGTTAAAGGGGTTTAACAAAAATTAGAGACACTTGAATACAATAATTGAGGAATAACATTTAGTCAGAACATTATAATATCATGAGAATAAATGGATTCATGATATAATACTCCAAAGGATAGTATATACACCATATAAGAGTGAATTGGTGCATAACAACAATGAACCCTCAATAGAAATGTCAAATTTGATGAAATCCCTTATAATGAAGGTATCCTTAAATTAAGGACAAATCAATCTCAAAAATATGTATGACAAATATAAATACACCCAATATAAGTGGATATTAAGTGTAAAACAATAAAAGGTCATTCACACATATTCAATGGATGACATATTAAATGACTACATGTTGAACCCAAAGAAATCGAAATTGGGTTAAAAAGTTCCCTTGACAGCCTAACAACATCACATCAAAATGAGTTGATGAGAGATAAAAAGTGTATCTCATCACTTGGACATAAAACTTACATCAATAAGGACATATTAGAACATATCCCAACATAACAATATGTAAATTAAAAGACCCAACAAAATAAGTATTTAAAAAAAAGAGGAGGGTGAAAGGTTCCCTTACAGACTTGGGTATCTTTCAAAACATACACCCCATGAAAGAAGTACAACAGATAATTGATGTAAATACTCATAAACGAAATTATATTACACAAAGAGTAGAATAATGGGCAGTAAATACACCACTCAATGGAATTTGTGACAAATGTAGCATAAATCTCATGAGAATAAAAGTGAGATGAAAAATCCCTTACGAAAACTCGGCAGCCTAACGGTGCCACATAAAACTTCCGAATATGGATTGATGAGATCAAATAGGGTATCTCATCACATTAAAATAATATGTACAACAAGATGAATATAAAAGAACATCCCCCAGAATTACAAAGAGGAGCTTAAAAGAAGTGACATAAAGGAGAGTACTTAAAAAGAATGAGAGAGGTTAGATCTTCTACGAAAGATCGGCAGCCTAACGGCGCCACTAAAAACTTCCAAAATGGATTTATGAGAGAGAATAGGGTCTCTCATCACATAAACATAAAAATTACAGTATGTGTAATATAAAATATCATCCCAATAACAAGAAATATGAGCTTTAAAAGGAATGACATAAAAGTGTGTACTTAAAAAGAAAGAGAGGAGTAGGATCCCTTACCTCGGGTCCGACTTGACTCGATCGTTCTTTAATCTCCTGAATAATAAACTTGAGTTAATTTATACTTCCTTAAGAACCTTTTTCAAGTAAATTATTACTTTTATACCACTTATTACCATGTCATAAACATTATGTAATCATTTAAGTTAATAATATTTGTTTTGCCGATATTTTGTTCTTAAGTCGAAAGTGGACTTCTTACAATTACATGTTGTTCGTGTGGCCAAATGTTTATTATATCCAGAATTGTATTCATTATGTAGATATCATATATTTCATATATATCCTGTACATTCCTTCATTTATAACATTACATAATCATTTAGAGGTAAGAAATGAAATGCACCGTTCATGGAGACGATAAGCCGTACGTACGCATGAACGCTACTTTCATTTCTATTTCGTATTTTATAGAATGGAATAATAATGATATAAAGGTATATTATAATTCCAGTATAATATCATATATAATATCATATTTCCATCCTTTATACGTCCCACATATGTTATTTAACGAATCAAATCACTTTGAGGGGGCGGTAGTCCGCACTTCCTTAAATGAAGATATCGCGTATACCCATAATGGAAGCCATAAAGGTAAGACAAAAATGAAAAATACAGAAGCATAAGTAAAAAATAAACATATGATATATCATACATAAAAATAGTGACATCATAATGGCCACCTTTGAATGTGTTAAATGAGTATTGAACAATCATCATTTCGGGAGGCAGAATTTCACCATCCACGGAAACCGTATGTTCTTTAACCATTTGATGTAGTTGTGTGAGAGTTTAGATAGAATAAATCTTATAAAAACACACTATTATATTGGAGATACTGATTTTGTTACAAAATAAGTAAATAAAAAGATTTTAGGGGGTTGTAGAAGCAAAATAAAACAAATGAACATGAGAGAATGAATTACCTTTAAAAGTGTAACTCCTTTTGATTTGAGCCTAAAGGCTTCCTTTGAAAGTATTCTGCCCAAAGGGAATCCTCTAGGATGAGGAGAGGGATGTGTAGAGAGTAAATGGTCAGGGTTTGGCCGAGCCAAAGGCTTGAGGAGTGTGTTAAATGAGGTATAGGTGGTGGCCTTTTATAAGAGGAGAGGAGGGGCACTTTTGGAAAGTAAAGAAATATTACTTTATTTGAAAAATGTGTTTCGGTTTCAAAAGATCCCACATTGATATAATTCGTGGATAAGGTGATAAGACTTCTAAATCTACTCATCCAATAAGTTTTGGACATGTGCAGTTCATAGATTTTACATTATCATTCCATTTTATTTAAATCGTCAAATAATGATGTCATCACTGCATCATTATTATGTCATAAATAATTTAATTTATTTAATGTCTAAAAATTATAAAAAAAATACTATGATGTATTAAATATTTTTATCTTTCCAATGACTATTTATAATAAAAAATATGACTTGTATAACCCCACGTAAAAATTGTTTTAGTAAAACATATCATGTTTGTGTCATTTTTACTTTTACATTAAATAAAAAGTTATTTATGTCATTTTCCAAACAAAGTGGATCCATGGGGACCACAAGTCAACCATGGCTTGTCTTGGTCGGAAATGACACAACAAATGAGGGTAGTACATGTGTCAAGCTCATCTAATTTTATTAAAGCATTATTTTTACCTTAAACTACACTAATTACCACTAATCGCGATTAAAACTTAATAAGTTACTATTCACCAAAAAAATATTTTAATCTCATTGAACCACATTTTACTTCTTAATGACAACCATTTATGTCGGATTTTTGAAATTCGAAACACAAATATGGCAAAATTTCATTTAAACGGGAAAATCAGTTTTTATAAGTACCACTTAGTGGTTTCACTATTCATCAAAAATTGAAGTTTTTCAGAAAAATCCCAAAAAATTCACCATAAGCTATATTTGATATTCCAAATTCAAAAATGAATTCCGTTTTACAAAATTCAAAACATATTAATCACATTAATTAATTTAATAATTAATTCCCGCTGTCAGAGCAAATAGCGTGTTTTTATAAAACAATAAGTATCAAAAGATTTACACTAGTTTAAGTCCGATTTCAAAGTGAAATTAATTCCAATGACCACTATTGGATTTAATGGTAAAAATATTTTCTAATTTCCCTTTAAACCCAATTCAAAATATAATCTAATCATATAAATAAATTATATTAAAAAGAGGTTTTAAATTAAAACACAACATTTTACACTATTCATTAAAAAATGAACATTATCGAAAAAATACCAAAAAATTACACAAAGTAAAATTTGATGTCACGGTTCTTAATAAGAGTTTTATTTGGTCCAAAATAATGTATAAGAGTGATCAAAACTATATTTAATGACAGTTCTCCATTAAAAGGCGATAAGTGAACCTTTAGTGAAAACTAGGGCATATACGCCTAAAATTGAATTCTTTCAGTATTTTAAGCCTTTAGCTTTTATTGGATAAAATTAAATACATTTAAAAACATATATAATCATATTTTAGTTATTTCTATCCATTCCCACTAATACAACGGATACATGTTAACTACCATTTAAAATAATATTATTTTATTATTAGAGTGCAACGTATGATTCCCAAGAAACTCGTTATTGCGTGTTGGGTACGCCATCGAGCATAGCGTCCCCTTTAAAGTCATGTTAATATTTTATTCAAAAATATGGATAAATATGAAAATGTCATATTATTTATTTACCTAGGGTGTTACATTTAAGGTAGGTAACATTTGAGAAATTCCCTTGAATCGAGCCTCTATTTTGGAAAGAATTGTATAAGTTCATTTTAAAATGTGTAACTCCCCATATAATAAAGATGGAGTCTAGTTGGAAATAATATTTAGTGAACTCAAATATAATTTATGAGGAGTACATATGAATATGTAATAAATTCATTGAGGTATGTAGATAATAAATGTGACCCGAATGAAAATGGAGTTTCGGGTGGAAAACCCTTAACTTAAGTCTGAATGTATTCCCCACTTGAACATAAGGTCCTGGATTATGAAATTTGTCTTATTAATAAATTAATTAAGAAACTATTGTACATGTAATTAGTTTATCAAAAAAATTAATGTTTATTATGTCCTTATTTATTAGTTATAATATAGAATTCTGTCATTTCAGAGTGTCTGTTTTTTTTATTTTCGGAATCAGTTCACACGTTTTTATGCAATGGAGTTCCTGAAGAATGTATGTAAATATCCATAATTTAAATTAAATATCATTTATTAAGTATAATGTTTTAATGGTGACTTATATAATATTTTTACATGGAATTAGGATGAATAATTAGATGAAATATTAATGGCAACCACTCCGATTATTTTAGAGGTATTTGATTATTAGGAACTATTTTGGTGTTATGATTTAATATTATGTAAATATGATGTTTAGTGTGTATTAAATATGTTATAAAACATATATTATAGTCTGATTTAAACATAAAAATGATTTCATGTCCACTGATGAAGGAGAAATTGAAGAATGAAACTTCATCATCCATGAAGGTTATAAATTGGAACCTCACAGATGATGATTTCGTTTATAAAATAATAGAGATAAATTAATAATATTGATGATGTTTCTTCCATTAACATAATATAATTCCATTTTATATATTATAATGTAGTAATGATGGACATTTTGATAAAGGCGGTTTGGAGATAATATGAAAATAAGGTAAATTGAAATGAAATTAAATGAAAAATAAACATGATTTAACTTTTGTAATAACCTCCTTCAGAACCTCCTTAAGGGAAAGGGTTTTTTTCATTTTTAAAGACCAATATAATCTTGTACATAGGTAGTGACTAGGAAAGGGTAATTCGGAAGAACATATTGTTGGTTCAAGTCTTATAATAGAGAAGATATTAGGATGTGAGGGGGGTTTTATAGTGGAGGAGAGGAGTGAATTTTGAATATTTTATTCATGATTTTATTATTTACCTCAAGAAATCCAATACAGTTGTTTCATGTGACCCATAATAGTAATAAGTTCTTGTGATTTCAAAAGAATTTGACTTACATCACTTATGATGTCATTAATATTCTACTTAACTGATAATTTGTATATACATTATTTTATCATATTTCTTTATTCATTGAAATTTCCAGAATTTCAGAAAAATATCAACAATTCAACCTAACAATTATTAGATTTTTATAATTCAAAAATTAATTCCATATTTCAAAAAAAAGTTTTATATATGATTAATCTAATTTTTAAATAAAATAATTGTTAATTTGTAAATTGACGATTTTAAAGGTAAAATTAGTTTTATATCACATTGAAAAATGAATTAAGAACTCATTGTCTCATTACCTTATGAAAATAAAATAATAATGTAACTTTCTATTACTAAGTGTTGTATTACTATTCATAACGGTATGTTACTATTATCCAGAAATCACTTTTGCTCTATTAGAGTCCAAATGACTTATGATCATGACTCCAGATGACTATTTTCCAAAATTCAAAACCTAGTAGGGGAAAAGTTGTGTTTATAGTGTATATTATAATATTTTTAGTCTATTATGGAATAGTTGATTTTAGAATTCAATGTTTATTTTCAAAACATTGGGGCATTACATTTTCCATTTGACTCTCTTAAAAAATGTTTGAAAAAAATGTTCAATTTTTACATTTATGAGGTGAATGGATTTTTACAACATAATTTCTATTATTTTATTTGTAGATTTTATTTTATTTTTACATTTTATTTTTTATAAATAATATATTTCCCAACATTCTACAAATTTTTATGAAATATTATCAAAAAATGATTTTTTTCCCTTCCTTACAGAATTTTTTTTAACATTCTTCTCATGTTATTTTTACATATGCAGACATTTATTAATGATTATTCTTATTTACTCAGAATATAATCTAATGATACCATATATAATTTTTTCTAGATATAATATGATGATATTTTATGGATATAATCATGAAACTCATTTCTTATCCATGGGTATATAAAACTATAATTGAATTCAAGATGTTTCTACAATATTGTTGATGAACAAGAAAACATTTCATTTGACATACTAATATTTGGTAATTTGACATTCTAGATAATAATGGGTTATACTATTTCAAATTATATAATAAGATATCCCAATACATATTATATGACTGTATATAACTTATATAAATGGTCAGGCTGATATAGATCTCTAATTCATTTGGTAATATTCCTTGTCATTAAAGGAAAAAAGGAGAGAGTTTTATAGGGAGGTATATACTATCGATTTTACTGGGATCCTTTTATTTTAGACATTATTTAACATGGGTTATGAAAGTAATTTTCCAAGAAACCTACATTTTTATCTCTTCTTACAATGAGTTTTAAGGGTCACATTGATCATGTATTTTATCACATATCTCTTTATTATAGATTATTATGACTCTGGACCTGTTAATGAATTATGAAATGTCACATGTGTTGGAAGTGGATACCTATAAAAAAATTTATATAATTTGTGACAACATGTATTCATTATTTTTATTATTAATAAAATTCTTATCACAATATGACTGTTCATCTAAATGACATTGTTTGTAATAATTCCCTATGAGTAACTATTGAACACAAAGGTCCTAGTATTTCACAACAATAATGAAAACATAAAAATTATATGATATTATTTCAAAATATTTGATCTATATCTAAATTAAATATTTTACGGGAAAAATTATATATGTTGCTAGAGGTGAAGACGCAAAGGACATTGTGGCACCTTCTCATAGTGTATGCCATTGGTAACATCATGTGTAAGATATTATGAGAATGATACCAAAAATTAAGAGATCCACATTTAAATGATTCATTGAATGTCCCTATTTAATTATGTGTGTATTGATACATAGACTTGATGAATAATATAAATTAGTTTTATATGTCTTCTTATTTTATGTATTTAATTAATTCATAATGATATACATTTTCGGAGAGGTAGGATAAAGTGTCTGCATCATGATTAATATTTCATTATTAAATAATGTGTGAATGGGTTCTCCCTTTTTTTATTTTATGTAATTTGACATATCATATCACAGTATTTAAATTATATAGCCAAAAAAAATATCGGGCCACGGTGTTCTATGTGTATGTTCGATTTGCAAAATGTCAATGAAATAGACATCAAGAACATAGGTTGATAGAACAAGAATGAATCCTGATTAATTAAAGATATAATGATAAATGCATTAAATTAAATAGAAAACTAATATCAGATTCATTAGGCAATTGAAGAATTAGTTTCTTTCCCTAAAACATCTATTGCATGGTGCCACATTCTAAACATGAAATTTAGGATTCTTTCCATAATTCCACCGAGAAAGATTCCTAGAGGGTCATACACTATGCCTATATGGAATCATAGTTAAATAATAGGTTATTATTTAGTACCTAATATGATGAATAAATATTATTCCCACAAATGGTTTAATAATTATTCATGTTTTCTCGATTTCATGGATTCATTCACAAGTTATTCAAATGAATATTACGTGAGTAGAATATTTAATAAATATTTAATTGTTATTTTTTGAATATGATATTTATATATTTGTTGATAAATAATGATGTTTTATTTACATATTAAATAAATAGTCATTATTCAAGTATCGAGTAATATTGTTGTGGAATTTGGGAGTGAGTTTAATGTTCTAATGATAAATAATATATATTGAGTACTACATGAATATCATATATTAATTGAATTCATGAGATTAGTGCATTTAAGTAAATATTATTATTATTATTAATATTATTAATGAAATTTGGTTTTATAGGGTTTTAGAAAAACATAAATAGTTAATACAAAATTATTATTTTCTAACCCTTGTTGTAGGTAAAAAAATTATATTATTTTCTAGAGAGCCAATTCACATGTGTTTTGCACAATGTGATCTTCATAGAATCCTCCTAAAGATTTATATAGCTCGAACATGATGATGTCAAGAATAGTGAGTGATCCTCCTCCACCACCACTATCAATTATAGGGAGGTTGGATATAACCCTTCCCTGAAGTAGTTTATAGGGAGTTCCCAAGAGAAAAATTCAATCTTTAGTATCTTCAATGCTATCACCCACGGATTCCAATGATGATTTTAAATATCTTGTGGAATAACATTGGATCACCTATTGAGGGAAAATATTCTTGATTAAAAAAATGTAGTGATGATATGATTTAGAGGTATTTTGAAATTAATAAATTAATAAATAATATCTCATAATTTAATTATTTATGCTTAAATTAAATATAACTAATATGTGTTGATTTTTATCATTTTTTCCACAGTTCATTAATTTTATGTATTCATTGATTCAATTCCATTGATAACAGAATTTATTATCTCGTAAACATTGAATTAATCATTTTTAATTATGGGGAAACAATTATGGCATTCCCCATCTAAGACATCTGTTATGCCCATAAACAACAAGTTGTGTCAATGGAGGAAAATAATTATTATAAATTTATTAATGATCGTTGATTGATTTACAAATTAATAAATATTTTTCAATAACATTTTAAACATTATTTTTTTTGAATGATCAGATTTTATTTCTTCTCATTGTTTCTCAAAAATTATAATAACAAATATTAATTATATGAATGAAATAAATTCTATGATCTCATTTGGAGGTTCTATGGAGTCTTATCGGTTAATTCATGAGTACATTCTATGAAACAAAGAGGTATACATTGTGTACTAGACTATAATTGAATATAAATAATTAATAATTAATTATATATGTATGTATTTATTACATTTTTTTAATTTAATTACAAATATTCTATTGATAGGCCAATATTATATACAATTTTACAAAGTACACACCCTTATAGTATTCGTACAGGACATATTGTCCCTTAGTCACAATTGTGGTATTTATTCTATTACAAAACTGTCATAGTTGGATACCAAGTAACAATGTCACCACAAGAATTCTAGTGCATCTACTCTACTTGTACTGCTATATTTTCTATTTCATGGATATATGTCAAGTACCTAGTCATGTTCAGTGGATAGACTATGAAAGTCATACATTCCATGTATCTCTAATGTACATGTTGTGTACTTTTACAATTTTATATAGAATAAAAAAATATTTTATTATACTGTGTATAACTTATCAATATGTGTTCAATATGGCCATTAATTTTATAGTGCACTCAATGTGATTATATATATATATATAGTTCAAATTTATTTTATGTGATGTCTTTATGTACATATAATATATATGTATTATTACATATATTACTCTATGAACATTGAATCAAAACACACTACGAAAATATCATGAGCTCTGTGGGGTCATTATGTTAATAGTACACAACATCAAATTTTGGGACAAGTCATGTATTCCACATGTAGTAATAGTAAACAATATATGTCTTTAATACATGTTGCGTAGTTCGAATGAGTACTCATCGTGTTTCCTCTATGTTATATATTATTGTACATAATTATCTTTAATTAAATTTATTAAATTTATTCAAAATTATAATGGATGAGAATCCCAAGGAAAATCAAAAGATAATTAAGATAAATGAATTTATTAATTAAATAAAATAACTAATTTATTCGAGTGTGATTTATCATAAACAAAGACGATTAGAATTGAATGATAATTATACAAAATATATCATTTTTGTATCAATATTAATGATCATTATCATTAGTCAATCCTTTTTTGTTATTTTATTATTATAATTTATTATTAAATTAAATTATTGGAAAGCATGTCATCTCTCCAATTATTATTTAAGGGCTTGTGTGGCAATGGTTTGTTTTGGGGAGACCCATTATCCGAAAAATGGGTTCCCCTATCCTACGTGGTAGTAAAAGAAAATGTAATGGTTAAAAGTCACATCCTAGTGGAGGATGTTCAATTTTGGGGCTGATTCAAAACCATTCCAAGTGAGATACATATGTGGGAAGGTGGAAATCTTTAGTTTGAACCATCTAGGTCTTTTTACCTAGTTTAAATGTTTGGTTATCATTTATCTGATTATGTAACCGTTAGTTAAATACCACAATCATAAAAATTTATTATTTTATTTTTGTCATGATTTGTGGTTATTCCATTTTGGATTTTTTTACAATGAAATTAATTAATTATTTAAAAAACAAGAATAGTATAACTAAAATAATTTTTATTGTGCATAAATATTATCTAAGATATGGTAAATCATTTGAGTAAATCCACATTATATCAAAAAGTATGTAATAATTATAAAAATTGAAAATTTATGAATAACGATAAATTCCACCAATTATATATATTTACTTATTATAGCCTTCCATAGCAATAGATAAATTAAAACATCTTTCAAAGCACTTGACTAACAAAGGATGGATTGATTTCAATTTTTTAGAAATTCAGACGTGATTTTTTGTGTGTATATAACATAGATCAAATAAAGGATTGTCTTCTAATGTAGGATATGGTGTAACTTAGAGGAAAAGGGTGAGGAAGTCCAATTTAAAGGTACAATGATTGCGAAGTCCACTCAACGGATAAGGGAACTATGTGTTAATGTATTTTTCATATGGAATGCCAATATAAAATCCTTAAATTTATTGGCCATCCCAATATAGGGTTATAATAACTGGAATACTGACTCCTTTAACTAAAATTACCAACAAAATGATATTCAATTCTAATGGTTGGGGATATTGGGTTTCAGTAAAATAATGGGAGATTAATAAATATAATATTAATTTTATTATTTATATTTTATCAGATTAATTACTAAAAATCTTCTCATATTATTTGTAAATACATAAATAGACATGAATAGAAACATATAGCTACAATCCATACAATAAAATGATATCTTTCTCTCTAACTGAAATTTCCAAGATTGTAAAAGGGACTTAGGAATTATCCTACTCTATAGAAGTAATTTTTTTTCTATAAGAGCCTATTGTAAATGATCTTGGTAATAAGGATAGTGAGGAAAAGTAATCTCTCTATGAGAAACATTTTCTTGATTTCAACGATGTGCATGACCAATGAGATTTTGAGAAACATGTGGACATTGATCTGCATAGAATGTTGTAACACCATTATGATCTATATCAATAGGGGTGATACAAGAGAGATATGAGATATCAAATGCACTATTTACAACTAATATTGGTTATTTAGTTCCATCTATGTATCATGTATTCAAATTATTATATACCTTGAATTCATAGATATATTATTGGCTATATTCAGAGATGAGTTTCAAAAAGATATAATAACTTCCATACTACCCAATTCCATCTTCTATTTTATTATTAATTATGATTTGAGAAATAATGAGAAAATTCAATTGAATCTACATAATTTGATTAACCATGTGGACAAGGACATGGGTAATGAATAACCCCTGATACTTATGGTGAATAAGAAAAGGAATAACCATGAGAAGGGGCACAAGACTCATAAAATTTTTATGTCTCCTCTGAAACATCCTTCCATGAATAAGAAAATCCATTGGTATAGAAAGGGATATGGGGAGGTGTGTTTTTACATTCAAAATTATGGAAACTAGAATAGGAACTACACCCAGAAGCAGGGGGAAGCTAAATGTGTGTTCATTATTGATTGTAATATTTCAATATTTACACATTGGTCATTTGATAAAGCTTAGGGTTCCCATATATATATATATATATATTCAAAGGTATGAACAAAATATATTCTTAATGATTTATATAGGAGAGTTGGATTTGTGAAATATCGATGATGTGATTCTGGATGGCCTAGACATTAGTGAATACAATTGTTAATTTTCAAAGAGAATGATATTTGGTTTAAGTAATTGTTTAATGTACCATCCAACACCAATAATATAATATTTGTTTCATACATATAAGCATATGGTTTTATTTTTTATGTTTTGATATATTTTAATTTTTCTTTTAGTAAAAAAATATATGTTATGGTATGGAACATTGAAAAAATGAATTTAATGTAATTAATTAAGAAAACCAAGTATTGGAAATAGATAATGAATCTTGTTAAATTTACTTATAGGACATATACCCATAAAATCACCATCTTAGTCATGTAAATAAGAACAATTTGAAAAAGTAATGTCATGATGGTTATTTGGGCTCTTTTGATGTATACCCATGAGAATGATATCTTGCATTTTTACAAGTATAATTGAGAAAACATACATTAAATGGATATGGTCAAAGGGATAAATATATTTTTTTATATGTATACATTGATTTATGTGGAACATTTATAGTTGATGCAAGAGTGGGTATTTTTCTATATATGTATTTTACTGATGACTTCAGTAGATATGGTTATGTATATTAAATGATGTATAAATATTTGTCCATGGAGAAATTTAATGAAATCAATAATGAAATATAGAATCATAATTGAAAGAATATAAAGAATCATTGATCAAATACATGTGGTGAATATCTTATCTAAGTGTTCATCAACCATTTACAGTAGTTTTAGATTTAATCTCAACTCACTACTCCTAATAGTCCATAGGTGAATGAAAACTATGGAATGAAAACTACATTGAGTACCATATATAATAGAAAATATAATTTCCTTTGAGTTATATAGTGTAAAGAAACTTATTTATTCGCATACACATATATGTGGGTGTAGAATTTTCATTGTCCTTATTAGGAAACAAACAACCATTGTAGGGTAATTTGTTTCATTGAAGGGTATTCTGTGGAGTCAAATAGATAATACATATACAATTCATATTTAATGAAAGTTACTATCACCAAATAAGAATTTTTTTTTGAGATGGATTAAATACTTATATATATAGTGGGATCCTGATTACATTGATAAAGTTGTTTCTCATGATACACAATATTTGGTAGAGGAATATATTCTATAGGTCAATGTGGAAGAATTAGTTCCTAAAAAATTACTATGTATAAGAAATAGATATATATAAGAAAACCCAAAAGATATGGTTCTCTAGTCACCCAAGATCGTGAATTAGTATTGGTTTAAAATGATGAATGTCTATCCAACAATGAGGTAGAAGAGAGCGTAGAAAATGAATGATAGAAAGAATCCATGAATTTGGAAAAAGATTCAATGAATAATTGTAATGTCTCGGATTTTCCATTTATTATTTTTATATATTATCTGGAATTATTTTGAGACCAGACCATTCGACGATGTGGGATATTGAGGCCTAGAGCGCCCGGAATAAATGTTTGAATTTATTTAAACATTAAACAGTGTGCACAAGCAGTTTTCTTGAAAACATGGAATAACATTTGAATAGGTGCTCAGATCATAAATTTGAAGGAACTGTTGCATTCATAGCAGCTACTTTACCTTAGGTGGGGCCTAACATCAACTAGCACGAGTCAACAGCGAGAGTCAGTTTTTGGACGCTTTAATGGAAATAAAATATATCAATAATTTATTTTAATAAAAATATTCCTTTTTGTACAGAGACCTAATTACTACACATTAATTAAAATCTTATTGAATGTTTTCAGGGTTAGCATAATAACCCTGTGAGTTTAGATGAACCCTCTTAGAGCCTTGGAGTATTTTTGATGGACACCGACGGACGATGATGCATGGATCGTTCTGCAGTGATATCAAATCTCGAAAGATGACTGAACACACTCTTCATCAAAGGCAGAGGTAGGGGTTGTTATTTCGATTCTTCCTTTCTTTGTTTTTTGAAATAACACAATGAACGTGGATCATCCCAAAAATAGGTTGACCCGCAAATTGTGCGTTCTTGTGGGAGGGTTTTTATTGGGTTGTTTTTAAGATTAATCCATGATGTTGAAATCCATGTTTCGATTCACTCTATTTAATCCTTCTAACGGGATCTGATCAACACCATGATGAAAGATGGAAGAGGTTCGTTCCTTTTTTCTTTTGTGATTTGGATCCCCCCCTCATTTTACCTGGTGTTCTTCACATTCTTCATAGAGCGATGAACAATGGATCATTGTGAAATCGTTCTGCAATGTTGTGATCCAATTTTGGAGATCCGACTTCATGAGGACCTAGGGGAGGTGCGATGAGAATGGAGGATGACAAATTGGATCTGATAGAGAGAGATCGTTCTTCATGTGTTCATCACATGGGTGGATCGATATGCATTTTTGGGACTGATCAGAGGCCTTAAAACAACAGATACAACTTCATGACGTCGAGGTGACCTTAATCATCATTTTTTTGGAAAACGGATGGTCAGATCAATGATTGAAGCTCCACCCAAGGCGTGATGGAGGAGTTTCATGATTTTGGAAATTTACAGAACACACGGTGTGTATCCTGGAGAACAAGGGATGTACATCCGACTAAGTGGCGACTAGGGTTCTGTGGTGTGTGAAGCGATGACACAGTGTGTTCTCCAACGAACATTGCATGTGGATAATTACACGGGACTCGGCGTGTATCTAGGCGATACACAAACACGATGTGTAGTACACATTCGTGTACTCCACCACATAGCCAGACTAAGCTGACTGCATGGGTTACCCCATGTACCGGTCACACGGGTTGTGACACATGGATTGACGTCATGTACGGGCACCTGACCATCACAAACGGTGTCCTCCCAGGATAGAGGAAAACATCATGTAACTATCCTAAAAGATGTGTATACTTTCTTCTACACGACCAACCATACGATACGTAGTGTTGTACAGGGGCAGTACCCGGGGTCATAAGATACGACATGTGAAACTTCTACACACCGTGTACTTCTCAGTATATGGATTGGTCTTCTTATCCACTATATCATGGACATTTTTTGTTTGGGTTAGTGCCCCAATTTCTCATTTCCTTGAAGGTTATTCATCGTTCCCTTTCTCTGGATTATGATCCCTTTAGCTGGACTTTTCGGGATAGATTTAGGTATCCCTCCGAAAGGCCTTATACGAGATCCTCTATCCATTCTTGGCCCAAGGTAGAGTCATGAATCGACGTTATTATCCTTATAGGGCATCGATCCTCTATATAGAAGGTGAATCCGGATGGGTCACGTTATCTACCAAGACCCTAGCAGTGATCCTCATCTATGTATCACGATCTTTCTCCACTCAAAAGTGTGTTCTCCTAGAACAAGGGTATCTATATCTCATAACATTTCCCAAAAAACAGTACTTCTCATACGGACGCCATCAGAGCTATGAGACTCATGGAGTGAGTTATCCTGGATCAATTCTTCTTGGAATCTTCAAACTGAATCCCAAGCGGGGGAATGCAGTTGTCTGAATTGTCTCTAAACTATGAGTTTGGGTTTTGGGTATATCTGGATTGGTTTCACATATCATCTGTTCAGTCGAAAAATACCATGTAGATCTGACTGTTTCATTCCTTTTTGTATTAATTTGTGGCTTTCAGTGTCCTATACAGAGTATTGTTATACTCACTCTTACATAGGCTTTCCCGCACCTGTCATGTCTTATGCAGACAGACATCCTTTTGACAGAGTCGAGGGAGGAAAAGGATATAACTGATAAATCTAAATTCCCTACAAGCTGAGGTGTACCTATGATTACCAAAAGTAGTCCCAGTTTATCTTTGTGTTTACAGGTTGGACATTGTTGTTTTCAAACTCATGTTTTTTTGGCCTTGTATTCTGGCCCTGTTTACATTCCATACTTTAATTCCTATCATGCTATGTTGGTTTGGTTTAGATGAATGGATACATTTTGTTCCTTGGTTTTTTACATTTCAGAATTATTGGGTTTGGAGATGTGTGTGTGTGTACATGTACATTTTCAATGCCTCCCATGTTATTATTATGCCTACTCGTTGCTAGTCACCCGCCCCTGGCATGTTGGAGGCAGGCTTTGGGAGTTGCGGCATGGGCCCCATAAGGACGGGTCATGACAATCATATCCATGTTTCTATTTTTATCAATGATTCACTTCATGTAAATATTTTAAGATGAAAATTGTTATTCAATATAAAACTAGATGTGTAATGTTATGTAGATAACTATAAATAGGGTAGTGGCAACATGTATTAAATAATTTCAATGAATTTATTATGATAAACCCTTTTATTGTGTTCACATGTTTAAATCCATTAGAATTATAATTAATATAACAACATAACATAACAATGAAATGTATCATATAGTCAATAAAACATCATTCCTTAATGAGATCCTCCTAGAATTTGACTATATGAAATAGAAAATGGTTTCCAACTCGAGGTGATTCCAAAAATATTTTCTTGTCTTAGGGATTTATTTCTGGATTCATGTAGTAATAATGGTCATGGAATATTTGATTCCATGAAGTCATAAAATAAATTGGATTTTTTAATAATGAATGTGACCCAAGTGTTTACAATATGTTTAGTGGGAATGTGGATTTTATCCTAATAATATATGTTGATGGAATATTATGTATTGGAATCAATGTAAAAGTCTTACAGTTTGTTAAGGCTTGGATAAAAAAAAATTCTCCATAAAGAATGTAGGTGATGTTTTATACATTATAAATATAAAGGTTATTCGTGATATCTCAGAGGGGATTATTAGAATAAGTCATGGTACATTTATTGACTAGATACTAAAGATATTTAGTATGGGATAATCTAAGAGGTGATTGTTTCCATTGTAACATATTATTCATCTTTATAATAAAATCTGCCATCAAACATAATATGGGAAACATATAATGGGTATGATCTCATACATTTCACTTAAAGGATCAATCATGAATGCCATATTATGTACATAAATTGATGTTTTCTATGCATTGACCATGGTTTGAAGATATCAAACTGATCTAGGAGAATACCATTGGTTTGTTTTTTAGTTTATCATTATATATTTGAGAAGAAATAAGGTTATATTCATAATGTATGGAGGAGACAAGGAGAACTCATGGGATTTATTGATTCTTGTTTTCAAATATATCAAAATGATATAAAGTCACAATTGGGATATTTTTTCTACCTCAATAGAGGATCTAAGAGAAGAAATTTTTCAAAGAATCAAGTAATCACTAATTCTATATAGGCATTCGAGTATATAATCACTTTTGATATATCTAAAGGATATTTTTGGATACAACTTTCTTTCTAGAGTATGATTTGGTACCTATAAGTAATGAACCCGTCATGGTTTATTGTGAATATAATACAATGTATGATCTTGAAAAAGATCCAATGTTACACCAATGATCATAGAACGTAATCCAAATGTTTCACCTATTATAGTATTTTTCTTTGTGAGATGATGTTGTAGTGAGAAGATCTCCTATATGAGAAAACATAATAGACACCTTGACTAAATGCCTATCTATACAGAATCATGACCATTATGTGAGATCTAAAGCACTATAGGATATCATCTATTTTCTATAGTTATAGTGGGTTTATTTTAGTGTCGGTGCCCAGAAACATACTTATGTGTAGTTTTTTATAATATGTAAAAAAAATTAATATTAATTAATATCATATCACATATGGATTTTCTTCTATGTAACATAGTATTGGATAATTTCATAAGAGTATCTATTGAGATAATATTTCAAAACAGTTATATAGAATGATGAGAACTAATAAGTGTCATGTTTTTATTCTAAAATATATGTTCTATATCTAAATGAAATAATTTTCAGGACACATGTGAAACAAGATATTAAGGATGTGGACTCATTGGACATTGAGTCCTTTTCTCATTGTACATGCCCCGGAAAATATATAGTTTAGGATATCAGGAGAATAAGACATACTAGTTGGAAATCCACATTTATATGTGTCCTTGTGTCTTCCTATATATAAACATGTGTATTGATCCTTATAATTGAATATTATTATTAATGAGTGTTATATGCCTCATAATTTGATGTAATTTTGAAAACATTGATGTCATATATTCACAGAGAGGTAGGATATGTTAGGTGCATCATGGGTAATATTTCATTAATGAATAATTGTAAAAAGGATTCTCCCATATTTTATTTCATGGAAATTGATATATAATTAATTTTTATTGAAATCATTTAACATAAATAAATCCTTGGCAATGGTATTGAAAGGGAATTTTAGATTTCTAAAAATTAAAAGAAAGAGACAACAAGCACAAAGGTTGATGTCACTATCTTGTATCCTATTTGGTTAGAGATTATATGATGAAGAGATTATATTACATAGTAAAAATACATATGTGGTATTATATAATTGAGGTTAAAAATTAATTCTCTAGTGGTTACATGGTGAGTTTTTAGATGATAACCTTAGAAATTTGGCTATTTCACTTAATTCCACTAAGAAAGATGCCTAGACGGTCACACACTGTGTATCCATAATTTCAGTTAAATAATATTTTATTTTTATTATAGAAAATTGAATAAATATTATTATGATATGTGGCTTAATAATCAGCAATGTTTTTTATTGTAGATACTATGACACTAATATTCGAGATATTATTATGTGACCATAATATTAAATAAATATTTTTTTTGTGAATATAAAAACAATTTATTGTATAATTAATTTATATTTAATTATTAAATAAATAGTCATCATTCATGTAATGATAAATATTTTGGAGAAATGGTAGACTGAGATTAATGGTTCGATGAGAAAACAAAATACGGAATATTATTAAAATAAATAATATTTAAATTATTTATCGAGTTTAAAATATTCATCAAATCATAATAATAATACTATAGACTTGGGGTTCTACAAGATCTATGAAAATAATAAAGGTACCTTGTTAAATTATTATGTTCTAACCCTATCTGTAAATTAACCTATTTATATTATTTTATAGAGATACAATTCTTGTGTCTTGTGAATAATGTGATCAGGAGACAATCCTCTCAAGTCCCTAGATATCTCCCTCTTCACGAATTCACTCAATAATAAAAATTTATCCTCATCTATAACCACTCAAAAATCTAGTGAGATCAAAGATATTTCTTCTATGAATAAATTCTCATGGGGATCAAAAAGTGAGTGATGAAAGCATTAGGATCTTCATTACTGGAACACAGAGATTACTATCTTGATTTTAGAATGATCATGGAACATGTTTCGAATATTACTGGAGGAGATATATTATTGTGTCCAACAACAAAATGATGATATTACATGGATATGTTGTCAGATCCATCAGGAATGAAATAATTTCACTCAATGTAATTATTTATTTGATTTTATTAATTAGAAATAATATGTGATGATCCTACACTTCGGTTCTAATTTTTATCCATTATTTATTTTCATTAAATCAATTTTGTTAATCACAAAGTTTATAATCATTCATATCTAGAATTAATCATTTATCATGAAAAATGAACCAATATTGGGCATGGACCATCTGACACTACCAATAGACCCATAACCATCATCAAATTTAATGATCCAGATTTTTGTTGTCATGGATTCTATAATGTAATTATCTTGTAATTTGAATTTGATATCATAACCTTATTCCATTATTATTATCACTAAATTTATTGAATTTTTAATTTCATCATTTATCATTAATGAGATTTTGATATCACCCTACATCTAATTTTCAGTTCCCTAAGATATAAAGAATGTTTTTAATGAATAATTACATTAAATTTATAATTAATAATTAATATTATGGGATATATTGAATACATATTATGGAGTTATAAAATATTTTTAATTTGGAAAAAAAGTATCACTTAATATCATGGATGTATTTAGAAATGAGATTATCATATTTCTTGAAAATATTAAACCTAAAACATAAATGGGTATATATGTGATATAATGTTTGTTCTTGCTAATGAATGTAAATAATATGTCTTCTCTAGCTCAAAATTAGTGGTTATGTTATTATTTTGTAATAATAAAATAGAAATTACATCCTAAATTATTGAATAGTTTTGTTTTCCTAGTCAACTATATAACTACATGGGACTCACATTAAATTTGAAAACATAAATTACAATATAATGAAACGAAATATTTTGTATTCATAAACTCATTTAAATATTCTTTTTTCATATACTCTGTGTGTGAAAAAAATTGAGTGCTCAAAATCTTAGTAATAGTAACTTATTGTTAATGTTATTATCATTAAATAAGACATAACTAATATGGTAAGGTATATCACTAAAAACAAAATCCATTTAATTGATAACATGAGCATGTAACATATTATTGTATGAATAAATGAGAATATAATAATTCCATAAAAATAATCACTTGAACTTGAAACCCATCTATGTAAATCTTAACAATACACATAATCAGATGGAAATCAAAACTAATCTCAAAACAATGGAATGAATAGTTTCATACATTTCCAATTTACTGTTAATAACCCATGTGATGATATCTTGTGAAATTTAGTTACTCCTCAACCAAATAACCAATCTACTTTGTGTCATGAAACCTACTAATGCGTGGTGTGTATATAGTGTGACCAATTCAATACATACGAAGTTTAATATATTAGTTATATGAATGGGATGAATAAAATTACAAACATAAACATTTTTATTTATAAACTATAATACAAAATGTGAATATTTTCCAAATTAATACCAATTATAATCCATCCACATTAAGAATACAGTTGTTATCATTACAACGTATCCCAAATTGATCAAATGTAATGTGTTATTTAAATTAATGATTATAAATTCCATAAAGAACATCATTAAAAACATTAAGGATGTAAATAAACATTATCCGATGATGATAAATTTTAAAAAATAAAAATTTTGTTGAATATTAGAGAATAAATGTTATTGGAAAAATTCATGTAAACTAGTAATGGATTATTCAAATATTTGTGTAGTAATGATGTTATGAAATTACATTCATATCTAATACATAAAAGTGAATATTCCTTTCACACATTCCATTAACATTAAATAAGTACCTAATTTAGAAAAAAAGAATTTTTTTAAAAAAATATATCATTTATAAAAATGAATTTAAAAAATAATATAAGAATATTAATATCATTCATCAAATAATATAGAAATAAAGCACATGGAATAAAAAAATAATGATTGAAGATGAATATATATCTATTATTATGAAAAAAACATTTGTTCTTTTGAGTGCATAAAAGTGGATAATGAATGGAAAATATATAATATTTAAAAATAATTAGAATATCGAAAAATTTAATATGTTTATTAAACTATGATCATATTATTCTACTAGTGGATACATTAACATTAACAATCCCAAATAATGAAATGATTGTGAAATAAACCCTTACAGCTTCGGTTAATTTAAAATCATAAATCCCAGGAAATAATTAATAAAAAATGAAATAGTATATAACATGAATGTAAATATATTCATCATAAAATATATAAATATGTCTAAAGATAAACCTCATAAAATGAGATATGTTTATAACATATCATATTTATAGAAGAATACAATTTGTAAAAAATAACCCTTACAATAATGATAGAGTTGAATTAAAAAATAATAGATTATTTGATTATGTGTAAAAATGTAAATACAAAAAAAAATTAAATAAAACAAAAAAAAATCACATTTCCCAAATAAGCATCATAAAATATAATCAACAACGATGTGATTAAACACATTGAAAAAAAATTAGTTATAAACACGTACAACTTGGTAAATTTCTATTAAATTACCAATAGATGAAATAAATTTAAATAAAACTCAAAATAACATGAATTATTAACTACTAAGGATATAATATATAAATGGTTAATTATGTAAACTATATAAAATAGGTTAGGATCATAAAATTAAAATATGCCTTTATTGTGGAAATTAAGACAAAATATCATACACGATGACCGAATATTCATGCATGTTAACAATATTCTGAAATATTAAACATAATCTAATTATAAACATTATTAAGAAAAAAAGATGTTTTTATTCATTTTGTATTATTTATTACCATGTTATATTTAAATACATAATCCATTATGTTCACATAATATTTTCTGATGATATTTGGTACATTTTTAAAAATGTCCATGGTATGTTGACTATGGTATAAGAAGTCCTTGGTCCATCATATTTATATTATACTAATGGAATAATTATCATATTTATATATATATTATAATTTTAAATCCAATAATGAAATATGGTAATGAAAAATGAACTATGTTTCAATCATGGAGATGTTAAGTCTTACGTATGCAAGAGTAACAATTCCATTATTCAACACTCATTTTAAAAATAATGAATGTTATATTTTTTATTAAAATAATAATTATTATATAGTGAATGCAAAATTATTTCAATGAATATAGTTTAATGTATAATCCATGTTTTTTTGATGAAAAACAAATCACATCAATTTTTGGAGGTGGTTGTCCACATGTACACATGAATGACATTTTAATTGTTCCTTGAATATAAATTTAATATATTAAATGTTAAATTCCCTTTTCATTGTAATTAATGTTTCATTAATAACATATATAAACATTAAATCTGTCATTATAACTATTAATAAGAGGTGGTGATGGAAAATGAATTACATGAGTTCGCGAGGCGGTGGTCCCCCATACTCATGAATGCTGATTTCATTTCCCATTTGATCATCAAGGAAATGAATATAGGGTGATACATTAACATAAAATATCTCATTTATAGTATATATTTGTTTTATTAAGACTTAATTTTTTAGTAATATTTCATGGTGGTTGAATAAGAATGGAAAAACAGTTGATTAAGAATGATAACTCTTCTTCAGACAACCTCTCATGGTTTACACCAAATAAATATCTATGATGATTTTATAATCAATAAAAGGACTCTATGATAATGGGATTGAATTAAATAATGTATTAGTGTATTTATTGACTCATAAAATTTATTCTACACTTTTTCATATAAGAGGATATGTGTTTCCCATTTATAAATGAGGGAGGGGCTCTTTTAGAATCTGTTAAACGATTAAAATATAATAATGTCATATTAAATTCAGAAACAGAAAAAACTAAATTTTTTAAAATTTTGTATAATATAAGGTATAAATATTTGAGTTAAATTTAAATTATACCTAATTTTAGGATATTTTAACACTTATCATTTTAGTTTTACCCTTGTAATCATGTTATAACATTAACTGTACTAACATTTTTTTCAATATTAAACCATTATAGCTATAATTATAAATTGAAAATTCTCTAATTAATGTTTTGAGGGATAAAATCTATAACATTATATTATCCACCTTTTTATGGAATTGAATATAAATATAACATATTCAAATACTTTTGAATGAATTAATTTTATTTCATTCCTAAAGATCTGTTTGGACTACAGTTTTAGAGAAATAGGACAAACTATTACATAATACATACATGATTTAGATGTTTATACATATACTGAGTTTCCATTTTTATAAAAATAGAATAAAATTATAAATAAAACATGGTTTCTTTTCTTATCAAATCTTCAATACTTTCATCAGGTAACCTTTTTTCTTCTTACCAACTTTATTCATTCTGAAAATAATTTTAAAACCTTGGATGAGAAAAACAAATATTAGTAGGCCACATAAATAAAGAAAATAATTATTCCAGTGAATCTCGAAAAAACATTCACCTAAAATAAAACACACCTTTTTTCCCTAAAAAGAGATCATCATTTCAAAAATATAATTTTATTACCTTCTAAAAATCATATATTTTCATGAAAACTTGTATGAAATCTTCCATCATATTCATAGGTAACACGGGACATATTTTTATTAAAATGGAATAAGCATATCGTCGAATAAAATACATGAAACTCTTAAAAATGGAATACCCATATGGCTGAATACCATACATGTCACTCTTATAGAAGTAATATCAATAGGACTGACTTCCATACCCAATTCATTAGATGTTATAATGTAACCACCCAGTCATAGTTTTTCTAATAACCACACAAAAAATTTACTTGTTCCATTAAAACATAAAATCATGAAATTTTCATCATTTCACTATTAAAATTTCATTTCCAATGATAATAAAACATGTACTTTTATTTAAATAACCAATTCATTTCCAATAACAAATTTAAAACATTTTTAATTGACATTTTTTAATCCACGTGTACCATAACACATTGTATATTTTTAAAGGCAATCAATAATTAACATTTTAATAAATTAATTCCCCTATAAATACATTCATAAAACCAATATTTAAAACATATACTTGAATAGAATCATTAAGAATATTAATTCTTTAAAACATTTACGATGATGATTTTGTTAAAAGGAACCCTACCACGTGAGAAAAACATGAATAAAAAAAAGTAAATAATAACATTAATGAAATCATTAAATATAATTATAATATGTTATTTGAAAATATAATTTGAAAAAAGGATTGTATATAATCCTTCTAGAATTATAAACATTCATAATATCAAAATAAGCCTCAATTAAAAGATATTGAGATGAGTTACCTTACCACAAGACTGATTCATCAAGTATTTTCATTATAATCCAAAATTATAAAATGAAGTTAATTATTTACTTTCTGAAGAAAATTTTAAATTTTATTATTCCTTTTATATCACATATCACCTTATAATAAAAATTACTTAATTATTTAGGTTCATGACGGATGTTTTGATGGTATTTAGTGCATGAGTTCAAAATAACATGGTATTATATTTAGAGACAATACTGGTCATTATTCTATCACATTAAAAATAATATTAATTTCATAATAATCACTATTAAACATTAATTATAATATTATATCAACCCTTTATTGTATGGTAATGAAAAATGAGGAACATTGTAATCATGGAGATGGTAGGTCATAAGTACGCATGAGTGACATTCTCTATTTTTATTGATCATTAAGGAAATGAAGGTAATTATAATTTAAGAATTAAATAGTTATAATAATGTATAAAATATAATTTTTATAATTATTATATACTAATACATATCTTAATTTTTATGTGGTGATAAAAAATGAATTGCATTGCTACACCGAGGTGATATTTCACACATACGCATGAACGACGTTATAATTTTTATGTGAATGGAATGTTAAGAATATAAATGATATATTATACTATAATAATTATAAATATTTTATTAATATAAAATATAAGTATTAAATCCATCATTGTACCCTGTCTTGAGAGATGGTTATGGAAATAAATTATATTGATTCTTGGAGATTATAGTATACACATAAGCATGAATGATTGTTTTTTCCCATTTTATGGATGTGGGTATGGATTTAGCTGTTGATATAAACATAATAAAATCCCATTATAATGAAGGTAATTATTTAATTATTTGATAACTGTTGAATATGGTATTAAAGGAGTGGAATATGAAATAATACAGAAATACCTATTTCAATTGGATACATTTCCTTTGGATGGTCACATTTGATTAACACCCTTACACCTATAAGGATAGTTTTATTATTAAAATAATGTCTCTAGAATATTGGGAGGTATTCTATAATGGTATATTTTAAGATACTAGTTAAAGAAATTAGGTTTAATGGTGTGAAAAAAAAGAGATGAATGGGGGCCCTTTTATTGGAGAGTTGATGATCACTCTTGGAATTATTCTAATTATTTAATTAATATAAATTATTTTTATAATTTAAGTGTCCCCAAACTTAATTAGTTATATTTTAGGATGATTATAGCTCGATAATATATCATAATGATTTATAAATGTTTGTAATATTTTTATAATCCTTATCATTGTGTTTTAAACAATTTTACTCTTACAATTTTATCATGTAATTTACATTATGAGGGTCAATATAAATACCATAACATGCAAGACTACCAATAAAATAATCTTTTGTTAAATTTTAAGACTTATTACAACTACATGGAGTATTATTATAATTTCATATATTTTATAACTTTTAATAAAATATTTTATTTTTTAAAAAACCAATAGTTTCAATTTTAGAAATTTTTATCTCATGAATTTTTATAAAAATCCTAAGATAATATAAATTGGAAAAAAATATCCAAAATGATAAAAAAAACTAATTAATACCTAAAATTTTTATATCACATCTATAATCTCATATGATATTTATTTTAATATTTAAAATATCATTTATTTGATTCATTCAAGAATTACGAAGTCACTGCACTATATTTCTGTCACTATTTAATTAACATATTTACTTCCGTAAAATTATAAATAAATTACAATGATGTATCTAAAAATTTTATATTTCTAAATAATATATACATTCCAATATATTCCCTCTAGAACCTGATAATAAAAATACAATATTTTCTAAAAATAAGGACATAAAAAAATTGACTTCTCATGGAATATAATATTTTAAATACACTGAAGACATCGATGTGCCTCCAAGTAATCCCAAAATTGAATCAAGGATTCTCTTAGTCAGAAAACACTCATAAAAATAAATTATGACAAGTGTTATGGTAATTTAAAACATTTATAAAATAATTTTTAACATTAATTACCATTATTTATCTTAACCCTGGTAATGAAAATTATTTTATAGTTATTATACATAATGTCTGAAAATAAAAGGTACCTATTTAAATAATTTTTACACTATGATTAAAAATTTAGAATGAATTTTTTCAAATTAAAAACACATAATTTGTATAAATTAATTTAAAATGAATCTTGTTGATGGAATGAGAAAACTAGTTTTTAAAGTAAAAAACATTCAAAACTTCACAATGTTTTTATATCCAATTTATTTGTGAAATTGATCAAATTAACCTAATTGGATTAATTTATAAATAAATGATCTAATTATACTTTAAAAAAAATATAATTTGACACTATAAATAAATTTCATGAAAATTTATTTATAGATTTAAATGCATTATTTAGTCACTATTCGTCAAAAAATAAATCATACCGAAACAATAAAAAATTTATCCAAAATAGAATTTGATAATCTAAATTCAAATAATAAATTTATTTTTTCAAGAAAAACTTATTGTATTTTAAAAAAAGATTTAAAATATGTGTTTCATTATAAGGGGAAAAAACTGCATTTTTTGTAAGTGGTTGTTTTATGTGTAAAATTTTATTTTTTATTTGTAATGACTAAAAAAGAATTTTAAAAATCTTATTGAATATATTACAATTTTATTTCCCTAATAAGATATAATAATAGAGATTTTTTTTTTATAAAATACACTTATTCACATTTAAATCGTTTTTCAAATAATCATTTCCTTTTATTATAAAAAAGGTTTTATATTCATTAATAATTAATTGGTCACCAAATAATTTAATATAAATATGTAAAAATAGTTTTTATAAATAAATTAAAACTATTAATTCCCCCAATTCTATCCACAATATGATAATGGTAACATTTAAATAATAATATTTAATTATTCATTTAAACATCATGTGGTGTATCATGGATGATATCAAACATAGTATTCCATTTTATATAACACAGGATGCAACATTCTCCCACCAACAATTTAATAAATTGAGACTTCTCGATTTGAATTGAAGATCAAAAACTAGGGTTTTGACATTTCAAAATTCCATTATTGAGATCCCACATTCGAAAAAGGTTTTATAAAACGACAATACTAATGAAAATAATGTTGATTATGAAGTTTATTTGAGATAACACACACTAGAGTCAAATATAGTAAAACATGGATTTGGAAGAGAAAACTAACCATATTCTTGTGATGTTTAGTAATATAAAAATGACAAGGATAATGTTTACAATCATAAAACCATAAGTTTATGATGGGTTAAAAGTTCATTGATTTCATAGTAAAAAATATAAATGGAAATTTTTTGGCAACATATTTTCATAGACTTGATGAATTATTTTACTATATGGACTAAGAACATAAGTAATCATAGTTACTTGACATCTAGAGTTTCACTCATTATTCAATTTACACCACATACTCATCCAATTCTCCAAATGATGAGTTTTTAAGATAAATCCTTCACTCCTAAATGCCTAAAATAATGTTATAGAGAATAACATAACCCACTATCTATTTATTCTAACTTGAAACATTAACAAAATAATTTATTTTGATAATATATGATAATTATTTTAAAATTAATAAACATTTAAAATATGAAATACTAATTTTAATCTCCAAAATTCAATATTAATACCTGTATTTCAATATAGATCATTGAAAAAAATAATTGTCCTTAAAATTCATCCAAATAACTGATGCCTATATTAAAACCTAATATTTAGGATAAATTGATATCATTTTCATCGAAGATAAAATTTAATATTTATCTCAAAAAAATATTAATGACACCTAATGACTCATACCAAAATATTATCTTCCTAAATTATCTAAATTTTGAGTATGCTATCAGTTTCCATAAATAACCTAGATAATCATATTTTCATCCAAAATTCATTAATAAATTATTTACAGAAAAAATACCATATTATTCTATTTACAATTATTATATTAGATCCCAAAATGGTTAATATCTTCAGAAATTACATTACTCACTTATTCACACAATCATCTTCCAATCCCATGCTTACCTATTAGATAAACCATATATTCCAATAATTAATTTATTATTATTCCAAAATCTCATTAAAATAAAAAAATTCATACTAACCCTGGAATACTCATAGTCTTGTGGAAGGTGATTCACCTTTTTTCATTTTAGTTGGAGGTTTGATTCCCATAGCTTTACTGGAACAGATGGGTTATCACAAATCCTATGAGTTATCCTTTTTATAAATCTATATAATTCATATAACACACAAAAAATATGATAAAATCCTTAACTATAACCATAATATTTTATCATAAAACATTGTCCCAAATTGTTAAATTTTCATTCAAAAAAGTAATAACCAATAATTAGCTAAAAAATAAATTTCTCTAAAATTTTAATTAATCATATTAGAATTTCATAACTTATAGACTCATAAGGGGTTTTAAAAACATTAAAGTTACTAATAATATGAAAATTATAAACCTATGAATATAATGAGGTCTCTTAAATAATAAATAAAAATCTTCAAAGGCAGTTATACCCTACTCCGATACCAACAGTAAGGACCCGACCTTAAAAATAAATTATTATAGTGACTTTTTATTAGAACATATTTTCATCCATTCCCAAAGTATTGTTGGTATTCAGTTTTAGACAAAAAGGAAAAAATATTACATAATAAACCCAAAAATTAGAAGTGTACACATATACAAAGTATCCATTTTTTCACCAAATGAAATAGTTTTAAAATAAAACAAGGTTTCTTTTCTTATAACATCAAAAATAGTTTCTTCATGAAACATCCTTTTTTCCCTTTCTGAAAATAATTTCAGATGAAAAACATTTTAAATCATGGGATGATAAAAAAAATCTTTGTAACATGCATAATGAAAGAAAATCATTATTCTATTGAAAATATATAAAACATTTTCTGAATATAAAATAGACCTTTTTACCAAGAAAAAGGATAATTATTCAGAAAATATTGTTATTTTAGCATTCTAATATCAACAATTTTCATGAAAACCCATATGAAAAAATATAACATATGTAGGTAAGATGGAAAATATTTATACAAAAAATGGAATAATCATACGGTCGAATTTCAAACATGTCACACATATAAATAGAATACACATATGGACAACATCAATACATGTAACTCTTACATATATAATAGCCATATGATCGACTCTTATACCCAATACATTGTGGTTTATAATTTAACCAAGAATCCTAGGTTTATCATGTAACCACCAGTAAAATTTCTAAGTACCATTTACACATAAAAACATGAAATATTCGACATATCATGCTAAAATTTTCATTTATACTCATAAGAAAACATTTCATTTTATTAAAATAAGAAATATTTTTCCAAAAAAACATAAATTAAATTTAAATATAATATTTTAAAATAAAAGTGTAGGATAATAAATGGAAATATTTTTAAAAATTATAAATTAAATTTTTTAAAATACTCTTTTCTATATAAATATATAAAATTAATATCTAAATTATAATAATTATAGAGAATTATTTAGATGAATAATTACTTAAAATAAATAAAATGATGTTTTAGTTAAAGAGACCCTTAATAATTGAGAAAAATATGAATAAACATAATTAAATAAAAACTATAAGAAGACATTAAATGAAATTAAAATATATTAATTCAAGGTATAATAAGTCAAAAGTGTCGTATATTCAATTTATTGGATAATAAATGTATGTAAAATAAAAATATTCATGAATGAATGGAGATTGGGACCAAATACCTTACCTAGAGTCAAATTCATCAAGTATTTTATCAATATTATTTAATAAAAAATTTAATTAAATTATATACTATATGGATTATAATCTTCATGGTTATTATTCCTTTAGTATCACATAATAATTATAATAAAAATTACATATTTATTTATGTTCATGTTGGATGTTTTGATGATATTTAGTACCTGAGTCCAAAATGATTTTGTATGATATCTATTACCAAAAGTTGTCAGTAGTCCTTCATCTACATAATAACATCCATGAAATAATAAGATATTTCAAACATTAATTATACTATTAAATCAATCCATTCATATATTATTACAAAAATTGAACTATGTTATTATCGTTGAGACGATAGGTCATACATACGCATGGGTAACGTTCCCATTTTTCATTGATAATGATGGATATAAGAATATTTTTATTTTATATTTTTATAATTATCATAATATCATAAATATAATATTAATAATTTACATATACTTATTTATATCATATTTTTGATGTGGTGATGAAAAAAGAATCACATTGCTTCGTGGATGTGATAGTGCAAACATACCCATAAACGACGTTATCATTTTTATGTGATTGGAATGTTAAAAACATGAATGATTTATTATGATTTTTTAAAGTAAAATATGTCTTTAATATCACAATTAATCATTAATATCATAATAATTAATATTCTTGAGATATGGAGATGGATGAAATAATTATATTAGATCGTAGAAGTGATTGTTCACACATACACACTAACTATTAATTCATTTCCAATTTAATGCAAGTGGATCTGAATTTAGCTGATGATTTAACATAATAAAATATAATTATATCGAGGATACTATAATTATTATATAATCAATTTTGATGATTATTTGAAATATATGGAAGAGGAAATGAAATAGAAATAGTTGAATTAAAATGATACCATTCCTTTGGATGATCACATTGGATTAACAACTTAACACCTATACAGAGCATTTATGATTAAAAAATTATCTATAATGTGGGTTTGAATTAATGAATGGTATCTAAGACGATCATTTCTAAATAAAATTTTTAATAAAGTGTAAATAAAATATAATAATGGGTTCCCTTTATAGGAGTGTGGAATGGCAGTCTTTGAATTAATCAAATTATTAAATTAATATAAAATCATTTTAATATCTAAATGGTCCGAAAATGTTTTAGTTTAAATATATGATGATTAAGGTTTGACATCAAATAATCTAATAAAATTTTTAATTTTTTTGAATATTTCTTAAACCATATCTATTTATTAACCCTTTTAACTCTTACCATTTCATTAAGTAATTTACACTTTACGGGTGAATATAGTTATCCTAAGATGCAAAATTACAACTAAAAGAGTTGTTTAGGACATATTGGGATTTAATAGATCTATTTTCATGAATATTGGATTTTTTTTAATTTTTTAACACATAATAAAATATATTATATTTTAAATTTATATTATTATTAATTTTTGCTCTATTAAATTCTTTTATTTTTTTGAAATTTCATTAAAATAGGAAAAATATGACCCAACTCATTAAAATCATAGATAATATGTGAATTTTCTCTATTAAATTATTTTATGACATTTATAATTTGAAGTTATATTTATTTTAATATTTATAATATCATTAATGGAATTCTATCATTAATTATGAAATTATTATACAATTTTACTGTCAAATATAAATTTAAATACTTACTTTCTAAATAAGATAAATAAATTACCATGATATAGGTAAACATTTTATATTTCTATATACTACATATATTCAATTAATCTCCATTAAAATACCATATTAAAATACATTAGTCGTTAAAAGCAAGGCTGTAAAAAAATTGACTTTTCATTTTATATAATAATATAAATGGATTAAATTCATAAAAGTAGTTCAACATGGTCCTAAAATAGTCCCCAGTATGATACTGGTAAGAAAAAACACATAAAATAAAATAATTAAATTTTTAATTATAATTTTATAAAATTAAGAAATTATTTTTTACCATTCATTAATCTATTTACTCTTAATAGTGGTAATAAAAAATATTATTATAGGTACTTTTCATAATGTCCAAAAATAAAAGAGAACTATTCAAATAATTGGGAACATTTAATTACAAATATAGAAAAAATATCTCCAAATTCCAAACACATAATTGATTGAAATTAATAGGTAATTAATCTCATTGAAAAAATGTGAAATTATATTTTAAAAGTAAAAGTGTTTAATATTTTATCACATTGTTATATCCAATTTCAAAGTGAAATTGTTTCCAAATACCTAACACGGATTAACTGAAAACAAAATTCAAAATAAAATATAAATTCAAGTGAAAATATTATTTATAATAACATAAATTTTATAAAAAAATAGATTCCAATTAAAATATAATATTTTTTTCTATATTCATTAAAAATTGAATATTAGAAAAAGGTATAAATAATTGAACGAAATAAAAATCTAATAATATTAATAAAATAAGTAAATTTATATTTTCACATATAACTCATAAAAGTGATAAAAAATATATTTTAAACAGGTGTTCCATTAAATGGCTTCAAAACATCCTATTTTGAAAAATACATGCAATATGTTTAAAATTGTATTTGTTCATAAATTCTGTCTAAAAAACTCTTAAATAGAATGATAAAATTTATATTAAATAAATTATAATTATATTTCACTAACATAATACAATAATAGTGATTTTATAATTTATAAAACAAACATGTAATCATTTAAATAGTTTTTAAAAAATCATTTTATTTTTAAATCTGTGATACTTTTTTTATTATTAAATATTCAATAAATAATTTTTTATACATTTTTAAAAATTATTTTTCTAATTTATTTAATAATATTCATTCCCACCATTCTAACAATAATGTAATAATGGTAATATTTAAATAATAACATTTATTTGTTAATTTAATCTTTATTTTACATGTCATGTACGCTATCAAATATAGTAATTCCTTTTAAAAAATCAAGATGTTATACTTTTTCCTCATTCAGCATTTTTATGATTTTTAAATAATTTTTTAATGTATTATTTTCATATAATTAATTAATTTTGTTTTTTACAGTATTCATTTATTTTTATTTATATAAATAAAGATAATAATTAATATTTAATATAATAAATTATCCTATCTATAATACATCATTATTAAATATATAATTTTGTTTTATCAGGAAACTATTCCAAATACATTATTGTTAATTTTTTTAATATTATATACCTTGAGTTTCCTACTATTTCCATATGTGTTATTTCTACATTTTATATTTGTTTAAGGTAACTATATAATACATAAAACATTATAATGAAATTACATATATAAAATAATTTTTTTTAACTCAATATTACCTTTAATATTCATTCATTAATTCTCTTTACCAAATTGCAAACATATAAGAGATATTTAACTGAAGGAGTGTGGCATATTTTCTTTTTGATTACTTAAAATATTGTATATGTCACTTTCATGGAAAATTTTCCCATAAATAATTTAATTTTGATTTTATAGTTTAATGGAATAATTTATTTTCATCAAATATGTGTTTAGATGAATATTGGTTACATTATCATTTAGTTGAAATCAGGGTTATTTCGATTTACAATATTACTGGGGGAATTTTATTACAATTTTTTGGTATTCATTATTAAAAAAACATATTTCAAATAATTAACTAATATTAATTATTATGATTCAAAATAGGGAATAAACATTATCATATTCAATTCTAAAATGTGGTAATATTTAATTTAAAAGTAAACCATCAAAATGTGTTGAAAAATGGGATTCCAATAATTATAATTTGAAAACATTAAGTGTTATTATATTAACTATATTATTATTTATAATAATTATATGAATTAAAATTAATATTTATAGATAAATAATATAAAAATATTATTAAAATAATATTTCATTAGAGATTAATATAATTAATTTTAATGGAGAAATATTATGCAATAAATAATAAGGCAGTTCTTTTTTAAAACTATAAATAAAGATATACAAAAATATTTTATAAAGATAATCCAAAAGTAATTAGTTAGATTAAATATAATTCAACAATACATATGTCACATTTAAATATATTTCAAAATATTATAATTTTTAAATTAGTTAATTTTTTCATAATAAATTATTGTTTTAGAAAAAGAATAATATTTTACTATTCAATGAAAAATAACGATTTTCAAAAACATCCCAAAACATACCCATGTGATAATTGACGTGGCCTTAAAATCATATGTTTTTACACATATTATATTTAGGTTTTCTAATAATTTAATCTATTATTTTTTTCCTTTTTTTGTTAAATAATTGACCATTAATAATTTTATAATTTCATAATTAATCAATTTTTATAGTTAATTTTGAATTATTGGAATTTAAAGTAGTTATTTTGTTTCTCTTTTAATTTTTTAGTACATTATTTTCCATTTTTTACTTTTAAAATTTTAAATTTTCATGACTACAATATTATAATAGTATATTTTTATTACATAATCTATTCATCAATAAATTTTCATTTACTGGACTAAAATATTAATTTAATATTTAATCTTTTTATTTTGTAATCTGAATATTATTTATCAATAATATAATATTATGTTTCAAGTTGGATATTAAGTATTTCTGTTAATATTTTAAATTAAGTGTGTTAATTCAATTTAGTTTTTTATTTTCAAAATTATTTATTTCATCTTATTTTTTATTTTTGTTAGTTTATAATTTATGTCTAATTTTTAATACTTTATTTTCAATACTTGAAATTATTAATTAATATTTAGTATTCAGATTTTATAAATTAATTCGTTTATCTAGTTTTTATTTAATTGATTCATTTGATTATGTTTTTAATTTTTAATTTCATTCCTCATTAAATGTATACATTTTATTTATTATTTGAAACTTTTATATAATTGCATATGAACAGACATTAAAATTTACTAACATCCAAATTTTTACTGAGTCAAATTAGGCAGAATGATGACTACCATGACTCACTAATAGAAAACATCCAACGGTTAGTCACATGATTCCCCACTAGAAAAACAAAACACCTAGAGGTAGTCTCTACAACACAAGTTCATCAGCAATTAGACTCACTACCGAACAAAATAAAACAAAAAACAATAATAATAACAACACAACATCAGCTATTCCTTCCCCTATCTTCAACAGATACATCTTTTCTAGAATTTATGTAGAATATCAAATCACCACAACTATTCATCCTTTTCTATGATGCATTCAACATCTACCAGTTATACCATTCTAACATGAAGCCATATCTGACCATTGCATAATGCACATAATGCCATCAGATCCCCTGAAACATTTTCCACAAATGGAGGAGCAGTTTTAACTCTGGGATAGATCAATCAAAAAAGAGATTCACCATCGATCTGAGCCTCATCCATGATCGATTTGGCCAAGTATGTGCCCCTACATTGATGAAACCAATATCCATGCCACTTTGGAAGCTAGATCTCGCTGAACTTCCACAACATCATAACCTAGATATGAAATTATGAGCAATTTGATGGAATTGTGAGATGATCCCTTTCCCATACTAAATACGTCTCCACTGGAGGAGTTGTTGTTGTGGATTATGTTGATGAAACCGCCAGCCAATGATGGGGGATCTCCATTGAGGTGCACAACTGTTAAAGGAGATAGACCGAGAGGACCCCCATGATCAATTTCTGCTACAAGGGTAACCCCCAATCATTATAGGGATTATGTAGGAAGAAGAAATATAAAAATAATGGAAATCCAAAATAATAAAGAAAACAAAATAATTTAAAAAAATAAATCAAACTAAATTAATAATAATAATTAAAATGTAACATAAAATTAATAAATTAATTTAATTTAAATGAATTAATAAATATTATTTAATAATTTATAATTTATTAAAATCAAATAACAAAATCAAATAATCATAACAAATAAATTAATAACATTAACCATAATATTAATATTAAATAAAAATAAATAATTATAAATTAAATAAATAATAATATTTAAAAAATTAAAAAATTAAAAAATATATATTTATAATGATATAAAAATATCAACATTAACAATCAAAAATATAATTTATTTCATATTAATTAATAAACTTTTTAAGTAAAATAAATTAATGAAAATAATAACTATTTGAATGAATAATTTATAAATTAATATTGATAACAAGCAATTAATATAAATTAATTAAGTTAATAATTTAATATTTTGGATAATCTACTAATTATAAAATTAAAAATAATAAGGTACTTATTTATAACAAGTAAAATTATAAACCCTTTCAAATGTAAATATTTTTCGGAAGATTTGATCCCCAGATGAGATCATGTCCATGTTCATTTCCTCCTACCAGCGGTAGTAGTATGTTACAAAAGATTTTATAAATTGAAAATGATGAGAGTTTATTTAGCCACATGTTTTAACATGGATGAAGATAGAGAAGCTGTCACTTCTGGCATGGGTGACTAAGTGTGAGAGGATAGTGGATAAAAATTAGAAGCAAACAATATAAGGGAGATATATAATTAATTCAATATACAAAGTCGTGATCATATGGACCAAGATAGATATTAGAGATTCTAGGATACCCAAGAAGAATAAGACATTCCTAAGGACTACTACGGGAGCATAGTAGTATTGATTTAGATCGAGGGAGAATCTTTCGATATTTTTCTCTATTTTTTGTTTCTTATAAATGAATTCCATTGTTCCTAAATCTGATCCGATCCTTGGATAACTTTTTTTTAGTGTGGTGAATTTTTAAATAAGTTTTTTATTTCATTTAATTATTCAAAATTAAGTATTTTACATGATTTAGAATTTATTTTCGTGATTTATTCTATTTTAGATAATTAAATTGGTTTTTCTAATCCTTGATTTCAAAACCTCTCGAAAATTTGGTGATGTTTTTCCAGATTTCTTTTTCATCTAATTAATTTTAATTTTATCGTTCATTATATGTAAAACATAAAAATTTATTAATTTGGGTGTTCATCCACCTATATAGGTAGACTAATCAAGTATTTTCTTTAGAAATTTAAATTAAATCCTATTTTGTGAGGAAATTATTCATTCAACATGGACGATTAATTTTTTCACTTATATCATATCATTTTTCCCTGGAACCTATGCTAGTAAAATCATATTTTATCTAACTACATAACACCATTTTATTAGTCCATTTACTAAACAAAAATTCCCACAAAAATCTATACTGCATACTTTAAATTATTTACTTTATTATAGTTTTCATTTATTTAGAGATAAAATAAAGCCTTAGATAATTCACCCTCATTCCATTGGGTTAGATCAATAACTACTATGATAATATAGTTATATAAATGATATTTTGAAGGTAATATTGATATTCAGACCTATCATAATTTATTTTCATTTTTAGGGAAGGCTATCACTATGTGTATTGGGAATTAAGAAAACAATATTTCTTGAAAAAAAGAATAAAATTAATAAAATTTCAAAAAAAAAATAATTGATTAAAAATCATGTCATTGATTTGGGTTAATATTCCTACTACCTTTTAAAATGTGTTGAGCCTTAAAATCAAAATTGTGGTTTGCATCTATTATATCATGCGTTGGTGATTTTTACAGCCTTGTTTTGTATTTAATGTGAGAAAAAGATTTTATTTTTGTTTTTTAATTTCTGTAAAAAATAGTGCATTAAGAGGGCTGGGTTCATCAAAATGAATTATAATATGTGTGGTGTGGGTACTATAGGAACACTTATAATAAGTATTCAAATAATATTCCACAAAAAAACGTTTCAACATGAAGCAAACAATGAAAATGATTAACCTAAACCCAATGATTATTCAAAATAGGAAATATTTCTGTCTAAATGTATTCCCAAATTTGACGAACCTGATGAATCTAATACAACAAAAATTAAGATTCTCTAAAATTATATATTATAGTTACAACAATCAATGATAAATAGAACAAAAATTTATATAAACAATGATGTTAATAATTAAGAATATTTTTAGGAAATAAAGGATGAGGATAGTGGGGATGACATGGATTATAAAAAAATTTATTAGGAAGAATCTACATCCGATGAAGAATAATATTTTTAAATAACTAAATCCATGAATGGGGGAGTCATTATTGATAAATATGTGATGACATTAAAGAGAGTTGAGTTAGAAAATTTTGAGAAACAACTAAAATATATTTATGAAAAATGACTTATTCTTTACATGATCA
The DNA here is from genome assembly GCA_963277665.1 of Viscum album. Taxonomy (NCBI): domain Eukaryota; kingdom Viridiplantae; phylum Streptophyta; class Magnoliopsida; order Santalales; family Viscaceae; genus Viscum; species Viscum album. The sequence continues at coordinate 276,299,448 of OY728120.1, forward strand.
CGTGTTTTAAAAAAGTTCACTATTTTTGGGGTTCAAAAAATTTTATTCTTAGGGTTGAGGAGAATTTAGAAAATGTGAACATGAATGTTAAAAACACTTCACAATTTCGTATTTAAATATTGAAAAATTAAATTGAAAAATAAGATTTTAATATGTTGGAAGAGAACAGTAACATTGAATGCATTGATTGTGAAATTAATGAACCAAATTTTAAAACCAATCTTCCAAATTTTGAAACTTTTCACCCTAAATTAATTTGAAATAATGTGTGATGAAAAATATAGGGGAATATATTTTGGAAAAATAATGATATATGATTTTTCATCTCTTTAAAGATTTAAAAAACATCCTTTATTTGATTGGCTATATGAAATAGAGTGTAGTGTTGACTATCTTAGAGAAATATTTTTAAATTTGAAAATTATAGAAGGTGAATATAATGAAGTTGAATTGAGCATTTCTCCCCATGAAATGCACTTTTTGGAACATATAACTGAATTTGTTTTAGAAAATGATAATTTTGATTTAAAACATCCAAGAGATGGTGAACACACACATGATAATTTAGTCTATGTAAGTTTTTAGTAGCACTGGATGTTTATTGTATATTAATAGATGTGGATATTTGAGATGAAATTTATAATATTGTGAATCCTGAATATGTGAATAATAAAATAAAATTTTCTTCACTCTTATTCTCATTATTCCTACACTGAGTCAAGAGTAGATAAACGTATATATACCGAGAGTAGTTTAGAAGTGGAGATACACGTGAGTTCAAATGTTTAAAAATCTATTTATAATACTATATCTACGCTTCTTTAAATAGATTATTAGAATTTATCTACAGGAACCATTTAATTCTATTTTTTAGGAGATGATATTGAGAGAGGTGGATTTAATGATAATTTCACACCACTAGGAGAACCCATTTCACTGTATTACCTTCATGACAATGATAATATGGTCAAATATGTTTTTATTATTGAACTGGATTATTTCCCTTCAATGACTCCTTCAGACTAATTCTAATGGTAATTCCAATGACTCGCCACTAGAAAAACAACACATTGTTTGTAGTCTATGAAAACACGCCACCCTTAGCATTTCAAATAAAAAAACCAAATCATACCATCAATAACATAACAATCACAATCCTTGAATATTAAGTCCTTCCATTGTATTCAATGATTACTCATTGCCAGATCTACAGAAAAACATCTACTGACCACCATGATTCATCCTCACAAATGACACTTTCACCATCAACCAATTGTCTCATTATAACCCACACCCATATGTCACTCCTAAAAGATATACCTGATGATATATTAGATTCATGGACATCCACCACTACTGAAGTAGCAGTCACCGCCTTGGAAGAGATAAACAGATGCTACGAGTCAATGCTGAGTTGAGCCCCTTCAACCGTCGATTTGAGGTAGCATGTGCCACTTCATTGAGAAAATGAAATCCAAAGACAACATGGAGGGAAAATCACTCTAATTCGCCTTGGGATTCCAACTAGATCTAAAATTATGATCCACTTAACATCATCATGAGCCGAACCCATTCATACGGATGAAAAATTAATCACTTGAGGAGTTATCACAATGGATGAAGTTGTCTGAACCGCCGAACACCGAGGAAGGATTTGCATGGATGAGTGCCGCTATGGAAGGTGACTAACACTAGAGATCCGTGAAATAAATTTCTATATGAAGGAAAACCCACAATAATAGTGATTAATCAGGGAAAATTTGTTAAAACGTTGATTTTATTGGTTTTTTATTTATGGGGTTTAGTTTACTTATTTAGAAAAATGGGTTTGTTGAGCACCAATTCAATTAGCACTCAACGATTGACCCTACACCGCTAATTGAATTGGCGCTCAGACATTTTGTTTCTAAATCCCCATACCGCCCCTCCCCAATAACCAATATAAATATATAGATATATGTATATCATATATATATTTATATAATTATAATTGTAATTATCATAATATATTTATTATAAATATAATCACTAAAAAATATACTAACTTTACAGTTATATTTATTATATTTATAATAATTATATAATTTTAATAAATATATAATATTAATTAATATAATTACTATAAATATAAAAATAGAATAAATATATAATTACAAATTTTGTATAATTATAAATATAATAAATATATAATTACAACAAATATATAATTATAATAACTATATAATTATAATAACTATATAATTATGACAATTATATAATTATAATAAATATATAATTATATATATAATAATTATACAATTATAATTAATATACAATTAACATAAATATATAACTATAATAATTATATAATAATTATTATAATAAATATATAATTATAATAAATATATATTAATAAATATTATAAATATATAACCATTATAAATGTAAAATTATAATAATTGTACATTTATTAAAAAAATATAATTACACAAATAATACTGATAATAATAAATATATAATTATAAAAACTATATAATAATAAATATAATAATTATATAATTATAATTACTATACAACTATAATTACAATAATTATATAATTGGAAGTATAATAAAAATATAAATATAAGAATTATAAAATTATAATAAATATATAATTCTAAATATAATAATTGTAAATATATAATTGTAATTATAAATAAAATAATTATATAACTATAACAAATATACAACTATAATTACAATAATTATATAATTTTACGTGTAATAAATATATAATTATAATAATAATAGAATTATAAAAATATATAATTATAACTATAATAATTATATAATTATAACAAATATAATATTACAATAAATTTATAACTATGTTAATTATATAATTACAATAAATATAATAATTATATATTTATAATAACTATAATAATTATATATTTATTATATTTATATTAATCATATATTTATTATATTTATAATAAATATATATTTATTATATTTATATTAATTATAATAATTATTCAATTATAAATATGTATTTTATTATCAATATAATAATTATATATTTATATATTTATTATAAGTATATAATTATTATAATTAAATATTTGTTGTATTTATAATTATAATTATATATGTTATAATTAAAAAATATTTAGGTATATATTTATTATAATTATAATAAATCTATATTTATATATTTATTATATTTATAATTGTAAATATAATTATTATATTTATTATATTTATATAATTATATAATTATTTTCTTATTCTACTAAATATATTAATCATAGCTTCCTTCCATCACTCGTGTCACCTTTGCAATACTCCACATTCTTTTTTCCATACGTGTCAACCCTCCGTGCAACCATGTCCCTCCTCCACATCTGTTCTCTTGCATTCCCTCCCTCCCACTCCCGCTCCCACATGGGTTTCACCTCTTTGCAACTTACAATCCTGAAACCCTCTTCGTCGTACTGTTAATTTTCCTGGTTACGATGCACTCTATCATCCTCCTTCTCCAAGGTGCTTCAACTCTTGGCATCATCTCACCTTTCCTTTGTGTTCTCTATCCTATTCCTACTCTGATTTAACCTCTTAATGCCCTAGGGTTAACCAAAAACCCCCTGCCGACATCATCATCATCCTCCCAGTTTCCCTACAGTCTAACATGCTCCTACTCATTCTTGCTACTTCTCCCGATTTCACCTCACCTCGCTATCGTGTACAAATTCCCAGTCATCATTTCCTTTCAATTATCTCCATCTCGTGAGTTAGTTCAGATCCACTGAATCACCATTTGTGCTTTCCTACTACAAGCCTCTTACACATCATTCCAATTTCATTCAATCCCTTCAGATCCACTTCAGTCAAATAGATTTCCATCCCTTCAAACCACCTCCTGTTTGGGATTTAAGTCTGTTATTCCAGGGATTCTTGGGTTTAAAATTTAATTTTCCAGTAGGATATTCCCTCCTGTATAATCTTTACACATAAGGTATGAGATTACTTACCTATTCATGAACCTAAATCCTTACTTTTTCATTATTGATTTCATTTCACATCTATAATGCATATTGTTCAAATTTTGTTGTTTTCTTTTTCATGTTGTGTTTGAAAATACTAAATAATTTTGTTTTCTAATTTTATAGGTACGAGATTCATTTCCTATTAAAATTGAATTTGGTTTTTTTTAGGATTTTCACCCATATGTTCTAAAATTGATATTAATTAATTTTTATATAAGTGCTAGTTTATATACAGGTTGTAGAGATTGATAATTTTATCTTCATAGATTCATTCAAAATTATTAAATTTCTTATTATAATCATTTTCATGTTGCACAAATGTTTTTGTTTTAAATTATTTCAATTCATTAATGTGAATGGATGCAATGGAAGGTATTCAATTGAAAATCATGGGTATGGGAATGATGGGGGAAATTCTTCCTCATGTTTAGTCAAACTGAACATCTGTAATGAAACTGAAATCATTTATGTTATTCGATTTTCTATTATTATGATTTCTCAAAAGGCCAAACATTAAATTATTAAAAAATATTATGTAATTTATAATATTTTTGATTCAGTAGTCTGTATCAGGTATAGTTCATGTAATAATGAAATTTATACCATCCGGGACCTATGGTCCCACTAGGGTTCATGTTCCCTCGACTGTTCAATGACAATCCTATTTCAAGGATTTCAGATCCTCTAATGACATTTAGATCGGGTGAAATCTTCAATGGGTTACTCATGGGGTGTCTATGGATTTGCGTATCGAGCTGTGGAAGAATTGACAGTGAGGTATCACCTCAAATTTCCTTCTCAACAGAAGAGGTTCAGTTTCTTTCCATTGATCTCTGATATGATGTTCTTCATATATTTACCAAGCATAGGCCCTCACTTTATTTTCTACAAATAACCCTGAAATACATGTAATTAACCTCCCTCTTATGCATAATTTTTTATTTTACGTTTCACACTATTTACTAAGATAATAATAAAATAAATTTCATACTGTAATACTCCAACTACTTATTATCCGTCTGCATGAGCATTGTTTATTAAACCATCTCCTTACCAAAGTTTATATTGATTTCCTCTATTGCATTAATGTTAACACCACTATGATGATCAGGGTATTGTAAATTTCAATGTTAATATAGATTGGTGAATATTTTTTTGGCCTATTTAAATATTTTATGATTTGAAGGCTATGATATGTGGTCTCAAGAAGTAATTCTTCTTCTATTTGGTATCAGGTATGAAAAAAACTTCTCTTAATAATTATTTTTTATAATTATAACTCTTTTGATTAGAAACACTAATCTCATTTAATTCCATTGATATTATATGAGTTCATATCATATAATAATTTTTTAGGGTAGTTTTATTGTGTAATTTTATTTTATCATTTTATTTATTAATATTATTTGTATCTTTAGAATGAAGGTATCTGAATTCTATATTTCCATGCTATCTTATTATGAAAAAAAAGGAGGTCATATAAATTATTCTATTTTATTAAAATTCTAATTTTCTTTATCATTTATTTTTTAAAACTAAAACTAAATGAGGGGTTTCGATCAGTGATTCTTTTTCAACATTGTTTTATGTATAAAAAATTAATTTATTTGTTTAAACTACAACTATATTGTTTTATCATGTATTTTTATAGATATTAAATGATGTATGAAATTAAATTATATGTTCATGTATTTTATTTCATGTGTTTTTATACAACATGTTCTCTAAATATGCACATCTTCTTAACTATGGTTTTTATGGTTGATACTATGTATAGATATCAAATTTGAGCTATTTCAGCTTATTTAGTTGATATAAAAACGAACATTCTGTATTGATTTTTTTTTCAATATGAAAATTCAGTTAAATTTTTGAATAATTAATTTTTTAATGAAGTTGTTTGCATCTGTTTTTGTGGATTTTCAACTAATGATTCTGTTTAATTTTTTTACTAATTTTCAAATTGTTATGTTTTTATCTTAATAAAGTTGTTTACGTTTTTGTTACATTGATTTTTAATTTTCTGTGATAGATTTATATGTTTATCTGTGATAGAATATGTTTTCTATTTCAGGTTTCTAAAAAATGAATATCCAGGTTTTCATTCATAAATGAAGATTTCATTTTATTTTTTCTAATATATATAATGTTGTGTTTTATATGGTGTTAACGAATTTATTATTAATAATATCTTTGTTATGTACATTTTTATTTTGGAAGGGATATATGATGTTGTAATAAAAAAATCATGAATTTGAGTTATTGAAAAAATAATAATTTAGCTTGTGTTGTTGTGGCATAAAGTATATGTTAAGGTAGCTTGGGACCAACCAGTTTGCAACATGGTAGGCAGTGATTACAATAGCTCCTATTAATATAAAGTTCATGGGTGAATATGAAACCATATCACAACACACTTGGTATCCATATTCATCCCTTTGAATTCATCATTTCCAGAATATGAATTACCCTTTTCAATGTTTTTAGTGATTTTTTCCATAGTGAGTATTAGAAATATAATTCTGACATGCTCTTATATGTTGAAAATGGAATGGATATTGTATAATTATCATTGAAAAGGCTCTTCAGAGGAAACATGGTTATAAAATCTGCTCACCATTTATGTATTAAATCCACTATTACTGCTTTTAGTTCTGGATAATTTATTTCACCTAGAACTATAATTCTATGATAAAACAAAGTACTCAGATCCTATGATGTTTATTGTGTATTGTATCTATATAACTAATACTGAAACATCTTATTGTTATACAGAGAGTTCATAGGTAATATTAAACATGATCTATTGATATTGGATTAGAATGCTTTGTTTATTCTTTGGTTACATGGAAGGATATTGTGGCACTAGATAAGTCATCCAGTTCATTATCTGATCTCCTTACATTAAACTATAAATACACTCAGGTTTTATATAAGTATATGATACCTTAATCACTGCATCAACATTTCATGTACTACAATAAAAGACAATTTTAAAAGATATGGATCTTTTTGACAGTTCCAATAGGTATAGACATTGCAAACAGGTATAGAAATTGCAAACAATAAATCATAGCAAAACATGTTGACATTTAAAGGAATTCATATTCATGAATGCACAAATTCATTTTTATTTTCCTTATTCATACCCCTGGAACCAGTTGAATAAGTGAATACAAGTATGCATTTTATCATCTTTAGATTGAATTTGTTAACAATATATATATTTCAACACTGTGATCATATGTTATTGATGTTTACTACCCACATTTTTTCTCTTTTCAATACATCCCATCAAATTCATCCGTTGAAATATATTATTGGAATAAAAATAGTTATTGTTTTCATGTATGCTTGAATAATAGTGTTTTTGGCTAGGATTATTTTGAATCAAATCACAATTCAATCAACGATTGTTGTTCACATTTATTAAATAGGGCACATTTATTGGATATGCCATCATTTTTAAATGCAAATAATGCTATTATAATTTTGATTGAATCCTTTTGATGCAGTGAATAAGAAACTATTTGCAGATGATACTGTAATAAAAACTCCACGGGTTACCCTTTTGTAAAATGGGCGACCAGAACATTTTCATATTTATTTTTAAGTTAACTCCAATATTCTGAATTATTATATATGATTCCACTTACACTAATTATTCATATTTTTATTAAGCATTATTTTGGACTAAAATAGATTTCATTACGTTTGATTTAAGATGTCTATTTACTAAACGAAGAGGGTGAAGAACAGCCTCAATCCAAGATAATGGGACAATTTCTAATTTCATATATTTATTTTATTCTCCATTATTTTTTTATATTTCTATCCTGTTAAAAACATTTATTCCACATTTCATTCTTTGTGTCCCCTTATTTTACCCATCTTTGATTTTATGTTCCCATTAAAGAAAAACTATAAGTTTACTTGTAGTTTGGGTTCTTGTGTTTACATTGTACTGTGGTTTCTTCTTTTGAAATACAAGTCTAGGGAAATCCCATCCCATAGGAGGAGACTGCTGCATCATAAAATCATGAAGGGGAGATCACACTGGCCAAACAAGAGGTGTTGGTGAAGTTCATCTTCACGGTTGGATCCTTTTGTGGTATCATGATGAAGCAAGACATCTCTTTCTCTCTACATTGTCACCTGTTATCCATTTTATGGATTTGACATTCAAGAAATAGATTTTGTTGGTTCCAGCTTCCAGATTATGTTGGATCCTACATGATTGTTAACAAACAACTATTGTTTTCCTGTTTATATTTTCTATTAATATAATTTCACTATTAGTTATTTTTTTATTGGTGCTTCACTATTCTGATTTACATGGCACTAATTCATATTGTAATAGTTGATATTATTTTAGAGCATTGGATAATATCACAGTGCAAATTCTTGGGTGAGTAAAAGTTATGAATATAATTAATATAATTACATTAATTATATAATAATTATAATAACTATATAATTAAAATTATAATAATTATACATTTGTTATAATTATAATTAATATAATTAATATAATTATAATAAATATATAATTATATTTATAATAATTATTATATTTATATATTTATAATAATTTTATATTTCTTATGATTATATTTATATATTTATTATATTTATAATTTCATATTTATAATATTTATTATTATATATTTATTGTAATTATAATTATATAATTTTTAGCGTTATATATTTATTTTAATTGTATATTTATTACAATTATATAATTATTATACATATAACTATATATTTATTATATTTATTATTATATAATTATTGAAATTATATCTGTATATTTATTATATTTATATACTTATTATATTTATTATTATAATTATATAATTACATAATTATTATAATTATTATAATTATATATTTATTATAGTTATAAAAAATATAATTTTTATTATTATTATAAATAAAATATTTATAATTATTATAATTATAATAAATATATAATTATTATAATTATAAATAATTATAGTTATTATAATTATAAAATTATAAAATTATAATTATTTTATTTATAATTATAATTAAAAATATATAATTATATAATTATTATAAATATATATTTATTGTATATAATATTGGTTTATATTTATTATAAGTATAAATTTTGTAATTATATATTTATTATATTTATTATAATTATATATTTATTGTAATTATTATAGTTGTATATTTATTATAATTATATAATTTTTGTAATTATATATTTATATACTTATAATTATACAAATATTGTAATAATATTTGTATATTTATTATAATTATATAATTATAATAATAATATATTTATCATATTTATAATTATATTTAAATATTATACTTATAATAATATAATTTTTATAATTTTGTAATTATTATAATTGAATATTTATTACAATTATTTATTTAATATAATTATTATTATATAATAATTAATATTATATATTTATGGTAATTGTATATTTATTATATTAATATAATTAGAATGTTTATAATTATATCTTTATTTTAATTATTTAATTGTTGTAATTATATATTTTTTATAAATATATAACTATAATAATTATATATTTATTATAAATATATAACTATAATAATTATATATTTATTATAAATATATAATTATAATAATTATATATTTATTATATTTATAATTATATAGCTATCATAATTATATATTTATTTTCATTATATTATTATATATATATTATAATTATATAATAGTTATAAATATAATAAATATAACTATAACTTTATTATATTTTCTAGTGATTATATTTATTATAAATATATTTATTATAATTATAATTGTAATTATATAAATATATTTATGATATATATATGGGGGTTGGGGAGGGGCAGTATGGGGATTTAGAAAAAAATGGTTGTGCGCCAATTCAATTGGCGTTATAGTGTTAATAGTTGAGCGCCAATTGAATTGGCGCTCAACAAACCCATTTCTTTAAATTAAAAAAAACTAAACCCTCTAAATAAAAAAAATAAAAACACCCCTTTAAGCAATATTTCTTCTATGCATCGAGAAAAAATAATAACATAAACGAAAAGGAAACTATTAAATTAAAATTAAATTAAATTAATGAAAATTAGTTAATAAATTAAATAGAAATAAATTATTAATAATAAATAAAATTTAATAAATAATTAATTATACTAATAAAATAAATTAATATAATTTAATTAATAAATATAATTTCACAATTTAAAAATTATATAAATCTAATAATAATAATAATAATAATAAGTAAACGTAATAAATTAATTAAAACCACTACCAATAATATTATTATTAAATGAAATAAATAATTATAAATTAAATATATAATTACATTAAATTATTTATAATCAACTAAATTTTTATATTTATTTATAAAGTTTTAAAAATTTGAAGCTCAATAAACATAAATATAATTTATTTAATAATAATAATAAAATAAATAAAATGAATAAAATTAAATAATATGAATAAAATAATATTAATAATGCATAACATAAATAAATAACATAAATTTATAATTTAATATTTACTATATTCTCAGAATTATAAAATTAATATTTAATTAAATTAATATGAATAAAAAGTAATATTATAAACAATGTAACATCTAAATATATTTTTTAATTTGGTGATTCAAACCAAAGTCGTGTTCTTATCCAATATCATTTTCTCCAACCGCCAATAGTAGTTAGTTACAGGTGAGTTGCTAAAGTGATATAGATCACATAGGATTAAGCTGTGCGTTCAGACTTGGAGGAAGATAAAGAAAAAGAGGGTACTTGTGTGGGTGACTAAACGAGAGATTTCAATGTATTCAAATTAGAAGAAGACAATAGAAACGATACATCTAATTTAATCAAAATACACATCCTTGATTGGAGGGATATAGACAGAGATTAGAGATTCCTTGAGACCTATTGAGCAAGAGACATTCCTGAACAATTTTGTGGGAGTTCAGTAGCACATATTTATATTGGGGTAGAATCCTTCCCTCTTTTCGTCTTTCATTCATTTTTTAAATGAAATGTTTTGTTCGTGAATCATCTATTATCCAGTGATATAAAAAATTATCATTGGGAATTTCCAAATATTTTGGTTATTTCTTTCACATTGTTGCATTTAAATGAATTCCATGATTCTAAATTTATTGGTGAGATAAATATTGTATCTGATAAATGAATTAGGTATTTTAAACAATGATTTCAAATGCTTGGAAACATTTGGAGAGTTCATTTCTAATTTATTTTTCATCAAATTCACTTATTTTTTATCTTCCATGATGTGGAAAACTTCAAAATTGATTTATATGTGTTGTTTAAACTCGTGGAAAAGAATATTAATCAAAAAATTTCTTTCAAAATTAAAATTAAAATTTATTTTGTAAAGAATTTTTTTATTCAAACAATATGGTTATTTTTTCCCTTGGCTTCAGTCTTTCATTCCATAGAAACTATGTCAGTAACATTATCTATTTTCCAACTCCATAAAACCATTTTCATACCCCACTAAAACATCAAAAACAACCACAAAAATAAAAACCTCATTTTTTTAATTCATTATTTTCCTATTGTGTTCATTAGTATATAGATAAAATAATGAATTGATCACTCACCATATTTTCCATGATTTTGATGCTTTACTATTATGCTACACTATATCTATAAATGATATTTTGAAGTTTTTGTCGACCTCCATCCCATGGAAATAATTTTTACATGTTCCTTTCAAAAAATTAGGATAGTTTTTTATAATAAAATTTCATAAATTAAGAGAAATTATTTATTTCATTTTCTAAAAAAAATCAACAAAATCATTTTTGTTATAATATATATATTTTAAGATGTTAACAAATTATTAAATATTGATTCCATATTAAAACAAAATATTTTCTTTATATAAGTTATTTATAAACACTTTTTTTTAAAAAAACACTGTTATTCATGTCAGAAATTATAATAGATGGGTTATAAGATTCAAGTTTGAATAGAATATCCATGTTTGTTTAGGTTCATTGTTTCATGTCGTAAATGACATCCAACATTATGTTATTCATGTAAAATTTTGGGGTAGTACATTTTCTACACCATTAATAAATTTTGTAATCTCCATTTAGACCTATTCTCACTAAACAATGCTTTAAAATATGTGAATTCAATTGTGGAAAACCCACACCCTATAAGGGTTAATAAAACAACCTTTTAAAAAGAGGGAAATATAAATAAAAAGGTCCTATAGAATAACCCAAGATTATGTTTGTAGATAAAATAACGTAAATGGGATGTAAAAATATGGACATTTAGGAGGAAACTAATTCCCAAGTACTAATAGATTGTGATAGTGAACATAGTTAGTAGACTGTTAACAAAAAATAATCCATATATCTGTGATGGGTGAAAAGAAAATACATTCATTATAAATGAATAAAATAGGATAATATTTTTGATTCAAGATCCTTTTTGTAGATTTGGGAAATTCATTTATCATCTATTATAAGATCATAAGGAATTATACATACTTGAAATTATAATTTCCAATTAATTTTACTCCCACTGATGAGTATTCAAGATAAAGATTTTTATTCTTGAAGAAATAATATCATCTATAAAAGTATCACATTCTTCAAAAAATAATTTCAAGATATTCCTATCGTTACTAATATAAAAATGTTTAGTATAATATAATCTAATAAAAAATAATAATAAACCATAATGTGAATAAATAATACATTAATATCCACAATTACAAAATGAAATCAAATGCTTAACTTATATTATTCCTTAAATAAAAAAACAATATAACAAATAAACTTAATAACCTAAAAAGGAAATATGGTATTAAACACTAGGGTTATCTCATAACATTCATCTTACATATCCATAAACATAATTGAATTCTTCCCAAATAATATATTATAGTAAACCAAAAAGGTTATATAGACATTTAGAAAATAAAATGCCTCCATAAATATCATTAGACTCCTAAAAATAATAAATATTCAAAAATAATGTATCCTATAAAATGTTTCCTAAAATTAAATTTAGATTTATTCATCAAAAGTCTTTAATAATTTCAAGCTAATGCTGACATGAAATAGGTCAATGGTCGGCACATCACCCTTATAGCCCTTCAGTTATGAGTTCAATCCCTAGAGCTATTTTGAAGGTGATGGGTTATTTTCCAGCATGCATGATGTCTATACAATAAAACTATATTATTACAATAAACATTAAAAAATATGATGAACATCCTAAAAAATTTATTAACCATCAAATCCCATTTCAATACCATGTTTGTATATATGATAAATCATATGTTCCCAATTTTTAACAACCCATATAAAATTAATATAATATACAATATAACACATAAAACATAAAAATACCATTAAACATATTTTTATAAAATAATAATCATTATACCTCAAATAACCATTTCCCGAAAACATATACAAAACTAAGGGTTTTATTCCTATAAATTACACCCATAATATCCATAACCTTGTTTATTTTATAACACACAAAATCATAAAAGGGGTATCCACGCCTATAATAATATTATAATCCTTAGAATTATTATCCCTTGATGGTATATAAAAATATTAAACAATCATCATTTGAATCATAAAAATAAATACTTTGGGGAATAGTCCCAAATTTTTCCATATGGTAATGTTCCCTGATTCTTGTTTTTAATAATTTATTTCTCAAGGATTCCACTAAACATACTCCTATTCAAACTGAAAATACACAATATCCTATAGTCCCAAATCAGTTGTAATATTATTACATTCGAATTTGATACAAGTGATCACATCCAAAAAGACTAAATATTTTAGTAGTATTGGTAAAATAGATACATGATTGATTCTCACATTAAATTTGAAAACAAAAATTACAATATAGTGAAAGTATACATTTTTTATCCTAGAACACATTTAATAATTCCATATTCATATTTTGGGGATATAAAAAAATAACATGTGATCTAATATGCACAATAAGGGTTACATGAAGCGAACAACATCATTAGTAAATAAGGAATAAACAATTTTCATAGGTAAATAAATAAATAGATATGGAATTTAACCAATAATATGAATATAAAGTATACTATTGAAGGAATACAATAAGATCACATAATTATATATAAATAATTAGTTTAATATGAAGCTTATCCATGGAAATCCTACCTATTAACATATTTAACGAGACATTAATAACTAATATAATAACTATAAAATTCATAACGTCTGACGTCATAAACTTTTCATCAAGGCCTCATACCAAGACATCCTAAATAAATGGGTAATGAATTTCACAAATACCCAAACTAAAATATCTCATGACATCAACAGAAGCATCAATGTGCTACAGCGAGCCCCACAATAAATTACTAAGTCCAATGCACTCACTATATAAAAGAATATAATAACATAATCAATATAATCATTGATATTGAAAAACGAAAATATAAATTATTAATATTTTCTCATTCAAACTATTCATTAACCATCCAAAATAATAATAAGTATTTTATAATTAATACAAACTATGGGAAAAAAACCTTTTGAGATGGGTTATTTGTGATGGGATATTATACCGTCGCAAATAGTCCAGTACATAATTTATTTGCGACGGGGGAGTAGTCCCATCGCAAATACCTTGTTATCTGTGACGAGTTTCGGTGGTCCGTCACAAAACATAATGCCTATTTTGGGGCAGATTTCATGCCAATCCGCGAGAAGCATATTTGCGACGGGGGGAATATTCTTGTCACAAATAGTTCGTCGCTCAGTGGTATTTGCGAGAGGTCCCGTCGAAAATACTAAGTGGCGGTAAATGGGTTTTTGGGACTGGAAGGTTATTTGCAACGGGGAAATTTCACCATCGCAAATGGTTCGTTGCTCAGAAGTTATTTGCGACCGGACCTATCGCAAATACCCAGTGGCGGTAAATTGGTGTTTGCGATGGGATGATGCCTCATCGCAGAACGTGTGTCAGTAAATACCTTTTGTGATGGGGCCCGCCACAAATACCCTGTTCACCACCAACATCAATTAATGCGGGAAAAGGTATTTGCGATGGGGCCCATCGCAAAAGGTGTTTGTTGTGATGGTAGTCCCGTCAGAACTAATCTATCCTATATATACCGTCATCCATTTTTTCAAATCCTCCTCTCAATTCTAACTTTCTCTCACTTTCTCATCCCTTTTTTCAGAGTGAGAATTTTTTTGAGATAGTTTATTTTCACGAAATTTTTTTGAAGCCGTCTACATCAATAGAAAATCATGTTTAAAAGTATTTATATTTTAATTAATTTAATATTTATATTATTTTTTATGTTAATTTTAATTAGTTTTGATTATTTTTATTTTAATTAGATTTAAATGGTTCGGTTAGTAGTAGTTATTTGTAATAATATATTGAATGTATTAGAAGTAATTTTTAATAAATAGGAATAATTAAAAATAAATATGAAATATTAGTAATAAATATAAATAATTACTAATTATAAGGAATAATTAAAATAAATAGAAATAAATTGGAAGAAATATTTATAATTAAAAATAAATAGGAATAATTAGTAATTATTAGGAATAATTAGAAATAATTAAGAACAAATATTTATAATTAGTAATAAATCTGAATAATTATAAATAAATAGGTATAATTAGCAATAAATAGAATAATTTGTAATAATTAGAAATAAATAGAAATAATTAAGAATAAATAGTAATAAGTAGGAATAAATAGTTATAAATAAACTTAATTATGAATAAAGAGGAATAATTTGCAATAAATATTAATAAATATTAATAATTAGGAATAATTAGGAATAAATAGTAATAATTAATATTAAATAGTAATAATTAGTAACAATAAGAAATAAAAATAAATAAAAAGAAATAAATAGAAATAAATATTAATAAATATTAATAAATAGTAATAAATAGGAATAAAGAGTAATATATTAGAATAAATTGTAATAAATAGGAATATTTAGTAATAAATAGGAATAATTAGTAATAAATAGGATTAATTAATAATAAATTTGAGTAATTAATAATAAATATGAATAAATACTAGTAAATATGAATAATTACTAATAAATAGGAATAATTACTAATAAATAGGAATAGTTACGAATAAATATGAGTGAATAATAATAAATACTATTAAATCAGAATAAATACAAATAAATAGGAATTTTTTTTAATAAATATGAATAATAAATAATAAATAGAAATAAATACTAATAAATATGAATAAATTCTAATAAATATGAATAATTAGAAATAAATACGAATAATTAACAATAAATAACAATAATTAGAAATAAATAAAAATAATTAGCAATAAATAGAAATAAAATGTAATAAATGGAAATAAATAATAATAATAAATAATAATTAGTAATAAATTGAAATAATTTCTAATAATTAGGTATAATTAGTACTATTTATGAATAATTAATAATAATTTGGAATAATTAGGAATAATTACAAATAATTAGCAATAATTAGGAATAATTCGGAAAAATTAGGATTAATTATGAATAATTAATAATAAATATGAATAAATATTTATAATTAGCAATTAGATAGTACCAATTAGAAATAATTAGTAATAAATTGTAATAAATAATAACAATTATGAATTAATAGTAAGATATACTGAAAAATAGGAGTAATTAAGAATAATAAGTAACAAATAATTATAAACATGATTAATTAAGAATAATTAGAAAAAATTAGAAGTAATTAAAAATAAATAGTAATAAATAAGAATAATTACTAATAAATAGGTAAAATTGGTAATAAATAGGATATATTATTAATAAATAGGAATAATTATTAATAATTAGGAATAATTAGAAGTTGGATTAATTAGTAATATATAGGCTTAAATATGAATAATTAATAATAAATAGGAATAATTAGTAACAAATAGGAATAATTAGTAATAAATAGGAATACATAGTAATAAATAAGAATAATTAGTCATAAATGGGAATAATTAATAATAAATAGGAAGAAATAATAATAAATAAAAATTAATAATAATAAATACTAATAAATAGGAAGAAATACAAATAAATAAGAATAATTTGTAATAAATAAGAATAATAAGTAATAACTAGGAATAATTTTCAATAAATAGGAATAATTGGAATTAAATAGGAGTAATTGGTAATAAATAAGAAATATTATCAATAAATACTAAAAAATAGGAATAATTATGAATCGATATGGATAAATATTTATTCATAGAAATAAATTTTAATAATTAGGAATAATTAGTAATAATTAAGAATAATTAGGAATAATTTGGAATAATTAGGAATAATTAGGAATAATTAGGATTAATTAGGATTAATTAGGAGTAATTAAGAATAATTAGGAAAAAAATTTATAATTAGTAATAAAAATTTATAATTAGTAATTAATATTATTATTTAGAAATAAATAGCAACAAATAGAAATAATTAGTAATAAATTGGAATAAATAATAATAAATACTTATAAAAGTGAATAACTAGGAATAATTAGTTATAAATAATAATAATTACAAATAAATAAGAATAATTAGAAATAATTCGTAATAATTGGTAATAAATAGTAATAATTAGTAATAATTAGTAATAATTAGTAATAATTAGGAATAATTAGTAAGAATTAGTAATAAATATGTATAATTAGAAATAAATATTTATAATTAGGAATTAATAATAATAATTATCAATAAATAGTAATAATTAGTGATAAATGACAATAATTACTGAAAAATAGGAATAATTTGTAATAAATAGGAAAAATTAGAAATAAATAGGAATAAATTCTAATAACTTGTAATAAGTTGGATCAATTTCTATTGGATTGACGACACTCCAATTGCTCGATGACTCTTCTTCTTTCAACTTTCTTTTATTCAAAACATTATGAAATGTTTGATTCTACGTATGAATATCTAATCTCGTATGCATGAGTTTGAATATGCATTCATAAGACCACATTTTTCATAAAGTGCTCAGGCATATACAGTTGCTAAAATATGAAACATCGATGAAAAGGGGGCTCTCTTGTCACACCGCTCATTTACTTGCATCCTTATCGCAATGAAATTACAATGAAGATAGTGCTCTGAGGTACGCTTATACATTATCGTATGCACGAGAATCAATAAGTGTACCTCAGAGCAGATTCTTCATTGTGATTTCAGTGTGAGAAGGATGCATGTGAAGGATCCTTCTGACAAAAGAGTGGCCCTCAATCCACCAGAAATTGTTTCTCATAATTTTAATGGTAATTATTAAGAAGTAGTTATAATTATTTATCTTCTTTTTTAGATAGTGTTTTTATAATTTCAAATTATTCAAAAACATTGATGATTTATATTTTGTAGAAAAATATGGAATAAGGAAATCAACATAAATCATTATTAGATGATTGTACATGTATAAATCAGTATAGAAATCCAAATCGTTCTAGTTTAAATCATATATATATTGAGGGTGTTGAATATTTCAAATCATTTTCATCATCAAAAGCATAATATGGTTCAGAAGGCACAATTATGTGTCATTGTAAGAAATGTTCTCTGAGAACATTTGACACATTTGACAAGGTTGGGGGACATATCATGGGGGTTGGTTTTCAACAAGATTATATTTTTTTATATTAACACGGTGAACACAGTTCCAGAGAAGATACTAATAACATGATTACAGATCCATCACGGTTTTGAAATTATGTACATGATGTTGCAGGTCCACCTGTTCAACAAACTAATACTCAAGATGATAGTGATTTAACTCCTGAGTTGGCACCATCAATATTTTATGAGTTGTTGAGGTCGGCTGAGGATGCATTATATAAAGGGTGCAAGATAATAAAATTAGATGCAATTGAAATAATTATGGCTATTAAATCAGATAATGTAATGCCAAACAATTATTTTGATCAGATATTTTCTTTGGTAAAAACAATGTAAACTAGAGTAAATTTGTTACTTGCATAATACTATGAGAGTTAGAGGCTGGTTTATAATCTGGGCCTTAGATATTAGAATATTCATGCATGTCCAAATGATTTCATCTTATTTTCTGGTAAAAATGAGTCATTGGATACTTGTCCCACTTGTGGACATTTGAGGTATAAAGAAGCTCAACTAAGAATGTATGGATTGATTCTAGTAAATCAATTGAAATATTTCCACCTTACAACTAGGTTAAAGCATTTATTTATGTCTCCGAACATAGCATCAACGATGTCCTAGCACATAACCCTGATTTCAAATGATAAAATCTTGAATCATCCAACTGATGGTGATTCATGGAAAAATGATGACCATCTACATCAGTCTTTTCCTTTAAAAGGTCGAAACCTGATATTGGGTCTTTCTAATGAAGATTTCTATCTGTTTGGTTCTTATAGTAGTCAGTATTGATGTTGTCATGTCTTTATAACTCCTTAAAATTTACCTCCATGGATGTTGATGAAGGAGCCCTATATCTTTTTGACTCTATTATTCCCAGGACATCTGAAAAAAATATTTATGTTTATTTGAATCCATTGATTGATGAGTTAAATGCATTGTGGAGTGATGGTGTTAGTACATAAGAAGTTGTTGTGAAACAAAATTTCATATTAAAAGCTGCATTGTTGTGAATGATTATTGACTTTATAGTATATGACATGTTATCTGGCTGGAGTAAACATGGTCTGAAATCATTTACTTACTGTATGAAATATAATAAAGCCTTTATGAATGTCAATTTAATTATCCTTGATATTATGACTATCACTATAGATTTCTTCCAACCAATTATCCTTTTCGAAGGAAGAAATCTCATTTTAGAAACGGTAAAACTGAAAGGGATGAACCTCCAAAGATAATCTCAGGTATAGATTTAATATCAGTTGTATTTTCATTACCTCCTATCACATTTGGTCCAATTTTAAACCAATTGAAAATTGATGGATTTGGGAAAAAACATAATTGGATAAAACAAATCATTTCTAGGATGTTCCATATTGGTCTGATTTGTTGGTCCTCCAGATGTTTCATGTCATGCATATTGAGATACATTGTTTTGTTAATTTATTTCATACATTTTTTGACACACCAGGTAAGACCAAAGATACTGTAAAGGAATGATTAAATTTTGCCCAAATTTTCAGGCGACCAGAACCTGAACTATTTGAAAATGTCAGATCACATATGTTAATAAAGCCAAAAGAATCTTATACACTGTACAAATAGATTTAGTTATTATTTTGTCAGTGGACTATAGATTTGAGACTTCCAGGTGGATGTGCATCTAATTTGGGTAGATGTGATAAGAATGGTTATATTATTGGATTAAAAAGTCAGGATTGTCATGTTATAATGGAAAGACTTAATCCAATTTGATTCAGATATTTTTTGGATTCTATGATTTGGGATTCGATAATAGATATATCATATTTTCTTTGAGACATTTTTGCAGTGACAACAGACTACAACTCCCTAAGAAAACATGAAGGACATGTTGCTATAATTATATTTAAAATGGAAAAATTCTCTCCACCGACATTCTTTGACTCAATGGAACAACTTATATTATGGTTTCCACTTGAAACTAAATGTGGAGGTCCCATACAGTTTACATGGATATACCCATTCGAGAGATGCATGCAGAAATTGAAGAAAAATGTACGTAACAAAGCGTCAGTTGAAGGCTCAATTTCTGAAGCTTATTTTCAAGAGAAAATTTATTTTTTCTACTCTCATTATTTCAATTCTCAATATCCCTCAAAACACAATTGCCTGGGACGAAATGAAGGGAATGTTAATTATGAAATGGAGAATCAATTATCATTTTTTAATCATCCAAATCTTTGTTTTTGTGGAGTTTATGAACGGTGGATTTTATATGATGAACATCATAGAGGTCAAACATATGTTCTCCTCAACTGTGAAGAAATGACATCAAATTTTTTGTGAGTTATTCTATCACTTATTCTGTAATTTATTTTGCAGAATGTAAACATATTTTATTTGTAGGTTATATGATAGTCATATCAAGAAACAACTTCCACAAATTACAGTAGTTGTTCTTAAAGAAAGTAGACAAAAAATATCAATTGTTTCAAAAACTATTAACATTAATTATTGATGGTTTAATATCAATTCCATTTATTATTCATCATACTGATAATTATTTTACAAATTTTTAGGTGTCTCAACATGATGATAAAATTGATAAGAGACTATGTATATTGACTAACCCATAATAAAAAATGGTTAAATCATATAATGAATATGTGGTGAATGGTTTTTGAATTCATACATGAGAATATGGGGAATAAAAAAACAATGAACAGTGGAGTTTTAATAAAAGGATCACATCACAAAGAAATTGAAGTTGAATTTTACGTAATTCTGGATGAAATTAACGAGTTGTGTTATCTAGGACATAATTAAATTACAATGTTTTTTTGTCGATGGTTGGATACTGATCAAGGCTTTCATGTTCATTCGACTCTTGAAATAATTTATATTAAATATAAATGTCTTCTTGTAGTAAGTGAACTATTTCTACTAGCTCAACAAGAACATCAAATTTAATATGAAAAGTATTGTGTTACATCAAAAGGGTTGATTGATTGTTGGAGCATAATAAAAAAGAAATCTTGGGAAAATTAGTTTACTCAAACTGAATGTGGTTTTACTGAAGTGGATGGAATTGAAATTTTTCAGGAGACTTCTCAAAATCCATCTTTTTCACAATGAGACGTGAATATAGATGATGACACCCCACAATTAAAGATCGATGATTTGGATGATGTTAATGTTGTTACAAATGAATTTGAAATGAAATGAGATAAAGAAACTTAAACTCATATGGATATTGAGGATGCTGAGGATAAAGATGAAGACATTGACATGGAAAACAATGAAGATGGAGATGAAGATGGACATTAACACATATAAATCATGGTTATAATCATAACTAATATATAACTATATATAATATTTATTTTCAACTATATGCTAACAAAAATAATTTTGTGTTTCAGATGGATCCTGATATATTTTTCATATAGAAGGAGGCTGATCTACATTTGGATGAGGGGGATTTTGGATCATCTAACCCTCAACATACAGGTGGTTCAGGGGGTACACAGAGGGGGCGTGTCCTTGTGCGACTGATGATTCCTAACCCTATCCCCGATCGACATCCACATCTTAGTTTCAATCCATGAACATGGAGGTATTATAACATATATATTTTAGTTGGATTTCATTAAATTAATTTTATATACACTAATTATTTGATCATTTATTCCTTTTTCACAGTCTCGCGCATTGTAGTTATTGGATAAGGGAGCAGTATCTTGAACAATTATTTTTCTCAGCCATGGATAACATAATAATAGATTTCCGTTATTGTGGAGGATTACATGTTTGATCATTGGATGGTATGTAAACAAATAATATCTATTTTGAAATTTATTTTATTAATAAATATATATTATAAATTACTTGTAGGGTTTGTGGTATCCCATCGATGATATCATTTCTGACGTTATCCACGCAACATGACATGTGTCTATGCAAGATCGTTTTCATCTTTTTTTTCAGAATTTTAGAAGAACATCCACTAAGAAAGTAGGAGTGACAGAATTTGATGAGTTATATAGAGCCCGCCAACTAGAGTACGTTTCATCTCATATTTTGGATGGATTATGTTTAAACTGGTTGTGTGGTGGATTTCAGAGGAGATCTTCTGTGGGACGACATAATCGGGGGAGACAGGATGTGATGCATCGAGATTGTAGCCATACATTCAGTATGCTTAGAGAGCATATGGTAAGTATATTTTTTAAATATTTTATATAACAGTTAATATAAACAGTTTATTTTATATTTCTGTAGGCAGTCGTGTATCCCAATATTACGGATATCAACATTTATTGGAGGATGTACAATTATCCCGCCACTAGAGATATGAGAGGTGATCTCCAGCACTAGATTGTGGTTAGTATTATTTTTTTATATTTTTTATTAACAACATATAATATTTTCACAATTTTAATTTCAAATTAGAATTGAAGGATTCATATTAGGTTGTGACCTCTCAAACATAGGCTGAGAGTCAGGACGAGAGGACTGAGTATACCAATGCCTACTCTTTCTATAAGGGGGCTTGTATTCAAGCGACTCAGTATGTTTTTGATAAGTCATAGTAATTGGTATCGAATCTCATTTGACTCTTGGTACTGATTAGGGTACTGTTGTGATGTCGGCATCCATCTCGAGAGGAGCTCATGGAAAGGCATCATCTTCTGCCACATAGTATCAGGAGCATTTTCGAACATATGCAGAGCATATAGAGAGTTTGCAGAAGCGTCATGAAGAGATGTGTCAGCGGCAGTTGCACCAGCAGCACGAGGAGGAGATGCATCAATGGGAGCAGTAGTGGCAGCAGCAGCATCAGGAGAAGATTGAGTACATGTGCCATCAGACTCGTAGTTTAGTGATGGAGTATCCTCCATCATCACCTCCATCTCTTCCTACTCCTCCAGCAGACGACCCCCCCCTAGTGATTTGTTTTTTATGTTAAAAGAATTTGAATTCATGATTTATAGTAAAATGAACTATTTACAGTTCCGTCTTTTTTATTGGTACAAATATTGCACAATTTTTTTTATTTTTAATACATGATTATTTATTATTAGTATTATATTTTTTATTATTTTTTATTTTACTAATAATAATATTATATTTGGATTATTTTATATTTTTTTGTAAATATTGAGAATTTTAATAATTTTTTTTCTTTAATTATTTTAATAATATTAATATTAATTTCTTATCAATAATAATTTTATTAAATATATTTTTAATAATATATTTTTTAATGATTTTTCATTTTACTTATAATAATAAATTTTTTATTATTTTAATAATAATAATATAATTTTTTCATTAATCATAATTTTATTATTATTTTTTATTTTGATTAGTATTTTCGACGAAACATTTTGCGATGGGATCCTGTCGCAAATAATATAAATATAATTTTTTATAAGTAGTATTAGCGATAGTGCTCTGGGTCCTTCACAAATACTCTTTGTGACATACCCGTCACATATTTTTTTATAGATATAATGTATAAAGTCGGATGGTTATTTGCGATGTTCCCTTCACAAATGGTTGAATGATATATAATGTATATAATTGGAGGATTATTTACAATGGAAAAAAATACCATCACAAATACGATGTTTTGCGATGGGCCTATCATAAATAAATGTATCTGCGACGCTATTTTATGAAACATACTATTTGAGATGGGCCCCCATCGCTAAAGGCTCATTGCGACGGGATCCCGTCCCAAATATATATAATTCTAGTAGTGAAAAATCCCAAGGGGTGCTTAAGTAAATTAAATTGTCTATGTTGTTTATTAATAGTAATACCACAAAAGGAACTTTGAAATCATTCTTAGGGAAACAACCCATTAAAAATAAAAATTAATTTTTAAAACTTAAAATTTATGAAAAATTAGGGAATATAATTTATTTCAATAAAACTAAAGAAAATCATAAAATTAACCTTGAAAACATTGAATTTTTGTGATAGTGGAAAATTATATTCATTCTTGTGATGTTAAAATAAATATTCCTTTAACATTTATGTTAACGGGATAATATGTACCTCCTTAAAAAAATGAAAAGAATAGGCCCATTATAAAATTGTATGAAATCAATAATGGGTAAAAATTACATTATGAAATAATAAAAGATAATTAAAAAACATCTGAAGACATTTATCGAATATATTGACATGGAAAAAAATATTCCTGACTATAAAGTAAATAATGTCATTTATTATAAAAACATTTTCCGTCATTTGAGTACGTACATGAGTAATATGAATTGAAAAATTATAATTTATAAATATGAATATTAGAGATGAAAATAATTTAGGGTTACGAAATAAGAATCATATATTTCAACTTGAATATACATAAATATAAATAATATCAAATAATGAATATATTTTGAAATAAAATATTACCAATTCAAAAAATTTGGTATTGTCACAACAATGAAATAAATAACATAAAATTAGACATTAAAAACTATGAATATTAAGATATTCACGAGAAAAAATATCTAAGGGATATTTGAGAGACCTTATTAATGAACATAGGTGTATAACATATCATATTTCTCAAGGAAGATAATTTTAGATGATGAACCCTTAAAATAATCATACCAATGAGGTGAGAATTAAAAATTGATATGATGATGTGTAAGAAATTAAAAATCTCACAAAAAGTAGAAATAAAATATAAATAAAACAATGTCTAACTCACAAATAATCATTACATTATATAATCATTGAATAAGTGATATATCATAATTATTGAAAGTTGAGTTATGAAACACATACCACTTGGTAACATTCATGTAAAATACCCATAGATAAAATAATTATAATTAAAACAAAAATACCATTATTTATAATTGATTCATGATATAATTTATTAAAATCCATTTATATACACCATATATAACAAATCAGGTGTATAACATTAAAATATACCTCACTTAAGGGTAATTGAGACAAACTTCCTTAAGTCATAACTGACTCATCAAGTACATTCATCAATGTCAATAATAATCATTATAAATTAAATATATAGTTTCTTAATAAAATTTTTAAATTTTTTTATTATATATTTTTAATTTATTATCTATTTATATTTATTTACATAGTTAATATAGATCACATCTGATATAATCAAAGATATTGGGTCCATATGTCCAAAATTAGTATAGAAAGTAGACTAGGGTAAAAGAGGTTATTATTACAATATATACAGAATAATTTTCATGAAATAATTATCATGATTATACATAAATTATAATTTGAAAAAACCTTCCCAATTTTTTTCAGGAAAAATAAACTACATTAAAATCGTGGAGATGTTCAGTCATACATACAAATGAGTAACATTTCCATCTGTCAAAGATCTTTGTAGAAAGAAGAAAATATAATGTTATTTTTATATATTAATAAATATATCATAAATACCATAATATTTCATTTAATATACTTATATGTATCATCTATGTGATGTGGCAATTAAGAACGAATCATGTCGCTTCGTTGTGGAGGTAGTCCACACATATGTTCGAATGAAATTATTATTTTTTAGTGATTAGAGTGGTAATTAAATAAATAAAATATTTTATCTTCATAATGATAAATATATTATGAATATCGTATATATATTTTATACAAATCATTACATCCATCCTTAAGAGGAAATGATGCAAAATGAATTACATCCACTCACGAGGTGGTAGTCCATCAAACACCCGAACAACTGTATCATTTCAAATTTGACCAAAGTGGAGATAGATACAAGCTATTACATTAATATAAAAACAACTCAGTATATGTTTTAATTTTTTATATAAACTGGGTTGAATGATATTTCATTTCTGTTAAGAACAATTAATTATAAATCTCTTAATTAATAGCTATATCATTTCTTTGGACTACCTATTATGGTATTCAGAAAAAGAAGGCCCCAATTTTTTTCGAATCCAATATAGGCCTCTAGAATGTGGGAAGATTATTTAGAATCGTATTTTTATAGGTATTTTATAATACAATATTCTCATGAACATTGAAGAAACAACTAGAGGATGTTCCCTTTTTTAGGTGAGGGGAGGGGCAGTTTTAGAATTTTTTAAAATCATGAAATATAATAAGGTCATTGGGAAATAAAATAATACACAAAGGTCTGGGATTATATTTTAGGAAATAATAAAATTGAAATATTTTATACTTTTTTATATTTAAGTTATTTATAGGTTACAATAACCATTATATTTTTACTGTAACAACCCAGTAAATATTAATTATCATTTACCCTGGTAATGTCTTCATCGTTCTGAAAAAGTAATAATTTAACTTATAAATTTGAAATTGAGGCATAAATAATCAAGTTAAAACATTTAAAATCATATATTATCAACATTTTTCTCATATATATTTTTTATTTAATTTAATTTATTTAGTTAATTAATTTTTATTAAAATATAAATAATATGTTTTTTACAATATTCATAAAATTTGACATTAAGGACAGGAAGATAATAATTAATATTGAATATAACCAATATGACCTTGAATAATAAATAATTATTAGCTTTAACTTTATTTTTTAGTAGCGACTCTTTGAAAATACCTCACTTTTAATGTTTTTATAATTATTTACTTTTAGTTCCCCACTACTTTTACAATGTTTATATAAGCATTTTGTAAGCATTTAAAATAACTATATAATCAATAAAAATTAAAAATTAATTATCATAATGAGAATAATTTCATTATACTCAAAATAATGTGTAATATTATTTAACTACAGATTTGAACCCTATGTGAACATATAAGATCTCATTTAGGGATAGAGATTGACATTTTTTACTTTTTTTTATTTGTTAATCTTTTTTATAAGATACATTCATTGGAAAATAATCCATAAATAATTGAATCTCATAACTAAGGAGATATTGAGATAAATATAAATATAATATAATAATTAAGATGAATAATGGTGGCCTTATCAGATAGTTTTATCCTTGGTTTACCCGATTTACACTTATACTATATGGGAAAAAATTATTATTTTTTGTATTCATTTTGACTAAAATTAATGTAAAAAATTGTAATTAATAACTATTATTATGATTTAAAATATGTAATACATTTCTTCAAATTCCTACCTTATAAGTTTAATAATGTAATAAAATTTATGAAATTATTTTCTTAGAAGTTTCAAAATTTTCCATAGGGTAATGTTCCCTAATTGGTATTTTTCTAAATTTATTTTTCATGGATTCCACTAAAAATAATCATATTACAACTGAAAATACCCAAAATCATGTAGTCCCAAATCAGTTGTAATCTTATTACATTGGCATAAGATACAAGTGATCATATCCAAAAGGACTAAATATTTTAGTAGTATTGGTAAACTAGATGCATGATTGATTCTCACCATAAATTTGAAAATATAAATTACAATATAGTGAAAGTATAAATTTTCTATCATAGAACACATTTCATGATTACATATTCATATTTTGGGGATATTAAAAAATAATGTGTGATATAATATTCACATTAATGGTTAAATGAAGTGGAAGATGTCATTAATAAATAAGGCATAAAAAATTTGTAAAAGAAAATAATTAAATAGAGATGGAAGTTAACCTATAATATGAACATATGGGATTATATTGAAGGAATACATGATGATAAAATAATTATATATAAATAATATGTTTATCATGAATCATATCCCAGGAAATCATAACTATTAACATGTTCACCAAGACATTAATAAATAATATAATAACAATAAAATTCATAATGTCTGACATCATAAAATTATTGTCAAGAACACATTCCAATACATACTACATAAATGGGTAATGAATTTCACAAATACCAATAATAAATTATCTCATGACACCAACAGATGCATAAATGTTCTATAGTGATCCCTCCCATCAATAACTAAGTCCAATGCACTAATTATATAAAAGAGTTTAATTACATAATCAACATAATCATTGATATTGAAAAACTAATATATAAATTATTAATACTTTCCCAATTCAAAATATTAATTAACCATAAAAAATAATAATAATAACTTTATAATTAATACATATCCCAAGGGAAGCTTATATAAATTAGACGGTCTGTGTTGACGATTATTAGTAATACCACAAAAGGATCTTTGAAGTCATTCTTGATTGAACTACCCATTAAACATAAAAATCAATTTTTAAAAGCATAATATTTACAGAATATTAGGGAAAATAATTTATTTCAATAAAAATAAGGAAATCATTAAAGGAATATTTAAAACATTGAATTTTCATGACAAAGGAAAATTATATTAATTCTTACTATGTAAAAATAAATATTCCTTTAACATTTATGTTCATAGGTTAATATGTACCTCCTTCAAAAAATGAAAAGTATAATCCCCTAAATAATTGTAAGAAATATATAATGGGTAAAAATTATATTAATACATAATAAAATATAATTAAAAAACTTATGAACACATTTATATAATATATTGACATGGAAGAAAAATATTCCTGACTATAAAGTAAATAATGTCATTTATCAGAAAAACATTTTTTGGTCATATGAGTACATAAAAGAGTAATATAAAATGAAAAATTTTAGAAAGAAAAATGAATATTAAAGATGAAAATAATTTAGTTTAAAGAAAGAAGTATCATATATTTATACTTGAATATACTTAAATATAAATAATCTCAAATAATAAATATATTTTGAAATAAAATATTTCCACTTCAGTATCTTTGGTATCATATTTACAATGAAATAAAAATCCTAACATGGGAATTTAAAAACTATGAATTTTAAGAGATTCATGAGATAAAAATCAATGTGATATTTGAGAAACCTTATTAATAATCATTGGTGTATAACATATCATATTTCCCAATGATGACAATTTTAGATGAATAACCCTTACAATTATCATACCGATGAAGTGAGAATTAATAAATGATATGACGATGTGTAACAAATTTAAATTCACACAAAACAGTTGAAATAAAATATAAATAATACAATGTCTAACTCACACATATTCTTTACATTATATAATCAATGAATAAGTGATATAACCTAATTAATGAAAGTTGAGTTATGAAACATAAACCACTTGGTAACATTCAAGTAAAATACCCATAGATGAAATAATTAAAATTAAAATTAAAAATACAATGATTTATAAATGATTCATTATATAATTTATTAATCTCTATTTATATACACTATATAATATAAATTAGGTTTATCACATTAAAATATAGCTCAATTAAAGAAAATTGAGACAAAATCCCTTAACTCCTAACCGACTCATCTAGTACATTCAACAACATCAATAATAATCATGTTTAATTAAATATATAGTTTCTTAATTAAAATTTTCAATATTATTATTACTTTGGTTTAATTTATTGCCAATTTATTTTTATTTACGTAATCAATATAGATCACGTCAGATGTTATCAAAGATATTGCGTCCATAAGTCCAAAATTAGTATGGAAAGTAGACTAGGGTAAAAGAGGTTATTATTACAATATATTCATCATAATTATCATGAAATAATTATCATGATTATATGGAAATTATAATTTAAAAAACCATTCGAAATTTTTTTCAGGAAAAATGAACTTCATTAAATTCGTGGAGGTTTTCAGTCGTACATACAAATGACTAACATTTCCATCAATCATAGATCATTATACAAAGAAGAAAATATAATTTTATATTTATATAAAATTAATTATATCTTAAATACCATATTATTTCATTTAATATAATTATATGTATCATCTATGTGATTAGGGTATGAAGAATGAATCACATCACTTCGTTGTAGAGGTAGTCCACACGTATGTTCAGATGAAATTATCATTTTTTAGTGAATGGAATTTTAAATAAATAAATAAAATAGTTTATCCTCATATGGACAAAGATATTATGAATATAGAATATATATTTTATACACATCATTAAAACCATCCTTAATAGGCAATGATGAAAAATGAATTACATCGGCTCAAGAGGTGGTAGTCTATCATACCTCTGAACAACTGTATCACTTCTCATTTGACCATAGGGGTGATGGATACATGCTATTACATTAATATAAATACATCTAACCTTATGATTTATTTTTATTTTTTATACAAACATGGTTGAATTATATTTCATATAGTTTAAGAAGAAATGATGAAAAATATCTTAATTAATAATTATATCATTTCTTTGGGCTGCTTATTACGGTCTTCAGAAAAATAATCCCTCAATTTTTATCAAATCCAACATAGGCTTCTAGAATGTGGGGAAAAAATATAGGAAATTAATTTTATAGGTATTTTATAATCCAGGATTTTCATGACCTTTGAATAAAAAAATAGAGGAGGTTCCCTTTTATAATTGATGGGTGGGGCACTTTTAAAAAAATTTAAAGGCATGAAATTTAATAATATAATGGAAAAATAAAATAATACACAATGGTTTGGGATTATATTTTGGGAAATAATAATATTGAAAATTTTTATTCTTTTAGAAATTAAATTTTTTTATAGGTTACAATAACCATTATATTTTTATTATAACCAATCAGTAAAACATCATTATCATTTAATGTGGTAATGTCGTTTTCATTCTAAAAAAGTTATAATTTATCATATAAGGTGGAAATTGAATCATAAATATCCAAGTAAAAAAAATATAATCATATATTATTGACCTTTTCCTCATTCATATTTTTTATGTTATTTAATTTATTTAGTTAAATATATTTTTTTAAATATAATTAATATCTTTTCACACTATTTATTAAATTTGACATTAATGATAGGGTGATAATAATTAATAATTAATATATCCAATTTATCCTTGAATAATAAATCATTATTATCTATAAATTTCATTTTTAATAGCGACTCTTTGAAAATAACTCACTTTTAATGTTTTTAAAATTATTTACTTTTATTTTCCCACTACTTTTACAATGTTTATATAAGTGTTTTATAATCATTTAAGGTGACTATATAATAACTAAAAATTAAAAATTAATTATAATAATGAAATTAATTTCATTATACTCAAAATAATGTTTAATATTCTTTAACTACTAATTTGAATCCTATGTGAACATTTATGATCTCTTTTAAGGATAGAGGGTGACATTTTGTCTTTTTTTCATTAGTTAATTTTTTATATAAGAAACATTCATTAGAAAATAATCCATAAAAAATTGAATCTCATG
Organism: Viscum album; assembly: GCA_963277665.1. Classification (NCBI taxonomy): domain Eukaryota; kingdom Viridiplantae; phylum Streptophyta; class Magnoliopsida; order Santalales; family Viscaceae; genus Viscum; species Viscum album. The sequence goes on from OY728120.1 coordinate 276,331,386, forward strand.
AATAAGGAGATATGGCGTGAAATAGAAATATAATATAATAATTAAGGTGAATAATTGTGGCCATATGACATAGTTTTAACCTTGGTTTACCAGATTTACACTTTTACTATTTTGAGAAAAAAATATATTTTTTTTGTATTCATTTTGACTAAAATTAATGTTGAAAATATTAATTAATAATAATTAATGTAATTTAAAATATGCAATAAATTTTATCAAATTCCTTTCATAGATGTTTTGTAATTTAAATTAATGATGGACCCTCTGTACATATGTAAAATTGGGTTTTCATGAAATGTATTTTTCCTGCATATGATGATGTTATATTAACTCTTTCAATTGGAATAATAAATATATAGAATTCATTGAATATATATATGTATATAATAAAAACGGTTTATTTAAATCGTTCCATACTAGTAATTATTATAATTAATAAAATTGGAGAATCATTATGCACATAAAAATAGTTTTGCGGGAAATGAATTTTTAAGTCTAAAAAAATACATACCAAAATACTGAATAAATATGATTCAACTATAAAATATTATATTAAACTCATCTAAATAATACTTATCTAAATTTTATAGAAGAAAAATACCAAAATAGGTCTATTATGTACCATTTTATTTAAAATAAATGACATTTTTACAAACGCAATATTTTTTCAATATTCACTGAAAAATATATCTTATAAACAAAATTATCGGACAACAATTTTTACATGGTGATTTAGAAAATTAGAATCAATTTTTATAATAAAATTTTTAATTTTGGAATAAATTTATTATATTAATATGTCACATATATCTATAAAAAAAATTTGGATGGAAATGTATTTTTGAAAAAATGTAAAGGAATTGACAAAAATTAATTAATAATATTTAAATATATTTGATCCATCTTAAATATTGAAAAATAATGTTAAAATAATTATTCCAATAAAAACCACTAATTTAAATTATAATGTTTAAATATTATATTCCAGTTCATTTGGGTTTAGTGTTGTGTGTTGTATATGATATCGAAGAAATGGTTAGTATTTTAAACTCTCAAGGTGTTACATTGATTGTTTTGTATTTATATAATTTGGTCACATTAATTGGTTTCAATGATAAAATTTTAAATATAATGTATTTAGAATCGTATCTTGTAATGTGGGATTAGGACTGTTGTAGGAAAGGTACAGAAAAAATAATATTTTTTTATAATGAGTTATTTACCGTTCTCCCCCTTTGTCAAAAATATCCACATATCAGTGGAGGTACCACCCAAGGCATCATAATTATGTGCATTGATCTGAACAACCATTTTCTTTCTCATGAAATCAAATCCATTCATAGGGAAGCCCTTCGTGATTTTTTTGGAAACTGGTATTGATTAGGGGCATATTCTTTGTTGACATCTCATGTTTCATTCATATCATTAATAAAATGATATTTAATGTTAATATAATTTAACTATTTGTTGTGAATAGGAATTATAAAAATGTACAGAATAAATTAATTTTCATAATGAATTATGATATCTCCCTTTATTCTCAGCCATATATCATCAAGCTATTAATTCATCAAAATCATTTTCTATGTCGACACTAGTAACTAAAAAATATCTAGCCTATGTAATACTCAATGTGAATTAGTTCTTGTGCTAACTCACAATAATATCTCTACTGAGAAAATTTCACCATAATTGGATATTCTATATTCAAAATCACCTACCCAATTTGAACGTAGAAACCAAGTTATATTAAAATTATATCACTTCTAATATTTTATCCCACATCTTGGATTCTTCTACATATATAAAATCCCATTTAATAGCCACAATATATGACACCTTTGTGTAATATTTTATACATAATAATGAATAATTGTATAGAAAATATATACCAAAAAATATATAAAATAGAGAATGATAAAAATTATTCTTATAAAATATTTTTGATTAACACTCATACATTCAACATTAGAAAAACAGTCCCAATTATATTTTCATATATCATGGATTTGATTACTACATTTAAAACATATATTATAATTCTTTATTATAATTTTATTAGGATAGGAAGAAAAAATTGTATTCTTACATGAATTACATTCCTATGAAATATCTGAGATCTCATAACATGGATCTCTCAAATTGATTGATAATTTTATCTGATAATTCTTAAAAAGGAAACTCATGATCACCTATATAAATGATAGGATCAATATATTACATTATAATAAAAGTCCATGTATTTATATCTTTGGTTTATAGGTTGTTCTCCACATTTCCTTTTGAGGATTTTTAACACATTAAACATGCTCTCTATCCATGAATATGAGTCCCATATGACCTCTAATACTCTATATCGAATGTCACTCAATTTAAATACAATTTGATTCCTCAATAACAAGATGAACGCATTTGGTTTCTCAAAATACACCTCTTCACTGACATCATTATTCATGAAATCATGTTTGGAATCCACTGGATATATATTAAACTACCTAAAGGCTATAACATCAAGGAAAATAAAAATATCCTAAACCCATAAAATTAACAAAATTTTCTCCTACAAAACCTACTTTTTGGGTCTATCCCCCATAAACATGCCTCTCATTATTCCTTGCAATGTTTCATTCATCACCCATATTATTTCTAAAATCATATTTGATTCCACTGAATCATTTATCATATGTTCCTTGAATAATATCATATGTGGAGTTCTTATAAATATTCTATATATCTTCATTTACACCCTCAATACACTCATTATGATCTAGGGTTTTTCTAATTATACAAAACTAAATTTGAGTGATATGTGAAGCCTGATTTTTGAAAACCATGTCTTCTTCTAGTATGATCTATTATGTACTCACCATATATGATATTACATCAAGTTTATATATGTTAAATACTCTTATATAATTATATTCTAAATATCCACATGATTCTTCGACCATTAGGACATCTGTTTTCCATTCTCAATAGCCTCTTCATCATCACTTGACTGATCTGAGTTAATTTCATTAATATAAGACTCATATTATAATCGTAAAATGCATCCTTAGTAATAATTCTTCCTATATTAATTATAAATGTAGAAATATATTTTTATATAGTATTTAAAATATGAATATTTAAAATAATTTTCACAGAAATAAATTCCAAAACTATCTGAGAACTCTTATTCCAGCGGCTGTCGCATTTTCCTTTGATTGTTACCCCAAATAGATAAATCATTGGAATTTTTCCTCAAACACTACCATATTTGAATTTTTAATTTTCATAAAATATAGAATTCTGAAATCTTTAAAATTTTCCAGAGTGGTCTTTCTTTATTATCATAATTAGTATAATATCATTCTAGAATGAAAAGTTAAGGGGTGTCACTTTTGAATTTGAATTGTCGTGCAGACTACATCTATAAAATTAAATTTAATAATACAATATTATTCTATCATTGTTCACCCTATCTACACCAATACCTTTTTATTTATCTTAGATAGTCCATTTAATTGAGGATTTTATGGAGTTATATTCTAATTCATTACACCATAGCTAACAAGTTATTATTAAAAAACACTTCAATAAACGCCTTCCCATTATCAAATCATAATTTCTTTATAGACATGAATTATTAATTTTGATCCATTCCAATGATGTTTTTGAACATGTTCCCTAACTAATAATTAATTTCTATATACCTCACAATAATTATTCTGAATAAGTAATTAACTATGTAGGGTTATTGGATTCTATGTCAACTATATTTTTCCATAAATAAGTGATATTACCTTTTGAATATGCCTTGATTACATCTTCCCATTCCCTTTTATTATGTGGTAAATTTCTAACATCATCCCCTTCATATATCATTACCAATCGTCTCTAAAATAGAAGGCCAGTAATTTTATTCTATAGTTTCTTTCCACCTTTTGTGCTAATATAAGAAGAATATTTTTGATAAAAAAAACTTGTTTATTCATATATTTTAACAAACATCCCATAATTGATTCTTTTTATGAGATAGATATTTATCTTAAAAAATTATTCATTCCTATTATCACATAACTAACTCACACTTAGCATATTATGTTTGAGTCTATCAACAAATAAAACTTTTTTTGATTTCAATAATTGGGTCTCAAACTCATCAATATGTATACCTTATATATTTATATATATTTCACTTCCATAAGTCACAACATCACCAAAAAAATTATATTATGCCATATTTTATTACACAATTTAATACAACATATTCTACAAACAGAACCTAGAAACATATAGGTATAGTGTATTTGGAAGATTAGACACATAATTACACCAATATTAAACAATAATATTTCATCTTGGTTTATACTATATTACTTTTTGATATATTTCAATGATAATATAATACTTTTTTGTATTTCATGGAGAATATATATAGGGAATGGGTGATCTATAAAGCCTATTATGTGGAAAATCAGAGTAAAATATAACGAAAAAATAAAATAAAATATTAACCTGGAACAATGGAAGGAAAAAGATGATATCATAAAGGAATATCATTAATGGAATTTGAAAATTACATAAAACATAGAAAAATATGAATATTTCAAGGCCCACCACCAATATTTCATAATAGAGTGTTCTTGGTTATCCACCATTATAAATTACATCGGATCACACAATGTGGAAACATTACTGAATACGTTGAAGCATTATTAGGGCGTACCCTTATAATCCCTTGATTTATGTGTATCACATATATTATATATCATAATAAATAATTTGATCAATAACCATTGTATAATTAAAATAAGTTTAATATAATCATTATGTTTAAAAGTACATAAATCCAAAAACATTTCAATATTTTAAACCAATGATAATTGAATGTTTGTTTAATACATGAAAATCCCCAATAAATGAATTAAAATTCCATTTATGTGGATAGCTTTGTATGAATACTGTATTTTTTATTCACAAAAATATTGGATGACATAAAAAAGAAGATTGATTTTTGCAGTAGAATAATTATACAAAATTGATAATATATTGGGGTAAATATACGTACATGAGATTTTATGACATGTCTCTCTAAAAATAATTTAAATTTCTCCAACTTTTTTAAATATTGAAAAACACATGTTTGAATGAACCTTTAAATAAATATGATTATTTATATAATAACATTATATCCAAGCCATTAAAATTGGCAGTATGAATAGGAATAAGAATATTTTTAAAAAATTGTATATCATTTCTCGATGAAGAAAATATATTTTTAGTTAAATCTTTATATCCATTAATAACACAATTTTACTAAAAATATTTTAATTTTAAATTTCATTTGAAACTAATATAAATAAATTCATCAAATTTATGAAAAATAATATAAAAAAATAAACATCAATTTTGAAATAATCATGTGAAAAATTGTTTAGAGTGAATTTTGGTGAATTTTCATAACAGATTGGGTTTTCAATGATTAGTGAATAGTATTAATTTTCTAAAAAGATATATTTTTGTTTCATGCATTTATAAAATCGATTTTGTTGCAATTTGTTTTAACATTAACATAATTTAATTACTTTTATAAATAATCCAATAATTCTCATCAAATTCTTTTAATATGGGATTTCTTATTAATACTTTTATAGTTCAACAATGAATTGTTTCTTGAGATTTTCTTTTCGCCGCATTTAGGGGAATCTAAATATAAAATTTTTGAATGGAAATTATGATTATTTAATTTGATAAAAATTTTGGCATACATTTAATTAAAATAATAGAATGTGTTGAACAATTCCAATTTATTTCCAATTATAATGAATAGTATCCTTTCTTATATTTGTCACCTCAATAAGGGTAAAATCGGTAAAATGATATTAAAAATTTCGGATAAATCATTAAAATAATCTTAGCTATTGTCATTACCCTATAGAGCATGTGTAGTTAGATAATTATAATGAAATCATAAAAAATATAGCTAATTTGTTCCATTTTTATTCAATATTGAACTGTAAATTAATTAAAAAATATAATTAATCAAATATATTAATTTATTGGATATAATATCCCTAAAATGTTGTCCAAAAGGATAAAAATAATTCATTTTTATTAGTAAATATTTATTTCAAATATTTATTTTTTTCATGGTAATTTATTTTTTAGTTTTGGTGATTGATGATTTATCCTAAATGCTTACACAATAACAATCCAATATTTATTTACTTAATAGAAATATATAATAAATAACTTTTAAACTATTAAAATTAGTACAGTTTGGATTTATTATTGTTTTAAATGAATTTATTAAATGAATATTTCATATTAGTGAATTTATAGGATTATATTTTATTTTCATCATTTTTTATGTCATTAATGACAAATTAAACGAGTAATGTTAGAAATGAAATTAAATAAATATTATGGAAATAATTGCTAATTAAATTATTTATTTTTAATAAAAGATATATATTATCCCATGTGAATGGAATATGGTTCTCATATCAACCATGTTCTAATTATTATAATCTATTTCTTTATGGTGACATTCTTGACCCCTAAAAAGTAAAAAACATTTATATTGTTTTAATTGTCAAAAAGGTTAATGAGGGGTTAAAAATAAGGGTTAAGGGAGAAAATATAAACAGAACATGTATAAATATTATTTAATGAGATTATTTCATGATATAATCATGATATATTTTAAATAGACCAATTTTGTTCCACATTGAAATAGTAAATATTTATATTAATTTTGTATTTTTTGTAATTCCATGATGCCCATCACATCACATTTAAATGGGATCCTATTATAATATATTCCATACATTTTTTATCCTTATAAATAATCCAATACATAACATAATACTTTCATATATTCATTCCAAATATCCTTGAGCTGTTGTCCATCCCAAAAGACGGACCTGTCAAGCCTTAAGTTGTAATGCAAAAGAGGGTTCCCAATGAAGATGTACAATGCATAACAAAGTAATTTCAGTTTTATTTCATCTTATACATACTATATTTATATGATATCCATTATAAAATAATTAATATTGAATTATAATAATAATTATATGTTATTATAATTATATTATAACCTTTTTCCACCGCTTTTCTATCCTTTGGAAGATGAAAACATCACTCATGCATACGTATGACTAATAATCTCTATGTAGTGTTGTAATTAATTTTCCATCACTATATTACTAGTATGTTTATTATTATGGATCTAATTGATATATATATATGTGATATATATAATATGATAATTATTTTTTAAATGTGAATTATTATTTAAATTTTGTTATTCATGTCTATCAATAAATGAAAAGAATATTCTTATGTACATATAGACTATCGTCTCCATGAACGATGTAATAAATTTTTCCAACGCTACCTTAAATGAATGACTATATAAGTATATATCATGTATAAATGTAATATTAATATCATGGTTATAATTAATTATAAATTTTAACCATGATCAATGTATGAATAACGAACTACAGAACCGAAACATCCCTAAAAAATGAAATAGATAACACCTGGAAATGATTAATTTAATATGAAATGATTAATAAATTATTTTTAAAATGTTATAAACTGATCATATATGAAATTAAAATTATATAAAATTTCATTAAAAATAATTATAATAAATTTAAATATTTTATAAATGAGATAATAGTTTATTCGATAAAAGTGGAATTTTATGTAATGTATTTTCATATAAATTTTATTTTTATAAGACTTATGCATTATTATCCACTTCATTTATTTATGTGGTGTATTTACTTACCACGGTTGTACATTACAAATAATATCATGAAAATTATGGGGATTTAAAAATCCATATACGGTTCTCCCTTTCCTGATGATTTGATTCATATATAACTAAAGAAGTAAGGGTTTTATGTTTTAATAATATATTTTAACCAGATTGTTTTTATATTGTTTCTAATGATGAAATGTCATGATATTTCTTTCAATAATCCCCTGAATTTTCTTTTTATTTTTGGATATTTGTCTTTTTCCATTTATTTTCCTCTATTTAAATACTCATGAGGATGAACTGTGACATCCCAACCCAGAAAACCTTTAAGACAGTGGTTGGATTAGTCACAACATGGGATCAAGAATGCCTCCCCATTTTCTAGATTCTAATTAATTGAAGGGAGGGGGTAATAATGTTTTAGTGAGGAGACTGTACCCTAATTATTAGAGTGGCACATCTGTATAAAGACATATAGAAATATGATAACAAAAAAATTATTATGTAAGTGAGAGACAAACAAAAAAAGAATAATATAATATCAAAATAAAAATTAAATGGGCATCATAAAATCCATATAATAATTCATGTAATGTCACATGTTACTACAGTGTATAAGTAGTAGAAATTAAAATAACCCAATAGTCCACTCCTCAAGCATCCTGAGAGAGAGCTCAGTCAGGTGTTCCCTTGAAACCATGTAGACAACACAACAAAAGTAATTCATAAAAAGTAATGAGTGTAAGAAGATATACATGGGTGTGAAATGGTTCCTGAGCAGGATGTGGGATAATAATCCTAGTAGTCTGGCACCTATGATGTCTATCCACATCCATTAATTGATATATAATGTAATGTAGTGAGTAGTTATAAGAAAGAAACTAATCAAGAAATGTTGAATATAGAAACAACAACCCACCTAGGTTCTTAAGTGGAACATGGTGGATTTTCCTACCTCACCACCCTACCATGTATTTATGTCTATGGGTAGATCCTCCTATAGCATGATGGATCACTAATGTTGGTGGAATATTCTCATACTATGGATGAATCACTCAGAATATAACATGTATATATGACCAATTTCCTTACGATAACCAATATATCTCCCTCATATATAACTATAATATATCCCTCATGTATAGTTTGACTATGAATCGTTCCGTTAGGAATCTAAAAGAAATATATACTATACCCATAAGAATTCATTACTCGTGCACCTAGGCCACAGGAAGTACAAAAACATTCACCATTCCATCATTTGTCACTAAAATATATCCTTCATGAAAAAATAAGATCTCACCCTCATGCATTGTGTGATATTGTATCAATCCCTTTGGCATCAAACATAAATATATAATCTTCCCTCTGGTAGAAATAACAGGACATCATTTCCCTCAGGTGCTATGAGAGATCATGAACCAAGCCCTCAGATATAACACAAAGCACGATTCAAATATATACAAACTCAACATGTCAAGAAGTATCAACCCATCATGTATCAACCACGTCGGCATCAAATAATATTAAAATCTATGAATGAGAAATCAGGATCATAGTACCCTTATTTAACATCATCAGACAGAATAATAAATTTTTAAAAATTTCCTTTAGCCAAATTAATTAATTTTAATATTCCAAGATACTAATTATCATTATAATTTTATCAAACATTTTTAATTAATCATTCAACTCTAAGGTCATTAATATATTAAATAACCAGATTAGAAAAGGATATTCTAGTATAAGATAAAACATAATTTATAATTTCGACAATTTAATATACTATTCCATCAATCATCAATTTGTACAATTTATTGTAGGGATTTAATTTTAACCACACTTCATTTTAATAATGCCTTTGGTCATCACAACAATTGGGTGGCCACATTTCTGATTCTACAAATCTATAGAACCATTGGATCTAGGTGATAGTGTAAAATGAAAAATTATTATTTAATAGTGAATATTCAAATTTTTTTAGTCATGCGTTCCATTCTAGTGTGATAAAAGAAATTTGAATATTATTTAAATAATCAAATCATTAAAAAAGGAATACCTTTAGAACACCAAATTCAATTAATTACAAGTCATGAAACCACCAGAGAGCATGCCATTGAATATATTCAGGTCATATAATTGAATAATTTTTTATTAACCAGGATTATTCAATCATAAGAAGGGTTATGGTCATACAATCATAATATTTTCTATTTAAATTAACTCATGTAAAATATTTAAAGATGGAAAGTAGTCTTATAGATTCATTCCCTTCAATTCATACTATTTTGTTAATCATGTTGGGGAGAATCACTTATTCATGTGGTACTTATAAGGTACCATGGGAAATCATGGAAATTTTGTATAAGGTAATTCCCTTTTTATGAATAATTCATCACCTTTAGGAGGTTTTGGGTCAATTAATCAATTATATGGGAGAGGAAAATATATGCACTGATAAGGTAAATTAGTTTTATTAATATTTTCAATGAAAAATGGTAATCTCATTTGATAAATTCAATGATGTCCAGGTCTAAATATTCTATATACCAAACCATTAAATCAAGGAACAAATTCATGACCAAGGTAATAAAGCAGAAAAGAAATAAAAGTGTAATCACTTATTTTTTGCATCAAGAAAACACAACTCCATTAGAGAAGTATTATTATTAATCCAGGACATTTCTCATAAAATAAATATTTTATCATAGTTAACATTTCATTCATGAACATACTCAAATCCCATCAATGAAACAATAAATTTGAAAATAGTACTGAATTACTGAAATTATAAGGCTGTTTAGATAAGTAAATTAATTAATTAATTCATAAAATTAACGGAAATGGAAAGGGTTCCTACATCAAGGAGAAGATGACCAAGCCGATTAGGTTTTCCCTTGATGCTTTTATTGGTGAGTTCTCTTTGTTTTTACATCTCTCCTCCAAGAATATGCACCTTCAAATATACAAAAGGACACCAAGATGCTATGTACATATTTTCTTGGCCATGAGTATGTACAATGAGATTATTACATATATCTAATATATGCATGTACCCATTAACAGATACCTTCATATGATTTTTTCATATTCATTGATGGGAACACCTTACACCATATGAATATACATTCATCCATGAGCAAAAATATATTTAATGGGGAAAATAAATTAGTTATATGAAAAACCATGTATATGTAGGCTTGTCACCTATAACAATGGGAACTTGAACCCACCTTAAGCATGAAACAACACACTACAAAAAATATTAAGAACTCAAAATCACTTCTGTAAGGTTCAATTCACTATTGGATAATTACTATCTTATCGAAAATTATGAAATCCCCAATTATAAATTAAGAATCAATGAATAATAGAGCAAATACTCACTTGAAAAAAAAATTAGTAAACAAAATAGAACCAATCCAAATTTCCTTTGGCTATGGGTGTTGAAACACAAATGAAGGTTTCATAAGAGACATGCAACATAACCTAACATCGAAGGGAAACCCAAAAAAACAGGTTATCCTCAAACCCTATGTTTGGCTTCATGTCACCTCTTGATGGAGGGACCAAATATCAGCCGAAAATGAGGAGATATAGAAGAATAAGGTCGTACCTTAAAAATGTAATGCAAAACCAGTGGAGATCAGTGGATGAGAAGAGGCCATAAAGTGGGGATTCACACGCATAGAGGGATCCAAAGTTAGGGGTGAGGGTCCAATCATGAGTAAGGGGGTGGGAGAAGAGGTCAGACATCATTGTATTTTTCTTTATACTAAAATAAATAATAATAACAATAATAATAGTAATAATATTATTATTATTATTGGTATAATTAAAATATTTCACTATTATTATTATTTTTCATTTAGCCTCATATACATCATTTTTTATTTAAATGTAACTTATTTAAATTATTACCATTCTCTAAAAAATGCATCGGACTATTCAACCTCTTGTAATTGAGTTTCAATGTTTGTTTAAAGAATCAACCCATATATTAATAAAAAATAAATTCCCCCAGAATTTTACATTATCAAAAAACATGGTTTACTACAACCTCCCCTCCTTAGAATATCTCATCCAAGAGAAACCTTCAGGAACAATGAAAACATCACCCTACCTACAATGGTCATGATGTTTTTTCAAGGGGTCTCATTGTGTTGTAGAACATCAATTTCACATTGTAGACTTTATTTTAGCACACTTATCATAAGCATTCAAAACATGATCAATCTCCCCATTCTCAACTAATACACAGAAGCGAAGCTTATATGATCCTATTAAGATAGATAAAGGAACATGTTATTAAATCTTTAAATATATAGTTGAATAAACTCCCTACCGTTGTATTTAACAATATAAAGGGGAAAATTATAATCCATGGAACATAAAACATTTGAATTTCATTACAAAACACTCCTCTAGGTGTTTTAATTATTCACCTAGAATGATATCGAGATGATAAAATTGATAGTTCCTCACCAACAATTATTATAGAACATGTAGAAATAATTGAATACTCCTCTAGATGAATATTCTTGAAAATTATCAGCTTAGGTTTCATTAATGTTTCCTTCCAAAATACTATGCCTTCATCCATGGAACCTCTCATTTACAATGAACATGTTCACCTAATCCCTTACCATCTTTCAGTGACGTTCCATGACCAATACATTATCTAGAAATTATAATACTATAGTGACTCACCATTAATAATGTTGTAACCTGAATCTGTCATAGTAAAATCATAAAGTCCTTTCTAAATAATAATTATGAGTCATAAAACTTGTCTGTGATAACCTCGAATTTAAATGAATATAGTCCCATGAACTAGAAAAAGTAGTACCCATTTAATTTTCTGAAAGAGATATTGGTACATAACTAAGACCTATATGTAACAGAACTAAATGGGCCAAGAGTGGCCTCCACCTTGTGTTCAAGTCAATCGAAATAGATGGTTTCCAACCATATATTGAAGTAATTCCTTCATGGGAACCCATGGATCAATCACGAATAACCATGTATCGATAATATCCATGTGTGAACATTTAACTTGGAGAAAAACAACGAACAAGCCCACCAACTTTTTTTGAATCATTAGTACAATGTATGATAGACACTCTATTTTTGAATCACGGATGGTGTATTGATAGGAAACATTATCATATCATAAAGAAGTGTAAACTAATAGGATTTTAATGGATTCCATACAGTCATACCGAGTTATTAGAATGATGTACAATTGAACCACATCTATTCATCTTTCAGATGGAACTCATCCTCAATTGCTGACACACTGTCCGTAAAAGATCACAGTCGTTCACCACTCAATACATATTTTGATCATTCAACTATAACCAAAAAAGTACCTTTGTGGCCATTTATTTTCTTTTTTGGATGAAAACATAGCTAACCTCATGTGAGTCGTGCTTCCAATAAAGCATTGATATTTACAAATTTCACCATCCCAAAAATATGGTTATAAAAGACCGACCATTTAAAAATGATCTACTTTGATTGTTCTCATTCTGTTTGGAATGAAACATTCACTAGAACATACATGATTCTCCCCACCATATGAGTTTCCTATTAAAGTAAGTTAATGAATAGGACATACCACTTACCAGTGTGCTAAATCATGATCCAGCTTAACTGTACACATGATTCTCCTCTAACCACACTCCCATACCTTATAACATTTGGGGAAAAAAGCAATAACCAAATAGACAGGTGTTTCCCCACATCAATGTAACAAGAGTGTAATCCTGGGGATGGTATGAACATTATTTCGTCAAAATCACAGGTCTCTCTACCGTAAGGACATTATTATATTATTTAACCAAATTAGCCCAGGTGATTCTACCATAAGAAAAAAATTAGATTTATAATTATTCAAATTTAATTGTCTAAACCATCCATAAATAATTAATCCATTTTATTTAAAGTATTTAATGTAAAATATTAAATTTCATAACACTTACTAAGGATGGAACACTGATCAGGTGACCAAATGTCGGAATCTCAACACCTATAGACCAAAAGGATCCATGGGATGTTTTTGAATAAAAAGATATAATTTAATATGGATTATTAAATTTCTTTTTTCTCAAATGGAATGCTATTGAAATAAGAAATTATCATATATAATTTAAAATAATCAAATCACACAAAACTGTATTATCATTATACCACCCAATTCAATTACTTTAAAGGCATGAAATAGCCATGAAGCATGCCAATGAATATATTCAAGTCATATCATTGAAACAATTTTCAAAAATTCCTCTATTGAATCATAATGAGTGGCATCATTATACCACCCCAATATGTTCAATTTTTGTTAAATAATGTATAACCTTTACGGATGGAAATCCATGTTTTCAATCCATTCTAATAAATTCTTGAAATTTAATTAAACAAGTCAAGTCAAATCATTTAATAAATTGGTACGTAGATGTCACCATGAGAAATCATGGAAAATACCTACATTGGAATTCCATTTTTATAAATCATGTAAAGACTTCAAGAGGACATGGGTCCCATAAACCACTATATTGGATTGTAAAAGATATTCGTTTATATTGTATATTGGTAACATGAACATTTAAAATGAAAAACATAAACTCATTTTATAACTTCAACGAAGCTGAAGTCTAAACATGATATATACCAAACCACATTATCACTAAATATATACATAACCAAGGAAATATATTATGAAAGAAAAAATATTTTTTCTTGTTAATTAACAACTTGAATATAGTGCACCATCATTCGAGGGTTTTTACTGTAAAAAATGACATGGTTTATAAAACAATTAATTTATCATATTTAACATTCCTTTAATTAACATACTTAGTTATAATATATGAAACACATAATCTGAGAATCATACTTGATTAATTAAATTATATGAATACATTGATAATTATATTAATTAATGTATTCATAAAATCAGTGGGTAAGGAAAGGGATCCAAGATCACGGAGAAGATGACAAAGAAAAACACTTTGAACCATAATATTTTTATCTGCAGTCAATTTAAGATTTTTCCTCCCTCCTCCGACAATATGGAACTTTTCATATAGAGAAGTAAACATATCCCGTATGAATATATTTTCAGGACTATGAATATATACAAGGGGATCCATACATATATCTTATATATGCATATACCAGTTAACACTAACACGCGTTTCTATTTTCCATATTCAAACATGAGAACACCTAGCCCCATATAAAAATAATTGATTCCATGGGAGAACACATATATTACAGGGGAATCCAAGAAGATGTATTCCAACATATGCATACACATGGAAGTCTACTTTAACAACAACTTGGATATACCTCATGGATTACCCAAGACACTACAACAAATATTAAGAACTCTAAATCACTACTGCAAGGTTCCACAAACCCTAGTAAAATTAAAACCACCTAGAAAATTAGGAAACATCGAACTATAAATCAATCAATGACTTAGAATGTTGGAAAAACTCATCATAAAACATTTGTGGCTAACCAAATAAAACAAATCCACATCACCTTTAGAAAACTATGTAGGAACACAAATGAAGGGGTCCCAAGAGGCACATTAGATAAACCAACAATGAAGGAAATGTAAGAAATTAGGTAGAATCAAACCCTAGGTATAGACAGACCTCAATAGGAGATAAATAGAAAAAAATCAGCAGAAAATGGAGAGTAGGATCCATTGATGATTGAGGCGGTGCATTCTTGGGAGCCACTCAAGAGTGTAGAGGAGGTTCAGTATTTCCTGGGTTTGGATGGTTATTATCAGAGGTTTGTGCTAGATTTCTCCATAGTTGCAACACCAATTTCAGCATTGATAATGTAGGGGAAACCCTTCGCATGGTTAAAGAAATGCCAACAATGCTTTTAGGAGCTGAGGCAGAGGCTGACTAGTTCCCCATCTAGAGGCTTCCAGAGGAGGGTGTAGGGTATGTCGTTTACGACGACGCATCAGGGACTAGGCTTGGATGTGTCCTGATGTAGGAGAGAGGAGTGATCACATATGGTTCTTGAAAGCTGAAACATCATTAGCAAAACTACTCTACACATGAGCTTGAGTTAGCAGCAATGGTCTTTACCCTGAAGATGTGGCGTTACTATCTAATGGGGGAACATTTTATAGTGTACTCTGATAACAAGATTCATAGGTATATCAGCTCTCAGAAGGATCATAAACTAAGAAATTGACGTTGTTTTGAGTTCCTCTAGGATAATTACTTCGAGATTGTTTATACTATTGGGAAGGGGAATGTTGTAGCAGATGCACTCATCATGAGGACTAGTATACAATTGCTAGGTGAGGTGACGGAACAGCTGGCCGCATTACATATATCCTTTGTGGATAGAGAAAAAGTAGCCTTTCTATAGACTCTTACAGTCACTCCCCTACATCATCAGCGAGTAAGGATGGCACAATGTGGGGACGCTGACCCCGAGGCACGACGTGCTGAGATTTATACAGGACTCGCACCTGATGGATTTCCGGAAGGTGGGGAGCACAACATCTTCTTTAGAGGATATACCATGATACCAGTGCCACTTTAGGAGGAAGTTTTGAGAGAGTTCAACACAACCCCTATAGCAGTACATCTAGGAGTGGCGAAGATGTACCAGGACCTTCAACGATAGAAATGGTGGTCGGGAATGAAGAAAGAAATAGCATAATTTTTTTCTCTATGCCTCACTTGTCAGCATGTGAAGGCGGAGCATCAAGTACCATCAGGCTTAGTTCATCCCATATGGGTCCCATAGTGGAAGTGGGATGGGATATCCATAGACTCTGTGATGGGACTTCCATGTACATCCACAGGCCATGACTCAATCTGGGAGATCGTCCACCGACTCACCAAGTTGGCCCACTTCCTACAGATCATAGATCAATGCTCATTAGAGAGCTTGGGATGCATCTATGTGCAGGAGATTGTGCTGTTACATGTAGTACCCTCGACGAATATTTATGGTCATGATGCACGTTTTAGTCCATTGCTATGGAAGGGGTTGCAGGAGGCCTTTGGGACACAACTTTGTTTGAGCACCGCCTTCCATCCTAAGATGGATGGCTAGACTGAGAAGACCATTTAAACCCTCAAGGACATGTTGCATGCTTCAATCCTTGATTTCAGTTTCAGCTGGGAGGAACACTAACCTTTTGTGGATTTTGCATATAAAAACATCTATCACTCCACCATCGGGATGACACCTATTGAGACATTGTACGAGCGACCTTATAGATCACCTTTATGTTGGAATGACTTAGGTGAGTCAGCACTAGTGGGACCAGAGATGGTACGGGATACCACAGAGAAAGTACAGATCATCCAGGAATGCATGAAGACTACAAAGAGTAGGCAGAAGTCATATGCCCATAGGAGACGGAGACCTCTGGAGTTCTAGGATAGCGACAACGTCTTACTACGATTATCACCCCGACGAGGTTTAAGAATATTTGTCCCAGGCGATAATTTATCTCTGAGATTCATCGAACCTTTTGAGTTCCTCAGTAGAGTTGGCGAGGTGTATTACCACTTAAATCCTCCACCTCAATTTCATAGTGTGCACGATGCCATCCACGTATCCTATCTGAGGAGATACATGCATGACCCATCTCACATCATCGACCATGGCGAGCTAGATGTCGACGATGGTGCGACTTTTATGGAGTTTCCAATTGAGATTGAGGATTGAACAGAGAAGGTCCTATATGGACGATCGATACCTATTGTGTACATTGGCTGGAAGCACGAGAACCTCCAGGAGTGCACATGCGAGTCAGAGGCTCATATGTTTGATAAGTTCCACAACTTTTTCCCTTAGTTCATGTTGTAGCTTACAGGGACGTAAAGCCCTAGGGGGGAGATAATTAAAGACCCTAAATTTTGATGTAATTATTTTTAATATATATGAATTTTACGAGTTGGTGAAAATTGATGGCATGTGATTCTGAGGCCCGGGGTTCCCATAATGAATTTATAAACTATTGACAGCGTTTTATTTTGAACCGATGCTCGGAATTGAAATCTGAGCGCATCATTGAACTCACAGCACCTGTATTCGCTTAAGGATACTTTCACCTCGATGATAGATGGTCGAGGTTGAAAGTTAGTCTTTGTGTTTTTCATGATAGAATAAAATAAAAATAAAACGGTGTGACCATTTATTTTTATTTGCAACACCCATGTGGGTGTTGGGAGGTGGGGTCCATCAGAACTAAACCTTCATGTGAATGTTTTGAATTGGTGACCAATAGACCATAACCTCCAATGAGAGGTTATAGTGGTGGGGACCACCCGAACCTAACCTCCCATGAAAGGTTATGGTGGTGGGGACCACACAAGGCCTAAACCCCTTGAACTCCCCTCATTATGGACAGAAACCACTCAACCCCCTCATTAATGTGAAGGATCCTTTTGACTTCCTCCACATTTATTGTGCCAATACACATAACTTTAATATGACAATCTAGTTAATTGATTATACTATTTTGAATTTGTGACAATAAACTAAATAGGGAAATTAATCTATTATCCTTGGCATATTTCCTGGAATTGGGAGGAAGGAGCTCTTTGGAGAAATCCCTTCAATGAAGAACACATTATTCCCTGAAGAACGTTCCACCGACGAAGAACTCTCCACAAATGAAGAACGCCAACCTCTTTCGACCTTCTTCCTCAGTACATATTCTTATGTGGGACGTACTCATGTATGGAGAATCAACTTCCGTAATACCTTCTTGCGCCAACATCATCAAAAAAAATTAGGTGGGGGTTTATTACTATTTTTTTATCACTTCCCATGTACAGCCCTTCTATTTATTTTGTGGGTTGGGAAGAATCTTTGATGGAGGGGATGGCGTTCTCCTTTCCTGTTTCTGTTGAGACGTATGCTACCACCCTAACGTGGAGGGAACGGGCCAAAAAAACATGTCCCAACCCTTCCAAAAATTTTGTGGTGTTCATTGAGATGGAGGAAGATGGAAACCATCCATGTTTGGGGCACAAGAACGGCGGCCAGATCCAACGCTGGCCGTGATGAAGGCAACGGTGTTGTCCCTGAACCATAGCCTCTGCGTCGACCGCAGTGGCAACCACTATCCGTGGCTCCGCACTACCCCGTGACCGCTGCATTGCCCCGCTGCTGGGGCGCTGCCCCACGGCCGAGGCGTATCCTTGAGGGAAGACGAGCCACCCGCCCGTGGACAGTCCGCCGCCCGCAGCCGAACCGCCACCCTCGCGGCTGTTCCACGGCCCGAAGGCCCGACTGTCGCACCGCAACCATTCCACCGCCCTCGCTACTAGTACCGCCCCCACGGCCCGTCTACGCCCATGCACCCTGTCTTATCCCCCGCTGCTGGTCCCCTACCCCACGGCATGTCCGCGCCCCCACAACCGGTCCGCGCCGCCGCGACCGGTCTGCGTCGCCTTAGTCGGTCTGCTTCCATATGGTCGTCCCTCACCCCCATGGTCGGTATACACCCCTGTGGCCGGTCAACGCTCCTCTGGCGGGCCCCACTAATATTCCACTCCCTTGCAGCCGATCCATGCCCCCACATCCAGTCCGCACCCCCGTGGCCGGTCTGGGCCCCAGCGGCCGGTACGCGCCCATGCGGCCGGTCCGTACCCCCACGGCCTGTATGCGCCCCTACTGCAGATCTACTCCTCCGACGGCCGATTCGTGCCATCATGGCCAGTCCGCCACCCCCACAGCCGGTCTGTGCCCTCACGGTACCCATGAACAATTCGTGCCCTCGTGATACCCTACGTGTCGGGCTGCACTACGGGCTAGGCCAGACGCTACGGGTCCGACCGGACCCGAGCCCACTATGACCAATTTACGCTTTTTCGGCCATATCTTTGGCACTATACGTCTGTTTAACGAACTGTCAGTGGTGATAGAAATATTGGAGTGAGATGGCCCCTTTGAGAATATTCAAATTGTGTTTTAGATTTAGATGGCATACAGTCAGGAATGATCGAACACGAATCGAACCGGGGCCCCGAGACTAAAATGCTAATAACTCATAGATTGGGCGTCTGTTTGATGCGTCGTCTGTTGAGTTGAGATCCCTCTGACAAGGAAAACAATTTAGATACAGTTAATGGGACTTCATGAAAGTTGGAGCTTCAAATAATATCTTGTGGATAGATACCTCCCGGAGAGGAGCAAGCATAGTGTGGGAACCTAGTAGTTGGCTGAGACTTGATTACTGCTGACCATTTCTAATCGGAGTGACTTGACCGACATAGTGGGGGTGCCTTGGTGATGTGGTAGACACATAGTACTCGAAAGGAGGAGTACATCAATAGTCCATGAGGGGGATCACCTCTGTGTGATCTGACAGACCCATGGAGGGGAGCGCCTCTGTGTGACGTAGCATACCCACAGTACTCGACCAGAGGAGTACCTAAGTAGTACAAGGTTAGTGGGAAGTGCCTCTGTGTGATGTGGCAGGCCCATTGTACTCGATATAGGAGGCGTTCCCCTGTAGCTAAGGGTTCAGAATGTTACTTGTTACTACCACATGAATAAATCCTGGTGTGATATGAGTCATAACCTCTTTGTTATTCCTCATGATTAAGATAGATTACTTGATAACTTAAGTATATGAATGGCAATATACCTATGTAGGGTTATTTGTTAATTTAGTACTCCATGGTTTATTCTTTGTGGATTTTTGTGAGACCTTTAGGGTCTCAGGATCTCTACTGAGTATTGTTATACTCACCAATGCATGGGTTATGCCTGCACCTTATTGCGTTTGTTGCAGACGATGGACAATGATGACTAAGGCTGAGAGTACCAATACTGGATGGTGCTCATAGGTGGACCATATGGCATGTCGGTACACAGAGGAGACAGAAGGATGTGGAGTGCTGAGGTGGAAATCTATACTTACCCTTCATGTAGGAACCCGGAGGATGAACCAGTAGTTGTCTTTCTCTTTCTTCAGTTGTATTGCATTTCAGTTGTACTTGTTCTTTCCAGTTTGGATTGTATTCTAGCCCCTTTTTACTTACTGTACCCACTTGTTTGCTGTAGTTTTTCTTGTGTTCGTATCTGGTTGTGTGCATGGTTACATGAGTTTGCAGATTATAATGTCAATGCCTTCCTAGTTTTATGGAATATGCCTTTGGTGCTAGTTGCCAGCCCCTAGCCTATGGAAGGCGGGCTTGGGGTTGTCATGGAACGTGCCCCAGGGGACGGGTCGTGACATCTATAATTTCATTCCTGATGTCGAAACATTATAATATAACTCCATGAAATCACATGAATTTTTTATTATCTATTTAAATCTAGCTATTAATTATTTTCCATTTATTTTACTCTCCATGTGAAATAAATAGAATGAAATGATGTTTTTAATAAAAACTAAATTTATTTCTCACTTCGGTCAAAATTCATTTTCTCTCCACTATCATGTTATCTAATTTTATTTCAATTATTTTAGTATTATTCTATTATTTGGAATATAATTTTTACCCATGAATGAATTCTTTCCATTTTATTTAAATAGAATATTTTTTTTATTTTCCAAATGATGTAATTTTGACTTTTTATTTTAACATTTGATAGAATATTTTCTTTAATGTAAACAATATAATTATAAATTATCTCCCTTTTAAAAGATCAATGATTTTAAGATTCTTACAAATATATCAATAATTTTATTCAAATTACATTTTTTCTTTATGATTTGGAAAAAATATGAATTTTTAATAATTGATTTTAAATTTAAAATGGAATCTTCTTCCTAAAATTATAAAATTATCTTTTATAAGTGTTTTTATTTATTACAACATCCTTTAATGTTAAATTTTCACTACAATAGTTTTTATTCAATTATACCATCTATAATGGTTATTTGGATGACTTATGATTGCAATGATTTAAGTATGATTGTATAATACCCATTTCTTTCCCATGAGTAAATAATGTTACAATGAAACCTTTGTGAAACCTATTTATATTAAAATGGTTTTTCTATGATGAAATATTTAAATGTTTATTCAAATTGTTTACTTTCCCTAGTTGTGATATGTTTAATGTTGTATGATCTTATTGAAAACATATATATGTTATTCACCCTAAGATCAATGGAAACAAAATTATGTATCCATCCAATTGACTATTTAAATATGGAAATATAATGAGATAATAAGCACAATACGGGTGAGTAAATATATTTATGTAATAGACTATCAATTATGATAGTCATAGGAGTGTACATTGACTGAAGATATGATAAATTTTTCAGTGATCCCAATCCACTAGGATTATATATTAATTGAGAATTTACTACTAGGAAAAGAATTTATAAGCTTATGTGTATTCCAAAAACATATGTATTTTTCAATGTTATTCCCTTTTAAGTAATTGAATTTTATTCATTTAACATTCATGTATAATAAACTACCATGATTTCTCCCATCACATTAAATTATGATCTATGATATATTCTGAATAGTTTTCAAATGTTTATCTCATATTCTCAAACCCTTATGCTAATCAAATTCTTATATGAAAATTTATATCTCCCTTATTTACCCATATTAAGCATATGTGCTCACCCATTCATATGATTCCATTACACATGTTTTGAATAGTTTTTTATGTAGGTTATGTCTATGAAGATTAACATCTGGTAATATCTTTATGAGATATATTGATGAACTTTCATAAAAAAATATTTTAATCCCACCCTGATAGACAAAAAACCATTACTTTAATCAATCACGTATTTATAAAATATATTAAATACTCATGTATTAGAAAGTTATATCTATATATGAAATATAAGTTCCATTATATTAAATTATAGAGATTAGATGTCACTCATTCATAAAACGTTATTTAGAAGGTGATGTAATTATTATATGAGTATCAAAACACAATAATTTTAAAATTGGAAAATTTAATCAAAATAAATACATAAATTATTAAATAAATGGAATGTAATCCCTTACATTGTTTATAAAATCCTAGTCCTAAATGGAATACTAAAAGATAGACCAAGTTTATATATAATAGTCTTAAGGAGAATAAAATTGATGGTGTGATTTTCTAAAGAGACTTTATGTGTCTACAGTATGGTGGTGAGGTGGGTATTTATATATCATTGGGAGATTTTTTTATTAGTTTCTTAAAATAGGAATTAGAAATTTAGGTAGTGAAAAATGGAAAACCATTTGATTACACATGTTTTTAGTATATGGTTTTTCACATTTGAGGAATCATTAACTGTATAAATTCGTGAGTGTATTGAAATTCATATACTTACAGTATGGGAACGTAATTTCCCAAAAATATATTTTTAACTTAGATTTTCTATATTTGAATTTATTAACATATTTATAGGTTTAAAATTCATTTTAATTCATCAAAAAATATTATAATAGTAAAATATATACTTATTTTATGGAATTATATATATTAATTTTTAAATATTTATATAATATTTTTTGAAGTTGAAAAATGTAAAAAAAATAAATTTTTTATTCAAATAGCAAAAACTATATTATAATTTTTTTAAAATTTCACCCTAAACCTAATTTTGATGTGTAAATTTAAAATATAATTTTTATGAAATAAAATTATTATGTCTATGAAATATATTTTCTAAATAAAAAAATTATTTTCAATGAAAATTCACAATGTATTCACTTTAAATAATTATAAGTTCATATAATATCATACATATTGATTAATATATAATTATTTAATATAAAAATTATTGTTTTTTAAATGGTATTATATTATCATACTGTGTATTATTATTATTCAAGAATATCATATAAACTAACAATTCTATGGTAGGGTAATGGTAATGTAATGATCAGATGCCAAAAGTACTATTTACCATTACACCCTCTATGTAGTCCACCATTATTATATCTCTTCATTCTCTAGTTTCATTAACAGGATATACACATCCATTGATAATCCATATCACATTCATAATACATCGGTTCATTTTTTTTGTCTTAATGGTATGGGATAACATCATGGGAGAATTAGGGTCCATTGATTATTCGTTACTGTTTTCACTATTGTTTAGTGTCTATCTCCATATCTGTTTATTTTTTATTATGGAAAATATAATTTCAAGATTTAAAGCATTCCAGTTAAATGTAATAGGATCTATACATTCTTCTATTATAAAAAATAATAAAATAGTCATTATATAACATGAATTCAACTACTAAGAATAAATTTTTGGGAAGTTATGTATTATACACTGCATGTATTTTATAATATACATTATTATAAAATATTTTCTATATTTATTTTAATAATAATTTTATATATCAATATTTGGTCAATAAATATTTCCACAGTTAATAAATTTCTCACCCCAAATTGTATTTCATACACTAAAGTGAAAAAAATTTATTATATTTTACCTTTATCACTTCTTATGATTCAATCATTTTTTATTCAGTCATACTGTTTCTCAAAATATCTTTGATAAGGTGAGATATATCGTTTCATTGAACTTTTTCATTATAGTCTAATATACTTATTAGCTACTCTATGTATAAATTATCACACTCACACTATAACTCCTCTAGTATCAATAAGTTCTTTGGATCAGGTATTTAATTGTTTATAATTTATATGTATAACACATCCGAAAATTTATAGTTTTATGTGGGACTTCTAGTTAATAGGCCACAAATTCGATGTTATTAGATATATCAATGGGGGAAATATACTTAGGTCATATATTTCACTTCATTAAAAACCACCTGACTATCTCTCATTGAGAAATATGAAGGAACACTTTTTCACTAACTTAAACATGTATAGATCATTAATAAATATAATCACAACCATTTTTTCTACATTATGATGCTTTGATTTTTTATTTAATGCACTTGACCTTCTCAAATGTTTCTTCAACCTAGTGTAGGTCCATATAGAATTTTTTTCTCCAACATGATCTCATCTGGTTGAAGTTTCAATTTTCATTCAATAAGGGATTAATAAGGATACATATGAATATTTGAGTTTAATGTAATATATTATGAGACATCTAGTAAATAAACACATTGATCACATCCTCCTTTAAAGTCCATTGATAATTCTCTCAGCATATCCTCATGTTTATTGATTCCCCACAAAGAATGTCCATCATTTTGTGGGTAATAGGTTTTACTAAAAATTGGATATGTGTTTATAGAATATTTTCTATATTTTTTAAATTTTTAGGTGATTCCTAGATCTCAGTTATATACAACATATAGTAGTGTTTCATGATCCATACTTATTTTTGTATTGTATATTCTAGAATGTTGATAATGTAATATGTCCTCCCAAATGAAAATGTTATTAGAAATATATTTATGGTAATAGATACTATGTGGAATGATATCCAACCATGATATTCTATGACCATATAATAAGCTTATATAGAATTCCCTATAGACACTGTTCTATAAACCATGTAATGAGGAATTCCATTAAAATATAAAAATTATATATATTTATAAATTTATACATATTTGTATATATATTAACAGACACAAACACACACACATATATATAATAGAATTTATAATAATTGTAAAATGTTTTTGGTACCAAAATTTGGGAAAAGGAAGAGCAATCATGAAGCCCTTAGGGTAGCCTCACAATGCTCATCGGTAGAGCCCTGAAACACTGTGGATGATTCAATGCTCCCCCTATGCGAAGTCACGGCGGAGCAAGGATGAAATAGGATTAGTGTACTAGATTGACATTTGCGAAGCTGCTACCGAGAAAACAAGCGAATTGATTCACGATTTCGATAACGATCCAAGTGGCTAGGTGCTGATCGAGCTTCGCTTCACGGCACCTTTAACATATAAATACCGGGATCCCATCGAGCCCAAAGGATGGATCCTCTGACCTTTTTCCCTATTATATCTAAAATCATGTAGAAATTAATTCTCTTCAAACAATGAACTCATCAAGTTAATTTAACATCGTGAAGTTCCTTTCCCTTTGCAAACCCTCTTCGAATGGGGATTCCCTTCATGGATCCCAAAGGCCTTCGCGAGGAAAATGGATCCCCTAGGGGACTTGGGTCTTCCCGGAGCACATTTTCTTCGTGAATTACCTACTATGCACATGTAACCTACATGCCTTGGCAGGGTCACTGTGCTTTACGAAGAACACTTCTTTGCAATTCTATGCTTTTCTAGGAACCCATGCTTTGTGAAGAACTGCTCGGAAAAATCCTTTCCACTTTGTGAATCACCTTCTATATGCACCTATTCTCAATGTGTAGTCAAGGTCACCTCACATTGTGAATTATACACCTTTGTAAAGCTCATCCACTACATGGAACATCTGTGTTTCGCAAGGCTTTAACCTATGACCCCCTTTGATCTGCAACATCTATTCCCATGTGACCCTCTAGGTTTGCATGAAGTGATTTCAACCTCCCTTGTGTAGTGCTTCCCGTTGGGTTTCCTAGCCTTATGCTTTTTCTAATAGGCATGATAATGAATGTTTCTTCTATACATAGACACGCTAACATGGGCCACATAATGGATCACTCTATAACACCCCAATGCCACAACATTTCTAATGCCTTCACATCCTCAAGGTAGGATGGGTATCAGCTATGTATGCCCTAGGGGGTGTCGAGTGAACTCTCTCTGTCCGAGCTTCAGAATTTCAAACTACCAAGTGCCGTCATCCTTAGCACATGATATTAAACTGTGGCCTCGCCCTATGCATCACACGCTATGTTCCCCTTCTCAGACATTCTATAAGCTCAAAAGTCTCTATGGGAGTGAGATCATCCTCACATGGAATGAGATATTATATGATAGAGGGACACCCGTTTGAGGGGGAAGGGAAACCACCTTGGTGTAATCCCCTAGCATTTCTTACAGGAGGTAGCATCCACACTCCTCTTATCTTCTTCCTGTAAAAATAGAAGAGGGGGGATGGGCACCAAAACCCTCCTCTCTTCTATTCGAAATCCCTCTCTCATTGGTATTTGTCACTACTCGGGCCTTCATCCCATAGTATGTCCCAATATCCATCTCTATGGGACGCTAACCATATGTATAAACCTACTTTCAGTTTTTGCTGCTAACAACACGTAAACCCTTATTTCCACTTTTTAAAACTAACCACGTGTAATCCCCCTCCACTTACCATGGACACACCTTTCGCGATATGATCATCAAGTCATTGTTGCATCTTGTTTCTCACACAGATCATGACTCACGTGGGATTAGATTAAGCATTAAACATGGAATCCTATTCGGGTATCCCTAGAGTGTAAGCCTCATTGCCTCCTGAACAACATGAACATTGATCCTTGACAAGGGTTGGTATGTTGGAATCCTCCCTGATGTTCAATCCCAACACCCTTTAGTACCGACCACCTCACGTCGGTTCACCAACACCATCCTGACCTATGTGGACATTGATCATGGACATGGAAAGGTACATAGGAAGCCTCCTGGAGGTTCATGCTGAACACACATTGGTTCATACCACTTCATGTTTTTTCACTGACTCCATCCCGAACTATGTGGACATTGATGTTTTCCAAGGCAGTGTACGTAAGAAGCCTCCCTAAGGTTCAATCCCAACACTCATTGGTCCCAAAAAATTCACGTCTATTCACCAATTCTATTCTGAACTATGCAGACTTTGATCAGGGCAACAAAAAGGTACGTAGGAAGCCTGTCAGAGTTTATATCCCAACAACCATTGGTCCCGACCACTTCCTTTTGGTTCATCCACACATTTCCCGAACTATGTGGTCTTTGATGATTGAAAAGGAAAGATACGTAGGAAGCCTCCCAGTGGTTCAAGCCCAACAAACATTGGTCCCGAAACCAGTTCAAGTTAGTTCACCAAATTCCACCCAGAACTACATGGACTATGATCCATTCCAAGGAAAGGTATGTAGGAAGCCTCCAAAAGGTTCAATACCAACAACCATTGGTCCCGACCCCCCTTCGTGTCAATTCAACAAAACCATTCCGAACTGCGGGAACTTTGATCTTTGCAAAGGCAACGTACGTAGGAAGCCTCCATGATGTTCCATCCCAACTCACATTGTTACCAACTACATCACTTTGTTCCACCTTCATACATCATGATGTTAAACTATATGACACTTTTTATCCCACATGACACTAAATTGTCACCTATTCACCAATAATCTATTGTGTTAACCATTTAGTGGTAAAGGTTGTATACCCCATACCATGGTAACCCATTGTCAACCCAAACCCAGCTGTAATTCATTGTATTCTACAATTGATGGTATGTCATCATAGTCCCCTTAGTTGGGACCCGCATATCTGGTCCTCCACAGTGGCGTTAGAAACATTTTGGCAGCTAACCCCACGTAATCCTCGTTATATCATCAGGTCGAAATCCACTACGAATACCCTAATTCTATGAAACATTTTGAACTATGTGGGATTTGATAATTGCAATGGAATGGTACGTAAAACAACTCTATAAGGTTCAATCCCATCACCTATGTCTCATCCTAGTCTTTTCGTAGATCTTATGTGTTCCATGAAGGTCATGCACCAACCTGAAGGTTGCACTTCCTCCGGGTCTCGTCCATACGGGTCGCCTCCTTAGGTGTCCCATCGCCTCATTGAACTGCATAGACTTTTGTTCCCTACCATGGGGATATGTAGGAAGTCTCTTCAAGGCGAAATCCCAACATCAATGTCGCCTTCATGATAGTTCCATCTCATTCCCCCACCGCTCTATTCCACTCTTAGAAACCCATATCCATCCTAATTATTACCCAGGACGCCACATCCTAGAGAAATCAAGTCACCCACTTTCTTGTTTCAGTCAGTATCAGGGTTACCTATAGGGGTTTCACCCATATAATCCACTCCAATCAGTGTTCCGATCAGTTTGATCTATTTCTGCAAGATGTTAAACTCATGGAAGACACTATGTTAAACATTGGAAGCTGAGGAAAACCATAGAGACATTCCTATGGAATATAATTCCCCACATTAAACATGTGAAGCCTTAGGGTTCCATATACTCGAGAATCACTATTATAATGGGAAGAAACCAAGACTCACTAGTGTTCCTGCATCCAGACATTCCAGTGATGTACAATGTGACTACTCCCCTGACTGAAGGTTTTTGTCTATACTGGACCCCGTGGAATGTCCGAACCGTAGTAGTGTCATTAACTGGTGCCCATGAAGACATTGCATCAGGAGGAGTTTAATGAACAACATATTAATCTACAAGGGAGATCTCGAGTAGCTAATGAGTTCCAAGGGGTAATCCATGTAAGGAGGAACCAACATCCCATCATCTGTTTCGATCAAGGTGAAAACGTCCATGAATAAGCGACGGATGCCACCTGCCATTAGAAAAAAGTAATGCGGGGCAACAATCAGCACGTCCTCCTTGACAGAAGGATTCACGTGCCCCTACGAATGTATCAGAAACGTAAATATTGAACCGAATGGGATTTTATTCTAATAAATGTGGATATTAGAAGCATTAGAGACACCAGTTGACTAGCATCTCACTAGATCCAGGTATCTATCCCCAGGTATTACCATGAAAATAGTTTTCCTTACATGAAACTTACCAGATGTCGGGTAGTTAAAAACGTTGGACATCTTGATCTGTGACACTATCAGGGTGGATACTTCTTACATTCCATGGAAGAAGGCATGGAATTGGGGCTATGAGCATCGATTTCATAGTTTCAGCAATAATTGTTTAATCTCCATACCATACATTAACTAAGACACTGTGAAAGGAAACTGATCACCACTGATCCGCCGACCCTAGTGCAAGAACAGTGCTAACACGGTAATCCTGCCTACACCACCGAGGGGATTATCAAACCGTGTTATATAACCCTCCAGGATATTAAGGAATCTATGCCTCATCGCCACTACCAACCCCATGGGATCTGTAGGGAGCCACTACTCCCCACCCTATCGCACAATCATTTTGGGAGCCTCTCCCCTGTACGCTTCGATGACTCCTTCCTCTACACTGATGAGGTGGGGGTTTTCCGGGCCAGCCTCACCTGGATCCCATTCTGGGGGCTCTGAAGGAGGGTCCCACTAGGTCGTACCGGGGCCACCGCCCAGTCCAATGACTCAATGAGTAGATAAGTTATGCGCCTGCACCGCTGGCCCCAGACTGGCTGACCCAACACCAAAACTGAGCGTGGGCCAATGTGGACACCCATGAAGGGGCATAAACATCATAAACATCCATGAATCATGTCACCACCGACGTATATCATCATCGCCATGTGTATACTGAGCTAGGGCCCTCATACACCTGGCTCAGATAGAGGCCCCAACCACCCCACAGGCAGGCTGTGTCGACTCTCTTGGTCGTTGGCACAGGGAGAGCCAGCTGCAAACTGACCTGTGGCAACGACACCTAATATGGTGGTACTCCCCATATTACTTCCATTGAGAAACTGGATGTAGCTTGCTTCAAAGCTTGGCTTGGAGGTTCACCCCGTGCCACCTTCGATCTGAATGTGGGTCCTCCCCATGGTAGTGACACTTATTACAGAAGCCATATCTGCACTCATGACATCAGGTATGGGGTCATTCCTCCTTCCACAGGCCACCGATGTGGAGATGTTATACATATGGTCAATCTCCAGTGTGGGGGCCTACCCCATATTATATCTTCGTCTGGCGAAGGCCCCCCTCACCTTAGAAATCAAAGGAGTGAAGGTCAGATTTGCATCACTTGCACCCAGCCTGGAGGTCCTACCCTTGTTCAACATGACCAGTACGAGGACCATCCTCACACTGATGCTTCCTGGGGAATCATTCATAGAAGGTCCTACCCAGGCTTCTACTAGCTCCAGGGGAGGGCATTCCCACTCCATCACTTCCCATAGAGATTCCCTCTGCACATGATCTAGTGAATGTAGAGGACCTCCCCCTATTACCATCAAAATAATTCGAGGTGCTCCTATCACCCTAGCTCACTCAGGAGGAAGTCATCTCCGCCAATGTACCAGTACTACCAATGGTCCACCTCGTGTATAAAATATACCCTATCCCAATGAACCCTTCAGGGGCCAGAGGGTGCGTTATCACCACCATAAAAAGAATTCCAGAAAGATGCAGGCCGCTCATAAACCATTTTGCTTCTTAGATTCTGATGTGGAATGTGACTCAACAATGTAACAGTCATCCGGATCCATTGTGTTGGGGGGCAGGGTAGGATCAAGACCTATGAGCCTCATCCTTCCAGAATGTGAGGTCGTTTGGATTCTCATATCCCTCCGCATATACTTCTAAGAGGATGAAAATTTGAAGTCTTGATAGAGCTAATATTTGAAATATTTTTAAAGTCTATTTAAATGATTTAAACATCACAAATTTAAAAATTTGATCTTATTTGTAACAATTTTGGATTTAGAGTGTGTTTTGGGATAAAAAGTTTAAATTGGATAATTCTAGATTTTTAACAGATTTTTATCACAGGGGTATTTTGGTCATTTATCATAAAATATTTTTCAAAATTTTGTGATTTGACATTTTTTTGAATCCTTATTCTATTTTAATCATCTTTGTCTTCAGGCCCAGTAAATGATTCATGCATCTTGATGCCCAAAATAATCAATGATGTTGACAAATGTTCCGGGCGGACTGCATGGACTCCACCATAGAAATGGAAGAAAATGACGCCCTAAAAACCTCCAAATTATGCGATTATACATTGATATGAAAGAGAACTCCCAAAAACGATTCCACAATGAATTTCAAGCCGTTTGGAATCTTTTATGATGGTCGTTGAGTGATAGAAGTTTGAAGGAAAAATCCAGGAAGCTTCATCCAGAGAAAGCGATGTTCAATAAGAAAATCATAACTCCTTCAATACGGATCCAATTAATCTGAGATTTGGAGGGTGGACGGAAAACTAATTTATGAACAATATATATGCAGAGGTCCATGTGTGATTCGGCAAATTAAGGGGTCTAAAACGTGACAAGTTACTGATAATGAAATCTACCTATAAAAGGAGAGGGGCTCCTACCTCTCAAAATATTCCATTCATCACCACACCATCCGTCACAAAGGGATTTGGATTGAGAGAGCGAAGGGGAAGGTGGAGATTTTGTTCCATAAGAAGATGAAATCATTTTAATATTCAATAGAGAAGATGAATTCTTATCATGTGATGGAAGGCTAAGTGGCAAGTTGTTGCGGACGACGCCACCCGACAGACACTCTCTTCTGAGTTTGGATTTTAATATGTAATCTCTTTTTGAATTTATATTGAACCTATATTTTTGAATGAATCTGGTTGTTTTATTTCTTAAATATATTTTCAACACTTTTTTTTATCGTTGTTCCATCTATAAAGTAGAACAATTGACTTCTCTATTTAAAATTAATTGGTGAGGTTTTTCCATTGAGCATAGCGAATTCTATTAGGTTCAATTACATGGAGGTATTTAAGTAATTTAATAACTTCTATAGGTGGGACAAAAATCATATTTAAGTATTAAATATGGTGTATTTTTAAATTTGAGTGTAAACCCGGGGGTCCTTGGGGGTACATTTAGGAATTTAAAATAAGACATATTTTATTATATACAAAGAAGAGGGGAGTGTCCGAGAGGGTGAAGCTTGTATGCGACTGATGTTTTTATTCTTGATTTCACACCCACATTATATTTCCTTTAAAATTATTTCATTTTAGTATTTAATTAAAATTTTATTTTCAAATTCTCAATCAAATCCCCATTTTCATTTCTTCAAAAACAAAAAAAAAATCAAAAGTGACAGTTTTACAACTCGAACTGCAACCTCCTCAAGAGACAACCATGTGGTCACCACTGTGCTACATTAAAATGGAAAATATTGATTGAGGATATTACGACATGACAAATGCTCACATCAACTGGTGCCATTGCAGGGGAGGTTTCTAGAGTTTATTTTATTTCAGTTTTTTTCTCTTGCATGACACGAACTTCTGAACCGAACTTGTTACCATTAGATTCAGAAATTGATAGAACTTTTCACACTAGGGTTAGATGTAAAAATCCACAAGTTGAAAGTTTTGAATCTTCCACAAATACACCTAGGAGGGACTTAGTTGAAACTGAAATCCAAATGGATGAAAATAGAACTTTGAAAGTACTGGCATTGTCCTATAACGAAAATCACGAGAATCCTGTAGAGTACCCTGATGCCCCTGCTAGATTTGAAATCAAGTCTGGTTTCATCCACCAGCATCCCAAATTCAATGGGTTGCCTGGTGAAGACCCACAGAAACACCTCCAAGAAATAAGTTACCTGTGTGTCAACATGAAACCTCATGGAGTTGATGCCGATCAAATGAAGCTTAGGTCGTTTCCTTTTTCTCTAGATGGAGTTGCTAAGGAATGTTTTTTTATATTCTCACTCAAACTTGATTAGAAATTTGAATGAATTAAAAAATATTTTCCTTGAATTTTTTTCCCCACGTCCAGAACTGCCTCCATTCGAATGGGGATTTGTGGAATTAGGCACACACAAGTAGAAACACTTCACAAATACTAGGAAAGGTTCAAACATCTTTTTTCTAGTTTCCTCCGTCATAAAATAAGTGACCATCTTCTCATTAAATAATTTTATGAAGGATTGTTTCTCACTAATAGAAGTATGATCGATGCTACTGGAGGAGGAGATTTAGTTGATAAGACACCAGATGCTGCTAGGATTTTAATTGCAAACATGGCCCAGAATGCCCAACAATTTGGAACTAGAGGCCTTATTCGTGTAAATGATGCACAAGAATTCCCTACTACTAGACCTGAAAACAACACAATTGCAAGTCAACTATCTTATCTTACCACCATGGTAAGGTCAATAATGTTTTATAACACCCCACCAACCCAACCAAAACCTGAAGCAGCTTTCCAACTACATGTCAACTGTGGGATTTTTTCTTCGAATTAACATTTTAGTGACCAATGCCCGCAAATGCAGGAGCCTCCTGAGAACTGCAATGCAGTTTTTCCTGGAAGACCATTTCAACCAAACTAGCCAAGACCATTTCAAAACAACCAAAATTTCAATCAAGTATGGAACAACAACTCAAATGAAAGATTTCGTCATCCTGAACAACCAAGAGGATTCTTACTAGGACAATCATGTAATTCTCAACCAAGATATTTCAATGAGCAAGCCGATGCTCATTCTAGATGCAAATTTCCCCCTTCCCCTCCCACTCGAAACACTGATAGGAACCTTGAACAAGCAATGAGGAAACAACAAGAGGAAATGAGGGAACTAAAAGAATACACAAAACAACAAGATAACAAAATGAATACCTTGATGACTGAAATGGTCCAAATTGCCTCTGGAATTAATTTCATAACAAATCAAATGAGTGGTGGTTTTCCCTCACAACCACAAGTAAATCCGAGAAATAATGGGAAGGAAAATGTGAGTGAAATTGAACTTAGGAGTGGCACAAAATTGAAAAACAATCAGATTGAGAACATCAAGCCTTCTGCTGATACTGTTGATGAAAATCCTACCCTTGATAAAAATGTTGAAAAATCTGAAGTTGATAGAAACTCAAAGTCAAGAGAGAATTTTTTTTTAAAAGAACAAAGAATGATTGTATGAGGATTCCTGGTCCTTATGTTCCTCCAAAACATACTCAGAATACCCCAAAAACATTCAAACCTCCACTGCCTTATCCAAGGTGTGAACCACCACCAAAGTCATGTGCTGAAAAAGAATTGGATAAGGAGGTTTTGGAAACATTCAAGAAAGTACAAGTCAATATTCCATTGCTCGATGCTGTGAAACAAATTCGGAGGTATGCTAAGTTTCTAAAAGACATGTGTACCAACAAGTGAATGTTCAAAGGGGGTGAAAAAGTAAACTTAGGAATGATTGTTTCATCGATGATTCAACATGCACTTCCTCTCAAGTGTAATGACCCAGGTAAATTTACCATTCCCTGTACCATTGGGAAATGTGAATTCAAAGATGTGATGCTTGATCTAGGGGCCTCCATCAATGACATGACACATTCTGTCTACTCATCTCTTCAGGTTGGAGACTTGAAACCCTCTGGAATTATCATTCAACTCGCAAACTGAAGTACCACCAAACCTGCTGGAGTTATAGAGGATGTTCTCGTTCAAGTGAGAGACATGAATTTTATTGTTGACTTCTATGTTTTGGATATGGAAGATGATCAGTTCAACACACATGCTCCCCCCATCATAGGGAGGCCATTTCTAGAAACAACAAAATCAATTATCAAAGTTCACAAGGAAACACTTTCACTAGAATTTGGAGGATATGTTGTTCATTTCAACATTTTTAATTCAATGAAACACCCAGTTGAGGATCATTAAACTCCCAATGTAATCATGATCGATTGGTTTTCATTTGGCATGTTACCTAATTTTTTCTGCGATGAAATACCAACTGATGTGAAAAAATATGGAAATTTGTATGATAGTGAATCAGGTCAAAATGAGGATGAAATTGGACACTGTGAAGAGTCATGGGATGTTGAGACTGGATATCTGAGATATGATGAAGATGAATTTATAGAAACCACTGAATCTGTTATTGGTATTCCAGGAGAGGTTTCAAATTTTTCACATGAAACAAGTCTTAAGATCATAGAAAGAGATCCCCATGATGAACATGGAGCTTCACTAAACAACCTAACTCTTGAAGAGTTCCCTATTATCAATGAAACCAACCCACCTGTTGTAGAATTGAAACCACTTCCGGATAACCTCAAGTATGCCTTCTTAGGTCATAATAAACAATTACCTGTAATCATCACAAAAGATTTGTCAGAAGTCCAGGAAAACAAATTGTTGGAAGTTCTCAAGTCCTACAAGGATGCCATAGGATGGAATCTCTCTAATCTAACAAGAATCATCCCCTAGGTTTACATGCACAGAATTTTACTGGAGGATAATGCTAGACCAGTAAGATAATTTCAAAGAAGACTGAACCCAACACTTTTGGAGGTTGTGAAGAAATAAGTCACCACCTTGGTGGCTGCTGGAATTATTTTTCCCATATATAATAGTCAATGGGTAAGTCCTGTCCATGTTGTTCCTAATAAAAGTGGATTTACAATCTCAAGGAATGAATTTGGTAATCATATCCCCATAAGGATTCCAAATAAATGGAGAATGTGCATTGATTGCAGGAAACTCAATTTGGTTACAAGGAATGACAACTTCCCCTTACCATTCCTTGATCAAGTCCTTGAAAGACTAGCTGGAAAAACCCACTATTGTTTTCTAGATGGATTCTCTGGATATTTTCAGATTCACATTTTAACTAAGGATCAAGAGAAAACCACCTTCACATTCCCAATTGGAACTTTTTCATACAGAAGGATGACCTTCAGTTTATATAATGCCCTGGGAACATTTCAAAGGTGTATGATAAGAATCTTCTCTGATTTTTTGGAAACTTGCATGGATGTTTTTATGGATGACTTCAATATGTATGGATCATCTTTTGAAAGTTGTTTGAAAATCTTGGAACGTGTCCTTAAAACATGTATTGAAAAGAACCTTGTTCTAAATTATGAAAAATGTCATTTTATGGTTGCTAAAGGGATCGTTCATGGACATGTTGTGTCCCGTGAAGGAATTAAAGTTGATAAATACAAAGTTTAGGTCATTTCTTCATTACCATACTGAAAAATTGTGAGAGATATGAGATCCTTCCTTGGGCATGCTATATTTTATAAGAGATTCATTAAATATTTCAGTACGATTGTTCTTCCATTGTACAGATTACTCCGAATGGATGTTCCATTTTTCTTTGATGAGAATTGCATAAATTCGTTTCATGAGATGAAAAAAATATTGATAACCCCTCCCATTGTTGAACCTCCTAAATTGGAAATTCCCTTTGAAATAATGACCGATGCATCTGACTTTTCTCTTAGGGCAGTATTGAGTCAAAGGACAGAAAAGAAATCTCATGTGATTCCCTATGCCTCCCGAACTATTGATCAAGCCCAATCAAACTACACAACAACTAAGAAATAACTGCTAGCTGTTGTCTTTTCTCTAGGAAAATTTAGAAGTTATCTGCTGGGTTCCAAGGTGATTGTTTTTACTAATCATTCTGCAATTAGATTCTTGATGAAGAAACATGATGCAAAACCAAGACTTCTGAGATGGATTCTGGTTTTAAAGGAGTTTGATGTTGAAATAAAAGATAAGAAAGGATGTGAGAACCTTGTCGCTGATCATTTAAGTAGGATACCATCTATTGGGAATATAATATTTCAGTTGTATTCCCCAATTAAAGAAACCTTTCCCGATGAGGATTTATTTTCTACTCAAAGTGAAATACCATGGTTTGCTAATCTTGTTATCTATTTGGCTTCTGATGAACACCCCCCTTGTTTTCCAAAAATAAAATTGATAAACTTGTGAGTGATTCAAAGAAATAAATTTGGGATGATCCTTATTTATGGAAAATTGGTAGTGATCAAATGATACGAAGATGCATTCAGAACACTGAATTTCAATCCATCCTACATTTGTGCCACACATCAAACTGTGGAGGACACTTTTTACCATAAATAACAACAGGAAAAGTTCTTGATTCTGGATTGTATTGGCCCACCATTTTTAGGGACGCTTTCAAATTCTACAAAACCTGTAAAAATTGTCAATTCCAAGGAAACATTTCCAGGTGGAATGAGATGCCACAAAACCCACTTTTGTTTTGTGATGTTTTTGATGTATGGGTAATGGATTTCATAGGGCCTTTTCCTAATTCATTTGGATATCACCACATCTTGTTGGCTGTTGATTATGTGTCCAAGTGGGTAGAGGTTATCCCCACCCGAACTGATGACGCAAATATTGTGTCTAAATTTTTTAAAGGAATTTTTTTTTCAAGGTTTTGATTTCCAAAGATTCTAATTACAGATCAACGTACCCATTTTTTAATAGTACATTGGGATCACTTTGTAAGAAATATGGTGTTAATCATAGGGTCTCTATGCCCTATCATCCTCAAGAAAATGTAATGGATGAGTTGTCTAATAGGGAGATCAAACAAATCCTAAAAAAAACATTGAACCCAAATAGAAAGGATTGGAGTTTGAGACTTGATGATGCTCTTTGGGACCATAGAACTGCATTCAAAACCCCTATTAGAATGTCACCATTTAGATTGGTCTATTTAAAATCTTGTCATCTACCAGTTGAGTTAAAATACAAATCCTTTTGGGATGTAAAAATATTTAACATGAACCTATATTCCGCTGGGAACGAAAGAAAATATTGTTTACAAGAGTTGGAGGAGATCAAAAATAATGCATATGAAAGATCTAGGATATACAAAGAGAGAAGCAAAGCCTTTCATGATGGGAGGATTCTCAACAAAAACATCATGGAGGGAGACAATGTACTGCTATTTGATGCCATATTGAAACTGTTCCCAGGTAAATTTCATTCCAAAAGGTCTGGCCCATTCATTGTTACTCATGTTTTTCCTTTTGGTGCAATACAAATTAATGATCCAGACAAAGAGACATCATTCACTATCAATGGCAATCAGTTG
Source organism: Viscum album (assembly GCA_963277665.1). Taxonomy (NCBI): domain Eukaryota; kingdom Viridiplantae; phylum Streptophyta; class Magnoliopsida; order Santalales; family Viscaceae; genus Viscum; species Viscum album. The sequence goes on from OY728120.1 coordinate 276,369,744, forward strand.
AAGCTATTTCGAGAAAAATTTCAATATCCTCCAGGGGAGGAGATTCAACTTCATGATGCAGAATATAATTGATGCCAGGTTGTGTCTTTCCTTATCATTTATTTTTTCTTTGTCTTTAATTTCATGAATTTTATGCTAAAGAAAACTACACAATGAGTAAATTGCATAGAATAAGTGTGGGGGGACACAATGCTGGGTCGAGTAGATTTTTAAGAATTTTTCTTGTGAAATTTTTTTTTGTCAAAATTTCATTCAATTTTTATTTTCTTTCATCGTGTTTCTTATCCAAAAAAATGGGTTTTGGAATTTCTCGAATTTCATTTGAAACTCATTCCATGGAGTGAACCAACTAATCCTTTGAAACTGAACATAAATGAAAGATGAAAAGACATTGTTTCGTGTTAAAAAATTTGGAAAATTCTTGATATGACCACTGATTTTAAAAACTCATGACACATATCACTGGCATTGTGATTAAAATTCTCATTCCTGTGAGGCCTCGGTACCCATTTTTACATCTTCTTCACATTTACCTCTTTCTTGAGAGAACCAATTCATGATTGGTTAAACTAGAACTTGATTTATTTCTATCAAAACATGAGGTCTGAGATACTTGTGATTAAAATGATTGAGGATTTTTTTGAATATTGGATCCTCCTTTTTATGACTATCCTTTTTATTTTGGCCTTCCTTGAATATTTTTTCCTTCTTGATCCCATAGTATCCATGTATAGCATGTTAGTTTAGCCGCATTACATGCCAAATTTCCCTTTCCAACCTGCTCTGGATGTAAAAATGCATGATCTAGTTTAACATAAGTGTGGGGGGGGAGATAACTTGTGATGTGATACCTCATTTGGTGTTACATTGGGAGAACATTTAAACATTGAAGGCATATTTGTGATGTTGGAATATATTTTCATGAGAGTTGTTCCTATCTGGATCTCTCAAATTAAATGGAGCTGTGCCTATCTGGAGATCGCAATGAAAATAAGATGTGCCTATCTGGAGCTTTAAAAAAAATTCATATGTACTATTGAAATATTGATGGAATGGGGTGGAAAACAGAAGATCAGAGCTGATTATTTTAGGGGAATATGGAGGAGACCATACTTGAGTAAAAATTAGAATCATGCATTTCTGCTTCAAAAAGATCCAAACCCTCCTTATTCATCCACAAAATTTTTCACATTTAAAACCTAACAACCCCAAGCCACAGATAAACTCTATAAATTCCTCATGATAATCACATTTTCATGGTTCACATCGGGTGGAGATGTAAAAATTTATCAAGCCTATGGTAATTTTTTCATGAGTTGGATGAGAAAATACTTATTGCAAATCTATATTGTGTGCTGATAGAAAATGAATGTGAGGTTAGTGTGTTGTGTCCATGAGAGGAAAAAATAAGTTGAAATGGAATTAATGATTTGAATTTATATTTTTAAATATTTTTCTTTAATGAGGCATGATATCTTTTTAATTCATTATGGTAAATTGGTAAACTCCATTGGTATGTGTTATATTTTTCTTCATAATGTACTCACTTGTCCAGGAGTCCAAGAGACAAGTGTGGGGGAATTGATAGAGCTAACATTTCCAATATTTTTAATTTCTAATTAAATGATTTAAACCTATAAAATTTAACAACGTGATATTATTTGTAACAATTTTCAATTTAGAGTGTGTTTTGGGATAAAAAGTTTAAATTGCATAATTCTGGATTTTTAACAGATTTTTATCACATGGGTATTTTGGTCATTTATCATAAAATATATTTCCAAATTTTGTGATTAGAATTTTTTTGGAATCCTTATTATAGTTTCATCATTTTGTCTACAGGCCTAGGAAATTATTCATGCATCTTAATGCCCAAAAAATTCCATGAAGGTGACAAATGTTCCGGGCGGATTGCATGGACTCCACCATAGTAATGGAAGCCAATGATGGCCTAAACACCTCCAAATGATGCGATTATATATGGATATGAAATAGGACTCCAAGATAAGTCTCCAAAAATGATGTTCAAGTCGTTTGGAATCCTTTATGATGTCCGTTGAGTGATAATATTTTGAAGGAAACTTCCAGGAAGCTTCATCCTGAGAAAGTGATGTTCAATAGAAAAATCATAACTCCTTCAATACAGGTCAAATTAATCTGAAATTTGGAGGGTGAATAGAAAACTAATTTATGAACAATATATATTAAGAGTTACATGCATGAAGAGTACAATTAATGGGTATAAAATGCGACACCTTTCTGATGATGAAATCTGCCTATAAAAGGAGAGGGGCTCCTACCTCTCAAAATATTCCATTCTTCACCACACCATCCGTCACAAATGGAGTTGGCTTGAGAGAGCGAAGGGGAAGGTGGAGATTTTTATCCTTATGAATATGAAATAATTTGAAGATTCAATAGAAAAGATGAAGGCTTCTCAAGTGATGGAAGGCTAAGCGGCATGTGGTTGCGGACGGTGAGACCCGACGGACACTCTCTTCCGAGTTTGGATTTTAATGTGTAATCACTTTTTGAATTTCTCTTGAACCTATATTTTTTAATGAATCTGGTTTTTTATTTCATAAATATATTTTCAACACATTTTTTTATCGTAATTTCAACCTATAATGTAGAATAATTGACTTCTCTATTTAAAATTCTTTAGTGAGGTTTTGACATTGAGCATAGAGAATTCAATTAGGTTCAATTACATGGAGGTATTTAAGTAATTGAATCACTTCTATAGGTGGGAAAACAATCATATTGAAGTCTTAAATATGGTGTCTTTTCAAATTTGAGTGTAAACATTGGGGTCCTTGGGGGTACATTTAGGAATTTAAAATAAGAGATATTTTTTATATACAATGAAGAGGGGAGTGTCCGAGAAGGTAGCTTGTCTACGACAGTTGTTTTTATTCTTGATTTAAAACCCACATTGTATTTCCTTCAAAATTATTTCATTTTATTATGTAATTAAAATTTTATTTTCAAATTGTTAATCAAATCCCCATTTTCATTTCTTCAAAAACAAAAAAAATAAAAGTGACAGTTTTACTACTCGAACTACAACCTCCTCAAGAGACAACCCTGTGGTCACCACTGTGCTACATTAAAAGGGAAAATATTGATTGAGGGTTTTACGATATGACAAACGCTCACATCATGTCTACCCAAAGGTATTGACATGAAATCTCTACCATCTTCACGAGGGGAACTCTCTACCTCGAACAGAGATCACGAAGAGTTATTCTGGGGACCAATGGCGGATGAGAAACATCGTGGTCCATCACCAGTATCTGTAGTCCCTATAGTAGAAACAGTGGTCACTAGCCCCACTTATTGTGATGTAGTGGATAAGACACTACTCTCATCGAAGAATAGCCCTAGATGTGTCATATTGTCAGCTCTTTGACCGTATTCTCCACCAACCTTCCCCCCATCCCAGTGGTCTGCCTCCGTACTGCAACCAGTTCCTCAGGTGCCCCCAGTTGACGCGATGGGACACCAAGGTCCAAACCCTATGTTTGAGCTAGTGGGCCATTCTTGGAGTTTAAAATTTCCCGAATATCTTCGGTTGTATTGCAAACCCAAATTTCAGTGCGCCCGAATCGCTCACCCATGAGGAAGTCATGTGCTCCCGCCAATCCCTCTAGGCAACACACTTCTGCATTCATTGTCACCATGTTTCTTACCCCAAAAGTCAGGCACAATTCAAAGTCATCGAACATCAATAGAATTTGGTTGATTTGGCCACACTCCCCAAGGCCCAGCACCCTGATTCATCGGGTCTCCATAGGACCCTCCAAAAACAACGCATACAGAGCTTTAAATTTCTTCACCTGATAATCAAGGAGGATTCTCCCCAAATGAAAATCCATGGTTTGGGGCAGTACATATCCCTCCATTTCAATTTTATCTGACACCATCCCGATTTGTCAGGAGACATAGAGCATATGCTGCCAGTAATGGTTGTGGTTAACATAGTCGACCTACAAGGGGGCGTGAAGGAGTTTGAGCAACTTGGAGAGACCTACCCGCTAGGGATTATCCCATATATTGGATCTGTTGGGAAGGATTACTCGTCAACAGATAAATCGACATGGTATTCCTATCCCCACTAATGCGTTGGTCCTCAACCAAAATCCCAACAAGGATAAGGAGTACATCGGAGCCGTCAAACAATCGGACCCGTCAGGAATAGTGGTGATGGCGGAAGTCGATCCCAAAAAAGGCGTGATGCATTAGTAACATGTCCAACATAAAACATTGTTTGATGCCCTCCTTGTTGAATGTGATTTGGAGCAACAACCGGACTATGGTGATCATTGACCGAGATAGCAAGAGAAGACATGACATACCCCTAGTGAATTGCCTCCCGGTGACCAAGACCATCCTACCCACGCAGACAAGGATGAGGCTGGAATATTTGTATTGAGGGCGCGGAATGTGACGCACAATCCACCAGAGTGGCGAGACAATCTCCGGGATCAAGATCAAGTTCCCCATCTGCTCCATAAGTTGTTCCACAAGCCACTCTGCAAGCCGTCCGGCTTTCTTATCATTTTGAAGATATCGTCAACCCATTGGGGTTCAGGGATCCCCGTCATGATAGGAAACCCCTCCCGGATGATCCCGTATTGGAACACATTTCCCGCCTAGAGGAATTGGTGACTCGACGGGTAGCAATTACACCTAATGGACAGCCATATCTGGAATTGGTGGATGATATGCTAGGAACCTCGAGTTTTGGAAAGCCCACTCCCCCCATTCAACATGATATAGGATCCGCTACAGCAACTGGCCGACTTCATCTAAAGGTGTGGACCCTTGTTGGGAACTCCAGCACAGCAGGATGCCTCCAAAATCCTGGGTTTTTTGCAGACATTTGAAGATCCTTCATCTTTCTAGTAAAACCATCATCCCATCAAAATAATAGGTGATTTGGATGACCTATGTATGAAATTTCTAAACCATTTTAGTTCCACCACGTTAACGACGAGCATTGCAGACGTTTTAAAATAAAACAAGATTCTTGATGTGCATTTTGCAGACATTGTCGCCCAGTGCAAAGGTGCCAATACTCCCTTGACATTCCACTGAATCAGAATCAACTTCTGATGATGAATTTGGGAAATTTCAATATAGAACTATTCCCCTCCCTTATTACTCAAGAATTACGACGGTGGATTCTGAGACTTATTTTATAAGGCCCCAATCTGAGAAGAATCCTAGCAACAAGCCAACCAAGCTTGTATTTTGCCCCCTGCAATCCCCGCTAGAAGGGCCACTTCGGTTGTGTCCGCCATAGTGGATCAAATAGAGTACCCAAGGAAACTAGAGTTTTTGCCAGTGGAGCCGCCTTTTCATCCTTGTAGGCGCCATCCACCTCAGGCGTATCATCTGGCCCAGCAGCACCCCCCTCAGAATCGGCAGGTGCCCACGCGAAAGGCACTACCACTACCCAGATAATTAGGATCCCCCTCCATGACAATATCCTCCAGCCCCTCATTAGTGCCAGGTTGCCAAAACCACCTTCCTAGAAAGGGGGGACTGAACCTAATAATTCAATGAGGCACATGTACCTTGATATTTATGAAGTGCAACGGAACATGGGATTGTACGTTTTCTAGAATGTCGGAGGCTAGAAGAGGTGAACCACACTGATCACCCTAATTACATCCAATATCACCCTATCCTGGGGAACACCCTCAAATAGTGATATGTGTTTAAGTACTAACATTAAGACTAGGATTATATCAACATAGTCCAGTTAGGCCATGCTCTGGCAGATGTTCCATGTGTCTTTGTGAAGACAGACAGAAGTAGTGACATTGAAGGTGAGTGGCATCAGGTTTCTAAACAAGGGTCCCAAATGTATGATGACTGGATGGATCACATGACTGTTTCCAATGCTTGTGTAATTATTCTTCCATTCCGGAATAGCCCTGAGCCTGTATAAGCCGATGTGTCAAACACTACTATTTCTGCATCGCTGTCTCAATTGTTCTCTTCCCAAAAGAGCATGCACCAGTGGTACAATGGAAAACAAAGTCCCCCAACGATTCCATCCTCAACTCATAATCTAGGAAACATCATGCATCCAATGATTGATATTCCTCCCAGAACCTATCCAATAGTGGATGAATCTTCAATTAATAGTCAAGGGTATGCCTCAGTTAATACCGTTGAGATGGTAAACCCCATATGATTAATGATGACGAGGAGCACTAGGAGGATCCTTCCAATGTACCCACCCATCATAAGCGTCGATGGAGTCGTGGATATATGTGTCATCAGATTTCCTCAGTTAGTACATATTTGCAGGATATTCATGCTACCGAAACTATAAATCTTGCCCGGCGCGGAGCTCAGCACACACAACCTTATCGTTTGGTGTCAACAGATCAACCTTCACCCTAATTTTTGTAGCTTGATAAGGCAGAGGCACCTCGACCACGTTGTGATCAGACACACTCTTTTACAAACTGGTCTTAGTTATCGAGCCCTCATCTGGTGGTCACTCTAAAGACTATGACTAAATAGCACTGGGATATTCCTAGCACCAGCTGGTTACTGATGTAGTTGCCATGGACCACCTTACCTCATGTTACAGAGAGACCTTCAATAATTAGAAGCTCATACCTAGCATGGATGTATGATGTCCTCAGACATATTTCTAGTATTCCAAAAAGGATCTCTTTTCTTAAGGCCCTTCCCCTACCAGCAGATATGCATGAAGCCCATACCAAGGATTTATTAAGAACCCTATAGTTTGAGAAAGAGGTAGGAGCTGTAGAATCATTCCATGATGAGGTAGTAAAGCATTTTGAATTCTAGGACAATCATCTAATTATTTGGAGATGATAAAGGATTCCCAATATAGGGTCACATTCGCCCACTATACAACATCGGCTAGTTTACTGGGATGGAGGTTCATCATTATATTGTCAACACAAGACCTTGGATCAACCTAATCTTGACTAAGACTCTACAAAAATTGGGGTTGTTTGAGTAGGATTTGAGTCCCTCTGACCTGAAAATTCAAGGCTATGATAGGATGGAATAGACACCGGTCGACAATATCCACCTGAAGACCCAATTCGATGGCCTAGTTTCTAGCAACGAGTTCATGGTTGTCTCCCAAGACACCACCTATGACAAGTAGATGGGAAGGCCAAGGGTCCACCTTCATGAAGAAGTTTCTTTCTTCTTATCATATGTTCCCCATGGATCCACCCACTATCTAGATGCCGACTATCTCAAGAGCATTGACAAGCAAGTTTAGGATAATGAGGTTGAGCATGCTATGGCTGTGACTGACTGACTGACAGACCTAGATGATGCCAAAACCTTTCCAATCCATGGACTAGAGGCTACACCACCAAAAAAGGGAATTTGAGTTATAGTCTCTTGATCGAGGGTCAATTATATTCTGAAGTCTATGTGACACCATTATATCAGCTCATAATCTTACATGAATTAGGCTAAGGTGATCTTGGAGAATCATTTGTCTGTAAGGTATCGGGATGTCTGCCCAATGGCAATGGAATCAATCCATACTTTCTTGTTTCACCGGGATATAATAAACCAGATCAAGCTGAAGAACCATTATTTCTTAGATATCATCATGTGTGGTTTCTTGTGCCGAAGACCAGATGGTATCAGATCAACCTCCATCATCTCTATGGTTTCGATAGTACAGGGGTCCCCCGATGTAGCATGCTCTACTGCTCAAGATGGTACCCATCTCACATCAGGATCAATTGACTCAGAGGATTCTACTACTGCTAAGGGTCTCGCCTCTATAAGTTATGTAGAGGATTTAGAGGATGATCCCCCACATCTGATGAGGTAATCTTTGCCACAGTTGATGAATTGGTATAGGTGAACCTCGGCACTGAGGCAGAAGATGATAAGATCATCAAGGCCAATTTAATTAAGGAGGTCCAGTGACCCATATGGATATCTATGATTTTCATATTAGGAAGATGAATAGATAGATCAGAGTCTGCTCCGATTTTTGATATCTCAACCGTCAGTGTCCAAAAGATGATTTTCTCCTTCCTATGACAGAATTATTGATTGATTCCACTACCGGGTTCCAGGCCATCTTCTTCATGTATGGGTAATCCGGGTATAAATATATCTAAATGGATCTCAAGGATGAGTATTATATAGCCTTCAGGGAACCACATGGTATGTTATGATACCAAGTCATTACCTTTGTTATTAATAATGCATGTTCCACCTACCAACAGGTTATGCATTGCATATTAAATCAGATCCTCAGGACATTGGTGGATTGTTATGTGGAATATCTAGGGGACAATTCTCTCCAGCGTTAGGACAATCTCAATGACCATGTTAAATTTTTCATCTTCATTTGTTCCCACCACCTCATGATGAACCCACTGATGTGTGACTTTGTGGTCACCTCTAAAATGTTCCTCTGTTTTTTTGTAAGATTTAGGGGCATTGAAAACGAATCAGTGAAGATCAAGGCCATTAGCCAGATTTCTCCCTTAAAAACCTCTAGAATTATCTATGTTTCCATGTTCAGTTTTCCTCCATATGCAGATTCATTGAGAATTTTTCTAGAAAATGTAAGCCATTTTATCAGCTTATGAAGAAAGCCACTGTCTATTAGTGGTATGAAGAATGTCATACTGATTTCAAGGAAATGAGGTAGTATGTGCTCCAGAATCCGGTTCTAATGCCACCCATTTACATAAATCCACTGGTCCTTTATGTGACCGACCAGGAGTGATCCCTTGATGAACATCACTATCAAAATAACAATGAAGGGACAATGAAACATATCTATTACCTTAGCTGAAAGATTCCTGATACGAAGACCAAATACTACCCTATCAAGTAGAGATGCCTTGAATTGGTTTTTATAGTACATAAATTGCGACATTACCGACATCATCATGAGGTACTACTAGTGTACGAGTCGATCCATTGATGATTATACTAAACCGACCAATGTTGAAAAGAAGTCTAGATCGATGGTCAATAATCCTTCAGTAGTTGGGAATTAGGTTTTTCCCTCAGAAGGATATTAAGGGGAATATATTGGCAGTCTTCCTTTACACCCTTCCAACTCATGTGAACTAGTCCCTGGATATCGATTTCCCAGATAATGTGATTCTCTCAATATATTAATCTATGTAGTGTTGGAAAATGAACTTCGATGGTGCTTCCCAGAGCCCTACCAGTAGAAGATTCAATTATCCCAGGATCATCAGAGTAGGCCTACGTATTTTATTCATTACCCCGCCATAATCCATTCTTCAGTATTCATTCATGTTGTTATAAGTCTCCACCAACAATGAGGTAGAGTATCAGACACTCATTACTATTCACTAGATGTCCCTTGAGATCGATGTTACCCACATTCATGTGGAAGGGGACTCCAATCTAGTAATCAAGAAGTTCAATGGTGACTACGTCCTCATAAATCCATAGATTGTACTATTTATGGAATGCACTCTCCCGCTAATGACCTAGTTCCCATCTCGACCAGAAGTTACTCATGTCCCTCGATCTCAAAACAGTCTACCTGATGTCATGGATAGCCTAGATACATCACTTTCAAATTCTGAACATGATGATTTGATTATCCATGTGGACCACTATATATTCATCACTCTCATCACTCCAGATTACGATGAAATCACACAGGTGAGCCACATTACCGTCGTCACCTCCATGTCAGGACCTCTAGGTCCCCCGGGGGTAGTGATTGAGGTAACTCTTGGCTGGAGAACCTGTTTTTTCGAGTACCTACAGAATGGTAATCTCCCATCATATTGGGCCAAGTGAAAATGAATCTGATGTCACGTGTTACAGTTTACCCTCCAGTATGGTCCTGCTCATGATAAGATCCTCTAAAATCGTGGGTTTGATGGGGTTATCCCTTATTTCATTCAAGGAGTTTAGATTTCTCAAGTCATGCAGGAAGTTTATACCTGCTCATGCGGGCCTCATCAGACCGAACCAAAACAATCTCACCAGATCTCGAGACTGGGGTATTATGGGCCCTCTATGATCCAATATTTAATCGAGTGTGCCAAGAGGACCCATGCATTACAAATCCAGGCCATCTTTGTTCTTCAGCTACTAGAGCCGCTCCACACTACCAAGTACTCTTAGACCTTTGATGTATGGGGAATCGATGTCATGGGATCATATCAACTGGTGACAGCTCGCTAGTACAAGTTCATCCTGGACACTATGGAATTATTCTCCATGTGGGCAGTGGCATTCCCACTAAATGAGGTCACGTCCTTTATTATTTGTTGACTATGTGAGTTCCAACATCATCTCCCAATTTTTAGTCCCTCACACCGTCCTCACCGATAACACCATAAAGTTACGAGCAGTTGAGCTGATAAAAATTGTACACTATGTATGACATCCATTCTAACCAAACCACCAACTACCATGTGGATGAAAATGGACAGATCAGTGTGTTCACCAAGACCCCCTCTAACATTCTACAAAAAATGGATTGTTATAATAAGGAATGTTGTCCAAAGAAGTTCCCCATTGCCCTCTGGGCTTATCGGATGATGATGCATAATTCCACCTTGGATACCCCATATTCCCTAGTGTATGGAACGATGGTTTTCTTGCCCATCGAGATTCAATTTCCCTCATTGCAGACTACTAACTATGATCAAAAAGACCCATAGATAGTAGATGAAATCCATATGGCTGAGTTGGAAGTTCTTGATGAGAAAAGGATTAGTGACCTTCTCAATTTAGAGAGGCATCCGAACTAGATATCTAGAAGTTTCAATAAGAAAGTTCACCTCCCCTATTTCTTGCAAGATAACATGGTTTTAGCCCTAAAACACCAATGATATCTGCATGAAAACGACCCATTTTAGAGACTAAATGGGAAGGACCTTACATCATTCCAAAGGGTTACACCAATAGCGCATATTCCCGGGTTACCATGGATGGTGATCATATAACTCCCCCCATCATTGCCAAGTTCATCACACAATACATTTATTTTGTTTTATGGTCTCGCATAGCCTTAAACTATATGGTCCTACATGAACCTAAAATGTATTATGGTCCGAGACGCCCTTAAATAGAATTACATTTCTACATGACCATAAACTATATGATCCTACATGACCATAAAATAATCCATCCATACCATAAGACATTAAAATGATTGGTTCTATAGAACTGAATGACATAATACTATTCCGCGCTTTTCCTGCATGATGTTAAACTACGAGTGGCAAATGCATTTTCATGTCATTCATGACATTAAATAGTATATCTTATTGTAGGAAATTAAACTATATATAGTTCCACATGACCTTAAGATGTTATGTCCCTCATTACATTAAACTGGGTGTCATCCTACAAGATGATAAACTGTATGAACTATGTATAGATTGATTCTCATCCTCATGGTATATGTTTGAATGCATGGACACATCATCTTGAGTCCCTCCCCAAATTTTCTCTTTGACTATTCATCTATGTATAGTTCTAATTGTGGATAATACAGGGTTCTGTGTAGGATTCATTGGCCCCACTCATGTCAGGATTACGATTATCGCACCATGGACCCCTCCACATTCTTCAATTTCTCCCTTGTCCTCAACGCATGATGTTAAACTGCATGTCCTTCAAGAACTATGTATGGATTTTTTACCATCCTCATGAGATACTTAGGAATGCCTGAACATTTTTTCTATTGGCCTAGAAAAAAAATAAAAATCTCCCATTGGGTTGGAAAACATGGTGTGGTTCTAGATTATGCTCTCTTTACGATGGATCAATCATGTCCACACCATATACCCCCTCCCTTAGAGATATCCTATTCTTTCCTCATCCTATTTGATGTTAAATTTCATAGTCTCATTTTTGCTCCACATGCTCCCTGAACATGGACTCCATTATCATTCACTTCCAAAAGCCCCCCAGAATGGTACATATACATTACCTAAGGGATCCACTATCATTCTGGGCCAATGCTCTCGAGGACCTCAAATGACAATGTGAAAATGGTTGGTGGTCGAAACTCATTGTTTGTTCCTATTTCAGGTCACAAGATATAGATGTTGTGTTTCAAACCCGGTCAACAACTATCCCTCATCGTTTTCACTGCCCCCGTATGTCCCAAATATTGAGTGTATTGGTTCATTATACCCTGAAATCTCTTCAAGATTCAGTATTCGATGAGCAGGAGTGTGAGTCCAGCTTTCGTACCACAAAATGATGGGGAGAGCCCGGTCCTACTTATTTATTCCCACATCGAGAATTTATCACGTGGGATTTGGAGCTGCGGTATGGAAATACCCACATGAGGGATCTTATGGCTACAGCTAGTTGGGACTCCCAGCCTTAGGTCCCTCGACCCATTCATCCCCCTGGACCATATTCTCATCTTGGATTGTTTGATGTGGTATGGACTCACGTACTCATTCATGTTAGGCAATTTTTCCATGCCACACAAATCCCCTTGAGACATACCTCCATTTATCATTGTTTCCATGAGCACATGACCCACCTTTCTTTGCGTACCCCATCACATGGGTTTACATCATCTTTTATATCCTTAAGGACCCCCAAAAAATTTATATTTTTGGCCCAAGGTCTCTCCTACCATTTCAGGCCAACGTCCTCTACAATTTAGAGCTTCAAACTGATACCAGTCTCATGTTGTGAATGCGGTCTACAGTCGATGCTCAATTGTTTTTGCTGTCCTTCAGTCACATAAATACAGAAACTATGTTGAGAATATGGTCTTCAGTTATCCTTTATCATTTTTTTCATTTCATTGATTTCCACATGCATGATGACTCACCCTCTCCACTAAACTGTCCCATATAATAGACATTAAACTATGAATCAACAGCCCGAGCCCTATGACCTTAAACTAAGAGCACCATTATCCATACCACAATACATTAAACTGTGAATTGGTTGGGACTCACTATTTCTTTTCCCTCACCCTTTTCAGCCCCTTGGAAGTAGATTTCATTTGGGATTGTATGACGTTTTATGAGCTTATTCCCTCATTCACCTTAGGCTACTCATCGTACCGTACACATCCCTCGTTTGGGTACGTTTCCCCTATTTGCGGCCTGGATGCATGATGATAAAAACACAACATCCTTCCTATGATCTATGTGTGGATTGATTATCATACTTATTGGATACATAGGACCGCCTAAACATCTTGTATTTGGGTCCATCTCTATCTCTTAGAAACCTCATTATCATTCCATACTCTTGGCCTGAGTTCTTCCATAGGAGGGTTACATTGCGTGGTATTGTGGTTTGTCCATATTCACATAATTTATGAAACATCCAAAACACATACCTCTCTTTCATGGTCTCCATTCGCTACCTTTCTCTACAAACATCTTTTTGAGTCGACTACTCTTATGTTGGGTCCCTCGACCCTCTTCGGTGATTCACCATTGTGCCAAAGAGTACTCTGGTTCAGAACCTGGTGTGTCAGATTCTACATGGACATTATTTCACCCATTTTTTAGGCATTGTGTTCCCATTCATATGGGAATTCGTTATCATTCATATCCTAAGGGAACCCCAAATAGCATGGTTTCTCGACCTTAGGGCTCTCCTGGAATTTTGGGCCAACGTCCTCGAGGTCCCTGAACAAAAAATTGATACAAGTCTAATGTAGCGAACATGGTCAGCAGTTGAGGTTTATTTATTGTTCCCATTTTTTGTCACATGATATGGATTATGTTTTTCAAACATGGTCAACACTTATCCTTCGTCATCATGCCAGCCCCATCAAGCTATAGATGTGGTTTTCATGATTCACATCATTCTCCACCCCATCATGTCCACGTGGAATTTTGATACTCTTGGTACTATCCCTTAGTGTGAATTTTCACATTAGGAGGATGAATCCGTGGTATGGTGTCATTCGAGGATCTGCACCGACAACACATTTACATGTATCCCATGTTTTTCAAATACCTCTTCCTCCATTGTTTATAATTCCGAGTTTGACTAACATTGGCTTAAGTGATCAGATCGAGGTCTGTATTTATTAGGAAGAGTTTTGTTTCATTATGGTCCAAGCTATATGACCTTAAACTAATATCTCCATATATATCCTCCCATTAGAACTATGTATATCTTGATTCCCATTCTCATGGGATATGTATGAATAACAAAAAATCGCGTCTTTGGGTTGAGCTCAAATTTCACTAATTATCAAACTTGTTCGTCCTTTTAGGCCCTGAAACTTATAGGATTGTGTGGTGGGGTGTATGTTGTCTTATGCCCGCATTCATGGCTGGTTTTTATTAGTCGCACTACATACTCAACTTCTTGAGGATATTCTCTCCATCAACCTATCCCGCATGACAATAAACATTATGTCATCCCACATGACATTAAACAGTATATGGTCATACATGATGTTAAACTATTACATCCTGCCTCAATTTAAAATCAACTCTTAGAACCTCATCTATAATTATTTCCATCCTCATGGGATACATAGAAACACTTGGAAATTATTTTCATGGGTATATACCTAAATTTTGGGACCCTTTCTAACCCCTCAGCCCAGGGTTTCATCCTCAGAAATGCATGTGGTGTGATGTCAACCTCATCCTCATTCACATCAGGTATGATTTATCATGTCATTCACACTTCCCCTATAGTCCCACATGGATTCAAACTATTCTTTCTTCATTGTTAAATGTTATAATGCATGGTTGGTCCTATCACACGACCATAAACTGTGACATTATCGTCCTGGTCGCGTGATGAAAAATAACACTACATCGTTGTGTCCGCATTCAGGGGGTCATAATGTTAGTTATTGGTCATCCACCATACAATTTCTCAATTTATACGTGTGACCTGATTACTATAGTGATAACAGGATTACATTTCCTAGGTGTATCCCTTCACCATAAAACCCACATCTATCATAAAGGTTGAACATGATCTTTCAAATGTTGATTATCTTGGTGTGTGGACTAGACCCACACAACCTTATCATTCCTAGCACTCTTACCTTACTATTCCACTTTCAGAACTACGTATGTCTTGATTCCCATTCACATAAGGTATGTAGGAATGCCCAAACACATTTCCACGAGCCCAGTATAACTTTTATTTTTGGTCCCTTGACTTAAGTCCTCATCATTAAACAAATGGTGATATGGACTCATATTTTCCTCATTCACGTCGGGTATTTTAATTACTTCACCATGTGTCTCCCTCCCTCAGTTCTAGATATGGTCTGACCTATATGACCATAATCTAAGACCACTCTGAATCCTTTCCATAAGATGTTAAATTGCATGAAATTATAAAGAACTACGTAAGAATTGATTCCATCCTCATGGGATACATAAGAAGACCCATACATCTTGTCTTTAGGTCCAGCCCCATGAATCTAAAAACCCACCTTCCTCTCTTTATACAATAGCCCAAACACTTTTTGGAAAATGTTGTGTGGTGATTATCTCTTGGGTCCTCATTTACATCAAATTTTTCAACACCCATACCATGTGCCTCCTTTGAATTTTCCAAATCTCGACCGATTTCTATGACCCTAAACTAAAAACTCACTATGGGATCTACACGTCGGGTTTGGCTACTTCTCCGCCCTGTGTAGAGTAAATTAGATCAAGCCTCCCCTTAATGAACCATAACATAACCTTAGGCTACAAGCATGCAACCCCCTGACCCTTGTCCATTGAAGAATACTGGACTCCCACTTTCTGATAGATCTTATTCTCGTACTCATATGGGTGGTGACAAAGAGCCCGATGAGTCGAATTTTGACAAGGCCATTATGTAGTTCCATTTCCAAGCATCGTGAGCCCTTTTATTTGGATCCTCATCCAATTACACATCTTACTGGACCCCCTTTATGGATTGGTATCATGCCACATTTTCATACCTACCGTATTTGGCCTACAACTATGGGGACCTTGGATGAAATTGGTTAGTGGTCCCGTGTTTCAAACAATGGCATGCAGTCGACTACTATTTATCTGTCCCCATTTAAGGGTAACATGATATGGATGTTGTATTTTGAGCACGGTCAAAGATTATCCTCTATTGTCATTCCTCCATCATTGTGGTCTAGATATCGAGTATCATGATTAACATTTTGAAACTTTCTTATGATCAAGTATAACTCTAACATACTCAGCTATACACCTTTACACATCTTGGTGAATTAAGTAGGATGGTCAAAATTATGGGGTCTTCATTCACCTAGATTCCCATTTCCCTCAATGTGTGTCTCTTAGTACTATTAAGGTCCCTTCATGACTCATTTTTCCCCAATAGAGCATGACTCACATGGGATTAGTAGTCTTGGTAGGACGTGTACTGTCGCAACCATGCCACATTGGCCTTTAATCATTCTGGAAGACATTAAACCGTGTGACATCATTCAGAACTACGCGAGGCATGATTCCCATCTACGAGTGGTACGTAGGAATGCCTAGACATCTTATATTAGGCCCAATCCGGGTTTCATCTTCTGTCCCATAACCTAAGGATTCTCCAGGTATTGTGTGGTGTGGTGTGGAATATTATGGTCCTTATTCACATCAGGCTATGTAACACACCACACATTTCTTTTCTAGGTAGAAATCTCCTTAAAACATGACACTAAACTGAAGTTATACCATGAACTAGTTCAAGATGACCCATGTTAATCATTGGATGCACTATATACTTTTGTAGGGAGGATTTACCCTATCTGTGTTGGCCTCCAACAACACCATTATTATGAATTATGTTTTTCATGATTCTCATCCTTATGGGATATGTAGAGATGCCATGGAATTCTTCCTCCGTCCCATCCCTAATGTCACTTACCCTTCTAGCCCCTTAGCCCCGGTTTTGTCCTAGGTGGAATTACCATTAAACTATGTGCACTGTCCTCACCGTATGACATTAATACTGTGTGTTTATCATCTTTATTTTTATGATGTAAAACTACAAGTAATTATTGGTCCTTACTCAAGAGGTCCTTTTCGGGAGTACGTATGGTCCCTATTTAGACTGATTCTCCAACCTAACATGTCTTCACCACATTGGTGTAATTTCATGAGTGTTGGACAACATTTGAATGAACCATCACCCCACCATCCACACATTGCATTCACTTTATTTGGGCCCCCATCATATTTTGTGTATAATGTAACCCCTTAATAGTATGGATTCTCGGCCTATGGATCGCCTACAGTCCTGGGATAATGTTCAAGTAGACTAATGAGATACATTTCGTGTCAGGACTTGTGTTTTGAACACAGTCAACAGTCATCCCCCATTTGTTTGTCCCCATTTCAGGCTAACACAATATGGATGATGTGTTTTGAACACTTTCAATAGTTATCCTCCATTCCCATTCCATTCCTGTAGTGTTAATAATATTGTGTGTTGTAATTAAAACCCCCTTTAGCCTTCGATTGGATTGATTCTAATGCCTTGGGTGTTACCTCACTGGGGTACTAGATCTCATTGGGAAAATATCAATTTGAATGGTCCAAGACCTTCATTCTCCAGTCAGGCATCCATATTTATTTCACAAGATTTTGAATTCGTGTTGAAACCCTGGATTCCCAAAGCATGGTCGGATCTCTCATATTCAGGAGAAATAACAAAGTGTCCATCCCTTGATTCCCAAATCGGGCATGACCCATGTGAGCATAGGGTTTGGTCATCAGATGTTTCATGAAAGAGATAGAAATATAGAAGACCAAAGAAAATAAAATAACGGATGCCTGCATATAACATAAATAATCAAATCATGAATGTGCATTCTAATGTTACAAGCATCACAGTACCCAAGGATCAACCCATCCCATGGACGAGTTGAGCCCGTCAAAAGAGCATTATATATCCTCCAACATCTGGCTTGTGGCATCTAGGATCCATTGTCGCTGGTTCAGTTCCCACTCATCCTTGACAACATTGGGGTGTAATTCATTAGCCTCAATCTAGGCCAGATTTTCGTCGCACCGGACGATATCTATCTCCACGGTTACTTGATTCATATCCTCTTCGACCTCTGCCAACATGGCCTTCAACCTCGATATGATCTCTAATTGTGTGGTGATGAAAGAAGAATTCTCTTCTTCCTAGACCTACATATTTTTAATCTCATTTTTAGCCTCCTGTAGCCTCTTAGTGTTCACCACTTTTCTCCAACACCAAACCACACCAAGTCCACGACCATATTCCCGTATCTTTTTCGGCTTGAGATCTAGGTCAATCTTCTGAGGACGATAGGCATCCACTCCCCCAGTGCGCAGTTCAGTTAACTGGGATCAATGCCTCCCCATCTGGTCTACCCATTGTGCTCGAGTGCTGTCATCAATGAATCCCTTAATCAGGCTCCATGACAGACTGTGAGTGATTTCTCTAACCTCTTCATCAGATGCCATCTCGTCCTGATCTACAGGGTTAGTGGGCTCATATGCTAGGAATTCTTCCCAGAACTCATCAGTAGGTTATGTATCTAGTGTCTGATCGGGTATTTTTCAGGACCCATTCATTCCAATCGATCATCGTTATCAGATCCCACCGCAATGATCTTAGGCTCTATCCTGCTAACGGTCCCACCACTGATCTGGAGCACTATAGTCCGGTCAGTTAGAGAGTTTTCTTCGAGGAACACTAGAATTACCAAGGGAAAGGAGCTATAAGGAACACAATCCAACCACACAAAGGTAGCCCATGATATATGAAAAACTGTGCATACCAAAAACTTCCCAGGTGTCAATTAACCTGATCAGTGGGAGGTAGTCATGATTTTAATAAACAAGTCTTATAGAGGATAACATTTTTGGTCTCCCACATGTGTTGTTTCCATCATGGATTGAGGAATGACCCACCATATATCATTGGGAAGTATGAAAAATCCAAAAGAACCAACCAGGGTGTCCCATCCCTGCAAAGCACAGTAACCGCTGTAGCCACGTGCATGGACTCGAAGGCCCTACAGCTGCTTCATATGTTGGGGAGGAACGTGTTCTACATATGAGGCCCTCCTGCACAATTAAAATGTTAGGGAGGGGTCCAATGTGACCTAGAAGCATTCCTCAGGGAAGTTACCCATTGTTTTACCTCAAGAGCCTCTATAAAATCTTCTTTTCTTTGTTTGAATCCCCAATTTCACCCTCCTCCAGAGGGCTCCTTGTACCGGCCTACTCCCCCCAAGGGGACACGTCTGAATCTTCCGGAGGAGTGATGTGCACCCCCAGTTCAGCATCCGACAACTGTGGAGGGGACATATGATCAAACAAAACCTTTACTGAATTTTTTATCTGAAATGGGGCACCCTGAGAGTGCACAAAGTCCACCATCTTAGCCATGTATCTCTCCTGCTCCGCCTGGGACACCGCAAAGCCAGCCCTGACAAGTCTGATCCCCAGAAAATCTATCCTAAGATGGTTCAAGGGTTTCCACTTATCAGACGGGCTGAAAACTTGGCGGTTGATATCCTAGATATCCCAATTTGTCAGCAAGACATTGTTCTCCAGCATGTCTATATGGCGCAACTACTTCCCCGGAGCCTAGGTGAATATCCTATGGAATCCACTTAGTGGACTCTCCTCCATATATCTCAACTCCACTGGAACTACCAGGTCCACTGTCACCACTGGATCCACTGCTACTACCTCTCTTTCAACTAGTGCGGGCCTCACCTCCATGGAAGCCTGAGCTCCATGAGCATTCCTTACCACCTTCCATCCCCTACATTGAGGTGGGGAGGAACCCCATCGCTAACCCGAGTAGTTGGATACTTCAACATCTCTCCCGGGTATGCCTCCTCCTAGATCTAGTCAAATTCCTTTACCAGACTCACGATCGTTGTGGGAAAAGGCAGCTCATTCTGCATCATCCCATTTTCCCTGGTGAACAGGAGCCACAAATATTTCATTACACATGGGTGATCCTCGTGGCATACCTACATGTAGAACTGCAGCGTCAGCTGCTGCATACACCAAAATTACCATACAAATAAGTTTGTCATATATGGCTCACAGAGGGACTCTAGGTCCACTCGTTCCATTAGGACTCCACATTGAAAGGCCATGAGGTTGGATCGATCCTCTTCTATTCCATATCCATCATTATTGAACACACCCATTGGCAATAGGAAGGGGTAAATATTGAACTCATATGCCTTCGAGACTGAGTTCAGTACCACATGCATGATCAACATGGCTGGAAAGATCCCTATAGTATTCCGAATGGACCGGCGGAAGTGCGATCCTAGATGGGAGATGGGGATCAGATATTTATTGACCCCCCTTACATGGGCTGTTATCCACCCATAAATGAGGTGGTATGACTTGCATATTATTTCTAGCTTCATCCCCTCACAGATATGACGCATCATCTTGTACAACTTCTCGAGCATTAGGAACTCGAGTTTGACCTTTCCTCTAATCACCAGCATGGACACCATGATAAACATGGCTAGTGACATGCCCATGCCCATGTCTCTCCCTGGAATGATCCAATCATATATGTCCACTACAATGAATGTAGCCAACCTGACTATTGATTTTTGCTTGGTACTATCACTGAATCCCCACATCTTACACACGATATCCTCCAAGATCCTCTAGTACGAGTTCTCCTTGTCTCGTTGATCCCCCTTTAGGCATGTCTGAGGCCTCATAGGGTACTACATAATTTAATGGAAGTTCAACACCTACATGAACCACTGTTTTAATTGTACGTCCCTCACCAATTTATTGTCCTCTACCAATACTAGGTTCGAAAAATCCATCTCCATTGGTGGCATCTAGTCCAGATCCTCCCACGCACCCATAACATGGAAGAAATCATCATACATCGTGCCCAGTATGGGAACCCCTGAAATTTTATGCTGATACCAAAGACTGATTAGACCTCTCCATGGTGGAAATAGAAGGTATTGTTCCTCGATGAACATCAGCTTAGGAACCCCGACATCAGCTTCTACGGCTGATAGATATGGAATTGGGAGCCCAAAGCTCCCTCAAACAGGCCCACTATCCCCACCTATACCCAAACTTTTTCAGAAGAGGCACCTAACCAGTAGGCCCTGTCCCAGTCATCTGTGAAGTTGTCGCCCTGGCGTAGATACCTCTCATTGAACCACCACTTCTGTAGGATCCCCAAGGATACCTCCAAAATGGTATGGTATAGCGGGGGAGACAACACTTGAAGAAAATCCATCCTGTCAATGTTCTTCACATGAATTTATCGACAGTCAGCAATGACAGGCGTGATGTGCTCCCTAGAATGGCTGTCATCCGACATGATGCATTGGAGTTGGCATGGCGTGTTTCGAAACCAATATGTTGCTTCATCCCTGCTCGTGTTAGGGATGGAGATGTCATCTCTCCGGACAAATCCATATAGGGGAATCCTCATTGACAATGGATAGTCCTTATGAATATTTTCCATAAACTCTTCCAGTGAATTATGGTAAGAATGGTTTTGTACGAACTCCCATATACCAGAGCTATTCTCCATTTCTTCTGTCCAATCAGCATCTACAAAGACCCCCTAGCATCCTCCTGGTGAGCTATTCGGTTTTTTGGAAATTCGAATGTTTTTTGTTCAGGTTTGTGAAGCCCTTTTACAAATCCCATTCATGATGCCCATTCATGGAGTTCAGTCCCATAAATGAAATTGTGGAGCCCTTCCCCGACTTTCAGGTGCAAGCCGCAGAGTGCATCGCCACAAAGATAAAGACTCCTTGTGCACTTTGATGTAGTAGGCCCGATTTGCTGAGAGAACCCATGGAGTACGTGCATCTTTGTGAAACAACAATGATGTGTTCAAAAA
Organism: Viscum album; assembly: GCA_963277665.1. NCBI lineage: Eukaryota > Viridiplantae > Streptophyta > Magnoliopsida > Santalales > Viscaceae > Viscum > Viscum album. Next base: position 276,391,587 of record OY728120.1, read on the forward strand.
AATAGAGGTGATAATGGAAAAATGAGAAATCATCCACCCATATTTATAGGAAATTACCCATTGTGCTTTGTGGTGTGTTCAACCGCGGGGAGCATTGTAGCGCTCTCGGGCAGCGCGTTGTCTCTCAGCCACATGATCTTCCTTCGCGAGCCTTCATCGCGATTAACCAATGATTTTTGGAAATTGACCATCAAACTATGACCCTTGTTTTCTCATCAGCTCCAAGTCTAAGGGGGGAATTTTTTTAAGGCCAAAATTTGGGAAAAGGAAGATAAAACGTGAATCCCTTGTGGCTACCTCACGAAGCTCATCCGTAGAGCCCCGCAACACTTCATCCAGTGCGAAGCTCCACCTCTGCAAAGCCGCCATGGAGCAAGGAGGGTGGAGGATCCATGATGTGATTTGAATTTTGTGAAGCCTCTTCTGAGTAAGGAGGTGGGAGGTTCTGTGAACCATTATGACATTTGCGGTGCAGCCGTAGAGCAAGGAGGAGGGAAGATCCGTGAACCAAATTGACATTGGAAAAGCCACCACAGAGCAAGAAGGGAGGAGGTTTTGTGTTTATGAAAAAGAGGTACGTGGATCAGCGCCGAGTGAGCTCCACATTGCAATGCCACATGACTACAAATATCTGTCTCCCCTAGAGTACAAATGATTGATCCTTTGACCATTCACATTCATATATATCAAATCGCGAAACGGTTTCTTCACATTGAACCATGAGACCTTCAAGGTACTTTAGCATCATTAAGATCATTCCCCATTCCTTAAATTAATCCCCTATTCAAAGGGGTATTCCATTCACGAAGCCCACAAACCTTCGTGATGTAATGGGATCCCCAAAGGGACTCAGGACTTCATGAAGCACATATGCTTTGCGAGGTACCCACCGTGAACATGTAAACCACTCACTAAGGATGGGTCACTATGATTTGCATAGCACAATGCTTCATAGTTCTCTGATTTACATGGAACCCTTTCTTCAGAAAGCACTGCTCCACGAAATCCTTTCCACTTCGTGAAGCACTTTCCATCTGCACTTATGCCCTATGCCTAGTATAGGACACTTCACATCACGAAGCATACCCCTTCACAAAGATTCTCCGCTATATTGAGCATCAGATATTCACACGGCTTCTACCTATGATACCCTTTTCTCCACAACTACTTTTCGTGTTCAACACTCTAGTTTTGGAAGACGTGATATCAGAGTCCCTTGGGTAGGGCATCCCATTTTGCTTCTTAGACTTATACTTCATCACATAGGAAAGACGATGGTTATTTCTTCTCCGCATAGTCATGTTAACATGGACAATCGATGGATCAATCCATAACACCCCAACTCTCTAACATTGCTGATTCCCTCCCATCCTTAAGGGTGAGCAGGTATCAGTTATGTAAGTCCTAGAGGGTGCTGAGTGAACTCACCTCGTCTGAGCTGCAGGAATTTAAACATCCAAGCACAATCGCCTTTACTACATGAAGTTAATCTATGAGCTAACTCAGTGCATCAAACGTGGGGTACCCCATCTCAGACATTCTCTATGCCCACTGGTCTCTACTGGAGTGAGATATTCCTCACATTGAATGAGATCATCATTACCATAGCGGTGCCAATCTATGGGGGAATGGAAATCATCCTGGTGTAAGCCCCATACCCTTTCATGTGGGAAGAAGATTCCCTAATCCTCCTATATTCTTCCAGGACAAAGACTATTGGGTGGTTGGGAACCGAAACCCTCCTCTGTTCCATGCCAAATCCTTCTCTCATTGGGCTTTTTCACCACTCATGCCTCCATCCTGATGTAAGTTCCAATATCCATCTCCCTAGGCCGCTAACCACACGTATGCCCCCATTTCCTCTTTTGGTCGGTAACCACGCGTATGCCCCTGTTTCCTCTTTGGGACGCTAACCACGTGTATTCCCCTGTCCACTTCCCATGGATGCACCTTTCACGAAGTTATCATCAAGTATTTACTGGCTCTTGTTTCACACATCGATCATGAGTCAGGTGGGCTTTTAGTGAGCATTGACCATGGAATCGTCTTCGAACAAACCTATAGTGTAAGCCCCATAACCTCCCAAACTACGTGGAAATTGATCATTTCTATGGAACGGTATGTAGGAAGCCTCCCAGAGGTTCAAGCCCAACACACAGTGGTCCCGACCAATTCATGACAGTTCACCAACGCCATAACAAACAATTTGGAATTTGATCCAATTCATGGAAAGGTATGTAGGATGCTTCCCTGAGGTTCAAGCCCAACACCCTTTGGTCCTAACCACTTCACATCGGTTTACAAAAACCATCACAAACTACAAGTAATTTCAGCCTTTCCAAGGAAAGGTACATAGGAATCCTCCCTATAGTTAAAGCCCAAAAACCATTGGTCACAACCACCTCACGTCGGTTCACCAAAGCCATTCTAAACAACATGCACTTTGATATTTTCCTATTAAAGGTACGTAGGATGCCTCCCTATGGTTCAAGACCAATAACCATTGGCCCCAAGCACTTCCAATATTTTCACCAACACCTTTCCAAAACTACGTGGACTTTGATCCTAGCCAATGCAAGGTACGTAAGAAGCCTCCCATAGGTTCAAGCCCAACAACTATTGTTCCTGATCCCAATTCACGTCGGATCACCAATGTCGTCCTGAAATATATGGACTTTGATCCTTTCCAAGGAAATGAAAGTACGAATCCTCTCAAAGGTTCAAGACAAACAAACATTTTTTCTTGACCCCCCTTCACGTCGGTTCAAAAAAACTGTTTCGAACTATGGGGACATTGATCCTTGCCACGACAAGGTACGTAGGAAGCCTCCATGAGGATCATCCCCAACTACCATTATTATGGATTACTTCACATTTGTCCAACCCCATCCTTCATGAAAATAAATAATATGCCCCATTTTGCCCCTCATGACACTAAACTATCCCTTATTCAGCGGTAAGAAGTTGTTATCCCCCATTCTACAGTAATCCATTCTCAACCCCATTCAGTGGTAAGTCGTTGTCAACCGAAACCTAGCGGTAAACCTTTGTAGTCAGCAATCGATGGTGAGAAAATATAGTTCCCTTTATTGGGACCCGCATCTCTGGTTTTCCCTAGTGGCGTCAGACCAAATTGGACTTCTAACCATGAATAAGCCCCAACATATCACTGGGTCGATGTCCTCTCTGCATACCACGATTCTATGACCCATTTTTAACTACACGGACATTGATCCTTTCTATGGAAAGGTACGTAGGACACCTCCCTAAGGTTCAAGACCATTACCAAAGTCTCATCCTGATAATTCCCTTGAGTCTATGGCTTATATGAAGGTCCTGACTCATCATTGAGGTTCCACTTCCTCTAGGTCCCATACATACGGGACGCCTCCTTAGGTGTCCCATCGCCTCACCAAACTAAACAGACATTGACTCCCTTCCACAGGGATACATAGGAAGTATCTTCGAGGCTCAAGCCCAATATCACCATCACCTTCACAATGGTTCCATCTCATTCCCCCACCACTTCATTACACTCTTAGCAACCAATTTTCATCCGGATTCTTACCTAGGCCGCAACATCCCAGTGAAATCATGTCACCCAATTTCTTGCTTTTCTCAACATCATTATTCCCTCCATGGGTTCACACATCCTATCCACTCCAATCAGTGTTCCGATCATTACAATCTGTCTCTTCTAGATATTAAACTCATGAAATACGCTATGTTAAACATGGGTTGTTGTGGAAAACTTCAGAGACATTCCTATTGACTATAATTCCCCTCAATCTACTAGGGAATCCTCAAGCTTACACACCTTCAAGAAGACCTATAATAAGGGGGAGAATCCCAGACGTGATAGTGTTGTAGCATCCAGACAAGCCAGTGATATTCAACATGAATGCTCCCTATACCGAAGGTTGCTTCCCTAAAGGTAACCCTTGGAATGTCCCAATATAAGCACAGTATTTAACCTGAGTCAATGAAGACATGGAACCATGAATAGTTTCACAAACACTGTATAAATTTATAAGGGAGACCCAGACTAGGTAATGAGTTATGTGGAGGAATCCATGATCGGAGGAACCGATATCCTATCATCCCATTTTGATGAAGGATAAAACATCCCTAACTAAGAGAAGGATGTTTCCCGCCTTTGGAGACCAAGAATGCGGGGCAACAATCAGCACATCTTCCTCGATAGACGAATTGGTGCACACCGACCAAAGCATCAAAAACAATTGTGATGAGTAATATTGATGAGGTTTTGTGATTGAAACCAAATTGTTACATTTATTTTTGTGAATACTTTTCACATGGTTTATTTAAATAAGGATATATGTTTATATTTTATTGCTTATGGACACTATTTAAAAAATTACTGTAATAGGTGTAATCATAATATCATATGGCCATTGTTTGAAATGGTTTGTGTAGACGAGACCATATTACTCTGGAAATAGAAGCCATGGTTTACAATAAACTTATCCTAAATTAGTGACCATATTTTTTGGGTGATAACTGTAACACCCCAAGCTTCCACGGTACGTTTCCCTTCGAATAATGCGATAGCGTTTGTTGTACGCATCCTCGAGTTCTAACACACACCACAACTAATTAAACTAGTCGTTGTGAATTTTAATACCTACTTTTTGAAATCATATATATTTTATATTTAAAAATGGAATTCATTTTTGGATTCGGAATATTGAAATTAGCCTAAGGTGAAATTTTGGTTCTTTTCGGATAACTTTAATATTTTGATGAATAGTGAAAATTAATAAATTTTAATTAAAAACAACTTCTTTAATCAAAATAATTAATATTGATAAATTATGAATTTGAGTGGTTTTAAAATATATTTAGAATATATTTTTACCATTTAATTTAATGTTTGTCATTGGACATAATTTCACAATTAAATCAGACATAAACAAGTGTCAATCTTTTGATAGTTATTATCTCTTAAAAACACGCTTTTTATTTTAACAACGGGAATTAATTTTAAATTAATTTTTTCCACTTCTGTGTTTTGAATTTGGAAAAATGGATTACATATTTTGAATCGTGATGTCCAAATTATGTAAATAGGTAACTTTTATTTTTACACATTTTGAATAATTACTGCGGTAAATATTTTATTTACCATGGTTAAAGAGTAAATCCGGTAAATAAGGGTTAAAAAATAATATTATAATAATACAAAATTACCCTAAAACGTGTCCTAACCTTATTGGTGGACACATACCCGACCATGGGCATCCTTGGGTCTATTTGGGGACCCCTTAGAGCCACGTGTATGTGGTAGGGACACATTATATTAAAAACGTTAAAATAAAAATAAAAATGGCATAAGCTTACATCTTTTAGAAGAACAATTTTTTACATAGTGTTATACAAGTTGGATATTCGATTATAAATATTCATTAGAAAGCTAAAATGATTTCCTACATAATGATATTTTATTTATAATTTTTAGACATAAAATAAGTTAAATTATTAATGACACAATAATGATGCAATGTTTACCTCATTAATAAATCTTTTAAATAAATAAGATTATAATGATTAAAATATTATCTAAAACCTGTCCAATTCTTATTGGTTGATGTTATTTAGAAAATGAGTCATCCTATCTTCGACCTCAATTATTTTTGGACCATTATAAACCAAATATAATTATATTATAAAGTAATACTTTCACTCTTTCCTAAAGAGCCCCTCCTCTCCCTTATAAAAGGAGACCACTCCTACTCATTCGTCACATCTCTCATGCCACTTGGCTCGTCCAAACCCTGCCCAAATAAGCTCCCCACATCCCTCTCCTACTCCTTGAAGCTTCCCCTTAGGCAGAAAGCATTTCAAGAAGTCATTTGGTTCCAACCAAAGTGAGTTACCTAAATTAAAGGTAACAATTTCTCTTAAATTATTTTCATTTATTTTGCTTCTACAACCCCCAAACTCTTTTTATTTCCTTTCTTTTGTAACAACAACAGTATCCAAAATATACTAGGATGTTTTTATAAGAAGGATTCAAACTACACATACACACAACTCCATCTAATGGATGATGAACATAATGTTTCTGTGGATGGAACACTAACGCCTCACGAAACGATGATTGTTCAAATACATCTTACCGCCTCTCATGGTGGCCATTATGATGGAACTGTAATTAAATATGATATTAATGATATATATTTTATATATAAGCTTCTGAAATTGCATTTTATTTCATATCATTATTCGTTTCATGTTGTATATACATACGATAATTTCATTTGAGGAAGTGCGGACTACCGCCCCCTTAAAATGATATGACTCGTTCATACCACACATGGAACGTATAAAGGATGGTGTTAATGAACTTAAGTAACATATATAAAATATTATATTATACTGGAATAGTAATATACCTATGTATCATTTGGATTCGATTCTTTTAAAATAAAAATTAAATGGAAGTAGCGTTCGTGCGTACGTACGGACTACCGTCTCCACGAACGCGATGAGATTCATTCTCCATCGTATCCATTCAAGTATTATTCTCATTTTAGGGTTAAAAATAATGTTAATATCATTCTGATTATGAATAAGAAATAATCTATCCATTACAAACATGTCTTACGTAACCAAACATTTAAGAAGAACGAATCGATTATCACCCGAAATGAGGATAATACTAAGATATTATTAATAAAGCAATGTTAAAAGATCATATATGATATCATATTAATTTATATGATTCTTGTATAATTTAATAAAAATTATTTCACCATTATACAGGAGGTTAACCTACCCCAACAAAGGAAAAGTAAAATGTAAGGGTTATTTCGCAATCTCTTCATTATCCGAGGTTGTTTATACATAATTATCTACTGGGACCTCATTATCATCCACATCCATGTTTCTTAAAAATGTATTTCAAAACATTTTTACAAGAATTTGGGTTAAAGTCATTTATACCCTTGTTTGACTTTTTATAAGAGGTTTATAAGGGAATCATTCTGTCATTTTCCAAACAAGGTGCTTTTTAACCTTTTTGACAGAATTAAGACAAGAATGTTTTTTTAACTTATACGGTGGGTGGGGTTATTTTCCGCCATTATAAAATCGTCAAAGCTTCCCTTACAAGCTTATAAGAATATTTTCAAGAAAATGTTTTATTTTATATGGCTCTTAAATGATTTCAAAAATAGAAAGAGATATTTCTCTAAAATGTGTTTTGATTTCATCTATGTCAACATCCTTTGACGGATTTTACGCTTATTTGAAGTTGATTTATTATGATACAAAACTTCTATATTGTATTGAAGGTTTTTTGATATGTTTGACTGTGGATGTGCTATTTTTATACCATTCATAGTTTATGGTGAAATTATTGACATTTCGTATGCTAGTTTTAATACGAATGTTTATGTTATGTTTAAAACTTTTTCATATGGGAATGCATTGGACTTAATATGTGACAGGTGGAGCCCGCTATAGCTCCTCGATGCATCGGTAGGTCTCATGAGACAAACTAGTGTCTTGGAACAAGGCCTTGGAAAAATCTTATTTGTAGTCTTGGCACGAGGCCTTGGCTATGTGGTTATGATAGTCTGGCATTATGCATTCCAACATTATGAAAGTGGTTATTGATATTGCATGTGACTATTCGATTATTAGAATATCCATGTGAACAAGTAAATAGAATTATTTCATTTTACTTTTTCCATACTATGTTTATGTTCAAGTTTAAAATGCTTTTGTTTTAGTAATTCATTGCCTTAAATGTTTATGCTTATTTTTGAATGTTCCGCTATATTGTTATCCTTACTAGGCATTTGAGCTCACCCCTTTTCTATGTTTTATTTTTCCTAGGATGTGAAGATGTAAGTTATGAATGACCTGCATGGATATTATGAGGGGATTATAGTGTGGACTGTGGAAACATTATGTTGTTGTAGAAGTTTTTCATTTTATGATGTAATGTAAAACTTATGAATATATCTAGTGTTTCCAAGGCTACTAAACCAATTGGTCTTTCGAGATTTGATATTTCTTGTGATCATGCCAATGTTATGTAATAATGCACCGACTCTGGATAACTGGGGTCGGGGTGTTACAGTTGGTATCAGAGGAAGTTTAGTACAAACCTTGGAAGCTAGATTTAGATAAACTCTGATTAGAGCACGTAGACCTAATATGAACATTGAGGATTAGTATAGAATAACTTCCTAGAATTTTGGTATTGTAGAGATTTTGTGAGTTTTCTGAGCAATACATCCCTGTCTGGATACGAGCAGGTAGAGGCCGCCCTGGAACAGATGTACCTAGGGGTAAAACCCGAAAACACCGATTTGATCTAGACTCGAACGGGAACTGGTTCACGACAACGGGCCTTGCTGCACTCTTGGTTACGACACTCCTGGGGGGATATGCTTAGGATACCTCTCATTTTCTTTAAAAATCATTATGAAGGTTTTATGAGTATATAATTCCTCAAAGAAAACATTCTTATGATTATGGATTATATCTATAAATAGTTCAATTTTTGTTAAGTGTTTTATAAGTATGGTATTATGTATTTTGATTCATAAACTGATCTAGTTTATGCCATTGTTTAGAAATGGCGCCTAGTGGATAAAATGGAAACCGTACCAATGCATGCACTCCATGTAGGGATTGCCCTCCTTCTCAAGATAATTATAGTGGGGATGGTGATGCAACTGGTACCGATCAGCTAATCACCATACTGGGACAACTTACTCAGGTTATGAATAATAACCTTACCCGTATGGAGCACCCTGTTCCGCAGTGTGGAGGATCAATGTTAGATCGATCCATGAGGCAACAACCACCAACGTTCAATGGGAGTACAAATCCCTTAGTATCTGAGCAATGGATAAATTCCCTAGAGAAAATATTTCAGGCTTTCGGGAGTAGTGAAAGGGAAAAAGTTATCATGGAAGTTTATCGCCTCACTAGAGATGCTGATCAATGGGGGTCATTGATTCAAAACATGAAGGAAGATGATGAAGTATCAAATATGGAATTGAGGGAGTTCAAAGATATGTTTTTAGAAAAATACTTCCCTCGCGACCATCGAGAAGATATGGAAAGGCAATTTCAAAGTCTGAGACAGAAGGAGGATGAGAATGTCGCAAAGTATGAGGCTAACTTTAAAAGGTTAGAAAGGTACGCTGGTGATTATATACGTAACCAAATAAGTAATATTGATCGTTTCTTTGATGGGTTAAAACCATTTCTCCATTGAGCATTAGTCTCACAATCCTTTTCATCTTATGAAGACATTGTCTCATGTGCTATCAAGACCAAAAAGGAATTCTCTAAGTCTTATGACTTTAAAGCAAAGCAAGAGAAGAAGAGACCTGCTGATCAATCTGGGAATGGAAATAAGGGGAAGAAGGGAAAGGTTGAATATCAATCTTGTGGTAAATGCGGGAAGAAACATCCTGGTACTTGCTTGAAGGGAATGAGAGTCTGTTACAAGTGTGGTGAAAAAGGCCACCAAGCTCGTGATTGCAAGGGGAAGAAGGAAGCTACCAACGTTCAGCTCTACAATTTCAGGGAGATGGGGAATTATGAAAATGAATGTCCTAAGCCTCAGGAGAACTTACCTCAGAAAATGCCAAGGGATCAAGGCCATGCTTATGCTATCATTACTGCTGAGGTAGAAGCTTTGAAAGACGTGGTGGTAGGTAATTTAATGGTTTCCTCAAGTTTAGCAAATGCATTATTTGATTATGGATCATCGCATTGTTTCATATCTTCCCAGTTTGCTAAGAAAATTAGATATTTCCAATTTGATTTAATAAGGGAGTTGTCTGTTAAAACTCCTAAGGGAAGTATCGTTGCAATAATGTTTTGTGAATCAGTCCCCATTAGAGCACATAAATTTTCTTTATCTGCTGATCTCATCGTCATACCTATGATTGAGTTTGATATAATCCTCGGTATGGACTGGCTTTCAGACTATGATGCGAAGATTTATTGTAAGAAGAAAGAGGTTATGATTCTTGATGATAATGATAAGGAACACCTTATTTTTAGAGCAGAATCATCACCACCTAATTCTTATTTAGATCCACCCCCAGTAGCTCAACTTAATTCAATTATTGGGGAGGAAGAGAATGAAATAACTATCGGTGAGGAAAGAAATGTTCAAATAGAGGATGTACCTGTTGTGAAAGAATTTGTAGATGTATTTCCGGAAGATTTACCTAGACATCCTCCAGAACGAGAAGTTGAGTTTTCCATTGATTTGATTCCTGGATCAAGGCCTATATCGAAGACTTATTCTAGAATGGATACTGTAGAGTTAGTCGAACTAAAGAAAAAACTAGAGGAATTGAGTAATAATGGATTTATTCGCCCTTGTGTTTCTCCATGGGGAGCCCCTGTTCTTTTTGTTAAAAAGAAAGATGGATTTATGAGGTTATGTATCGACTACAGGGAGATCAATGCTATAAAGATAAAGAACAAGTATCCCCTACCTCGTATTGATGATTTATTTGTCCAACTGCATGGAGGTCAATACTTTTCAAAGATTGACCTTCGATCTGGATACCATCAGTTGTGTGTGAAGAAGGAAGACATTCCGAAGACAGCATTTCGAACCAGGTACGGGCATGACGAGTTTACCATAATGCCGTTTGGATTGACTAATGCACCCTCAGTATTCATGGATCTGATGAATAGATTTTTCAAGGAGTATCTCGATGAATTTGTGGTGGTATTTATTGATGATATCTTGGTATACTCCAAAACCTACGAAGATCATGAAAATCACTTGCGCATTATCTTGAAGACTCTGAGGAGGCATGAATTATATGGGAAGTTTAGCAAGTGTGAATTCTGGCTTCAGGAGATTTCTTTTCTTGGCCATACTGTCTCTAAAGATGGAATCTCTGTTGATCCTTCTAAGACCAAGGCAATCCAAGAATGGCCAGCACCTACGAGTATAACTGAGGTACGCAGTTTTATTGGTTTGGCAGGTTATTATCGACGTTTCGTCCAGAATTTTGCCCGATTGGCTAACCCATTAACGAAGCTCACACGTAAAGGGGTTAAATTTGTTTGGGCAAAAGAGTGTGAAGAATGTTTCGAATAACTGAAGAGAATATTAGTCAATGCTCCTATATTGACTCCACCATCGGGGAATGATGGGTTCGTTATTTATAGTGATTCATCGAAGAAAGGACTTGGTTGTGTCCTTATGCAGAATGATAGAGTTATTGCCTATGCATCACGACAGTTGAAAATTCATGAACAAAACTATCCTACTCATGATCTCGAGTTAGCAGCTATGATATTTGCTTTGAAGATATGGAGGCACTACCTCTATGGTGAAAAATGTGATATTTATACTGATCACAAGAGTTTGAAATATATTTTCTCACAAAAATAACTCAACATGAGGCAAAGGAGATGGCTTGAATTACTCAAGGATTATGATTGTACGATACACTACCACCCAGGGAAGGAAAACAAGGTGGAAGATTTTTTGAGTAGAAAAGACCATGGAGTTTTGAACAATATGAGAATTGAAAGGGATCCAATTTTCATGGATCTAGTAAAGATGGACATGGGAATAACCAGGGAAGGCGAAACATCATTTCTTTTTCAAATGGTTGCCAAACCATCTTTACTAGAAAGGATTAAGAGTTCTCAGACCGATGATGAAGAATTTCAGAAAAAGATTAAAGCTGTGAATGATGGGAGATTGAGAGACTTTGTGTATGAAGATGGAATTTTGAAATTCAGGAAGAGAATTTGTGTTCCCAATATACCTGATCTAAAAAGGGAATTACTGGATGATTCTCATAGTTCCAATTTCTCTATACACCCTGGGAGCACCAAAATGTATAGTGATTTGAAGGAACATTTTTGGTGGGACAACATGAAGAGGGAGATTGCTGATTTTGTGTCAAGATGTATGGTTTGTCAACAAGTGAAAGCTGTAAGGCAACAGCCTGGAGGAGTCATGCAACCTCTTCCCATACCGGAGTGGAAATGGGACAATATTACGATGGACTTTGTCATGGGGCTACCAAAGACTCCTAGAAGGAACGATGCAATATGGGTTATTGTTGATCGTCTTACCAAGTTAGCACATTTTCTTTCTATAAGAGAAGATCTACCCCTGGAACGTCTAGCAAGACTATACATTAATGAAGTTGTGAGACTTCATGGAGTACCCCTATCGATTGTTTCTGATCGTGATCCCCGTTTTACTTCAAGATTTTGGAAAAGTCTTCAGAAATCTCTGGATTCTGAACTTCATTTGAGCACTGCTTACCACCCTCAGACAGATGGACAATCAGAACGAACTATTCAAACCCTAGAAGACATGTTGAGATCTTGCTCACTTGACTTTCAGGGTATGTGGGATCAATATTTACCTCTGGTAGAATTTTCCTATAACAATAGCTTCAATTCGAGTATTCAGATGGCACCATATGAAGCATTATACGGAAAGAGATGTTGTACACCAACCTGTTGGGATGACGTTGGTGAAAGAAAACATGTAGGCACAGAACTGGTGGAGAAAACAGTGGAAAAGGTTAAAGTAATCCAAAATCACATCAAATCAGCTCAAAGTAGGCAGAAGAGCTATGCCGATAATCGAAGGAAGGATTTGGAATTTTAAGTCGGTGATAAGGTTTTTATGAAGGTATCTCCGTGGAAGGGAGTCATACGTTTTGGTAAGAAAGGTAAATTGAGTCCCAGGTACATCGGAACTTTCGAAATTCTAGAACGAATTGGGGTTGTAGCTTACCGATTGGCAATGCCGCCAAGTCTCTACAAAGTTCACGATGTGTTCCACGTATCTCTGTTGAGAAAATACATGCCTGACCCAACGCATGTACTCACCTATGAGGAATTAGAACTAGAACCCGATTTGCCTTATTGTGAAGAGCCTGTCAGGATTCTTGATACAAGAGAACAAGTACTGAGAAACCGGACGACGCGTCTGGTAAAAGTTTTGTGGAGAAATCATAAGATGGAAGAGGCAACGTGGGACCCGAGGAACTTATGATGAAGAACCACCCGAGTCTTTTTATGCAGTAATACCCTATAAATTGCGAGGACGAAATTATTTGAAGGAGGGGAGAATGTAACACCTCAAGCTTCCACGGTACGTTTCCCTTCGAATAATGCGATAGCGTGTGTTGTACGCAACCTCGAGTTCTAACACACACCACAACTAATTAAACTAGCAGTTGTGAATAGTAATACCTACTTTTTGAAATCATATAAATTTTATATTTCAAAATGGATTTCATTTTTGGATTCGGAATATTGAAATTAGCCTAGGGTGAAATTTTGGTACTTTTCGGATAACTTTTATATTTTGATGAATAGTGAAAATTACTAAATTTTAATTAAAAACAACTTCTTTAATCAAAATAATTAAAATTGATAAATTATGAATTTGATTGGTTTTGAAGTATATTTAGAATATATTTTTACCTTTTAATTTAATGTTTGTCATTTGACATAATTTCACTATTAAATCAGACATAAACAAGTGTCAATCTTTTGATAGTTATTATCTCTTAAAAACACGCTTTTTATTTTAACAACGGGAATTAATTTTAAATTAATTTCTGCCACTTCTGTATTTTGAATTTGGAAAAATGGATTATATATTTGGAATCAGGATGTCCAAATTATGTAAATAGGTAACTTTTATTTTTACACATTTTGAATAATTACTGCGGTAAATATTTTATTTACCATGGTTAAAGGGTAAATCCGGTAAATAAGGGTTAAAAAACAATATTATAATAATACAAAATTACCCTAAAACGTGTTCTAACCTTATTGGTGGATACATACCCGACCATGGGCATCCTTGGGTCTATTTGGGGACCCCTTAGAGCCACTTTTATGTGGTAGGGACACATTATATTAAAAAAGTTAAAATAAAAAAAAATGGCATAAGTTTACATCTTTTAGAAGAACAATTTTTTACATAGGGTTATACAAGTTGGATTTTCGATTATAAATATTCATTAGAAATCTAAAAAGATTTCCTACATAATGATATTTTATTTATAATTTTTAGACATCAAATAAGTTAAATTAATAATGACACAATAATGATGCAATGTTTACCTCATTAATAAATCATTTAAATAAATAAGATTATAATGATTAAAATATTATCTAAAACATGTCCAATTCTTATTGGTTGATTATATATAGAAAATGAGTCATCTTATCTTCGACCTCAATGATTTTCGGACCATTATAAACTGAATATAATTATATTATAAAGTAATACTTTCACTCTTTCCTAAAGAGCCCCTCCTCTCCCTTATAAAAGGAGACCACTTCTACTCATTCCTCATACCTCTCAAGCCACTTGGCTCGTCAATACCCTGCCCAAATAATCTCCCCACATGCCTCTCCTCCTCCTTTAAGCTTCCCCTTAGGCAGAAATCATTTCAAGAAGTCCTTTGGTTCCAACCACAGTGAGTTACCTAAATTAAAGGTAACGATTTCTCTTAAATTATTTTCATTTATTTTGCTTCTCCAACCCCCAAACTCTTTTTATTTCCTTTCTTTTGTAAAAACACCAGTATCCACAGTATACTATGATGTTGTTATAAGAAGGATTAAAACTACACATACACACAACTCCATCTAATGGATGATGAACATAATGTTTCTGTGGATGGAAAACTAACGCCTCACAAAACGATGATTGTTCAAATACATCTTACCGCCTCTCATGGTGGCCATTATGATGGCACTATAATCAAATATGGTATTAATGATATATATTTTATATATAAGCTTCTGTAATTCCATTTTATTTCATATCATTATTCGTTTCATGTTGTATATACATACGATAATTTCATTTGAGGAAGTGCGGACTACCGCCCCCTTAAAATGATATGACTCGTTCATACCACACATGGAATGTATAAAGGATGGTGTTAATGAAATTAAGTAACATATATAAAATATTATATTATACTGGAATATTAATATACCTATGTATCATTTGGATTCGATTCTTTTAAAATAAAAATTAAATGGAAGTAGCGTTCGTGCGTACGTACGGACTACCGTCTCCACGAACGCGATGAGATTCATTCTCCATCGTATCCATTAAAGTTTTATTCTCATTTTAGGGTTAAAAATAATGTTAATATCATTATGATTATGAATAAGATATAATCTATCCATTACAAACATGTCTTACGTAACCAAACATTTAAGAAGAACGAATCAATTATCACCCGAAACGACGATAATACTAAGATATTATTAATAAAGCAATGTTAAAAGATCATATATGATATCATATTAATGTATATGGTTCTTGTATAATTTAATAACAATTATTTCACCATTATACAGGAGGTTAACCTACCCCCAACAAAGGAAAAGTACAAGGTAAGGGTTATTTCACAATCTCTTCATTATCCGAGGTTGTTTATACATAATTATCTACTGGGACCTCGTTATCATCCACATCCATGTTTCTTCAAAATGTATTTCAAAACATTTTTACAAGAATATGTGTTAAAGTAATTTATACCCTTGTTTGACTTTTTATAAGAGGTTTATAAGGGAATCTTTCTGTCGTTTTCCAAACAAGGTGCTTTTTAACCTTTTTGACGGAATTAAGATAAGAATGTTTTTTTAACTTATACGTCGGGTGCGGTTATTTTCCGCCGTTATAAAATCGTCAAAGCTTCCCTTACAAGCTTATAAGAATATTTTAAAGAAAATGTTTTATTTTATATGGCTCTTAAATGATTTCAAAAATAGAAAGAGATATTTCTCTAAAAAGTGTTTTGATTTCATCTATGTCAACATCCCTTGACGGATTTTACACTTATTTGAAGTTGATTTATTATTATACAAAACTTCTATATTGTATTGAAGGTTTTGTGATATGTTTGACTGTGGATGTGCTATTTTTATACCATTCATAGTTTATGGTGAAATTATTGACATTTCGTATGCTAGTTTTAATACGAATGTTTATGTTATGTTTAAAACTTTTTCATATGGGAATGCATTGGACTTAATATGTGACGGGTGGAGCCCGTTATAGCTCCTCGATGCATCGGTAGGTCTAATGAGACAAACTAGTGTCTTGGCACAAGGCCTTGGAAAAATCTTATTTGTAGTCTTGGCACGAGGCCTTGGCTATGTGGTTATGATAGTCTGGCATTATGCATTCCAACATTATGAAAGTGGTTATCGATATTGCATGTGATTATTCGATTAGTAGAATATCCATGTGAACAAGTAAATGGCATTATTTCATTTTACATTTTCCATACTATGTTTAAGTTCAAGTATAAAAGGCTTTTGTTTTAGTAATTCATTGCCTTAAATGTTTATGCTTATTTTTTAATGTTCCGCTATATTGTTATCCTTACTGGGCATTTGAGCTCACCCCTTTTCTATTTTTATTTTTCCCAGGATGTGACGATGTAAGTTATGAATGGCCTGCAGGGATATTATGAGGGGATTATAGTGTGGACTGTGGAAACATTATGTTGTTGTAGTAGTTTTTCATTTTATGATGTAATGTAAAACTTATGAATATATCTAGTGTTTCCAAGGCTACTAAACCAATCGGTCTTTCGAGATTTGATCTTTCTTGTGATCATGCCAATGTTATGTAATAATGCACCGACTCTGGGTAACTGGGGTCAGGGCGTTACAATAACCATGGTTTTAAAAAATTGATATATACATATTTTTTATTTTCAGATAGAATAATAGAAGGAGTCATAAATTTATAGAGTTAGGGTTAGGGATAAAATATTATATCATTTCCAAAAAGGCCCTCAATGCTATATTATGTTATTAAATGGTAATATTTCATTTATTATAATAATAATAATAATTTTCTCATGGAATGTTAAAATTGACCAAATGACAAATAATATTTTAGAATATTTAAAATTAATATTTATCATTATACATTATCCCAAACCTCTCAGAAATATTATCATTTGTTTATGAACCAAGTAAATAATTTTATTTAATATTTATTCCTTCAAAAATATATAAAAATTGGTGTAATTAACTAATTACCACGCGACTAATTATTTATTTAGTTAATGTGATCAATAAATCCTGAATGAAATTATTCCTCTGAATTGGGAATAATATTTTTATATAAAAATTATAATCAAATTGAATATAATTTACATCTATAGAAAAGTTAAGTGTGTGGCCACTTTCCTCACTGGAAGTATATGGGATTTCCAAAGTAAAATATTTTAATTGAGTAATATGTTAGAGAAGACAAGTGAATGAGGTAAATGTCAAAATAACGATAAAAAATTATGGGTGTGAACTGTGTAATATAATACCTCTAAGAAAATATATAATCAAATAGAATTCATACTTTTTTCCTCATCCATTATGATTTATATATCATTATTTTGTTATCTATAATGATAATGAAAACACCACTATGGGAATTTAATTTATTATTGTGGTTAAATTCCATTAAAAGTGTTGTGATATCAATATATATAAATGAAAAACACCAATAATTCCTTAATATATTCAATAATATATTACCAAATTTTATATACCTAGTATATATTACTTAGATGGAATATAGTTCATCATATGTTATGATAATATATCTATGTCGTTGAGTCATGATATGAATTAATAATAATTGTATGGTTTAATGACTATTATACACACTTGAATATAGGAATATTTGATTACACACAATGATTAAAATTTATTATCAGGGTTGTATGTCCCCATAATGTACCATTTTGGGGATCTTTATGTGAAAAATTCATGATATAAAGACCCATATTCTTATGGGAACTTGAACATGATAGCTGAAAAACTATGTTCCCATCTTTGTTTATCATGCTAACCATATGAAAAATATTGATTACAAATAGTCGTAGAATCATATGGTTCTCATCATAAATAAGATATTTTATATTCTATTTTTATGTGAAAGATCCCCTTGGAAATTATCACATTAAATTCATAAACAATAGTGATCTATAAATGAAAATATATATTTAATTTTCACTTATTTGAATATATTTAGAAACATAATATAAAAAAATAATTGTTTTGGAATCCAACATAGATGAAACTCCCACTTAGCCTACATCCAACCCCAAATGAATTTTAGTCCACTTGCTCTAATATGAAGATCCTATTTTAGTTGAGATAAGAGCTTTATTAAGATATCTACAACATTGTATTTCATGTAAATATTTTGAATTTTAACTTCTCCTACTTAATAAAAATACCTCATGAGGTTATAATTTTTGATTATGTTTTTTATGGATGCGATCATTGTAATTTAGAGAGTTCCACCACTATAGTATTATTATAATAAAAAATGAAACGACCATTACTTCCCAATAATACATATATCTATGGGATGAAATTTAAAATGAAAACAACTTGTATAGCTATATTACAACTCTGAATATACAGTAATTCCTCAATAGAATCATAAAATCATATTCACTTTGTGATCTTCTATCTCATAGAACCTCTATTGATTGTGAATAAAAATATTGCATGTCAAATAATATTATCATGATCTATTTGGAAACTATTATCAATATATCCCAAGATTTTTAGCTCCGCATCTCCTCCATATACATGGGATATATTGATTGTTCACATAATGTATGAATTATAAGTTTTTCTAACCATAATATTCTTGTAATTTAAATATACCTGATTTTTTCATGTTCTACTTAGGAATAAGAAACATATAACCTACTACACAACATGTCTTACAAGATTCACCCAATTAATTACCCATAATGAATAATTTCCATTATTTATCACTCATCATGTCTCTAATAAAGATTTACTTAGAATTATTAATACTATATTATATATGAATCAATTCACACATGGATTATTCAAAACTAAAAATCCTTAGTATCTAATTTTTTTTATTTAGACCCTAATATAGATAGAAAAATATCTTATAGTTACCATAATGAATCATAATACATCAAATATATGTTTCCTTACCTATATATTTCTTAAGGAGTCTTGTATTTTACCATTTTTTAATGTCTTGTAAATCTGGTAAGCCATTTCTAATAAGAAAATTTTTATCAGAATGTACTATTAAGAAAAAAAACACACTCCCACTAAATGTTTATAGACTCAATAATCAAATTAGTTTCCTAAAAAATTGTATTTTGTTATGGATTCATTAAAATTATTTTTCAATGACCTAGATTATTTCCTTAATCTATATATTTATATCTAAACCATAAAAAATTTATTAGATTTATATGAATTCAAAATCTCATCGGGTTGTGTCATATAGATATGGTCTATATTATAGAGGGTTGTTTTATATTCCATCTACCAAGTATCATAGTCATGTATTAATGTTACTGAATGTAGAATTACAATTGATTTTAACATGATTATTGGTTTCTTTAAAGTATATTCCTTGAAGCTATATTTACAATTTTGCATCCATCAAGACTTTATATGTTTTAATATGACTAGTGATGTCCAGAATATTCTTGAATTGCAATTGATGCTGAATGGATTTACATTAATAGGATGATCCACGAAAATCTATTCCTGATTTTATATATGGAACCTATTTAAGAATTCCTTTATTCTTCATAATTTTAATAATATGATTCACTTATTATTTCATTATTCATTAGAGGATCATTATTGTGAACTAATAATGAGTTACGATCATATGTGACTAGTAAACAATATCTTTCAGGTTATGAATCCTCTTTGGTAATCATACACAATAAATATGCATGTAGGATAGTTTACTCCTCTGGTATTTGTAGAACATGTTCATGTAGAAACTCACATGTCTCTTGAATTCTGAAATCATTAAAATGTATCTGAAACCCACTACCACATCATGATATGTGCTTTCACCCAAGGAAAATGGAATGCATTCAATTTATTATTATTTTATCCGAAATTTTTTATAGGTAATATCTTTCTTTTCCTTGGGGTGTCTTATAAATATAGACTTTTTACATCATGGTGTATGTGTGTTTCATAAATAATCCTTAACAAATGATTTGTATCCAAGAAAATGTATTATTGAAAACATGGGTTTATTTTCAATAAATAATTAGTATGGAATACCGTTTAATTCTTAATTTGGTACATGGATATGTAATTTTCCTAAAATCGGTAATTGATATCCTGAAAATTAAATTAGAAAACATACCTAACACATCATTTACCTCACCACATACCAAAAGGTGTGGTTCCTCCTTTAACATACACCATTCTACTAGGGTATATAATGGGGAGTAATTGTGGTAGAATCCTATACACCCATAAACATTCAAAAATGTATTTATTATGATATTATCCACTATAGCATGCGGAATGTTTATTATTTATCATACCATAATGGTTCTCATCCCAATTTTTTAATTTATTGAATTTCACAAATTATTTTGACTTATAACTCATTATATAGATCTATATTTACCAAATAAATCATAAGTAAATGTTATGAAGTATGAGTAACCCCCCATTGATCAACTAGGATTTTTTATGTCACATTATTGTGAGCTAACGTTAGATGATCAATAGTCATTTCAACTATTTAACTAAATGAAATATTGGAATTTTCACAAAGTAAAACACAAATAAATAAAATTTTCAATAGTTTGAATAAATCTAAATAACCATATTAATTTAAGTTATTCATTCACTTATCATTTTTAAGAGCTAAGCAGTGATTCCATTTTTGGGTTTGGGATAGGTTATGAATATCAATGTTTTTATATATTTCCAACACTTCCGTCTTATAATATAACACCAAAAGGTAGTAATGTAAATATCCTTTACTATAACATAACCTTTTTCAAAATAAAAAACAATTATTTATAAACATGAAAATAAATACATCAGTTTCTATTTTAGATAAAAAATAATTATTTTGGTAATTCATGGAAGATAGTAAAATTATTTTGAACCATTAATATTCTCATAAACAATTTCAGGTGGTTTCGCTAAAGGATTATACTATCAACTTATTCCCAATTTCATCCCAAAAAACCGCCTCACCACATTAATTTTTTAAATCATCTAGGCTCCAGTTTTATTATAAAAATGTTATAACCATATGTGGTATGAAATAAAAAATTATTGGAAATTGAATGGTTACACATAATAATGAACATATCAGAAGCATATATTTTCATCCTTCTTATTATATATTTTTTATTCTAGTAGTCCTTATTTCCATATTGAATAAAGAAAGTATCCTACATTCTCACATCACCATTAATATTCATCTTCATAGATGGTAGTTCTATAGAAACCTCATATTTGGAATTAGTTATTGTTATCTTTTCATTTCCTTTCCTCTCATTTACTATACATGTAAAATAATTTTCATCCATCAGTTCATTATGATATTTAATAATTAATGTTAAGTGAATAGGGAGTGACTTTACTATATTTCCAATGATTAAATTCAAAAAAATAATCTTAATAATATCTTATGGAATATGGTGAGAATGATTTCAGTTTATAATTCATCAGGTAGGTTAAAGATAAGAATCTAAAATTCACAGTATAGGAAATCATTTTAACTACATGAGTTCAATTTAGTGAACCTTCTATAATAATTCATGTGAATGTATCCTTGGAGATAAAAAAATTAATTCTCTTTATCCATATAATAATCTGGGAGATAACTTTAAATTTATTATGTATCCATGGCCTCGTTAGTTTTTAATTGTTCAATAGGCATGGAAGATAAAATTAGACCCAGAATATCTATCACATCATCAATGTATTTTCATAAAAATCAAAATCATCCACAAATTCCTCTATATAGGGTGTATCAGGATTCCTAAACATCAACACAGATAACTTCCTTTACTAGACTAATATAATGAACAATTTCATATACCATTCCTAAATCATTATGCTAATAATGATATTATATTTTTCATAGAAAGTGATGTGGTTATTGATATTTCCCCTTGATAATAATATAATTTAAATCTTATTATTAGTTATTTATAAAATTCCAAAAAGTGAGATAAAATAAATTTATTGATATGTCTCCCATAATTTTATTATGTCCCAACAACCATGGCCATTGTAATTATAATGACTTTTATTTTGTAATTTCCATTTTCAAGGATACTAATTTGGAGATGGAATTTTCCATTTTATTTTAATATAAATTACTGAATATTATTGGTAATTAATATGATTACAAAATTTTTTATGAAATAAATTTAAATATTTGTATCCCAATATTTTTTCACGTCCCAATATTCCTCACCATTGGGAAAAAAATTATACTGCATTTAAATTCACATACAATGGATCCATATATCTCATTTCATAACCCAAAGATGTGTGTGTTAAATTACATGAGGTGATTTAAGTAAGAAATTAATTTCCAACTAACGAATAGCTTCTCTTAGATCTAATTCGTAGAATCTCTAATAAATAAAACATTTCATGTGTTTCCTTAATACAATCCTCCATTTTAGATCATGTCTTGTAAGGAATATTCCAAAAAAAGTAAAATGGTATAGTCACCCAAAACAATTTGTATGAACACCTGATTAATGAAATTCTAAATTAAATTGTTAAACTGAAACAAAGTTATAGATAATCATTCATAATCATGTAATTGAATTATTATTGTAGAATAATATTATTTTTAAGGATTTAATTTATAATGCATAAAAGAAAATTGGTCATGAATGTCCTATATAATAAATAAAAGATATCTGAAACATCAAACATTATAATTAATTTCATAATAAATAATTGCAATCCTATGCAATAAATTTCTAAAAATTAAAACAAAAACATATTAAGGACTGATCAAAGCTCTCGATTTCTCAGAGAACTGAGAAATTAAATAATTAAAAAACAATATAGCATTAATTTCAATATGTTCATCAATATGAAAAAATAGAAAATAAAAAATTGGATTATTGATCTTATGTATCTAGAATAGTTTAATCATATGGGATTTGCAGATGTTTGTTGGATGGTCACGCTTTTTTCAGAGGTGGATCTCTCCATAGGGGTTTGAATAATTAATTTATGCACGTAATCTGAAATAGGAGAATTCCAATGAAATTTATTTATTCATTACTATTTCCCATGTTAGATCAACGAATACAATCATTTTCATGATCCTAGAAAATTGGTTTTCCACTATTTCATCGAATATTGTTTCTACTAATCAGTTTGGATTCAACAAAGGGATATCAATATTGGATTTCCATATCACTACTTTAGAGTGTGTATATATTCTCAAAAAATTTATCAGATGATGTTATAATTCTATTAAATTGGATGTCAATAAATCATTTCATACAATGGATAAGGGTTTCATCTATATGATTCTCAACATGTATAGTTTTGATGATGATTTCATTAATTGACCGAAAATTATTTTGAGATCTGCTCATAATTCAATTCTCTTTAATGGATCCCCTGAAGGCTATTTTTATATATTAGGAGGTTTGAGGAAGGGTGACCCGTTATTAGTAATCATTGATTTCTATTTTTGATGAATATCTAAGAAGGCTTATTTCTATCATTGTTGTCAATGTAATGATGAAGCTAATCTAAGAAAGTTGGGGTATTTTAAGAATTACCACCTTTTATTTGAGGATGATATCATTCTCATTACACAACGAGACATGGGAAAAATAATAAATATTACTTGAGTTATGTTTCATTATGAGATTGTTTTTGGACAAAATGTTAGTTGGAGCCATATTTTGTTTACTTTTGGATGAACATTTCTTCCATTAGAAAAAATGACATCATCAGAGATGTGGGAATTTGATAGGGATATCTCCCTTTCACTAACATGGGGGTTCACATGTTAATGGAGATACCAAATGTTATTAATTTCTGTATCATTTTTTTCATGATTAGAATAAAATTTTCTACTGGGATGGGAATGACTCTTTCTAGGGATGGTAGGAATATTCATGAGAAGTACATCATCCCTTTCAAATTTGTATATTATTATATTGTGTATAAATGTATGATTTAATTAATCAAGAGAATTAATGTCTCAATCTAGAACATTATTTGGAGTGGCTGCATCATGTAAAGAAAAATCATAGTGATTCCATGAAATTCTGTAAGAAACCTTATGTTGATTGGGGATTATGCATAAATAATATTTTAGGTTTAAATGACTCATTTCATAATGGTATTAGTTAGAGAATTATAAATGGGAGCATGATTCCTCTTTGTTTCCCTAGATCCAAATTTACTAAAAGTATCATGTTTAGGAACATAAATTACATTAACTCTTCGATGTGGCCTGCCTACAAGAGCATTCTCTCTAAAATTGATGATAACTCTCGATGGTTGGTCTATAAAGAATCCACTCTTCAATTATGGAAATGCAATTAGACTATGAATCACTTGATTGAAATGGAACTGGAAGGGGTATCAAATCTATAATTTGAGTTATCAATTACTGATCATCTTTGTGATATGGAATGTATTCCATATCATATTATCTCTATTGTGTAAAGTTATTTCTGGTCTTCTGTGGGTGATTTCTAGGCATGGGACCCTGCTTCAACATGTATTCTTACCTCTAATGGTCATTATAATCATTCTGTTAGCCACACATTATAACTCAAATGGATAAGTGATTTAAAAAGAAAATTCATAAATCCATCTCATTCCATTCTTACATGGAGACTGGTGCAGGAATAAAATTCCAACAGATGACTTCCAGAAAATATGTGTAATTTCCCTCTGTTCCATTTTACAATTGTTCCATCAGCATAGGGAGGAATTGGATCATATCTTTCTCAGTTTTGAAGCAACCTCACCAATGTAGAAATATTATTATATCATTTTTAATGTTTTTTACCTCAATCTAACATGATATGTGATTTTATAATAAGTTATTCTGTTCTAAATTTTTCACCGCAGGTCTAGAATTGGTTTTACACTACTGTGGAATATCTTATTCATATCATATAGACTCTAAAGAACAAGGTATTTTTTGTATTTCATATTTTTTGATCATGTTCTTCTTTTTCAGGCCTAATTGCTACTGTGGATGAGAGATATTTACTTAGAGGTATGTTTTTTCATTACTCCATACATGATTTATCTGTTTTTACATGGATTGGAATTAAAGGAATATTTCATCCACCCATTGGTGCAATAGATTTTTATGGAAGGCTCTTATTCATGGATGGATTATGATCATCTCTGATAGAGATTCGAGGGTTAATCTATGTCCATATCTATTTGGTTCTATCCATATGTATTATATAGTTTGTGCTCTTGGTTGTATTCTGGGTTCAAGTGGTATTGCCTCTTCTATTGATGAAAAAATTATTGTTATTATTATGGAAGTTTAACAGTCTGAACAAATTTCGTTGGGACAAGTTTTGGCTCATGTGTGATTCTATAGTAGTTGTTCTTTACATCCAAACAGGTTAGTTACATCTCTCATGGAGACTCACTAATCGGTGGAAAACATTCCTTGACATTCTCTTCTCAAGGGAACATATCGTCACTCATGTTTATAGAGAGTAAAATTCACTGGAATATGGGATTTATAACAGATGTGTCAATGGTAATTATTATCATTGGGTTGATCATGTTCCAGGTGATCTCATTCCAATATTCAATAAGGATCTCTGTAAATATTCTACCTTTAGACTTGTGTATGTTTTATTTATTTTTAATAAATGGATATTTTTTAATGGACATGGTCTCAGTTTGTGTTAAAAAATAATATAATTGATGTTATATTATTCTATCCAATAATCCTTGACATACCCATAAAATTTTATTTTAAATAAAATATATTATTTTATATAATTTTTATAAAAGTATTCCAAATTATTGTACATAAATGTAGTACAGTGAGTGCCTTTTTAAAATACTATGTATGCTCCTTTTTGTATAAAGTACACTATTACATGAAATATTTCATACATAACTAGTGATGTAATTTCATAGGTTGTGCAATCATGTAAATAAATCATGAAACACATTAGAATTATATTTCCTGTATAATTGAATTCACACCGAGTCTTTAATATGAAAAAATCAGCCATGACATGTTGTTCCAAATATTAATTAGATTTAATTTATAATATCATATTATATTATAACTAACAATTAGTGTAAAATATATATTTATTAACTCTTGAAACTAATGTTGACGAGGTTTAATTAATTAATTAATTAAATTTTTTTATTCATAAAATGGTAATGTATAAAGAATGTGTAGCTATCCACAGAGCATGTACTTCACTTCCCTAAATGGTCGCAGAACATGCTTACAGACTAGCCAAGTACATCCTATAAACATATATTATGTTCATGGTTTGTAGAGAGGATACATGATGTTTACAAAATGTTACACCATTTCCAACATGTGCACATCATGTATTAAATAAATTTCATATATTAATTAATAATTATTTCTTGTTCCTTTGTTTTCATCAATGATTGAACATGTTATATAGGGATTATATTAAATATACATGAATTGTAGCACATAAAAATAGTTTCCCTGTATGTAGGATCTGTACAAGGTTAAATTAAACCAGAAGGTGTGTATTCATTGCACAATGAAGTTGAGCCCACATAGGTTTCATGGAGAAATTAATAAAGATACATGTTGTGTGACTAAGTGGTACATGACGTGTAACCCTATGGTTTCTATTTGGGAATCATAGAACCTTTAGATGGGTTATCATATGAATTCATCATTGATAATTAATTGACTTTGGTGATGTGATAGATTAATGAAATTGTGGAATATAATATCCTAATGATGGATTAAAAAGAACTAGAACATAAAATTAAATTTATTTTTAAAATGTATATTGATAAATAATTTATTAATTAATTATAAAATCGATATTTAAATATATGATACTACTTAATGGTTATGGTTGAAATAGAAGTGCTTATTAAGAAGGATCATGACTCAATAATTTTTTAATTTAATATATATTATATGATATTTAGGATGTGGAATCCAAGACCAATGAAAATTAAATTTACATCAGGACCGACTCATCAATTTTTGAATTAAATGGATATAATGTGATTTTAATCAAATAGGATCTATAACCAAGAAAGTTTTACAATGGATCTTGACAAATAAATTGGATTAAATAGGACCCTTCATGTAAAAATTTTAAATAATTTAAAAGGATAGGAATAAAGAATACCATGGAATTTAGATATTTCATTGATGTGGATATTGATCATTGGAAACCCATTAATTTTATTATCATTGTGCATTCAAAAAACATAAATTAAATCTATGTAGTGGTTATCCCCACATTCTCCATTTTTCACTGAACAAAGCTGATAGTTTTTTCGCGATATCTTGGAGAATATATCCTTTTTTTATTTTCAAAATGAATTTTATGATGTCTTGTTTTGGATTATTGAATCATCCTTCAACTAAAATTATAAGAAATTTGGTGGAGAAGAAGAATAACTACATCTTTAGAGAAGAAAATCTGCAGGGTTCTTTAGTCATTATATAGAGAGTTATATATTTCCTTATACACAACAATTCTCCTGTTCAATCAACACTATATCAATATACATTATCGTATATTTAGATATTTAATTTTATGGTTAATATATTATTTAATTGTTTAATAACCATCAATAGTATATTTATCCATTAAATTTCTCCATTAAATTTCTCCATTCCTTGTTATAATACAAAAATTATTTTTTATAATGGAATGTCTTATATAAGGAAATGATATATATTATTTTAGAATCTTGAGAATTAATATTTATCAAGAGAACTCATCCTGGTCCACTCATCATTCAATGAATTCATTGAATACCAAAATTATGATTTTAATTAAATATATATTCATTTAATAATTTAACAAATTAATAGTATATATCGAAATAATTTAATAATTAACTTAAAAATAAATATTTATTTTATTTATGTGATCCATAACTTTGGGAAACAATTATTCCACCTAAGTGATAATAACATTTCATAAAATAATAAAATTAAAATTCTATTTAATTTGAATGAATATAAACACTTAGTGTGTGACTCTCATGTATTATTACCTTTTGGATTTAAGTGTGATTGCATATGTCAATGATTATTGTCATGTTTCTAGTCAAACGACCCTTGAGGATGAAATTAATAGCATGCCAATCTTGATGTACCCAATGAATCCTAATTAGATTACAAATCGTTTGTCATAGATTTCATCCATACATATATATAATAAATTAAATATATATATATATATATATATATTAATATTAGAGTATAATGACCATTAATCTATCTTAGAAAAAATAAAATTAAATGAAAAGAAAACTTAATGAATTCTTAGAAGGGAAATTGCCCTTATAATATCCCATCATTGAGAATATCATGTTTGAAATTTATATGATCAATAATCATCATCTTATGAGCACCCAAACCTTAATATGGAAAAACTATATACCACATCATAGATTTTCATGATAACTATAGGAAAATTATTTAAGGGAAATCATTATAGATTCATAGGGTTCTTCTTTTATGAGTTAATCACTATGACCAATTTTGAAATGATAGATTACTTACAAAATTATAAAATTATTTTCATGAAGAATAATGATAAATATAGGGTAATATAATATTAATGTTAACTTATTTGAATAAATTGTGTAATAAAATGTAGATTTAGTTTGGTCTAGGAAACAAACTCCAATAAAAGGTTAATTATCCCTCATGAAATCATTATCATATGTTTTATCATCATATTTTATAACATCCTTCTACATAACCATGTAAAGCTGTAATTTTACTTCATTGATCTTGATTAAACCTTCATACACATATTCCTCTTTCCCCAAAATCTCATTATTTTCATTTAGCCCTTAAATTTGCTGTAAAAATTATCTAGCAGGGATGCTAATTTTGAGTTCCTGGTTTTCCAACAAATTTTAGGGGTTACCTTGTCAATAAAGATCATGAATATAACATTTATAATGTGTGAAAAACCTACATCAATAGGATCATAGGCGTCTAATCCTTATTACTATAGATATAATAACGTTTTATTATTCTATCATAGTTACATAATACCATCAGAAAATGTAACCCCCATATTATTCAAATAAATATATTATTCCATACTATATTTTATAAGGAGTATAATCTCAAGGGGGGAGATGAATGTGATACAACACGAATTCCAAAATCATTCAATACACAAACTAGAATTAGGGGTTAATCTATGATTTTTTTTAAAAAACTATTATTTATTAATTAAAACCCTTTGTTTTTTTAGATTTATTATAAAATCATAAGTGATATTCCTAATACTTATGAATAAATAATGAATGTCAATAAGAACATTAGAATTTTATAAGGTAAAACAAAATAATAGAGCATAATACTTTCGATTTTTGGTTAGGATCAACATCCTAGATAACCAAAATTTGAAAAGGGGTTAAAATATAAGAATATTGATCATCCATGAGTCTTCAAGAGTAGTTTATTGGATAATAAAAATTAACTCAAGTGTATTCATTGATTATTCCAGAAGCAGGAGTGGAATATAAATTTTTCCCATGATATGCTACCCTTAATAATTAACCTCATACCCCGTGAATGAATTCGATATTCTAAGTGTATTTGTAGAAATTTATTATAAGGATTAGATAAAAGATATGATATATATCATCTTCATGATTAGTATGAGAGAAGAATTAGAATATCAATATACCTATAACCTTCTTCATGATGATATATTCATTCTTACCCATTGAGAAGAATGATCCAAACTCATTAATCTTTAGAATCCAGAACTCAGATGATCAAAAACAACTCTATCTAACCATCTAACTATTCTCATTATCAATTTTCATCAATTTGAGATATTTTAATATTTTAGAAATACACACACACAAAAACAAACACACACACTTATATATATATATATATACCATTTCATAAAAAACTATTAATTAATTTTTATTAACTTTTGATATTCTCAGTAATTTTAAAATGTTATTCCAAATACGAATTATAAAAACCACTATGATTTTCAGTTCATTTTATAATACTTGAATAATCATTCCTTTGACCATGAAAGTGTATTTCATATACCAATCAGGAAATCACATGAATAGTAGACACAAAACTTCATATTAAAACTCATTGAAACTTAAATAATACTCATCACAAATCCTACACATTGTTAATCCTAATTTATTAATGATTTACATTATAAAAAATATTCATCATAATTTATTTTGTAATACCATATTATTTTTGGAAACTCATATTTTCAACTAGTCAATTCATAAAAAATTAATAAGTAAATTAATGATAATGTGTTTTAAAAATAACTTCATGGATTGACTATGAGTTAAAAAATCATGTAAAGAGGCTTCACAACATGGATCAACCATTTGGATTGACGATAAGGTGTAGTATGGATCAATTTCATGTTTGAATAGACTATATTTCTTAGATAGTATTGACCACAAGAATAAATCTTCAAATATGTGGTTGAAACAAGATATATGATTCTTTATTTTCTCTATTCATTGAATTGAACAGATGAATTATTATGGATCTAACTCATGTAAGGCTATAATGAGAATTATATTGATTATATAGGGAAAATCAAAGCATCTATGGCTCTCTCTATCTGGAAATTCATCACATGAATTAATTAAAATAGATTCTCTAGAAACATTCACTTATATTCCTGATCCAACAAAAAAATTCTTCCACAATGATTTGTATAGTTAATATACATACATATTCACTTTCCCTTAGTTTCTTTTAACATCACAATAAAAATAAATACTTAAAAATTAAATTTTTATCCTGGTAGATTAAAAATTAATTCCTCAGAGGACTCTTACCATCTCTTAAAGAATGTATTGTAAAAAATAGAAACCACAAATCACTTCATCACTAACGTTATGGATAATTCATGAATAAACAATATATATTATTATTTTGTATACTCATTTTTATTCTAAAAATGGTCAATTTATGATTAACCATTTATGGACATTAATAATTAATTTATTGAAATTAAATTGTTCCTTTTATTAAAAATGTACCATGAATTATGGTTTAATTATTATGAATGAAATTATATAAATTATTCCATAATCTACATATTACATTAGTGAAACTATAGGTTGTTGAGGTAAAAATTGAGCTACAATATAAATGGTAAACTAATATAAATAGTGTTAAAACTAAGTAATATATTCTAAAAATATTTTGAAAAACTATCACTATATATGTGATGAATTTATTTATAAAGAAATAATTGTCCTAATAAATTATTTTTCACTTTAGAACCACATTCCTTTAAAATTGACAAGTTTTATATATAATGTACATAGTATTTAGAAATTTTTCACTTATCACACATATAAATGGAGCCCTCAAAAACCCCTTCAATACCACACTAATATTTTAAAACACTATATTTAGAATTTCATATTTCCTTTACTAACAAGCCTCCATTAAATTTATGAACTTCAATTATAATGAAGAAGTCCTAAATCTCTCATATTCATGATGTCTTGAAACGGTCAATGTACCCTAACATTTTATTCTCGATCATTCTCATCCACCCTCATAACAAAATTTATAAAAAACTAATATAATGAAATAATTAGCATTTATATAATGAAATGTTATTATATTGGTTGAATAAACAATATTTATCTCCCTAATAGCCTTTCAAAAATGGAAATTTTCTTTGTTTTATGTGTAGAATACTTCCTCAGTTACAGAAGGATTTCATTTTTCAACATGTCCTTACATGTATCATTCATGGAATATATTTCATACAAACAATATTTATGAAATTATTAGAATTATAGAAAGATATATTAGTAATTATATAAAAATTACTTTCATTAAATGATTATATTAAATTCAATCCTCCACACAATGTATACCAAGAGGAAATAATTTTTTTCTTATCATTAGTTATCAAATATGTTATTTTGAAACTATTTAAAATTATAATTTAACGTGTTAATACCACCTAATTCATGTATTCACACTCTTGGTAAAATGATATTATTACTCAAGAATGTAATTATCATACTTATCTATTTATTATGGGATTTTCTTATTTGGGATGATTTAAGAACCTCTATGAATGATGGTGTAAATTTATATCATGTATGAATATAGAAACATAACAATGAGTAATATTGAAAATTAAAAAATAATTAGTGATTTTTTTATATAGTGGTAATATTATTACCTATATATCTATTAATTTACCACATTTTGTTCATAAAAAATAATTAATTGTAAACAAAACCACATATTGGATTGCATTCACACAAAAAATACCCATATCTTCACATAAATTATTACGTGTATTCCTAAATAATTTCAAAAAAAATCATTATTTAATATTTAGTAATGTTAAAATAATGAAATTTATATCATGTAATGGGGATCACCACCTCTATTAAAAATCGATTATTAATGGAAATAAATAAATAAATTTTGATGATGAAAAATTAACTATAACATAATAATATATAGGGAGAATGATAATAAATTATTTCAATATATAAATATTTATATCTATAAATTTATATATTATGTTATCAATATAGTCAACTATACTAATATAACAGGTCATCCAACAGTGTAGAAATCTATGGTAAGGGGTTTTCATGTAAATTTTACATCATTGAGAAATTGTTTCCCTCAAGCACATATTATCAACAATAAGGTGTATATACTTCTTAACTGACATATTGAATTATTTATCAATTTATACTCATTTTATTTAAGGGTTCTTCAATATTTATTATGTATAGTGTTATTTTTATTTTTAAAATATATAATGGGTAATATTTTAAAACATTGTTTTAAATGATTTGACATCATTTACTAAAATGTATCTTTTTAATATCTATTTTTATATTGAATAAAGATTATTATTACCTATAATAATTTATTACTTTATATAATTTATACTATATTTTTTTATAAATCATTAAAAAAAATTATTAATTTTTATGTGGGTTATTTTTTACATTTATTAATAATGGTTTGAAAATAATGTTATTTTAACATTTAGAACTTAACCAAATTTCTCCCATCTAATGACTGTCATTTATTATTATTCTTCTTTCCATGTTTCCATGGGTTTTCAATAAATACAATTTCAAAATTATTCTATAATGTTTTTATTATTTAATGTTACCAAATGAATAGGGTTTTCCTTCTAATTTCGCAAAGCATATTTCTAATGTTTTTATAAAAGTATTTTTCATTTATAATAACACCCATTAATTATTTTTTCTGATTCACTATGGAAATTCTCAAATGATATTATCCACCCGTTTTTATGTATTATGATGATGTTTTATGAAATTTTCATGAAATCTATTTTCTCCAAAGCATAATTATGCTACACTGGAATGATGAAGGCTTATTGGTTTTTTATAAACTAGAATGTTGATGATTATATTATGGGAATGGTCCTATATATCCATACAATGAATAGTTTAAAATGTTATTTCTAATTAGATAATGATTTTTATATTTGTGTATTATTTTTATGTTCAAATATTTTTGGACATTGTTGTTATGATTACAACTAGATTCATGTACATAATTGTCATTTGAAATACCTTATGCATGGAATAATATAAATTTACCTTTTACAAAAAAAAATTATTTATAGGATTTTGTTTATTTCAAGCTGCAATTTACTTTTCCAATATTATTATTATTATAACATGTTTCCAAACCATGAAATATATTTTATGTTCCTATGATAGTCCTTTTTGGACCATATTTTATCATTGCGAGATCAGTGATACTATATCATTACTATATGTTATTATTATATAATATTTAAATCATGTTTTTCTCCAATGATCTAGGTCTATCTCATTATGAATCATTGATAAATTTTCCCATACTACAATAATAAAACTCCTTCATTTTTGTTTCTATTTGATAAGAAAATAAATTTAGGGTTATGCATAGATTTATGTTGTCTGCTGAGATGTTTATGAAATTTTTTGAAGAAATATTCTCTAATAAGGTGTTTCTATAGAATATTTCTATTGAAACTAACCCATTTTGTTCTTATAGTATGAGATTATTTGTGATATTTAATAATTAAATCATGAAAATATTGTTAAATATTTAAAATTTATATTGGGTTCCTCACATTCTATCTATATTTATGATATATCACTATACACAATAACAAGGTCGAATAATATAGCATCCTGAGAATTATACTTCACAATAATGAAAAAAACAAGGTGAAAAATATTTTACCATACTCACTGTAAAAATTTGAATAACGTATCCCGAGCTGATCAATTTATCACCACACAACAATAGGTTTAATGATATATCTCAAGGTAAAAATGGAATCACCGATAAACAATAGTAGTAAATGATACATCCCCATGTGAATGATCGATCACCCAGAAAAATGTAATTTTATAATATTTACTACAAAAAATCATTTATGTTGTGAAATATATATCATAGATACCATGTCTAAATTAAAAAATTCACCACCATCATCATAATAGTGTTAGTAAATTACCAATAACATTAATCATAAAATCATTAACTGATATCATAGCAATGGTGGAGTTATCATCTTGGGAATTAATCCTATAAACCCAATTTTTTACTTGGATACACTTACCCATAATACACCACACCTAGAACAAAAACACGCAAAATTTTCATTTAATGGATCCGCTTTGGATCCTATAAAACAAACTATATGGCATGGGAAATTCCCTAGAAACTCTCATTAGATAAAATTATTATTCCAAAGGATGGAAACAACTTATCCTAAAAAATAAATGATCTTCCATCATCAAGGACCACTCAAGAATGTTAGATAAGAATCAAAACATTTGTGTTGGATTAAGACACACCATACAACTTCATTATTTAAGTATCTTTCCAATATATATTTTATTGGGGCCATCATTTTCCATGTTCTAAAATACATAGGTCTTCAGATACCTACCTCGAATGAGGAATCCAAACTCTTTTCACATGTGATAGGGGTCCCACATCTATTTCCATGTGATGTGTTTCTCACATACTCTCCCAAGCCCATATCTCATATGAATAATCCCATAATAATAAATTTTACTCTTACCTAGTCACTATTCACAGTGAGTTTCACTTACCACTAAATGAACCTCTAATGTTGTGAGACAATTATCTATGAATGAAATTCCCTCATAGTTTCAAATAACTATACTAAAGTCTCTCACATAGTCTAAATATCTAAAAAATTATAAATTATATTTTTATATATTCCTAGATAATTCTATGAGTATAAAAAAACGACAATCATTTCGTCACATAAGGGAAACCACACAGAACTCCCAATTGAGTCACTCACACCCAATTAACCACACATTTAACCCACAAAATATATGTAACATAACATAAAATTAAATATTAGGCACCAACTACCATAGTTATTTATGTCACAATAAATCTTGATCCAACTTTTAAAAAACTAATCCAATACCATTAAAAAAATTGATATCCTCTCTGAGCTCTTGACTCCATAAAAAATAATTTGAATTTTTTTGATTGTTATAATTAATTAATTATATTATTTTGATAATTAATTTATTTATGTATTAGCATTGAATATATCATAAATAGATGCTTTCACATCGATTCCTCAAGCAATAGGATTTGGTTCAGTCATGGAACACCACATAGACCATATCCTACAAAGGTCCTAACATTAAATTCCAATTCATCAATAAATTTTAATAAAATTTTATTAAAATATTATAATAGATTTTCTAAATGACTTATCTATAATCAACATGCATTTATCCTTTTATTTTCATCCTTTATGAACATCATCCCACCATGATCATCCAAATATCTATAATATTGAATCAATTACACCATTCGTCGATTCAATCATCCCTCAAATAAAAAAGTCACATTATTTGAATTTTATATTAAGAAAATGAGAATTAATTGGATGGGAAAATGATATAGAATCACCTTCAGTGATGAATAAAAACATCAAATCCCCTTGGATCAAGGGAAAAAGTGGTAAAATTTCATGGGAAGTGATTCTGGGAAACCATTATATTATTCGTCCAAAAATAGGGAACCCAATGTGGGTTCCTCAAATAAAACTGAAATTTCATGTATCCCCTTATAATAAAATTGGTCTCAAAATCACTAAGTATGCAATCCTTAAACATTTGACATGTCAGTTATTCTGTTTGGGAGTATGTCCCTTAGGATCTCTATTGGGTAATTAGTTCCACTGAGTTGAGTACTCTATGACTCCCTATAACCACATGCCTACATTATTCACACTCCTGAACCTTTAAAACTCACTCCCAATATCCTCCAACCAATATACCACTTCATACTAATTGAACACATAATTTTAAATTCATTTATAGATGTTAAATATTGATCTAGAAAATAAATAGTAAATCATCCTTGGTTCCACACTCATCAAAACATGATTTTTCACCAAAATCAACAACCTTCCCTAAGGTGGGTTGTTAAAACATTCCCCCCATAAATATTTAATACATAATAATTCTCTTGTTGTTCCTTGTATGAGTAGTATTAGTCATATATATTATAAATAAACCCCAATTATTGTTCTTTCAATGTTTATGGTCATTATGATACCATAACTAAACTAGTAAAACAGTTAAATCGTAGATTACATAAGCTTTGGGACTTCATAAATGATACATGTCACAAAAATAATATACATTAATATTTATTGGATTCAAAATGATCAATCTTGTATGAAATGTTTTAGTGGATACCCCGTCCAGAAATTTTCACTGAAATTCGATGGCCTACCCATCATAGTAAAATCTAATTTTACCAACTCCATGATGATACCCCACTCCCATTAACATTCATGATTTCCCAATATTACATATTCACAGAATTATTGTTAAATTTTTGGTTTAAACCAAACCATAACCCACTCAATGAAAAAAATCAAGAATTATCAAACGATTTCTATTAGAAACAGCAACCCCAACCCAAAGATGACATGAATTACATGAATATGTAATCTATCACATTAGTTGTCGTAATGCCAATAAATCACTAATATTTGACATACGTAGCCACATTATTATTCTATTCCATAAAATTAATAAACTTTATATACAGAAAACTATAAATTGAAACTCATTCCCATGTATTAACATATTTAATTACATTAAATAATCATCATTGATTAATATCCATATAAGTGTATTTTCTTTTTAATGAAATTTAACCATACAATTATATCAAATAATAATCAAAAAAATATAACCACAATTTTGTTAGGTATACCAACATGTCACAAATTATTTTTAATGCAGTTCTCATGATTAAATAATCATACACTCCAATCATCCAAAGTGTTCTCCCCATATCAAAATATTCCTTCTCTTGTTCTACCAGCATGATCCTGCTCAAAATCTCAATCATCTATGCTTTGAAACTCTTGATCCATACATGTTATATCCTTTTAGACGAATTCCATGAGCATCCCTCTAGTATATATAAAATTATGGTTCACTTCTCCCTTGATATATGATTTCATTAATTAACTAATGTTGTAACATCTATTCCCATGTAGCCGAATATCATCAAAATATCGTGTTTGATAAAGAAATAATCACTCACTATCCATAGAAGAAACATACCATATAATAACATCCCATTTCAGTATAGATGAGGCATAATCTAAATTCATTGGTAATCACACCAAACCACTCAATCCATCGATATCCAAAAGACCCAGTTCACATCAACATTACATTAATTTCTATAAAAGGTCACAACTCATCCCCAATATGAGTAAATAATGGATTGAAAATCATATTCATAATAACCAATAATTTATTTAACCATTTATCTATGGAAACTTTTTTACACACACTAGCCATATTAAAATTCACTAGTTCTCACAGGTCAATGACAGCCAACAAATCCTTAAGCAACCATGCCTCTGACTAATTCATGATTCAACATTAAAAATTAACACCCTTACCGATTTTGTAGTCACGTAAATGTTCCTCAGAATTATTATCATTAAATCATTCATGATAATAATTTTCGGTATTTCCCCACAACCTAGAGGTAAATAGTGATGAAAAATTGTTAGTCTTAGACCCCATCATGACATATAGGAACCCCATATGTTCATACTCCCATATATTCTTAAGGAATTGAACTAAATCACATCATCATATCAAACCATCTAATGCGTAATCATATGCAATAATGATGCATCACTAATCATTAATTAAACCATTCCATATGAGTCACATGACCTTTATTATCGTACTTATGTATCCTATAGATTATATATAAAATAATCCAATCGGCATGTTCACCATGGTATTATAGCCTTATCAAACAAAACCATGTAATTATGATCACCATTCAAGAACAATCATAGGTCATGCCATCCTATATACCCTATATCTCAGATTAATGATCATTATCATGTATTTTTACCTAGAATAATGACAAAATGAACCACTAGAAATTGTCATCTCTACCAAGTTGTTGACCTAATAAAAACACCCTAGTAGTTGTACAACCTAGTTTAACCTTCCAAGAAATAAGAATAATTTCAACATGAGTTATATCCAACTAATACCAGGATAATTTACATAATAAAAAAATAATCATTCCCCTTGTTTATATGAGAAACATTCCTCACATGAAGCACCATTATTTCCATTATTTCCACTCACTAGACAAGGAAACACTCACCTTCCTATCCCATATTCTTAATCACACCTCTTTCTTATATATATACTACATAAAAAGGTTACAAAACCTTATATATCTATGGAATCAATAAGTATGGTATATATCATACTCCTCAAGGCCACCACACAAATCAAATATTATATCAATAATATTTTGGAATGTTCCCTATTATATAGATAACATACTCAAGTTCACTGGAATTGTGATTTTCATAACATCATCAATATTTTATTATACCTTTTTTATACCATATCAATTTAAATAATATATCTTGGATCCATAATTATCCATTTCTATCTAAAAATTGATGCAAATTCATATTCAAAAAATCATTTTTATGGCTCACATCAAGGATTGTATTACTGAACTCATTCTACCCAAAGTACGGATAACAATCTATCACTAAGCACAACTATGTCATTTTTTCAAGGAGGGGTGTATTATTTGTTACTTTAAAAATGTTAAATAAGGATTAAAAAATGATCATTTATACATCCTATGCACACCATGACATAAGGTTCTGATATCAAATTGACATAAATCTTTCCCAACATACCCAAATACATTTATTGTATTAGATATAAATACTTTTGCAGATCATTTCATCATATACAAAACAAGAACCAACAACAATATTCTACTTGGGTAGAATTAATCAAAGAAGATTAATGGGAATACATAATATAAAATATTATTGAC
This sequence comes from Viscum album, assembly GCA_963277665.1. Classification (NCBI taxonomy): domain Eukaryota; kingdom Viridiplantae; phylum Streptophyta; class Magnoliopsida; order Santalales; family Viscaceae; genus Viscum; species Viscum album. The sequence goes on from OY728120.1 coordinate 276,431,104, forward strand.
ACTGTAAAAAAATTTAATATCACTATAATGAAATCATTGATCATATAATATAAACATGAATTCCATTTTAATCACACACATATATATATAATATGATGTGTAAACTCACACCTCTTTCCACCTCAAAATAACAAAAAAACATAAATAAATAAGATAGTACATCATTAAAATAATGAATCACAACAACTATAACATAAAAGAACATCAGTCCTAACTCCACTAAAACTTAGACTTCATTCTTTAAAAGTGGTACTAAGAGTGATGAAAATATTTTATCTAAGAATACACAACTATTTTCTCATTCCACTATACCGTAAATCATTGGACAATGAATTAATATCTCAGATAACGATTCATAATTTCATCATCAGAGATGACTATATAGTATTAGATCGTTGGCACCATGTATCCTTTTCCATGACCTCTTATATTAAAATGTGTGTCGACTATGAGTGGGAACATAAATAACCACATGGGGAAACAATACCTTCTAGAGCATTCAAAATTTTAAAAGGTTAGTATCTAAACACAAAAACATATGATTATTTGATTACATCAGTTTGGTTCATATTGGAAATGCTACTATAAATACGAAACATCATGTTGGAATACTTAATTGTTTCCTATAAAAGTCATAAAATAATATACTATACATATAACTTCCCTATGGGATGATTATAAATAGGGGAAAATATCTTAAATAAATAAATGAGACACAAAATATCATGGGGATCTAATTTGACATGTATACAAAATAATACCGAGTTTCTAAAGCTCAAAAATTTGTACTAGTATTGTTGATGAAAACCTACATGACAACTATAAGATATGAAAAATGAAAAAATTTCTTATGAAAAGAGTTAGAATAAAACTACCTAGACCAAATAATTATTTCCCTTATAATAATTAGAATATATGAACATATATATAATTGATGAATTTTATTTCGTAGAGATCATGTGAAAACACTAGCTGCACTATTGGGTTCTCAGAGAGTCACTCACTTTCTCAATATATAATTTTTTTTCTACTTCAAGAATGGGTATATACTCCTATAGTCTGAATTCACCCTAACTAAAAATAACCTATGAAAACTAATATCTTCATTCCGAGTTAATGAGCATTCATTAATAATATTATAGGTTTTAATGATACAACCCCAATAAACAATTTATGTTTATTGATATATCACCAAACCATGTATATAGTGAATGATATATCACCATGGTCAATAGAAGGAGTGAATGATGTATCATCATGTGAATAATGACTAAACACACTAATATAAAAATGGAGAATGATATATATCATTGTTAAGGGTGTATCATTAATTAAATAACCATTATGGTGAAGTATATATCACTTTGTGAGTGACGTATCACCACATTCATCACAAAAAAGGAGAACAATGAATATAGAGGTGGATAATGTATCACTAAAAATTAATGTGGTGAATTAAAAATCATTATTTTGTTGTGGAATATCCCATATAATAATTGAGAATCAGGCATCACAATTTGAATAATGAATCACTCATCACAATGTGAGGGAAGGAACTTTACCACTAACAACATTAATGAGATGAATTATATAGCACCAATTAAACACAATATGAATAATTCATCACCAATGGAATAATAGTGTGATTGAATAACAAATAACTACACATATAAGTATATTATCACATTTCATATCCATTTCAAATGAGTTATCAGACTATGAATCAGTCAAAATTTCATAATTTCTCTCTATTCATTGTATAAAGGTGAAAACATATTCCCCTGACATCAACAAGATACTCGACCATATAGGTATTATCTTAGGATCTCATACAAGTACCCATATCATATGGGTTATTCAACTGTATCACTCATCAGGATAAATTATTCTCATAATGTCATTCCCACAATATTAAATATTTAATATATGGGTGTTAATTTCTAAGGAATAATCTACAATACCATACAATGAACAAAACCAACTCTTAGAATTGGGAAACATACCTAATTTCTCAATTACATTATCATATCTCCAATTGTGTGTACTTTCAATCGGTGTCAACATGCCCAATACACAAGGATTCTGGACCAACCATGATTGATTTATCCAAACTCATCACTCAAAAGAAATGGGAAACACATTAGGTTCTATCCTCATCCATTATCTTATACCCTCTTAAGTCGGTATCTCATACAAAATATTCTATAACATTCAATTTTATTGACCCATATCCATTGCCTATGTGATAACTAATTACCACAATATGACCCTCCCATATCCTGAGGCTCAGAGCTCAAATAATAGGAAAAATTCATTGTTTCATCACCCCATAACGATTCTCGCCTCAAAGGATAATAATCCATCAATGGAAAAATTGTAATTAGATATCATCGAAGGGATTTCCAAGAGTCTAAAAAAATTATCTATCCCTTCAACCATCTATCATTCAAAAAAAATAATGATATGATACTAATAATTTATTTTATGTAATAATTGTTTCTATGTTAAGAATAATCGATTTTGGAACATTTATATTCCATTTATTGACATTATTTAGAAACACATTTATTTTTAATTATTTACATTAATATAATTATTTAACAAAAAATCTTAAATAAATATATGATATATCTTATATTCAATTTTATTATATATTTATAATCAGTTATTTTTACAAATAGAACTCATATATGTTCAAACATACCCACATTCACCTCGTAGGAATCATATTTTGTTCTAATGTATAATTCCAAAACACAAACCTAACATTAAAATTTATTTATTTTTTTTAAAAATATCCAATTCCAAGACCCTCATTCCATTATGTTATGAAATAATACATATTTCATTCAATATTCCTTTAAAAAATTAAATAATAATAACTCAATTTTATATGGAATTCGATTTGTTTGGAAAAATAAATTAAAATTTATTTTTTATGTTATAAAATATAATATGATGTAAATACTTAATTTTTTTTAGAGATTTCTTGTTCTAATTTATAAGTTATAATTTCTTTGTGTTGTTTACATTTAATTTTGTTTTTACCTTGGTGTGTGTTTTGGTGAAAATTTGAAAAAAAATAGAAAAATGATGGTTGTGAACGATTGGGGCATGGTTCACACTAACATTTCACCATGTCACAAAAAAAATATATAAAACTCTGGGTAGAGAGATTTTCCATGGCTAGTCAATAAATTTTCAAAATGGTCAACCTAAAAGATAAAATTTGAACTCTCGAGATGGGGAGAAATGTTAGGGAGCATAGTTACGGTAAACATTGAATCTCTATAGTAAAATATCTGAAAAAGATTTTATTTAAACTATGGAATTTATTTTCATTTACTCATACACCCATATTAACCAAAAAAGACCCCCATTCAAACATATTCTATATTTATAAATTTTGGGGGCTCTCATATATATTTTAAACCTTCATGACCTCCATCTAGGTGCAATCAAAGTGTGTATTGAAGATATGCACTATTTAGTTGTTTGCATTCTTCTCGTTTAGAACTTTATATCTTCTGATACTAGTTTCAATATAATGAGGGACGTTTATCCACTGCTAGAACAAGATCTAGATTTAGGATTATTAGTTCTTTATTCCTTTGATCTTGGTTTTTTTGATTTGGATATAAATTCAGTTCTTTTTTCTGTTATTGATTGGTACGAATTAAATCGGGGATTCTTATTTTGTTGAGCATTGTCAACAAATGCAGCTAGTTTGATATTCATGTTTAGAAGAAGGTAAAGATGGATACATACATGAAATAATGATATGACAAGTTTCAGTGGGATGTTCAGGACCAAACTGAATTAGACGAGGGTATGTTATGGAAGTAAATAGTAGGGAATTTCCTAGAGAACTTCTATTCAATGACATGGAGGATGTAAATAGATGTGGATTTGTTTAGTTGATTTAGAGGAAAATGTCTGTCATGGACTTTGATGGTCTATTTATAGACATGTATTATATTTCTCTAGCATTGGTATGGGGTGATATAACTCTTGTGATATGATTTTAGGATGGACTTAAATTTGAGATTATGTCCCTAGTTATGATATTTTTTGTTATAGATGTTATTTTAGGTGGTGGATCTGGCTCTTAGAGCTAAGGGGAACCTAACGGAGGATTCCAATGTTTCATAGGTTTTTCGAGTTGGATGGTCATGAGGTATAATATCTAAGAGAATGAAGTGTCCATACTGATACATTATCCAAGGAATGAGGAAGAAGGATACCCAGAAAGAGGGATCATTTTCTCAAGATCGTATTGGAGTGATCTGTTAGTAGTGGAGTATGTAAAGACACAATAAAAGATAGTTCACCTGAATACCGAACGAATGTTGGGGCTACAACAGGATGGAACATCTATAGAGGTTCTATGAGAAACCAATGTAGATAGGTAGTGATGAAGTTGATAGAAAAAAAGAGTGCGGGAAGGGGATCTTCTACACCATACCGTTCTGTCAATTATAGTTATAGAGGCCATGGAATTATAGGGAGTTTAAATGGTGCTTCTGGGAATGATTACCCATATCAATAGAGTGGTTCAACCCAAGGGAGTCAGACTTAATCTTTGATTAGAGTGGTAGGACAACTACCTTCCATTTATCCCACTATTATGGATAGAAAGGCTAGACCATCAATAGTGACAGGTACAAATATTGTATCTTCTATGATTTCTAGTTCATTAATTGATATTGGTGACTCTCATCACTTTATGTTTTCAAAATTTCTCAATGGTTTAATCTTGGAATTGGAGTTTGTGAGTTGGGTGTTTACTTTAGATAATCCTATCATAGTATATTCGAGTGAAATCTAACTATGAAAGGGGTGATCTCTAATGGTTTGGGAGTATCATTTTCTCTATGATATTTACATTCTTGACATTTTAGGATGCAACATAAATTTAGGGTATGGAGTGTGTAGTATCATTCCATGACCAAATATATTGTTACCATACGATGGTGAAATTTGTGTCACCTATGGGGGAAAACTATATCCCTCGATGATAATGGGATTCCCATACAGGATTTACAGGGCCACATAATAAAAAGCGGTGTGGATATAACCACCTATATTTTTAGTCTACTACAGGATTATGGTGGTTCGAATAATGTAGTCTCTTAACCAGTAGTGGATAGGTTTTAGGGTGTGTTTACTTAAGGCTTCATAATGATTGCACCTGAGAGAAATTTGGAATTTATGATCAAGATCATGCATGGGGATGAAACAGTTTCCATCCCACAAAATAGAGTGGTACCAACAGAGCTTTAAGAGTTTTACACTCACCTAGAATTGTTTGAAGATAAGGGATTCATACATCCAAGTATGTTTCCTTTTGGTTCTTCTATTTTGATTGAATAGAGGGACGATGAAACTCTATGATTGTGTATTGATTATCATATGCTTAACTAGATGAATATCGAGTACCAATATAATCCTCTATATATCAATTATGTCTTTGAAATTTTTAGGGGATCTTACGTCATCTCTATGATTGACTTGAGGTCAGTCTATCATTAGTAGAGAGTTCGACCATCCGATATACCGAGGGATGATTTAAAGATCATGTATGGAATCTATGAGTTCTTCGTAATGTGAGTTGGGTTGATGAAAACATATGATTTTTTTATGTCCATGATAAATAGAATTTTCCCTCCATAACTATGTTACTTTTTAGTTGTGTTTTTAGATGACATCTAAGAGTAATACAAGACCCTAAATGATCATTCCCAATATCATGACATAGTTCTATCCACAATGAGAGTGCATTATCTATATGACAAGTGATTTAATGTACAGTTTTTTATTGATCATATAATAACCTTGGGGAACATCATATTTAAGGAAGGTGTGTTAGTAGACCTAGAGATGATTTTAGTAGTGGTTTCTTGGGAGCATCCCCAATTTTATTTATTTGTAGATTTATCAGGTTAGCTACATATTATTAGATATTCATCCATGATTTTTTCTTAATTGGTAGTGCCACATTCAGGCCTAACCAAAAAGGTGGTAATTCATTACTTGTTAGAATAATGTGAAAATGCATTCTAGGATATGATGAAGCATTAGACATCATCATCGATCATGATCCTACCAGAGCATGCTGATCAATACAACATGTTTTATGACTCTTTGTGGATATGGACTGGAGAACATTTTTTGTACCGTGATAGATTTATGGATTATGGGTCATGGAATATTATTCCACATAAAAGGAACTACCCTAAAAACTACCTCAAGTTATTTACAATGATTTCTGACTTAAATTGTTAGTAGAACTATATTTTGGGAATGAATATTTTTTTGTATACAAATCACAAGAGCTTAAATTATATCATTTCTCTAAGAGAAATGTAACTATTATAGTAGATATGGGTTGATTATATATAATCATTTGATTTTTAACTAGCATATACACCTATGAAAGGAAATAGTGTGGTGGGAACATTATATATGAAGATATAGTCTCAGTAAATTGTGTATTCTATTGATGAGTGGAAGATTATATCTTTGTTGGATTAGATGTATTTCCATGTTTAGGAGAGTCATGAGATGATGAATCTACAATATTTTTTAGTAGAGTGTACCCTTTTGAATTGGATTAGAGATACAAATTATGATGATCTGGAATTTTTTTCCGTGATGGAAAGATTTTAAGGTGGGGAGACTACTTCAGACAAGATGATAGATAATGATGAGATCATCTATTTCAAGAATTAGGTTTTTGTTCTTATGAGTATGTGAGAGGATTTGATGAGGGAATTTCATGTTTTGAATTGGGAAATGTATCTCGGTGTGAGAAAATTGTTACATGCCATACAAATATAGTTTTGGTGGGTAGGCATGAAAAAGGATAATACATGGTTCATGACAGGATTTTATGCCTATCAGTAGGTGAAGAATGAGAATCAACAACATGGAGGTTTACAAATGTGCTTCCCCATTCCAGAATGGAAAGGGGTTGATGTTCCAATGGAAATTTCTGTGGGTCTCCTATGTAATCCATAAATAACTTTTTGTTATTTAGGTTGTTTTTATACTAAGATGTTCATTTATTTTCTATATAAGAGACTTTCTCAGTAGAGAAGCAAAAACATTTTTTTGTTTGGGAAATTTTCTGTCAGCACAAGGTTCCACATTCTATTTTTTCTGACTACTCATTATTTTCACATTGAATTTGGTTAGGATTGTAGACATCACATGGTACATAAGATTTACTTATTAGGTCATTCCACCCATAGCTATATGGGTGGTTAGAGAATACTATATTTTTTCATTTAGGATATGTTGAAATCTTGTGTTGTATATTTCAGTGGGTCTTGGGAGATGCACCTGACTTTTGGAGAGTTTTTCTATAACTATAGTTATTTGGAAGAATATAATATAAAACCTTACAAGGATCTTTATAGTAGGCCGTTCAAATCGACTCTACGACAGATAGAGGTGGGTGAGTTGGAGTTATTGGGAACAAGTATCATCTCAGCGATTTTAGAGTGGGTATAGTAGATTTGTTAGCGTTTATATATAACTAAGAGTGGAAAAAAGTCATTTGGGGATAAAAATCAATGATCCATAGAGTTTAAAAATAGTGATGGTGTATTCCTTTGGGTGTCACCTATATTATGTCCCCATAAGATATAGTGATATGGAATGAAGGATCCTAGGTTCAATGTACCACTTGAGGTTGTGGAGAGAATTGGGCAGGTGGTATTCTAATTGGATCTTCCATATAATTACAGGGCTCTCATTTTTTTCCTTTGTGTCACATCATCAGTGGTATCACACTGATCCTTATCATGTGATTGAGGTGGATGATGTTGATATAGTGATATATGCATCATTTTAGGATCATTTTAGATATGTGTTGTATCGTGATAAAAAATTGATGTAGGTAGATATCATTATGAAACTTTATTTTTTGTGGTAATAAGGCCATGATTATGATGAAATATGGGAGTGATAACCATGTATGAGGGCTTAGTGACCCAATCATTTTGATTCAAAATGTCAGATATTCTTTGGAGTGCATCTTGAGGATGGATTTTTATATGGTTTCAAGAATGTAAAACCCTACCAATATTGGATATCTCTTAGGATCATATAAATGTACACTTTTTCATTTTTTATGTACATTTATTTTGGGTTTTACATTGATTTGTGTTGGTGAAAATTTAAAATAAATGTAAGAATGAGGGCAGTTCATGGTTGGTGCACTATTTTACCTAAAGATGTGCCCTAAACTAGAAAATAGTGATACCATGTAGAGTGAGAGAGGGGTTTCATGGTTTGTGCTTGGTTTTCCTAATTTTGTTTCCTACAATGGGAAAATGTGCACCCCCTAGAAGAGGCACAAATTTATGTAACCCGATTAGGGGAAACTATGATACTCTTCTGAACAAACAATGTATGAGCATATTTTAACATTAAAATTCTATTTTTATTTACCCTCACCCCCATATTAACCCTAAAATGAACCACATTTGTTCTTATGATATCTTTCACAATTATGGTGGCTCTTAAATAGTTTCAAATACTTCCATTACTCCGTTATTAGTGAACAAAAAATAAGATTTATGATTGGCACCATCCATGAATGTTATTTGTTTTAATTTAGATCACTCTATCTCTCTTCTACTACACTTTTTTTATAAATAAGGGATGTTTATCCACCATTGGAACTAGATCTCTAACTGATATTATTATATCTTTATTTTTATGAAAATATATTTGGGATTTGGGTCTAAATTTCATTTTCATTACATTATTGATTGATCCACATCAAATTGGGGTTTTTTTCATTTGTGGGTGTCGTCAACAAATTGAGGAAAGTTTTAAATAATTCAAATAAATAACACTATATTTCTATTACCTGTATGTCATTATTGAAATTATATTATATATTAATCAATTGAGTTATTGATTGATTTAGTTAATTTGGTGATTTAATTAATCATGGCAATTGGGAAATTTGGAATATTTGGATATTAATTTTTTGTTTATTAAATATCGAAATAATTATGATGGAATTGGGATTGTTGAGTTAGTTGTGAGATATTGAGATTAGTGAATTTAATAATTAGTTATTGAATTAGTTATCAGATATTGAGATTTTGAGTATGAATAATTAATTGTTGGATTAATTTAAGACATGTATAATGGTGAATTAAAAAAATTATTTATTGAATTAATTATTTGATTTTGATTTTGGGAAATGAATAATTAAATTTAAAATCAATTAATGTAATTTATGTGGTTAATTGATTATTGAATTAATTAATGGAATGAAGGGTACAAGTAATTATTGAATGTTATTAATTAATCAGAAAATCAATTAATATTATAATAATTCATGGGACATGGTTTTCTTTATCAAATCCCATAGTTTCAAAGTATATTATTAATGGTAACACAGTCATTCAAATATGTATTGTGATGATGAATGGTAACATAATTATCCAAATGTAAATTGTGATGATTATTGGTAATATGTTTATTAAAATATGAATTGTGATGATGAATGGTAACATGGTCATTCAAATGTAAATTCTAATGATGAATGATAACACAGACATTAAAATGTGAATTGTGACAATGAATTGTGTAATGGGAATTTAGTTTCATAGTATCCAATATAGATAGTTCTATCTCTGGCACATAACGATGTTGGTATTGTGGGTTTAGGCGTCATTTGGAACCAGGGTGATATGTGGTTAAATAATGAGTAATTAAATTAACATAAATTGTCTACATTTATTATTTTCATTGTTATTTGTACATATTCATACGGTATTATTGAATGGATATTATTTTTGAAATCATTTTCATTGGCATAAAGGGTTTATACTCACACCCTACTCAGGCTTGCTAAACAGTACCTGTATATATTTCATGGTTGCAAGATCAGTCAATGGAAAATTTTCTATATTATATGGTTTAGTTGGTATGGATAATGACGATGGAATGAGGCATGGTTAAGTAAATTACTTCATATTTTTATTTTCGTTACTTTTATGTTTTAATATTGTCACAAGGAATGTACTTGGTCCTGACATTTCCACTATTCTCTTTTCACATTATATTTTCCCTATTTTTTATCATGAGGTATTGGTATTATTCTATTTATTCCATATTAGTTAGTTGTTTTATATTTTATTTATGGTTTTGATTTACTCTAATAAAGAGGGTATTTTCTTCCTAAGATTTGAATTATACCCTCTCTTCTAGTCCATAGCCTATGGAGTAATGGGAGGATCCCCTAAGGTAATGTGACCGACCAAAAACGACCAACGATATGTGGCACTCGGGATGAGATTTTAGAAAGTGTTAATAGGGGCGTTTCATTTATAATATTTTGACTTAATATTTGGGCAGGGATTGCAGGAAAATAGGATTAGTTGGGACTTTTATAAAATCTCACACATCTGATTAGTTATCCCATATACGATGGTTAAATCCAAGTAACCTAGGATGGGGTTTATGTTATTGATGTTTATTGTTAGAGTTGGTGTTATTTCATATTGAGTGATTCACTAGTTGTGTGATGTGATTATGTCTTTTTTATTGTGATTTGAGTAATGTATCAGAAAGAAATTATAGTTGGGTATGCATGAATATTTATAAACACACAAGATTAATTACTAAAATGAATCATCATAGGCATGCACAAAACAAAGGTTTTGGAAAAGATTATGAAATTGTACTTTGTTTCCTTTTTTTGGCATAAAATGGAAAATTGTGCTTATATTAAAATGAGAGTGATAAAATGAATAAATATTCAAATATATATATGTACAATGTGAAAATTTTTGATAAGTTAATTTTTATATCCTCGTCAACCACATCCTAGATATGTGTTGATTAATGGGAATTATAGGGCCTCAGATTTGGCCATTTTGTTGGGTTTGGGGAAATAACATGTCATGGATTATGTGAATACATATTTCATTAACTTTTTACTGTTATCTTATGTGTCCTAAGACATGTGTTTGACATTTTAGATATATTTATCTTTGATAATTATTGTTGAGTGGATGATAATAGGATATGGCCGGTGATGATTTACCAGTAGTAAAACCAAAGGAAAAAATATGTCTAGGTGAATGAGTAAGTGATATATTACATGAAAAAATTCAGAACATTATGAATTTAATGGAATCAGAACCATGGTGGTTTTTGAAGATCATTTCTAATTTTATTAGGGATTTTTTTACCACACCATCTGAAGATTACCAAAGAGGGTGGGCCTGAGGTATCATTGTTTAGGAAAGTAATGGATTTCCTTATTTTATGTTATGATATACTTCTTAAAGAAGTTTAGAGAGAACATATATACTGAGATATTGAGGTAGGAGGGATATATTTATATCTTGTGGTTAAATTAGGGGATCATTTCAATGATTGACTATGTTCTTTTCTTTATAGACTTCCAAGTATTTTTTACAGCACAATAAGGGTATGATACAGATTTTTCAAGATTTTTTTTGGGACACATAAATGTCATGTTATGTTCCATGTTAACCTCATTTGATTGAAGAAGTTTATAGAGGTGGTGGATCTAGGTATCATAATTAAGGGGACCCTAAGGGTGGCTTACTATGTAGGATATCTACTTCCAGTTGTATAATCAAGAGGTCTGACATCTATGAGAAGGATGAGTCTCGTTGAAAATGTTAACTAGGAAATTGGGAAGTAGGGTACCCAGACACAGGGATATTGTCCCCAAGATTATACTCGAGGGATATTTCCCCAACGTGGTAGGTCAAGAAACCTCCCAAGACAGTTCCCCTGACTGTGGGTATAATATTCAGGTTGTGGAAGGATAAAACATCTATAGGGGTTCTCCTGGAAGCCATAGTATGAAGGTAGTGGTGGATGAGCTAGAGAAAACCAAGGATTGGGTAGGGGGTTTTCTTCACCGTACATGTCTGGAAGATATAGTTATATTGGACATTGCTGTAGAGGTAGTGGGCATAGGTCTTTTGGGAATGATCTCTCACATCATCAGAGTAGGGAAATTCATGGGAGTCATACTATCTTATATAGACGAGGGTAATTATAGTTCCATTCCATTCAACATATTATTGTCGATAGAGATGTTGGACCATCGATAGTTAAAAGATCTATACTAGAAGGTTTTACTCTTTCTAGTGCCTTATTTGATACTAGTTCCTCTCATTACATTATTTCATAAAAAATATTGACTTTTTTAATCTTATTTGTGGAGTTCATGAGTTTTTTTTACATTAGATGTACCAATGAGAATATAGTCAAGGAATATCTTTTTTGTGAAAATGGTTTCTATTAAGGTTGGTGAGTATCATTTCTGTGGTATTTTAGATTCTTCAAATGCTAGGATGACCTATGTGTTTGTATGGATTGGGTATTACCATACTGATCCATATAGTTTATCACCACAGGATGGTCATGTGTACATCACCTAAGGGTGGAAAATACATCCATCATGGAGAATGGAATTTCCACGTCTATTGTAGAGGGCCAGTTGATTATCAACTAAAGGATCTATACCCCTAGTTGGTAGTATGCTTCTGGATTATGGAGGAAATAACATGATTTCTTTCACCCATAGTGGATAGGTATCCAGATGTTTTTCGTGATTATTTCTTAGTCATACTAGCTGAGAGAGATAAAACATATACGATCGATCCACCATATAGAACAAAACCTAAATAGTTTATGAGCATAGGAATTAGCCTGAAATGTTTGAGGATTAGGTATTCATCAATATGTGTATGTTTCCTCAGGGTTCTCTTATTTTGTTTAAAATGAAGGTTGAATGAACTCTAAATGTGTGGGTGTATGATGATTATCTTAAACTAAACCGAATGACTGTGAAAAATTGAAATCCTATTCGTCAAGTCAATTAAATATTTGACCAGTTTATGTGAGATTGAGTCTTCTAAATGATTTAGTTGAGATCATGGTATCATCAGTGGAGAGTTTCATCATCTGTTATACCAAGGGAAACATTCAGAAGCAGGTATATCCTCTATTAGTTGGTTATAATTTCCATTTAGTTGAAGAAAAACATAAAATGATTATAGAAAGGATGAATAGAATCGTACATCCATACCTATATCAGTTCTTTATCATTCATGTGGATAAAATAGTTGTGTAATAAAAGACACATGATGATCATGCACAACATATTGACATCATCCTTAGAACACATTGAGAGAATTTGTTATACTCTATGTAATCTACATGTTAGATTTCGAATGATTATGTACACTTCATTGGTCTCATAATATCGGAGGAAGGTGTGTTAGTAGACCCATATAATTTTCAGGTCATGGAACCTTGGATGCATCATAAGAATGTTTTTGATATCTAATTCATTCTGGGGTTAGCTGGATATTATTGAAGATTCATCCATGACATCTCCCAATTATAAGTGCCACCTTTGAGCCTAAACAAAAAGTGGATAATGTTGGACTGGTCAAAAGCACTCAATTATTCATTTTAGAATCTCATGATTAATTTGAAATGGGAACTTATCTTGATCCTACCAAATCCATGTCAGGAGTATACAATGTTTTTTTCTACTTCTCGGATAAGGCTTGGAGTATGGTTGATGCAGGGTGATCAAGTTGTGGTGTATGGGTCTCAGCAGCGGAGGCTACATGAATGGAACTACCCTGCATATAATCATAAGTTATTTGTAGATTGTTATGAATTTAAATGAGGGAATAACTATATTTTGGACTAGAAATATGTTGGGGGCACAAATCCCTAGGGATGAAATTATATCTTTTCACAAAGAAAATTGACTCTCTGGATGTGAAGATGGGTTGAGTATATGAAGTCATTTGATTTTAAAATAGATTATATGTCCATGATGGGAAATAGTATGGTTGATGATTTAGTTATGAAGAGAAAAACATACATTACTAATGTTTCTAATGTATAGTGGATGATGAAAACCTTAATAGATGAGATTCATGTATTGGATCAGTATAGGCATGAACAGATGACTCTCGTATCAGTGTGTGTAGAGTCTACCTTTTTGAGATAGATTAGATAAAAAATGTATGTGGATCCGTATATTTTGTCCTTTGAAAAAATACTTGAAGTTGGGGAGAAACCATCATACCCAATGGTAAATGAGGGTGGTATCATATATTTTATGAATTGGGTTGTTGTTCCGATGAATATGCAGGAGGAGACTATGTGGGTATTTCAACCCTCAAAGTGGACAGTATATTCGAGTTTGACCAAAATCAACCATAAACTATGAGGAATGTTTTGGTAGTTGGGAATGTAATAGGAGATAGCAGGGTTCATGAAATTATTCTTTTCCTTTTAGAAGGTTATGTCTGAGAGTTAATGGCATGAAAGATTACTATATCCCTTCTACATTTTTAATAGAAGTGGGAGGACATTAAAATTGACATTGTAGTGGTTCTCCAAATTACAACTTGGATGAATTACACTATTTTTGTGGTTGTGGAATGACTTATTAATTTAGCATTTTTCTTACATATACATGATAATTTCTCTATGGACAATATGGTATATTTATATGTTTGGGATATTTTCCATCTGAATGAGGTTCCACAACTTATTTCTTCATACTAAGAATCACGCTTTACTCCTCACATGTAGAATTAAATTCAGAAGGCACATATTCAATATGTTTTTACGAGTATGGTTTTCCATACACAGATATATGGGATGTTGGAAGATAATATACATGTGCTTAATGAATAATTGTGGATTTTTTTCTAAACATTTTTGGGTCTTGGGAGAACCACCTAGATTTGGTTGAGTTTGACTAAAATCATAGTTATCCGGAAGCTATTTCGATGTCACCTTATGAGGATCTATATGGTAATCCATGATGACATCCTCTATGATGGAGAGAGGAATGTGAGTTATAGTTTTTGGGAGTCAATCTCTATAAGAGGTTTCAATAAAAGTGCATTTGATTCGAAAATATATGGCTACATCTCATAGTACAAAGAAGTCATATGCTGACAGACATCGATGAACCGTAGAGTTTTAACAGTGTAGTAATTAATTCCTTTGTGTGTGGCCAAGATTGGGTCACCGAAGGATACAAATATAGGTAACTATGGTGCCCATGGTAATTGGACCATATGCGGTTGTTGATTGAAATAAGTCAGTGGCGTACTAAATAGCTCTTTGATAGAAATAATGTACTATACCTGATGTTTTCCATGTGTCACAACTTCGATGGTATTACCATGATTGTTCTAAAGTGATCGATGTGGAATTTATTTGATCTTATACATATTAAAAATTTAAATTTTTACAAAATTTCTGTTCCTATATATTAAAATTTTCTCATATCAATGATTATTTTAATTAAATTTGTGAAAAAAAATCATTATGGAATACTAAATTTATCTAATTTCATATATGAGATAATTTTTAATTTTTAAAATATGAATCATTATAGGTGAAATAAATCATTCCTAATACATTATATATATCATATTTAAAAACAATTATACATATAATTGAAATTTATCTCATTTTATAAAGGAGATAAATTCTATATAATAAAATATATCATTTAGTGCTTGATATTTATAGTATCTAAAATTTGAGATTTATTTCATCATTTAAATGTAGTATCATAATATTTAGAATTTAACTTATCTCATACTTGTGGTAAATGTTAATTTTCAAAAATATGTTCCATTGAATTTGAAATATATATCATCTACTATACGATATAAATTTTAACTTACAATAGATAAAAAAATTATCCAATTTTCCTTAAAAAATATCATTTTTCATTTTAAAAACATAGTAATTTAATTCAAATAAAAATCTTATTCCTTGTAAAGATAAATTTAAAAACTATAAAATACATATTCTTGATAGTATCTAAAATATATTTCATATCATACATGATATAAATATGATTTTTTAAAAATATATAATTATTAGAAATAATTATCTAAACTAATTGATGATATGTATTTCATATTATAATAGATATATAATCATATATTAATTTTTAAAGGAAAATAAAGTAGAAATATTTCATTTTTAAAATATATCATAGTTTATGAAATTTACAAGGTCTTGTACATGAGATAATTTTATTTTTAAAGGATATTCCATTTTAGGTGAAACATTACCCATCACATATATGAATTTAATTTAATTTTATAAATGATTAATTATTTATATGAGAAAATTATGTTATCACATACATTTGAAAATTTTATTGATATAGTATGTGGATTTTGACTGTTGTTGTGCGAGTGATAAATTTTAGATATTTTTAATTATAATCTCATTGCATGCATGAGAGTAATTTAATTTTTAAAAACTATGTAACATAGTAGATGAATCTTTTATAGTATCATAAATAACATAATTCCTTTTTTTATATCGAATGAATAAAAATATTAATATCATCTCATATATTTGACCCATTTTTTAAGGAAAAATAAATAATTATTTGTAAACTTTAAATCAAGTTGTAGTTGATATATATTTTATTTTTTACATGATACAACATAGTACCATAAATTTATACCATCTTGTACAAGGGTAAAATGTTATTTTATAAAATATATATAATTATATGAAATATATATTTTATTACATATATGTGGTAAATTTGATTTTTTAATATATTATAATTATATAAATTTATTATCTAATCTCATATACGCAACAAATAAATTTATCAACTGTTATACATTTTAATGGTCACTCCTAAAACATCTACACAATAATAATTTTTATAATAGTTAACCCTTTATCATTTTTATATGTGCTTATAGAAATTTACATCAAAAATATTAATCCATGCTTTTATTTATAAAATAAACATAAAATGATTTGTGATGAATTATTGTGGAATCATTTCCCTATGTAATTTTTAAAAACCCCGATGGATTTATTCAGTCTAGTCTCATCCCTTGATTCTATTCATGAGTCTCCTCTTACATAGATATGATATCTACATCAATGTTATATATTATAAAATAAAAATATATTATTATGTATCCTATTTTAAAAACAACTAATATTTATATGAGTATCAACCATAAATGGGATTATTCATGAAACTTATCCAATAATTACTTTCATTTATTCAAAATTTATCTTCTTTAAATACATTATCCTCTACTATTAGTTTCATTATCCCCTTTATATCCTTTAAAATTTATCATTGTTTATGTATCCTAATATCATTGGGGAATTGGGGTGAAAAAATTATATTTGAAATTTATAATAATTTCCACAAGCAACTCATTATTGAAAAAAATAGTAATGTTGTTTGTTAAGTTAATGTGATTCCATTTATGGTTTTTATTTATTATGATTATTCTTATATCACTGAATATCAAAAAAAATATAATAATGGAGTTAATTACACACAACATTAGAATTAATATTTTTACTTAATTTTGGATATTTATTTGTTAAAATGTGAAATCTATGGTTTACAAATGTTTTAAAACATAGATGGAAGTGGATAAATGAATATAAAATTTTAGTGATTAAGTTGAAATGGGTACCTTCTCATCTATTTATATGTAACCAAGGGTAAATGATGGATATTTTTGGATAAAATGATTCATGTATCGAGTATTCCATAAATATATACTTGGTTGTTAGTGTCTAGTATATGGTTACTAGTCTACGTCAGGTAATTTAATGTTATATACTAGGTACCTAGGGGATACCCCTCATACATTTGAAAACTTTACCATCATAGGATCTCCCTCAATTGTCCCCCTCAATCTATTTCATCTATAATTGAATCCTATAATCAATTTTCTTAAAATATATTACCAGAAAACACTAAGGGAACTTCGTGGATGAGTCCATTGTAAAACCTTTATATTTCGATTATTTTTTACAATATATAAATGATTGAAAATATAAATATCTAAATCAACTATTCAAAGGTTTCTAAATTCCATTAATGTTTTGGAATCCTTTTTCATCAAGCCTTAGTGATTGTAATTGATAATGTACTTGGTTTTTTAATCCTCCTCCATTATATATCCTTTTAGTGATTATGATCGTAGTGGAATGGGGTAGAGTAAGATGTACATAAATAATGATTTCCAAATAAAAATATTCTAATAAAATACCTCCATTCTAAAAAAATTAATTATGAAACCTCTTGATAGTTAAATTATGTTTTTAATCTAAATTTATTAGGGTTTTTTCTATTGATATGTTAAATCATTATTCTTATATACTAATATCTTTTCTTAAGTCACATATTTAATGTGATGAATTAATCTTTCCAATATATTTGTGATACACTATATTCAATTCATAGTTATTCTTTTCTAGTTATTCCATTCCCATTGAAGACATCCAGTTCTCATCAGCTACGATGTCACACATTGATTGAGGAGGGTATGATTAGTTTATTTTTTATCTTTTTTAGAACATAGAAACCAATACCATATATAAAATAATTATTTTATATTAAAAATATAATGATAACCATGTAATTATTATAATTTTACAACATACCTACATTATACTACTACTACTACATACACTTTTTATTAGGTTACATAGGCAAGGGTTGAGATATAATAGAATATTTGGAGTATTATACAGACACAGTACACATGTCCCATGAGATTCACGAGTAGGATTATACGAAAAAATGAACCACCACAATGTAGAGGTTTAGACTAAAATGTTTCCTATCTGTATGTGGATCACCTCATAGTGTAAGACATTATGCTATGGTGGATCGTTCATGGTATTATTTTATTATATATGAATATTAAAGAATCAAATAAACCAATATATTAATGTTTTAATAAATACATATTCATTATTAGAAGATTAATTTTAGGAGTTCAGACAATAAATATATTCATTTAAATGCTAGATGAATTGATGAAAGATCAATATAAATTTTACTAAGATTTTTACAAGTCAAAGACATTAATAAATGTGTCTTGAATATATGAAAACTATTTTGGTTCATTGAGGCCAATATAAACCTATTTATATCTTCTTAGAGATCGGTATGTGATTGATATTATTTACACCTATTCAAATATTTTGAAATTGGGATCATAATCAGCACTTTATGTCACTATTATTTAATCATAAAATTGTAAAATAATGTGGATAATAAATAGATCATATCTGAGTGTTAGGTTTTTACCAATACCCCTGGATATTCTAGGAAGGGGGAACCCATTAGTCACTCATTGGTGATCATGATCAGACAACTATTTGAATATTGGATATAATGGATCATCAAGATTAAATATACCCATTATTCATCATTTCAATAATAATTTTAAATATATAAATAGATTTTAGTATTAAATGGTTATGAAAAAGGTTTATCAGATTCATTTTAGATTCCAGAAATCCATCCAAAACAATTTAATGGTATGTAAGTAGTTTCTATTAAATTTTCAAATAAATTTTTGAATATTTAAATATAAAAAAAAGAGATTTTTCAATATTACATGGAATATCAACTTCTAAATAGTTATTTATGTTACTTATTTAATAAGACCATAGTATATTGTAGGAAAAAATTATTACAGTGGTTATAAAATTTATAAAATCACTATTGGTTATCCTATTTGGTAGGAGTCGATAAATTGTTTACATGGGAGTATTACTAGGAAATAGAATGTTTACTGTAAGATAAAAATTATTGTAATCCTCATATGAATATGCCCCGAACAATTCACATTCATTTAATCATTGGGCCTAGGTCCCTTTAGATACCAATCTTCTATGATACTAGGAAAATTCATACAAATCACTTATTTTTTCCCTAGTCCCCATGCATGAACGGTTTATCGCACCAAGATTCTATGATTTTCCTCATAATCTCACAACTCATTTCACAAATTCCTTACATGATACTGTATTTTTACATAAATTATACACCCTATATGGCCTCGAGTATAAGCTGCCCACTTAGATGTACAATTTACAAAATTTTACCTATAAATATACCACATGTCCCAAATTTTAAGAAAATATTGAGGAGGATATATAGGAGATCCATAATTTTAATTTTTGTAAAAAAACATTTTTTTTCGTGTACCATAGTCTCCGTCTGATAATTTATGTGACAACCTGTTCTAAAACTAAAGGTAAAGATAGGAAATTGGTGTAGTTTCATAATACAAATTTTTAATCATTAAAAAATCATGAAATACAACATTTCATATACTCTGTAAACACTGTAGTTGAGGAAAGAATTACAGGTTAACAATACCTATGTTCCACTCACCCATTCCTTCTCCAAAAAAACATACTAGTGAACCACATAACTAAGCGTGCATGAAAAACCATAAAAGGGTTCCAAAAATTGATGTCATCTTAAAAGAACTATAATTATTTTTTGTGGGACCTAATATGTAAACGTTATTTATAAAAAAGAGGTGATGTTCAAGAGTATTCCTGACATGTATTTTTTCATAGTATATGGATAGTACCTAATATATGATGACAAGTAATTATGCTAAATTAATTTAAAAAATTCACAAATAATCAGAATCCTAGAAATAATAATATATGATCATTAATGTCTAATTTAAAATATATTTACTATCAAAAATATCATCAATCTTGATATTCGTTCTTAAATGATGATATTGATCATTCAAACCACCTTGGTTGAGTTGTAAAACCATTGCTCTAAGAGGATCCAAAATACAAAATCTGTAGTGGTAAATGACACTTTTCCATAATATATGAATGGATATTATAGAACTATAGGTGCTAGTGGAGATGATCCCAACATCATACATTATTTTTATTGGCTATAACCCAATCCTGGAAGAATGATGAATTTCCACACTTTTACCCTCAAGCATGAGAAAGAGTTAGGATACAAAATCCTCACTCAATATTATTTGAAACCTTAAGGATGTTGTATATTCATGAGATAACTATCACTGTAGAATTTATTTTGTGTGTAACAACAAAATCCACAAACAGATTATCCTCCTAAATGAAAGTATAAAGCCTGAAATATATAGTTATTGTTTATTATTTACTATTATTGAAATTCATTTATTAAATAAAAAAATTATATTTATTCTGCAAGACAAATAATAATATTATTATTATTACTGTCATTAAATATTATTGAACATTCCCACATTGAAAAATAAAAAAATTTAAAATAATTAAATAAACATTTACTTTTAAATAATATTTATCATTATAAAATTTCTATTACTAGGTTTTAATATTTTACTATCCACATTCATCATCATTTTCCAAACAAATAATTATTCATCTTATAAAATATAATTATTATATTTATACTCATGGGAATTAATATTAACTATTTATACTCAAATACAAAATAATAGTTATTTTAAAATTTATATTATGTATTACCATCCAAACAAAAAAGGAATTATTATTATACCCAAGGGTCATGTAAAGAAATATGTATTTCATATTCAAACCACATATAAATATTGTGACCAAATATTTAATACCAATAAATCCTAAATAATACTATTCTTTGTTTTCAAGAATAATAATTTTTCGATCTATTAAATTCTAATATTATATAACAACATTTAATCGGAACATTACGTGTGTGACCCTCTAGGAATATTTATCATTGTAATAAGGATGTATTGTTAAAATACCAAGATATGTGTCTTGTATAACATAATGAAAACCGTAGGGGAACAATTTAATTTCATAAGTAAATAAACCACATACAAATACTTACATTATAATATAATACCATTGTTGTGATATGTCATCAGGTAGATTTCATACTCCCATCATCACCCATTAATCTTGATATATCTTTCGTTGAATTCCTAAACTGATCCTACAAATAAAAATGACCATGGAATATCATTTGATATTTTCATTCCATTAAACATACCTAAGTACTTTTCTTCCATAAATGTAATGTAAAAAATTATTTATTGAAATATTCATTAATTAAATATCACTCATGATGCACCAAAAATATCTTATATAACTATAAGAATAAAATATCAGGGTTTTGGGAGAAAAATAAATGTAAATCAGTTGTGATAAAAATTAATAATATTATCATGTCAATGTATCATTAAAAAAATCATATATTGGAATATACAATGGCACACAATTATGTAAAACTATTATAAGCTAGTTTTTCATTTTAACCACATAAATTAGAGATTATCAAGTGTGAAATTCGAGAGATAATGTCTCATACTCTTATGGGAATCAATATTCTAAGTAACAAACATTATTTATATCCTATCAAAAAATGTTATCCAATAATAGAACATGAATTTAAAAATATTTGTTTTGACACTCTAAGGTTTTAATCATATCGGGGAACTATAAAGTTAATTAAATATGAAAAATACTTTTCGGATGGTCATGTCAATGATTAATAGAATAATAAAAATCATATGATAAGATATTAAATTAATATAATAATACTTGAATAACTAAGTAATTTATAGTATGAAAATACTTGGTTCGTGGGAACCCAACAAAAAAAATATAAATTTCACTAGATTCATTTTCTAACTGACTTGGTAGTCCTAAGATACAAAACAATATTATGCTGATTATGTATATAATTTATAGGCCTACCACATTCTTTTATAACTAGGTTTGATCTTCCATATGTCTTTGTGTATAATCAAATTACTCTGGATTCACTCCCCTGAGAAAATCCCCCATATAGATATATCTCTAATTATCAAAAAAATTTCCCGTATAATAAACATAAAATAATTATTATTATCAAAATAAAATAATATCATAATATTGATAAAACTATTGATGTTTGTATAACAAAAAATTAGAACAATTGTTTTCTAAATAAATTCTTAAGTGGTATCAGAAGCTGAAACTAACTATGTTATTGTTTGTTTTTCAAACATTGGTTACAATATATTTTTCTTTCTTATTAAATTATCATTAGTATTATAATAGATCAAATTTAGTTGAATAAATTATAAGGTTATATACCCTTGTATTTTAATATTTTAATTTCTATATTCTTGAGGATCACATTCAGATTTACTTTATCAAGTACTTTTAGATAGTTCTAATAACATAATTTTTATTTTTTCCATAATATAATTGATAATTTCCTAAAATTTATCATTCATATGTAATATCAAACATATTAATTATCATGGAAGATAATATTGATTCCTATAACATAATCATATGGAATTATATTCAGAATAATAATCTCATCAGGTTCCAAATCAAAAAATTCTCATGTGATTCAATACAATGCGACATAAGAAAAAATTCTGACTTATATAGTTCCAATTATTTTTTTATTATTTTATAAACAATTAAATTAATATACATTCAATAAAATATTAAACTCATGGATATGTGTTTTCATTTCTCATTATCTAGATATTGTTTTTTTATTATGTGTCTTTATAAGAGAAACTCAATACATTGTTTTAGAAAAAATTTATGTCAAAATTTCTATTTTCTCTTTGATATTAACAAATATATTTCAAAAAATAATCACACTCCCACAAACATATTATTTTAAAATTTAACACCATTATTCAAAATAAATATTCTATGTTTTCTATAAATTTTTTAACAAAAAATGTATTTTTTGTAACATGAATATATTTTTGGAATTTATTGGTGCCACCAACCATTTTTAGTTACTCTATATAGACATGTTATATACTGTCTCCATTTATGGAAAATATCCTTGAAATCCAACTATCCAATATCATGATCATATAATAACACAATGATATGAATAACTCAAATTATTTTATCCTCATGAATGGAGTATGGTTTATTTCATAGACTATGTCATGAAATTTTTTAAACCTATTAGTTATGAATTAAGATTTATTAGTACTGTATTTTACTATATATATTTTGTCTCACTTGAATAATGAAAAAAAATCTACTTTAGAAACTTATATAATATGTGGCCCGTACATTGTGACCATTAATGAATTCATAAATATTGGTAATTATAAGCATGTTACCATTTACTAGTTCTTCGTAGGATTATTTCATCAAAATGTATCATATATATATATATATTGAAAAGTATTATAATTAAGAAAACCTATTTTGGTTTAATCATTCCTACATAGTATGTCTTTAGGAAACAACTAATCCGAACAATCATAGTTTAGTTTTGGATCATATTCTTACTCTTGTGAATCTTAGTAATATACATCATCAAATTCAACCTTTCTTCCATAATATTTAAGAGTTTTGATTCTTCCTTATAGACATATAATCATTATGGATTATTAAACATTTATCTTAGGAGTTTTTATATCATATGTAATAATATTATAATAAACTAAGATGTATATAGTTGTAATGCCATAAAATTTTACTATATATTATCCTTTAAATATACACGTTATTTATAGAATGTTTCATATAAAATAATAAAATAAAATTAATTGATGATAGATTATTTGAAAAATTATTTAATGTGGATAATATATTACAACCATTAAATTAGTGAATATCAAAATCAATAACCACCTTTTGAAAATTCTGTTCAAATATTATTGTAAAATATTGGACAATTCATTTTCATAAAATTGTTTTTTTAAATACGTTTTTTATATTAAAATTTATTTGTATCAAATTTAGAACATGAATATAAAAAAAGATAATATTTTTAAATCCAAATATCAAAATTATAAAAAGGATAATTTTTTATATAATTCTAAAACAATTCATTTTAATTCCTTTTTTAAAAAATATAATTTTACTAATACTATGATATTTATAACAATATCATAAAGCTATTATGGAATTGAAATTTAGTTTTTTTCATTACATCAAAAATATATTTATAATGTAAACTATGTAATTTGAAAATATTTTATTGAATTGATAAAATCTAGTTATTTCATTTTTGAAACATAAGAAATATTTCACTATAAAAACTATTTTTATTCATTTATATTGAAAACTAGATATAATTGATTATATTAAATAATTCATACAGAATAGATTCACCTTTTTATATCAAATTTTTTATATTCCGTAGTATGATAATTTTTTTAGGCATAAAATAATGATAACTGTGATTAAATTTAATGAACATGATAATGGTGAATGTGTTATTCACAAAGGTTTGTTTTATTAATATTGTATAATTTTTATGTAATATATTAAGATATTCTATTGTATATAATGAATCTGATATGGTTTTTAAACATATATTAAGTAATATTACTACCCATTTATTTATAAATTATTATTATAAAATATTAATAAAACTTAATAGAGAATTGTTTTTACAAGAAATCCAATTTTCTATATATTAATTATTTTAATTTTAATGTTAATTTTATCTTATTTCTGAATATTATCATAATACATGGATAATAAATATATATTTATTACATAAAAATTTGGTAACATTGGTTAGATGTTAATTTTCAAAAAATATAAATAACTTTGGTAAAAACTACTTACCAAGGTAAAAAAACTAAATTTAAATATATATAAATCTAGTGATAAAATACTTGAATCAGGTTTAAAAAATGTTTAGCATTATATGGTCCAAGTAAACATAACTACCTAAAAATAACATATTAAAACAAAAAATTTAAAATCTAGTCAATTTATTGAAAACCTATGAAACATTATGAATTTTGTATTAAGGGAATAATAGAAGACCAACACATATACATTTCTAGATATTATTAAGCAATTATAACAAAAAAATTTCTATGGTCCGCAAATCAATAATATTTAATTGAAATTATCCAAATGACCTCAAATAACCTCAATAAGTGGAATGTATTATGAAATAAATATCATATGAAAATAAAAATAAATTAGAAATGAAATAAAGGTGAAAATATCATAATATAATTTTTAATAAACATAATTTGATTTTTTCATAATTATAGTCACACGCCTAGAATGAATTAGTACATGAGATAAGGATATTTCCATTTCAATTTTTCATTATTATGATATGGTTTATATTCAAAAATTGTTTCTTATTTTTGTGTATTTAATGGACTTGGATTTAATTTATCGTTATTTTTTCATTATATATATAGGATAGAAAAAATCTATAAAACATTTACATTCCATTGATTATAAATTTGAAGGATTCTGATATTTAAATTTTTTTTGGAAAAAAAATTCTTACTTATTTAATTATGATTATTTATCTTGAATTTTTTTCATATAAATTGGTAATAATAGTAACTTGAAGTTTATTTTTCTTTATTTATTTTGGGATTTTAATTTTTACCACATACAGCACATTATAAATCTCTATTTCTTCATGAAATTATTCTATCCATAAGGAATTTAGTTTACTCAAAATTCCTTTCCTGGAGATAAATTTTTCATTATTGTGAATAATTCTTATAAGTTTGTGGTGTTATCCTATTTTATGTTCAATTATATGTTTTCCCTTTTACCATTAGATAAAATGATGTTTTAAACTCAATGATTAATTCAAGATGAATTTCATTATCATTAAAGTTTAATGTTTTCATGGAAATAAATCTATTATTCATAAAATAATGTATTCCCTCGATTTTCCTTATCTTTATTACCCAAAAAATCTCCATTATTTATTTGGAAAGAAAATAGTATTTTTACTCATGTTGTCTTCATTTTTATATTCTTATATATTAAAAATGATATTTGTGTTACACTTTTTATAATTTTTTCATTCAAAATGGGAATTTATAAATATTAAAACATTATTAAATACAATAAAAATAAAACATTTTACAATCCAAATAATATTATATTTATAAATCCATGAGGTACATTAAAACCCCTAATATTGATGATTTTTTTAGAATTATATTTTTTCAAAAATTATTCCCTTCATATTTTTAAAATCATTATTTTTTATTATATGAAATATTATTGTTGATTATATCTAAAAAGTAAATTTTCCATGATGTTTTCACTATATATTTTGGAATCATTCCAATCTATTTCAAGGTTACAGTATTGAAGTTTCCTTTTCAAATAGAATTATTTTGAAACATTTACCTCGATTTTTTCAAAAATGCCATTTCAATTTGATTGTAACTTTATATATTATATTAAATATGAAAAAATTTTCAAAATAAAATCTTATATGTTTTCACAAATATATTCATCATTATATTTAAAGGATTTATTTCCACAGAAATTATATTTTATAAATAAAACATTAATTATATTTTTTATATTTTTTTGGTTGATAAAATTTTGGGGATCAACTATTAATATTATTTAGGTGAATTTTAGTGATAACGACTATAAATTTTTAAAAACACATTTTTCATTCCACTGGTTGTTTATGATGTGAAAATTTATTTTTTGAATTGGAACATATATATATAGATTATTAAAGGGTTTGGTCATATATCATCTTTTAATGAATTATAGATGTTTTTATATCCCGTGGGATAATGATGTTGAGCATGAAACTAATGTGAATAATCTATGTTTTTATGATTTTGTGTGAACATGTTGTGAATTAGCATGGTTCAAAGGTTAAATAATAAAACTAATGTGGGTTCTCTCAGTTCAAAATATTGTGAATTAACCATATGGTGTCTAACTATGTTAAAATGATTAAATATAGACTCTATACAAGTTAGACTGGTTAATAAGATTTAGAATCAACCCGATATTGATTATACAGGTTAAAACTATTGTGGACAAACTTGATGATATTAATCTAGGAACACATGATTTGGCCTAAAAAATGTGAGATAACATGGTTCACAATATTTCATGTGAAATTAGTGTGGATTATCTAGGTTGACATTGTAATGACCAAAATTTTTGTAAATAAAATTCATCGTTTTAATTTATTTATATGTCAAATCATGTAATATGGTTATAGAAAACACATGAACTTAATTGGTTTATTTATATACAAGTGGATTTAAATTACTGTTAAGTGTAATTTTTAATCATTATATAGTTGCTGAACAATGATCTCATGGTAAGTATATATATAGGGTTTTAAAAAAACTTATTGACATATAAAAAACAGGTGATGTCCTCAACCAGTAGAATTGTACCATATGATGCCCATATATTAGAGCTTCCCAGATAGATGATATTTCATGGATTTCACCATTACCAAGTAAATAAAAAAATCCAACAATATATTCAGGATAAAAACCCTTTATGGGTTATGTTAAATATCCTTGAAATCACGACTGAAACCTTCCATTAATAACCACCCCTTGAATGACCCACCATCAGACACATTAATCATAGGACATTTTATGGTGTATTAAATGGATATGTATCATGGAATGTTAATTATGATTATGTACTTTATTTTTTATTGAATAATGAATATATTTTCATCATATTGTCATTACTTTATGAATGATTTTCATTTAGATACAATAAAGAAAAAAAATGTATTTTTTTAATATTAAAAATCAATTAATCATTTAATTAGTTAATGTATTTTTTTGAATTATTTAAAATATTAAATAATTATTTTCTAATATAAAGGTTTGTATTTTTTATGGATAAAAATCTAATTTTTATACTGTTTTTAAAACTATTATTGTAAAAAACCAAACATTCTTTAATAAATGTCAATTTTATTTAAATATTTCAAATAGAAATATTTAGAAAATTATTTAGATAAAATGAAAATTATTTTTGGATTTAGAACATCAATATTTTTTCAATGGTGATTTTTTCATAATTTTTCGAGACTATGCAACTTTTCAAAAAAAAATTAAATACTATATAAATATACCTTATGTTTTAGGACATCATTATTACCCAAAAGTGGTTTAATAATTACTATTAATGGAATACAAGACCGAATTAAGGGTTTTTACTTTAAAATAATGTTATTTTATCTCTATTTAATTTATTTTTTAAATCCATTATCAATCCACGAAAACATATAATATTTTTGTAGTTTTAAAATAATTTATTTAAGACTGTGACTCACCCTCAAATAAGAAAGCCAATTATATTAATAATTTAAGAACATAGCCTAATAAAATAATAAATACCACTCCCATTTGGCAGAAACCATGGGCCAAAATATAGGGATGGTTATATTGTTTTTTATTTTATTATATAGGGTCAGAAACTTAAATAATAAAGCATTCCATATATTTTATTATTTAAACCCACCATAGCTCCCATTTTATTCACTAACACTCTATGTATAATAACCATAATTTTAATCACACTTTATATATTCATCCAAATGGACCTATAATCTCTCAATAATCTCCTCACAAGCTTTTTAAATCACACTCTCATGTAAGGGACCTTCATCTCCTCCATTCTAATTCAAGAACCTTCTTTGATAATAGATTTTTTAATTTCAAATAGTAATATTTTAATTAATTTATAATCATTAACATACTATCCAATGGATTTTATTTTAATTATTAATTATTTACCCTCCCTCAATTGGACATCTATGTAAGTTGTTACTGATCTGAAATTCTATAAGGGATTCTCACATTCTCTTGTTTATTCCTGTTTCATTATGATATTATGAATTATATTCTCATTTCCTAAATTTATGAAATATATTTCCATGTACCTATTATTGAAAATTTTATTTTTAATTAGAGAGAGAACCATTTTTCTCTCATTAACCATTTTTTTAATATTTATGTAATCCTATTATGCTATGGAAATTTCACCAAGATTTCCCATGGAAAAACACTTGTGTAGTGAATACCATACCCAATTTTTTATCTAGGGTATTCAACATGATGAAAATATAATAATTTTTAATGTCCTTCATATTTTATTCCATCTTCATTGATGGTGGTATAAATATTTATGATGAATGAATTGATTTTTTATGATATATATGGCCCGCATAATCTTGATAAAGAAATTAATTTGATGGGTGAACCCAAATACTTATCCAATCCATTAGGTAATTTTTACTCTCATGATATGTCACATTAGGATAGGGAGTAAAACTATTTTAATTATGGTATATTTTTCACTATTATTTCTTGGTGGGTTTAGCCTTGACATGTGTTTATTATTTATTGTTTTATGTTATTTCCATATACCTCAAGTTATGATTATCATGCTATATCATGAGTTATTATTCTTGTTCGATTTTTCCTCATTGAAATTATATTTTTCTAAAAGAAAATTCCACTTATTATTGTTTTTTACATTACTATGGTTTATATCTCACCCCTTTCATTTTCATTTCCCTGGGTTATCCCATGCAATTTTATGTTTTATGTATTATGTTGAGCATGCTAAAATAGTTTAAAATAATTATGTTTTCTTCCATGTATTATAATGTAATGTAATATACCTAATTACAAAATACAATATATATCTCAATCATCAACTTTGTATTAAATGTAGACTTATGTAATAAAGAATGTATTAAAGTATAATAAATAGTAGGGTTGTAATAGTTGGTTTTAGAGGAAAGGTTTCGTTATTTTTGGATTATGATTAGAAAATTCATGAGAAAGACTTAGCGATAATACTATGTATAATACCATATCCCTAATTTTTTTTTATTTTGAAGTAAGTGGCTTATGATGAAAATAAATAAATCTATGGATATTACAAGTTGATGTTCATTTCCATAGATTTACTGTGGAGTAATAACTCCAACAAGTTTGTTCATGCCTTACTCGCGGTAACCCTGTACATAGAATTTAGCCGTAGTTTGAACCAGGTTTGAAAATCCCAAGGTATATGCATTCGTAAATTTCTATGATCATTGGGAACCATTATTAAAGAACCAGAAATATTCTATATAAAAAATATGATATGAAATAGATCATGGATATCAGAGATTTAACCCTGGAGATTCAGATGTAAAGGAAATAATTTAATTTATAAATTATATATGGATTCCCCTATATTTTATTAATTGTTTTTAAAATAGTAATCCCTAATTTTTCCTTTATTCTAGTCAATGGTTAAAAATAAGTGGAATTAGGAATACAATCGATATAATGGGAAATGTGATGACTTCCCAATGTGACACAAAACATTATGGGTGATGGAATCAGGAACATTATGATGATAATCTCAATTTTGAATCAGATTTTTAACTAAAACATGGATCATTTGGAGTCTCTAAACCACTCCTAAGAGAGGCCAATATATAATCTAAAGATTATTGTTAAAATGCCTCCTACAATCAATAGATTATCTGATCCCTTAATGGCCAAAAAATGGATCATATCTATTTTGATGATCTTATCCATCATTCAATGATATGATTAAGAGAATTTTCTATTGGATGTTTATCATATAGAGGAAGAATATGATCAGTGGTGGTCTCTGATAAAGAATAAAATCATCGGATAGATATTAAAGGGATGAGTTAAGGGAATTCTAAAAAAAAAATCAATAAATATTTTCATCTAACTCTCTGACTTGAAATAAAAAAATATTTCTTTTCCCTCAAGAAAATAGATGAAAAAACTATCATCCAAAGTGAGGAAAACATCAAGAGACCTACACGATACAACTCCTTCATTTTCAATCCCAATATATTCAAGCTTAACCTCTACATTGGAGGGAAAATCATACTCTATGAAATTCCCCATAGATTTATGAATATTATAGCAATGAAGAAATTATCTAATGATCCCTTGATGTCAAAATGGTGATCAACGAAACTCAAGGGTATCATAGGGATATGATGAATAAAGTGGAATTTAATTTTGGTAGTTCGATGGAGAAATTGAATTGTGCTATTGAATTTCTGCATACCCCTTGTCTAATTTGGGGGATGAGGAAACCTAAAAATATAATAATGTGAACGGATAAATTCTTATGGTGTAGAAAGGAAGGACACCGAGATAGAAATTTCTTATAGGAGAATCCTTTTAGTGATATGGATGAAATTAATTCTCTATTAAACCCTTAGCACATTGTTTATTGAATATAATAGAACAGACCATGTTACATTATAAACCAATTACCTATACCAAGGAGTTTCCGAGACAACCAAAAACCTTCAAGGTAGAAATGGTGAGATTTTTCCATCACAACCACCAAGGTGGATCCTGAAAATGAAGCGGTGATAGGTACACTAGAAATTCATTCACTAATTGGTAAAATACTTTTTTTTGGTTATATACTTTCCTTTATATCAATATAGTTTAGTAGAACTATTCAAAAACCACCACAATGAATAGAAGTATATATATAGGTTAAAATTAAAAATGGTTCATTTATTGCATCCAAAGTATATAAAAACTCCCCCATCAATGTTAGTCGGATGAACATCCCAATGAACCTTATCATTCGTCTTTTTGGTCGAATTTGAAGAAATTATATGTATGGAATAAATTTTCTTATATATATCATAAATAAATTTACAAGACAAGGAAATCACAATCTATATTGTGAATTGATCCTTAATTCTATTCAAGTGTAAGGAGGATTATAAATCATCATTAGAAACATCATTTATTGAATGGATATTATTTACCTATGATTAAAAATATCCATATAAAATGATTGATTCTAAGGAAAAAACAATCCGTGAGGACATGACTATTTTAGGGAATATTTGTGTGTGTTTCCTAAGGAAATATTTTGTCTTCATCCTAGCTAAAAATTGGAATTATCAACCACGATTATACACAGGGTGTTTCTATTTTCTTAATCACTATGTAAAATAAATTTTTGGGAACTGGAGGGGCATAGGAAACAAGTACATTAGAATATGGGCAATGGGTTCATACACCCATGTGATTCACCATGGGGTTCACTAGTCCTATTCTCCTTGATGAAATATGGGAGAATGAAAAATTTCATTGATTATCATGAGCTCAACAAGATCATGATAATGGATAGTTTTCATTTTCCCATGATAGATGACTTGTTTGATCAGGTATATGGAGCAATATACTTATCCAATATGGATATTCGGTTCAGATATTATAATGTAAGGGTGGAGAAGGAAGTTATCCCCAATACATCTTTTCATACAAGGTACAGGAACTATGAGTTCATAGTGATTACATTTGGACTCAATTACGCTCTAAAAATCTTCATGGACTTGACTAACAAAGTTTTTAGAAATTACTTCAAAACTTTTGTGGAATTATTTATATATCATATTATAATATAATCCAAAATTAGGAAGGATCATGATTTGCATCTGATCACTATGACAAGGACCTGATTAAAGGAGAATCTTTACTCCAAGTAAATCAAATGTGAGTACGGATGAAGGAATTATCATTCTTGGGTCATACTAATAAAATTAATGGGATATATATAGACCCTCCACATATGAAAGAAATTGAACAATGGAGGAGGATGAAAAATCCAATAGAAATTTATATTTTCTATAGTTATTTGGGTGTTATCACTGATTTTTGAATGATTTATTGGTATTTTTAAATCCTCCTAACAAGATAACTCAAAATAGAGTCTGGTTTCCATTGAATGATGAATGTGAAGAGATCTTCACATGTTTCAGAAGGAAACTAATAAATATGAATCTTCTCACGCTACCCAAATGTGGAGAACTCGTTGTATGATTAATTGATTCGTTGAAAGGGTGATTGGGTTTTGTGTTAATGTATTACGAATAATTCAGAGCCAATTATTGAAGGAAGGTTAATTTTCATGAAAAAAATCCCACATGGGATGTGGATTTGGTATCTATGATCTTGTCTTAGATAATCTGGTGGAATTATCACTAAATATATAAGTGTGAGATATATATAGATAAAAAAATCCTTAATTATATATACACACATGAAGAGATAAATATGTTCCAAATAAGATTGATAGATCTGATCAAGGACTATGACTACTCAATCCACTACCATAATGGTTATGTGTATAATGTGGTAGGTTATATATGTACAATGCATCCTTTATCTATTTCAATTATGAGAATTGAAAAGGATCCATTCTACTTATACATCAAATGTATGGGCATGGGGAACAAATTTGAAGGAACATTTTCAATCCATTAAAAAATGGTTGCTCAATCATTTCATTTAAAAATGTTAATGGATGATAAAATAAATGATGTGAAAATATGGAAAAGGTATAATCCATGATAAATGGAATTTTCTCAAATATTAAAATTTATGAAGAAGGACAAGTTAGATTTGGGTTAGGACTACGTGTTCTATTAAATCTTGAGATAATTAATGAACTATTGGATGATGCACATTGTTTAACATTCAACACTCATCAAGGAAGAAAAATGTTTTACCAAGATCACCATTTGAATTATTAGTGGGATAATAATAAGAATGATATCACTGAATATCCATCAATCTGCATGTTCTTCCAGTAAGAGAATTCTGAGAGGAAAAAGTATTGGGGGACTATGCAACCATAAACCATACCAACATGGAAATAGGATAACATCACCATGTACATTGTCACCGGATATCTAAATACATCCAAGTGAAATAATTCTATATGGATTGTTATGGATTATCTTGTAAATATATTTCAGTTTATCAAAATAGGATAGGAATTCTAATTGGATAAATATTTATAGATATACATCAGATAAGTTGTATGGGTGCATAGAGTACTACTATATATTATATCCAATTAAGATATGAGATTCACCTCCATGTTTTGGAAATGTCTCCAATATTCTCAAAACATTGATATGATAATTAGTACATCCCATCATCGGAAAAGGGATGGCTAATCTAGGAATACCATTCCGAAATTTGAATCTTGTTCCGAGCATGTTTTCTGGACATCAATGGATGATGGGACAAAAATTATCATCTATTTGAGTTCACATAAAACAAAAGTTTCCAATCTAGCATCTGGATGCCTCCATATGAATCCCATTATGGGAAGAGTTGTAGAACACCTTCATGTTGGGATGATGTTGGGGAAAATTTCTAGGTCCTGAAATGGTTGATGAAATGGTAAAAAAGGTTAAGACCATTAATCAACACATCAAGGATGATCCGATTCTATAGAACTGATATAGTGACAATCATCGAAGAGACCAGGAGATTGATGTTGGAGACAAGGTACACCTCCGCATATCTCTATTGATTAATGTGAAGAGATAGGTGAAAAAAAGAATGATTAGTCCAACATACATCATACCCTTTGAGATCAAATATAGTATTGAAGCAGTGGCCTATCATATAGAACTCCAATATAACCTATATCCGGTACATTATGTATTATCTGTATCCATATCTAGGAAGAACATACCATAACCCTGAAATGTACTACATCATGATTTGCTACTATTGGAAATTGACATGTCTTATGAGGAATATCCAGTGATGATCATAGATCATAGAAAAAATGTTCTACAAAATAATAAAATGCACCTTGTAAATGGGTTGTGGATAAATAAATAGTATAAAACGTAAATGTGTTAATGGAAGGAGGTTATTAAGAAGAGTTAACCATAGTTATTTTAGTGTGGGAAATGAAATTTTTTTCACCGACATTTATTAGGGGGGAATACTGTAATGTCCCAAACTATTATATTTAAATTAATTTTTTGATTTTTAAAATTTCACCTCAAGTAACATGGTTATAGAAAACTATTTTATATTATTATCTGAAATAGGATTTATATTACATTAATTTATCATTATGCATGATAAAATGGATTATGAAAAGTAATGACATGGTAAGTATAAATATTGGGTTTTAAACAATGAAATGGAATAATACAAAAGAAGTGATGACCTAAACCTGTGTGGTTATATCCCATGGAACCCATTTAATGAATCTTCTGAGGAAGATAGAATTTCTGAGCATTGAACATGACCAATCCCACAATGATTTCCAAGAACTTATTTATGATTGAAACTGTTTATAAGAGAAGATCATTCTTATAGAGATCACAACCCAATCCATGTTCGCAGAACCACCCCATGAATGTCCCACCATTGTGAACACTTATATAAAAGAATTTTAAATTTTATTAAAGGGATATGTATTATTACCTTATCATTATTATTTTTTAAAAAAATTTGTATAGTATTATTAATATATTTTATCCTATTATTTTAACATTGTAAATGTTTTTTATTTTGATACAATAAAGAAAAAATAGTTTTTTAGTTAATATTATAATTAATTATTTTTTTTAATTAATGATTTTTTTGAAATAAATAATTTTTTAATAATTTTTTTTTCAAATGTAAATTATAATATATTTTATATGATGTAAAATATAATTTTTATAATTGTTAGAAAACTATTATTGACATAAAACACCATCATTTCATTATTAATGTTGAATTTTTTTATTTTATAAATTGAAATAGTTATAAAATTATTTAGATAAAATTAATATTATTTTTTGAAACATAAAGTAAATTTTATCCAATATTTAATATTTAATAATTTTTTGAGACATTAGATTTTTTGGGAAAAAATTAAATTTCATATAAATATTCCTTGTCTTTTACGACATCATAATGAAAAAAGTGGTAAAATATTTTCTATAAATGGGATACAAAAAATAATAAATTTATTTAATTTAAAATAACATGATTTTAGGTTTATTTTTATTTATTTTGTAAATCCATTATGAACCCTCCAAAACCAATAATATATTTTAAGGATATATAATAACTTCTTTATGAATGTGACTAAACTACACATAATCAAGAGAATTATATTAATATGACAGGAAATTAGACATATTAAATTTTAAAACCCACTGTTATTTTAATGAAATCAAGTTAAACTAAATGGTATGGTTTGTGATTTTAGATATTTTATAATTTAGAGTCCAAAACCTAAATTATAATGAAACCCACTTCATTTACAATACAAATCCACTCAGTCTCGCATTTGTCTTCACTCAAAATCCTAAATATCATGAAAATTCTCTTCCTTATACTCAATAAATTCCTCTCAAGACTCCCCTATGTTTATATGAAGTCCCTCCAAATCTTTTCACACTCATGTATGAGACATTACCCTCCTTTCAAATTCATCAACCATATTTAAAAATAGTTATTTTAATTTCAATTGGTTACATATTAATTCCATTATAATAATTTAAATAATGTAAAAAAATTATTTTAATTATGATTAATTTAACCTCCCTTATTTTGACCCTTGCATATGCTATTACAAGGTTGAAATTCTGTAAGGGTTCCTCACCTTCTCTTCATTATTCATGTTACGTTATGAACTATTGATTTATATTTCCATTTCCAAAATTTACTACATGTATTTCTATGTCCCAATTACATAAAATTTTAATTCAAAATGATTATAGACCACTATCTCCATCATCATCCTTTTTTTATGAATTTCTATGAAGCTTCGTTATGCTTTAAAAAATTATCCATAATTTTCCTTGACAAAAAAAATTATATAGTGAATACAATATACATATTTTGACCTTGGGTATTCTCTTTTAAGAAAAAATAAATATTTATTTGGGACTTATGTGTATTTATTTCACAATCCATGATTGTGGAATAAATTATAATGATTAATGGTTAATTGTTTTATGATCTATATGGAATTATAATGCACGAGAATGAAACAAATATGATTGATGTGTCCAGATAGCATATCAATTCATATTGAAATGATTAGTATCATGAAAGGTCACATTGTGATAGGGAGTGAAGATAATTAATTAATTGATTTTTTTACACCATAACATATTTGTGGGTTTATCCTTGACCTATGTTTATGATTGAGTTTTTATATTATCACCACATTTCCCATGTTATGATTAACATGCTATATCATGCCTTATTATTCATGTTCCATTATTTTCTCATGGATATTCCTATTTTATAACATGTATAACTTATTATATGTTTATTTCATTAGTAGTATTTATATCCCAATCCCTTATTAAGTATGTCAATAGTTTCTCCCAGACAGTTTAATGTTCGAATGAGTATTTTGATCACGTTATAGAAGATTAAAATAAATATTGATTATTCCCTATTTAATTTAGTTATATAATTTATTTAATTACCAAATATAATATACATATCATGAATTTGGGTTATATTATATAAATAACTATTTTATTATATGAGGATATTATTTCATTTCAGATGAATATTCAGTACTTTACAAAAATACATCCCCAAGGACCGTAATTTTATTTTGTATTGGGAAACATAGAAATAAAATATACTATTCTGGTGAAATATATTCAATAATTACCATAAATATATCCACCTATATTAATTCTACATGAAAAATTTCTTCATAACCTGGGGAAAGGAAACATAATAATTAGGCTAGCTCAGATACACAGTAATGGTAAAAAAAAGGAAATCTGTATGAATAACATGAACAAATGGTTATGTAACCTTATAATAACATTCTCATATCATACCCATCATATTATATATAATAATAATGGTATTTTATTCATAATAAATGGATCATAGGATCATTAATAGCATAATTCATGAAATCATTACATAGTATAGAGAAATGAAAGTTGGGGCATGTCAAATTTTTTAAAACATTGTGAACTTATATAAATATAAATAAGATTAAACATTAGTTAATGGACATGAAATAAGTACCAAACATCAAAATATGGACATTAAACGAGGTCCGTGAAAAACATTAACAATATATAACCCAGTTTATGCATAACTGTATGGACATTAAAGTAGGTATATGCATATCATTTATAACATGTTATCCTGATCACAAAAAAACATTGTGATCATGAAATTAGGTTTTTGTATAAACTTATGGACATGAAACCAGGTCAATACATAATATTTATAACATGTAATAAGGTTCAAACATATCATTTTGAACATGTAATCATGTTCACAGAAAAAAAAATATGTACATGAAACCAGGTCCTTGTATAGAATTTTGAACACGTAATCCATCTCACACATAACATTGTGAACATCAAATCAGGTTCACAGATAACATAAATACTCATAAGTCCTCCATCATTACCCAATTAATTTTAAGGAGATATAGGTAACACCCATTCTATAATAACATAATTCATACATGCACCTCAAAATAAAATGTTCATCATAACATGACCCATAAAAAGACTTAAATTTTATGTATATAAAATCATAAACCATGAAAATATATGTGTATAATTAACATTTCATCAAATAATATACTATAAAATGGATATGTTTTATAAAAATATCATGAAACTATACCCCATTGAATAAGAATTTTTCAGAAGAATATAACTCATTGAAAAGAAACGGGTTTCGTAAACATCATGAAATAAAACCGTAATTTATTATAGATATAGTATGATGGGAATATTTTACATAATTTCATATAATTTCATGAGTAACATCAATAAATACCATCATAGTTGGGAAATAAATATTAATGAACTTTTAAAAAATCTATTTGGTAAAATATACTTTCTTCATTGAATGATTAATTTTTAAAAAATAAAACATTTTGACATCTGTTTCATTGAAAATTAACATGAAAACTCATCAAGATATAATTCAAATAGTTGTAGAAATATTTTTTTTAAATGTTTTAAAATATTGAAGGCATTAAAAATATTTATTACACATTAATCATTTTTGAAAACCTCGTTCTTTGAAAATATATATGCCATATTTTAAAGTAATCGTTGAAAACATTATAAAAATTGAAAATAAATTTTCAATGAAAATTGTCTTTGAGGATCATTTGAAAAAAAAATTTAAATCATTTTTTTGAAATAAAACATTTTTTTTGCTGAAGAGATATATAAAGTTTAATTTTGGTAAAAACATTTTACTAATTATCTTATGTACCATAGATCATGAAAATAATACTAGTAAATCGATATATCATGAATAAATAGAGGATAAGAAAACTCATGGGTTTAATTGTGATTTGAATCATACGATTTCATCAAATAATAATAATCATTAACAATATCAAAAATCAATGATATTGATTCAACATAATATCATCACTTGGTACCAAGGGATTATACAATCTATGTAAGAAGATAAAATTACATTAAGCTTAAAATATAATGAAAATATTTTTATTCATTATATATCATTTTAAAGTATTTTATAAACACCTAAAAACACAATTTAGGTGAATAAAAAAACATGACTCCCAAAGAAGGAAAACTGAGACAAATCTTTTTTACCGATTTGGTAGCTTTTGAAACACATATTTCATGAAATAATGATCATAGAATATATTTTTAAATATCTATAAATTTAATTATTAGAATAATATATTACATACCTAGGTAGTATACACACTACATGAAATGAAAGAGTGTTGAATAAATCATGTATCTCTGAGAAATTTAATGTGAGATGAAATCCCATTATGTTATGTATTTACTATTTTCATACTCATACAAGTTTATTCTTAAATGAGTATTACATTTTGGTTTGTTCGAAAAGGATTCCTTGGGTTGTTTTATTAACAAAGGGTGGCTTCAAGGGGGAAGAGAGGTATGTTGGGAAGTATATTTGATTGGTCTTGGATAATTCTATGTGGGCTGAGAAATGTGAAGAATAGGGAGAGGTGATGACCTTTTATAGGTAAGGGACAAGAGAGAAAGCTCATTTCAGAAACCAAGTTAGTTGTATACACAATTTTACCAAAACTAAGTCATAACATACCATTAAATATCAATTATTTATGGTTTGTGTGTGGATAATGTCTTAAAAATGGGTGTTGGACATGTTTCTAGGTCATTTTGGGTCTTAAATTTAATCATTAGTATTTATTAACCTAAATTCTCTCTTAATCATTGTAATCAATTTTAACCACATTCACTAATTTTTTTTATTAAAAACTATTTTTACCTTTTTATAAATTATAAATTCTAATTATTCCAAATAAAGAATCTATTTTTTCATATAATAATCAATTAAATGTTATAAGATAATTTTAAATTAATACCAGTAATGTGATTATATAGTATGTTCTTAATGTAAAAATGTCCAATAGTTTACAATATTATATGACACAATTTCATTATAAAGATGATTATAATTATTTAAATTTTATAAATTGATTAAAATAAAATTTAAATAAAATTTTAAACATATGTAAAATATACTTTATTCTTATAAAAAATTATATGAAGTGTCAATTTTGAATTAATTTTTTTTATTTTTCACAATTTATCAAAAAATGATATTTTTCAGAAAAATCCCAAAAATTATCCATATCAAAATTTATTAAATCGAAATTAAAAAATTAATATTATTTAACAATTTTTTCTCATTCTGTATAAAATTAATTTTATGATTTTTCAAATAATGAATTAATATAAGTTCATTTGTGAAAATATTATTTTTAATCAAAAGGGATGTTCAAAAAAGTATATCTCTCAATAAAAGTATGTTTTATTTATGTAAAACCAATATAAATAATATTTTAAAATAATTAATTATGTCTAGTATTAAACTATTTAATGGCTAGGATTTAATTATCTCATTTAAATTATTATAAAAATAAAAAAGATGTTTCATAGAAACTTTGTGTTGTGTGTAGCGTATTCCTAGTCAGTGTTCGCAGTAATATAGGACATTTTAGTGTAGCGTGTAATTTTCAACAAATGTATATTCTATTTGATGTATTCAAATTCCATTTTCATTGAAATTAATTTTTTAATTATTCATTTAATATAAATTACCTATTTTTAGTGTCGCGTGAAATGAAAAATATTAAAAGAATAAATTATTATGAAAAAATATATATTTCAAAAAATCTTTGGGTGTTCCATTCTATCTCTATTAAATTAATTTATCCCTATAAATTAAAATAGTCTGTCAAAGGATTAATACATTAATTTTTCCATCATATAAACCCACATCGTAAAAAATAATACTAAAACATCCCATAAAGGGGCAATGATAAAACCCAAACTGTTACCCAATGTAACATATAACTAGGTTTCCACATTGGAGAATATAGGTTACTACTGAAGATTGGACAAGTAATAGAAACATATATATCATGTTATGGAGGATAGTGATGGAAAACATTGTCAAGATAATGTTAACAATCACAAGTACATAAATTTGTGATGATCTATGGGAGCTTTTGATTCATCGAAAAGAAATAACTTTGATAACCTTTTTGATTTCATGATTTTTTCCTGAGAGTTAAATAATTATCATGAGAGAATATAATTACTTTCTTTTATTCCCTTTCAAATGCTCATTCTCACCCTTTGGTTGTGCCTTTGTATATTTCTACTTCATCACTTACTATATGAAAATAATGATAACTTTTTTTTTCATTCCTTAAATGCTAATATATCCTGTGATCCATAATAATTCATCCCATTTTTCATTAGTTACCATAACATACATAAGTTATACAATATAAATGAGTCCAAATGTTTTTAGATAATACAATAATTTCTGAAAATCTACATGATGTTTTTCTTAGAAACTGTATAAATAGTAAAAAAATATAACCCTTCAAAATTATAGTTTAACCTTTCTACCTTAAATATGATATTAACATATACAAAAAACATTTTTATTGGATAATCGATTCATCATTTCACTGATAGTATATTAAATTTGATTTTATTATTCCGAAATCCATGTGGTGGGATATAATCACAAGAAACCTGAGTAAATGATGAAAAAAAAGAATATCATTGGGATGATAAATAAAAGATCAAATATTAACATACTCACTATGGGAGGAGAAATGATATTTTCTCTTCAAATTTTCATTATTCACTTCATAGTTTTTGATTTCATAAGATTTTCTATTTTTCCTTTTCCAAATTTTTTGTTGTGTATTATCATCTAATTAGCCTCGGGATTGGGTCATTGATTGTCATAGTTCCCTCATTATATGAATATTAAACACTGAAAAATGTTGTTCATTCTACTGAGATTTCCCTCGACTCATTTCATTTAATTTCCAATAATCATTACAACTACAGTATTTTTCTCACTGTTTGGTTTTCCCATGCATGAATAAATCATGTATCTCTGAGAAATTTAATGTGAGATGAAATCCCATTATGTTATGTATTTACTATTTTCATACTCATACAAGTTTATTCTTAAATGAGTATTACATTTTGGTTTGTTCGAAAAGGATTCCTTGGGTTGTTTTATTAACAAAGGGTGGCTTCAAGGGGGAAGAGAGGTATGTTGGGAAGTATATTTGATTGGTCTTGGATAATTCTATGTGGGCTGAGAAATGTGAAGAATAGGGAGAGGTGATGACCTTTTATAGGTAAGGGACAAGAGAGAAAGCTCATTTCAGAAACCAAGTTAGTTGTATACACAATTTTACCAAAACTAAGTCATAACATACCATTAAATATCAATTATTTATGGTTTGTGTGTGGATAATGTCTTAAAAATGGGTGTTGGACATGTTTCTAGGTCATTTTGGGTCTTAAATTTAATCATTAGTATTTATTAACCTAAATTCTCTCTTAATCATTGTAATCAATTTTAACCACATTCACTAATTTTTTTTATTAAAAACTATTTTTACCTTTTTATAAATTATAAATTCTAATTATTCCAAATAAAGAATCTATTTTTTCATATAATAATCAATTAAATGTTATAAGATAATTTTAAATTAATACCGGTAATGTGATTATATAGTATGTTCTTAATGTAAAAATGTCCAATAGTTTACAATATTATATGACACAATTTCATTATAAAGATGATTATAATTATTTAAATTTTATAAATTGATTAAAATAAAATTTAAATAAAATTTTAAACATATGTAAAATATACTTTATTCTTATAAAAAATTATATGAAGTGTCAATTTTGAATTAATTTTTTTTATTTTTCACAATTTATCAAAAAATGATATTTTTCAGAAAAATCCCAAAAATTATCCATATCAAAATTTATTAAATCGAAATTAAAAAATTAATATTATTTTATCAATTTTTTCTCAATCTGTATAAAATTAATTTTATGATTTTTCAAATGATGAATTAATATAAGTTCATTTGTGAAAATATTATTTTTAATCAAAAGGGATGTTCAAAAAAGTATATCTCTCAATAAAAGTATGTTTTATTTATGTAAAACCAATATAAATAATATTTTAAAATAATTAATTATGTCTAGTATTAAACTATTTAATGGCTAGGATTTAATTATCTAATTTAAATTATTATAAAAATAAAAAAGATGTTTCATAGAAACTTTGTGTTGTGTGTAGCGTATTCCTAGTCAGTGTTCGCAGTAATATAGGGCATTTTAGTGTAGCGTGTAATTTTCAACAAATGTATATTCTATTTGATGTATTCAAATTCCATTTTCATTGAAATTAATTTTTTAATTATTCATTTAATATAAATTACCTATTTTTAGTGTCGCGTGAAATGAAAAATATTAAAAGAATAAATTATTATGAAAAAATATATATTTCAAAAAATCTTTGGGTGTTCCATTCTATCTCTATTAAATTAATTTATCCCTATAAATTAAAATAGTCTGTCAAAGGATTAATACATTAATTTTTCCATCATATAAACCCACATCGTAAAAAATAATACTAAAACATCCCATAAAGGGGCAATGATAAAACCCAAACTGTTACCCAATGTAACATATAACTAGGTTTCCACATTGGAGAATATAGGTTACTACTGAAGATTGGACAAGTAATAGAAACATATATATCATGTTATGGAGGATAGTGATGGAAAACATTGTCAAGATAATGTTAACAATCACA
Source organism: Viscum album (assembly GCA_963277665.1). Lineage (NCBI taxonomy): Eukaryota > Viridiplantae > Streptophyta > Magnoliopsida > Santalales > Viscaceae > Viscum > Viscum album. The sequence goes on from OY728120.1 coordinate 276,475,713, forward strand.
AGTACATAAATTTGTGATGATCTATGGGAGCTTTTGATTCATCGAAAAGAAATAACTTTGATAACCTTTTTGATTTCATGATTTTTTCCTAAGAGTTAAATAATTATCATGAGAGAATATAATTACTTTCTTTTATTCCCTTTCAAATGCTCATTCTCACCCTTTGGTTGTGCCTTTGTATATTTCTACTTCATCACTTACTATATGAAAATAATGATAACTTTTTTTTTCATTCCTTAAATGCTAATATATCCTGTGATCCATAATAATTCATCCCATTTTTCATTAGTTACCATAACATACATAAGTTATACAATATAAATGAGTCCAAATGTTTTTAGATAATACAATAATTTCTGAAAATCTACATGATGTTTTTCTTAGAAACTGTATAAATAGTAAAAAAATATAACCCTTCAAAATTATAGTTTAACCTTTCTACCTTAAATATGATATTAACATATACAAAAAACATTTTTATTGGATAATCGATTCATCATTTCACTTATAGTATATTAAATTTGATTTTATTATTCCGAAATCCATGTGGTGGGATATAATCACAAGAAACCTGAGTAAATGATGAAAAAAAAGAATATCATTGGGATGATAAATAAAAGATCAAATATTAACATACTCACTATGGGAGGAGAAATGATATTTTCTCTTCAAATTTTCATTATTCACTTCATAGTTTTTGATTTCATAAGATTTTCTATTTTTCCTTTTCCAAATTTTTTGTTGTGTATTATCATCTAATTAGCCTCGGGATTGGGTCATTGATTGTCATAGTTCCCTCATTATATGAATATTAAACACTGAAAAATGTTGTTCATTCTACTGAGATTTCCCTCGACTCATTTCATTTAATTTCCAATAATCATTACAACTACATTATTTTTCTCACTGTTTGGTTTTCCCATGCATGAAACACCTTCATATTCTATTATGTAACTCTCTTAAGTGTACTTTCCCACAAATATGGGATGTATAATATTGTATATAAATCTTCTATCCATGGTATTTTGATACACCTATGGACTCCATCGTCTTATTATTTCTAAAACTGTGATATTCATACGTAATACCAACCTTGAAATCTGGTTTATGCATAATATATATACTCATGAGTCATCCATTGTTACCAAATTAATTTGAGGGAGATGTAGGTCCCTCCCATCCCATAATAAAATCATTTATATATGTTACTCAGAATAAAAATCTCATCATATCCTTACCCATTAAAATTCAGAGGTTTTATAAATATAAAATAACAACCCATGATATTAAAATGGTATCATTGACATTTCATGAAATCATTAACTATGAAAAGAGGTAGATTCAGTAATCATTTTATGAAAGCATAACCCATGAAAAGAACAACATTTTAAATGAATATAAACCATAAAAGAGAAACGATGTTCATAAAAATCATGATATCAAATACTAATCTATTAATTTGAATAATATTAGTGGAACCATTCAAATTATTTCCAAAAAATTAAAGAGTAAAATTATTGGATGTCGTTTTATATGGGAAATAAATTTGAAATATCTTTTAAAAACATATTTTGCGTAAAATATAATTTCTTCTTTTCTAAATACAACTTTAAAAAATAAAACATTTTTAAAAACCATTTACTTGAAAATAAACATTAAAACCATTAAATAATGATTTAAAATCATTATGTAACATTCGAGAAAACATTTAATACATTTCTTAAAATAAAATATTCTGGAAAAAAATTCTTTAAAAATATATTTAAAATATTTTAATGAAATCGTTGAAAACAATAAAACATTTCTAAACTAGTTTTTCCTTGAAAATAATCTTCATGGATCATTATAATTTTTTTTTGAAATGATTCCTAAAATAAATTAGATTTTTCACTGACAATATAAATACATTCAAATATTCATTAAAATAGTTATTAATTATCTTATATACAAAATAGTTTAAACATTGTACTAATACATGTATATATCTTTAATAAAAAAAGTATAATGTAAATCAGGAGTGTTCTTCATATATGATTCATAAAATTTCATCAAATATGAATAATCCATAAAAATAATGAAAACCAATGAGATTGCTTCAATAAAATATTTTCACATGGTAAATTTGAATCATACTCTCTATGTAAGAAAAAGAAAATACATGAATCATAAAATATGATGAAAAAAAATGATTAAGAATATAACATGTAAAAGGGAAATATATACCCTTTGAAATAGATTGTTTTGGCATTACAAAAAATAAGTCTCAATGAATGAAAATGGAGACAAAACTATTTTACCAATCATTATATCTTCTGAAACATAAACTATATAAAACAAAGAGAATATAATGGATACTTAAATACCAATAAATATAACAATATAACTCATATAATAAATCGATGTACATTATAGACTCAAATTAAGTGCAATGGGTTGTAGATATAGAATTCATCCCATGGAAATGATAAGTGAGATAAAATACATAATCTTGTGGCTTAACTCTCTTTGTACTCGTAAAAGCTTTCTCTTAATCTGGAAACTCTATTTGGTTTAGGTAAAAAGGCTTCCTTGGAATTATTTCGGTTAAAATAGAGAAATCATAGAGGAAGGGAGGAATTTTCGGATGTGTATTTAGTATATATTTGATGATAGTAAGTTGTTTTAGAGGTGTAAAGATGTGGGATATGTGGTTTCATTTATATGGAAGGGAAATGACAAACATGGCACTTCTGAAAACAAGATAGTTGTGCCCATATTTTTAACTAATAAAAAAAACAACCAAACTCATTAAAGAAAGGTAAATGGAACAATAATGGAAAAACTAATGGGTTTTGGACAAGTTTATTAGACTATTTAGGTCTTAAATTTATGGTTTAGTACAATTCTAAACAATAGTTTTCTTAACCATTGTAAATAATTTTAATCACATTCACTAATAATTTTTACGGAAAAAAAGTTGAAATTATTATAAATAATAAATTATTATGATCCCATATATTTATTCCACTTTTATAAATTCAAAAAATATTATTGGATGAAATTATTTTTAAATTAATCACACTTACGGGACAACACTTTGGGTTGTTAATATAAAAACATCCTAATGTCTGATAAGTTTTAATACACAATTTCAATGTGAAATCGATTATAATAACCAAAAAATAATTAATTTATTAAAATATTATGTAATGAGGATATTAAAAAATAAATTATTTATCCTTATAAATAAAATAGTTGAAATTACCATTTTAAATTAAATTTCCGAATTTATTACTATTCATCCAAAAACGTAGTTTTTTAGAAAAATCCTAAAAAACTATTCTAAGATAATTTATTCCTTATAAACTCAATAATGAATATTATTTTATAAAAATAAATTTATTAATGCATATGAAATTAACATTATAATGTTTAATAGAATGATATTAAAAGCAGTTCATTTGAGATAATATTATTTTTAAACATATAAAGACTTTACCAAAAATTATAACATTGATTATAAATATTTTTTATTAATATAAATACATTATTAATAATATTTTAAATGTTATTTGTTACTATTAATATTAATATGTTTAATAACTAGTTTATAATTATATAATTTAACTATTTATAACAATAAAATGATGTTACAAAGAAACTCTTTGTTGTGTGTAATGTATACCAAGTCGTTGTTTTGTGTAACATATTCCAAGTTAGCGTTGCATATAATATATGCTATTAAGATGTCCAATGCAAGATATTCCATTAATTTTTTAAGTGAAAGTAATTTTTTTCATTATGATTTTATATAAAAAACTATTATTTGTGTTGTATAAAATGAAAAATATCAAAATAATAAATTATTTTGAAAAAATATATATTTCACAGAATCTTGGATTGGCACATATTAAGTGTAGTCTTATGTAATAAATCATGTATTAATGTTTTATAATAATCATGGTTTTAATAAAAATTATCAAAAATAAACCTAATGTGTATTATCTAGGTTCAAAAGAATGAGTATGAACATGATTTTGATTAGCTATATTCACAATATTGATCATTTCATGAATGTAGTTACCTTGGATCAAAATATTATTGATACTTTTTATTAGGGTTATACAATATTTTAATGTCATATTTATATAACTATTGTCATTTTATCATGTTTATAATTTCGTGTTTATAAACTCTTTTTTTGATGAATATGTTCTCTAATTTTAGTGTATCTATGGTTACATAATGTCTTAGGGAAAACTCTTGTTGATAAATATTCTTTTTAATAATAAATATATCCCCCACTCATGTTTTTTCATATTATTATTGTCTATAATCTGAAAGTAAGTCCTTATGTTTTTCCATTACTGATCATTTGATGTCATCCCATTATTATGACTCAATTCACTATGATATAAATAAGAGTACCATTTATAGGAATTATATAATGAATCATATTGTGGATAAATTATAATGAAATTGAAAATTTTATAATAAAATAGTTGTTTATATAGTTTACCCTCAAGTAAACTAATCATTATATGATTTGGATTTTATAATTATTTCGTAGATTTAAAAAATAACATATGGAAATGATTTCATTTCAATATATGATTAGTTTATTTCATTTCACTTTTTATAAAAGTCAATGATTAAAGAGTGAGTTTTTAAAACTGGACCTCATTGTGTAGGTTTGAAAACCCATAAATTAAAACACTTTTAGTTAATTATTTATTATATAAAGATACACGTTATGAAACCCTAAAAAACTATGAGGCCTAGTTTCTTTGGGTAATTATATTCAAAAGAGAAAAACATGAAAAATAAATACATCATAATTATTTAAATACACCTCAAAAATAACTAATATTAAATAGATTTTCTAAAATTTCATAGGATCAAATGGAGATGTATATAAGAAAGGGGTAAACAATAGTGTAACGTATGGAAATAATCAAAGCATAACATTTTGTAAATAATATATGTGATTCAATAGGAATATAATGGATACATAAAATGGGTGATAATCATAATATTTAACAATGAGGCATGATATGACAAGATAACATTATGTAAATATATTAATGTGCACCAACCTAAAATATTACATAAGAATAAGTCTAGGATAACTACCAAGATAACATCAAAAGGTATACAACTTACCATTATGGATTAAGTTCACTCTATATCCCCATACATATCATCTCATTAGACAATAACATTGACTAATGTATTAGATGGATATTGAATTTTGGGACCACCCTTCAAATTAATATCATGTACATGCATACAATTACAACATAGATGATACAACATATAGATAAATTTCATCAAATTTAATATCATTTTTATGTTCTGTGCGATACAAATATGAAACTCCAAAATAAATTAATTATATGTACATATAGTTGAATATTCTTTTCTGGAAATGGGGAATTGTGTTAAAAAACAATAGTTTGGAATGAAAAATTGTAGGATAATTTCGATTCCATAAAAAATGTAAATATTAATAGAAGTGATTAAATATAAATAAATGGGTATCCCATCACTGGGGATTCATTTTTATATTATTAAGGATGTGTAAAAACATATCTGATCATGATCAATTTCGAATAAAAAGGAATAATATAATGAATGAGAGTGAATAAATATAAGGAGACGATCACTTACATTGAGAGGGTTATTGTTTAAGCATGAGAAGAGATTATTATGAGACTTGGAGCACCTTGGGATGTACATATATTTGGAATCATATATTAACTTTGGGATCCAAGATTTATGAGTGATGAGTACTGGGAGGATAGGTTATTTTTTATAGTAAAAGGGGCGGTGGATTATTTATTAATTTCCATAATTATTTTTTTACTATATATGAGAAATTAATCGAATCTATAAACGATCCAATATTTTTTCACCACGGTTTCTTCATAATAAGAGAGATTAAAAATATTTTAGACGAATGATAACTTAAATTATTAAAATAATACCTTTGGGGGTGTGGAACTGATTTATGTTTATAATGTATTCAATCTAAAACAATAAAAAATAATTTTATTATTAGGGGATTCATTAAGGGTTTATAAAATTAATCAAATAACATCAAAAAGACATTATTTTAAAAGTGAATAATTATATTATTCAAGGATTCAATTTATCATTTTCATTACATAACTTTTGGGATATTATGATTTCATAACACATACAATATAATTATACCATATAAAATTTATTACCATAAAATTTTAATATATTAAAAAAATTCAACATTGGATAATTTCAATATGATGATTTCGAAATTGAAATTTATTTTATCATAATAATACATTAAATATTTGAAAATATTATTTTAAATTTAAAATATATATTTATTGAAAAATACTATTTTCTTAATATAACATTTTCATGCACATATAACAATTAAATTTTAATTAATATATTTTCATTTTCATATATATTTATTATGTTTAGTTTAATAATAATATTTTATTAACATGAGATTTATTTAAAAAAATTTTAATTTGATCAAAAAGTGTGTCTTGATTGAAACTGGATATTTTCCAAATATAAAATTTTTATTTCAACTTATATCAATCAAATTTTTATCAGAATTTATTATTTAATAATTATAATTTAATATGAAAAATATATAATCATTATGTTAGTAAAAGAAAACTACAAATCCTTACTATTTTTTCTTAGATACATTGGTCTTTATTATACTACAGAATTCCCTAAGGGTAAGGGGTGCTATGGTGATATCATATTTGGATGGTTTTGAAAAAATGGGTTGGGATCTCGATGTGCTTGAACTTCTTAATTAAATGGTTTTTGTCATGTTTTAGAATTCTATACATATCTTGTTCTAGTTCATGGTAAAATACCTATTATTTTATCAACATCAATATATCTAAATAATTCTCATTATACGGTATGATCATACTAGTAGAATAATTCACCACCTGTGTCTATGTCTAATGGATTTACCATAACCAACTATATACAAATCATTTGATCATTGTATAACTAATATACAATAAACATATATGATTCATTGAAATATTTTAAATCTATGAGGATATATATTATATTAGTCCCAAAAAACCAATTTAGTACAAAGTTATTCAATAAAAAAATTACATAATAATGAATTTATTCATTCAAAAATAGAATTTCATTTATAATTGTTCTGGTTTTCTCATTCTTCCCCCCTTTAGAAATTTCACCATTTAAATTTTCAATTTATAAAATGAAATTGATTAGGGTTATTCGATTTGATTTCTTTTTCAGGTTCCCAATTCACTTCCTCAAACATTTTGTTTATACACTACATTTTTACCAGGTGAGCTGATTTGTTTTGAAGTAATTTTTTTGTATGATCTATATTTTTCACATTCCCCCCCCCCCTCATATGAAATATCACCATCCAATGTTACCTCCAAGGGTTTTATTATATGTGTGTGGTCTTGGATGTGAATAATCATGATGGATACATGGAACGCCTTATGTACATTAAATAGGTGACATGGGAGTGCATGTTGATAAGACACCACTCTGATGTGATCAAGGATATCAAAGGGGTTGATGCATCCTGGATTAATATTTCTCTTCATTCCAAATATCGTGAATTTTTTCATGTTGAGATATAAATCCATTTTCACCCACCTCAAAATCCATGAATTTTATTATTATTTTTCCTTAATTTTTCATTAAATTTAATTTTTTTTCAAATGATATTTAATAGCATGAACCTTCTCTATAATCTTTTGGACATGATTAGGTCTCATAATCATCCTCTCCCCCCTTCATCTCATCATGTTGTAGTCATAATGTTCTTCACATAACTATCCACGTGAGGTTCCATATTAATTATTGAATGGAAACTATTTTTATATGAGAACTCCATATAGTGTTTGTTTTTATCTAACCATCCTTGGAAATAAGTTAAATAAGAAAATAGAATATCCTCTAGATTCTGAATGGAACATATAGATAGGATATACATCAGAGGGTGATAAGTTATGTCGAAACATGGTTACACATCCAATTATTGATGAAGGATACTAAATAACCTTATGATAATACTTTTATCTTGATCAGAAGAAATATAGGGTTTAACTCTATATTTTATGTCCAATAAATTTATGTATATCATCGAATGGTTTTAAATAGATAAATCTGTTATCGTTGAACAGAAATGTGTTGAATTGGTAAGGTGATCAAGTACCATCCATTTAAAATTATTTTCTTTTTATTTATTAGGTATTCCTGTGATGAAATAAATGATTGTGTTTCCCAATTTAAATACTAGTATATGTAATTTTTTTGTCATAAATTTATACTTCTATTTTTCATCCTTGAATTGTTTTCATACTGTGTATCATGACTCAAATGATGCAATATCTCTCTCTAGGTTATTCTACATGATGTATTTACATATATATCTATACATCTTAGTTCCTCATATATTAATAGGGAAGGATGATCTATGAAAATTATATATATGTTCCATTTTTAGTTTTGGTATTTATGGTATTTATATTCATGTTCCAATCCTTATAAATAAAATATTAACAGTGTTAAATTAAAAAATATTTTATATTATTTTGTATAGAACCTCATCATGTTTCTAGGCATCCTTGATCCACCAATGATAGGAAGGTTGAGTAGTTATTTGGGAGTTTTAGATAATGACACTGTTATTATTCCTATGTCAATCCTTTTAATGTAAAATAAAATTAGATCTCGTAAAATCACCATCATTGATGGGTTTATAGTATCCTTTCAACTTAGAGCATATACTACCTTTTCCTCCTTCCCATTATGGTAAGGGATTGGTGATTCTTAGTCCATGATGACATTGAACCATCTTCATTGGTGTATATTGATATCCTTTTATTTAAATATAGACATGAAATTCTTATGGTCCATATATATGTCACACATCTCTTAATAAATATAATGCCACCATATGATCAATTTAAAGATCATCAAATCCAAATCAATATCATGTTTTGTGTAGTTTTTTATTAATATTTAATTGTATTCAAATGATATCACTATTTTATTATGAATGAGTACACTACAAGAGACCATTTTGGATAGATTTTTATTGATCACAAATCAATCCCCACTAGTTGGAAATGTTTTCATATGTGTAGTGACTATAATATTATATAGTTATTTAAATATTTCATCACATTTATCATTTCATAAAAACATTACCCCTTTTCGAGTAATCTTGGTTAGTCGCCTATACAATCTTATGTAGTTTATCACATATCAATTATATTACAAAGCTAATAAATGGAAAATATATATCATTATCACCATGGGTGGCCAGGGCCATCAATATAATTCCTTTATTTTTGAAGGATCTAAAAAATACTTTTTGTTGAAAATCCTTTTTGTTGATTATAAATTTCATATATCTTCATATTCAACAGGATATGTTGTATAGCATTTCAATTATCAAAAAATTAAACATTTTATCGATTATTTATGAATATAGGCTGTAATGACTACTAACTGTTTTTCAATGTAGTCACAATAAACTATATTCGTAGTCCATGATGTTTAATAGAGAATTCGTGAGTCCTAATGGAATCACAATGATCTGAATTTATGTGAAGTATGAAAAATATATCATGGGTGTATCGTCATTCTTCATATTAACATTGTAATATTTCCATTGATGATCCTAAAATGAGTTTTTATGGTCTCCACATAGCTAAATAAAAAATTCATCAGTACATGGAATTGGATACTTGTTCATTATGATGTTCTTGTGATGATCATGATAATCAATGCAAATGAACATTAACCCATCCTCAATTTTAATGAAGTGGAATTGTTCACCCCATGGTGAATCACTTATGTCTATAAAAAATTAATCTAGATTTTCCTATAGTATGTTATTTATCTCACCATGTTTAAAAAAATGACCAATCAAGATGGATTCGTTGATATTTCCAAAACATTGTGTATAAGTTTCATTGAGAACACAATATAAGGCCCCAGCCTTAAACCATACTTAAACTTGAGTTATTACAAGATTACACATTGAGGATCTTTTCAGGTTTAGAGTTTTAGAGAATTAGATCATAAAACATGCATTACATTCCACATTTAAACAAAGTGGTTACATAAAATATAGTATTCATTTTTCCCATCAACGGGAACATATTTAAAATAAAACATGGATTCTTTCTTGACATTTCCTTGACACTATCATCATATCATGCACCATTCCATTAACCTGTGAAAAATATTTAAAAAAGGTGGGATGAGCATAAAAAGCTCAGTTAGGGTCATAAAAAGTATGGAAAGGAAACATTAGTACATATATACATAAGAATGAAATCATACTTAACCCATAAAACATAAGCACATTAACATACCTCATAAAATAATGAATAAATCACAGAAAACATAAGACAGAAAGGAAACTTGAGTCATTCATAACATTCTTATGTAGGGAGTAACCCTCTTAGTCACGTTTGGAATACCCAACATAGTTGATTCCCTAAATCTCTTCGGAGAAACCTTAACGTTTAACTCTTTCGCATTACCCAATGCATTGGAGAGCTATATCGGGATCACCTGCCCTTAGTTTATCACAAAACCATCCGTCTTCATAATAATGCCCAAGAACCATAACATAATCATTACACATAAAACATGAATAAAGGAAACATAACATTTCCACTTTTCAATCACAAGATATTAATACAACACATTAATATAAAACATTATATAAACCATTTTCAATACCATTTAAAACATTTAATAAAGAGATTTTTAAATCAAATTCTCCCATAGCACATTGAAGGTTTTCACATTTTAAACCATTAATATTCACATAAATAAATCCTTAAAACCATTTTGGAAACATGGATATTATTGATAAATATTTATAATAATAAATCATTAAAAAATTTAAAACGATATTTTAGTTAAAGGGTTTTTAAAAAATGAGAGAAACATGAATACAATAATTGAGGAATAAAATTTAATCAAAACATTATAATATCATGAGAATAAAGGTATTCATGATATAATATTCCAAAGGACAATATTTAAACCATATAAGAGTGAATTGGTCCATAACAACAATGAAGTCACAATGGAAATGTAAATTGAGATGAAATCCATTATAAAGATGGTATCCTTAAATTAAGGATAAATAAATCTCATAATTATGTGTGACATATATAAATACTCCCAATATAAGTCGATATTAAGTGTAAAATTATCCTAGGTCATTCAAACATATTCAAAGGATGACATATTCAATAACTACATGTTGAAACCAAAGAAATCAAAATTGGGTTAAGAAGTTCCCTTGACAGCCTAACAGTGTCACATCAAATTTTAGAAAAAGAGTTGATGATATAGATAAAGGGTATCTCATCACTTGGACATAAAATTTATGTCAATAAGGATATATAAGAATATATCCCCAGATAATAAGATGAAAATTAAAATACATTACAAAAGAAGTCTTTTAAAAATAGGAGGGTGAAAGGTTCCCTTACCGATTTGGGTATCTTTCGAAACGTACACCCCAGGAAAGAAGGACTATACAACATTGATGTAAATACTCATAAAATAAATTTTGTTTCACAATGAGTAGAATAATGGACAGCACATACACCACTCAAAAGGAAATATTGGCAAATGTAGTATGAATCTCACGAAAACACAAATTTAAATAAAAAGCCCCTTACTAAATTTCGGTAGCCTAACAGCGCCAATTAAAACATTAAAAATTGATTGATGAGAGAAAATAGGGTCTCTCATCATATGAACATAAAATGTACAATAATATTAATATAAAATAACATCCCATTCATAAGAAATATGCGCTTAAAATGAATGACATAAAAGACTGTACTTAAAAATAATGAGAGGGGTAGGATCCCTTACCTCTGGTCCGAATTGACTAGAACGTTCTTTATCCTCCTGAATAATAAACATGAGTTAATTTCTACTTGCTTAATAACCTTTTTAAAGTTCATTATTCTTTTTATATCACTTACTTCCATGCTATGAACACTATATAATTATTTAAGTTAATAATGGTCGTTTTGTAGATCATTGCTACTTGAGTCTAAAATAAACTTTCTATAATTACAAGTTGTTTATGTGGTAAAATAAATATTATATCCAGAATTATATTCATTTTTTAGATATCATTTATATCATATATATCCATTATATACATGCATTTATAATATTACATAACATTTAGAGGTACGAAATGAAATGCACCGTTCATGGAGACAGTAAGTCGTACGTACACATGAACGCTACTTCCATTTATATTTATTATTTAATGGAATTAAAACATAATGATACATAATAGTATTATAATTCCAGCATGGTATCATATATAATATCATTAAATATATCCTTTATACGTACCACATATGGTATTAACGAATCAAATCACTTTGAGGGGGCGGTAGTCCGCAATTCTTAAAATGAAGATATCATGTTTAACCATAATGGAAACCATAAAGATATTCAATAAATGAAAAATACAGAAGCTTATGTAAAACATAAACATATTATATATCATATATATATATAGTGACATCTTAATGGACACCTTTGAGGGTGTTAAAACAATATTGAACAATCATTATTTCGTAAGGCAGAAATTCACCATCCACAGAAACAGTATGTTATTTACCCATTAGATGTTGGTGTTTGTAAGTGTATCTCGAATCCTTATTATATGAACATCCTATTATATTGAATATACTAGAGTTTTTACAATATAAATTAATAAAAATAGTTTTGTGGGTTGGATAGTCAAAATAAATCAAAAGAACACAAGTGAAGACATTACCATAAAATCGAGTATCTCTCTTTGATTTGAGCTCAAAGGCTTCCTTAGGAACACTTCTTACTAGAGTGAGGCTTCTAGGAGTAAGAGAGGGATATTGAGAGACAAAATGAGTAGGGGTTGTCCGAGCCAAAGTATTGAGAGGTGTGGGTATGGTGGTAGAGGTGGGGGCCTTTTATAAGAGGAGAGGAGGGGCACTCTTGGAAATTTACAAAATGTTACTTTATTTTCAAATGAGTTTCAAATTTTTAAGGACCCACATTGATGTATATTGAGGATATGGTGGTAAGGGTTCGAAATATATGCATTAAAAAGCTCTTTGAAAAGAGTAATTTATAGTTTTAAAATTATCTTTTCATTTTATTTAAATCCTTTATTAATGAGGTAATCGTTGCATCATCATTATATCATAAATAACTTAAATTATATAATGTCTAAAAATTATAAAAAAAAATCATGATGTATTAAATATTTTTATCTTTCTAATTAATATTTATAGTATATAATATGACTTTTATAACCCCATTTAAATATTGTTTTAGTAAAACAACTCATGCTTGTGACATTTTTATTTTAACTTTAAATAAAAATTTATTTTTGTCATTTTCCAACCAAAGTGGCTCAATGGGGTCCCCAAGTTGACCCATGGATTTTCTTGGTCGTCCATGACACATCTAATGGGGTTAGGACATGTTTCTAGGTCTTTTCATATTATAAAAACATTATTTTTACCTTAACATACACTAATTACCTCTAATCGCGATTAAAAACATAAAAGTTACTATTCACAAAATAAAATTATTTTAATCCCATTGCACCAAATTTTACATCCTAATTACAACCATGTATGTCGGATTTTTGAAATTCAAATCACAGAAGTGGTAAAATTTCATTTAAACAAAAAATCAGTATAAATATTTTACAAACATATATAATCAATTTTTAGTTAGTTCCATTCATTCTCTCCATTAAAACGACTAGGTGTTAACTACCTTTAAAAATAATATTATTTTATTATTATAGTGTAACCTAAGATTTCAATGAAACTCGTTGTTGCGTAATGGGTACACCCTCGAGCATAGAATTACCTTTAAAGTAATATTAATATTTTATTAAAAAATATGGATAAATATGAAAATGTCATATTCTTTATTTACATGGGGTGATACACTCAACCTCTGATCTTGGATAAATACTACACAACTCATTGTGAATCAAATAAATGAATTCCCTTGTAATTGTCATGTTATTATAGATAATCTTTTCTATAATCTCAATATGTTGATATATATATAATTATACATGGAAATAATATCTATTCTATATACTATTAGACAAATGATGATTCATCCTCTTTCTTGTACATGTTTTGGTTTATAGGATGATTAGTGATATGAAAGGTGATTTCTTTATCTCATAAATTTATATTGGATATATATAAATAACACTAATATATACCTAGAATAGAATCAATTTCTTCTAATGTTAGTATTACATGTTTTTTGGGGATATTAAGCCCACCAATTTTGATAGTAGATGAATTATATACATGCGATATAATAATTTTCCAATGTTACATTTTCACCAAAAGCTATACATCAATGATTTATTGTGGGTTTTAATAGTTCTAATATACATACATGATATTGAATAATGAATATAACCATAATCAAATGGTATGTTGACTATCATTGAATGAATAATAAGTTTACATTTCACAATATCATTTTCATGATCCATGTCAATAGTTGTGATCGAATAAGCTCTCCCCTTCTCTCTAAATCATTGAGGATGTTTTAATTAGTTATCCATTAAACCCATGCATTTGTGCATTGATTCCAAAATTTTTAATGTTATGTGAAATTTCAATATTGAAAAATAGGCTAATGTTTTAGTAGATAATTCCGTTATTCTATCACATTGATGTTTTTCTCCCATCGGAAAATGCTGGAGATAAACCCTTCCTTCTTTCACTTAATGAATTTACATGTACATGTCAGGTAATTATTTCGAAGGATATTCCCCCTCTTTTGAAAAGTGTGATGTTTAATTTCCTTATCACCATGTATTTTATACATTTCACTACCAAAATCAAAAACTGTTTATAAATTCTTAGTTCATAATTTGTGAGTTGAGTGAAATATATAAAATCTCTATTTGGATATTTAAGTGACATAATATAATTTTATCTTATCTTTCAATGTCTTGAATTGAAAAATATAGTCATATAATTTTTTTTATCCCACCAATGTAGTGGTAAAACATATATTTACGGGGAGATAAACAATTTTGGTTGAAATTCTTGTAGCACTTGTTTATTTTAATTTTGTATGGCTTGATGGATTCATTTTGATTATTTCATAAGGGCATGTAAATTCCTCTCCATTTTATGTTAGAGAGTTTGAGGGAAATAGTTTTCAAAAAAATTATTTTATAATTTCATCCACTCCGTCACTATAATATCATTATGAGGCTTTGTATGTTTGACCAACATCTACCATTGACCATCTTCTCCTTCAATTAAATAAATATTTTCATGACCACCTATTACATAGATAATTGAAGGATTGCGATTATATTTTCAATGGATTTTATCTATTATCCCATGAATAAATTATCTATAGATCCACTGATAGACGATGGTCTTTTGGGCACAATGGTCCTAATTGAAGCTTCCACTTTATGGGAGGGATTCGTTCATTCTGGATGATTTAGGTTTTGGTTTAAATCTATAGTTAATTGCGATACTATTATAATGAACATTCAAACTTTTCCTCCGATAAAGATTTAAATAACATTTGGTAATTCTTCAAATTTACCCTCATATTCGTTGTTATCATAGTTTCTCATGTTTTAATCTATTGGCTAAATATTGATGAAAAAAGGGAAGAATATTTCTAAAAAATTATATATGTAAATGGGAAACCATGAATATTAATGGTAAATCTTATTAATGGACTATATTCCATAACCATTTTTTGTTCCAATCTATGTTCTCCATGATCTATTTCATAATATAAAATATTACCCTAGGTAAAAATCCAATATATCTACATCGACTTGTATTTTCATGATTGGGTTTTATTTTCATATAAATAAAATTTTGCTAAATTATCAAAATTTAGGGTAGTTTTTCAATGTTTAGTCATATGAATATGGATGTCATGATCCATCTTGGGTCGACCATGAACTGGTCACCCGAGATGGTCCGAGAAATGGCTTGAAGGGTGTTCCCGATCCCCACGGGCTGGCTACAAGCGCCGGGCATCAGAACATAACCATTGGGAATTATATTCCTCATTAACAAAAGATTAATACATAAAAAATAATGATAAAAATATTAAATATTATAAGAAATAAAATAATACAGAACATACCTCTTTGTGACCTTCTAAGTCACCACCGAACTCAGAACCATGCCTACTCCAACACTGACCAGCTGAACAAGACACCAAAATAAAAACTGAATATGCAACTAAAAGAATATGATATGTGTGAGAACTACGATTATCAATTGGGATGCCAATCTAAACCATCAAATCCAATATATCATTTCTCGAAAGAAACCAATGACATATGTTTTATATAAAAATATAAAATTGTAGGTTTCACATTTGAAAATAAGAAACAAGTTTTTTCCATTTAAAAATCCATAACACGATACATACCATTACCAAAATAATTTTTTTTTATAAATAAAATCCAAAATACAACATACCCATGCTGGGCTAGCTTAAAACAATTAAAAGTGAAAATTGAAAATAAACTAGTGCAACTGAATGTAAACAAGAAAGGAAAATAATCTGGTAACCATGGGTGATCCTAAACATCCTTAGAATCCCGTTGGATGTACTCAGTTTCAGAACCACCTGTCTGTGTATAGTAGAGCCCATATGTCTATAACAAAATGGCCTCCCAATAACTGAACAATCCAGGGAAAAAGCCCATCGGGCCTGAAATCTAATCTAGGGGTACCAACCCATCTAATCAAGGTTGATTAGCAACCCTCACTCGATCGTATAAAAGATACACAGGAACCCATGGCGGTGGTAATAACATATTTTTATGTTGGAATACTCTCGCACGCATGACCCTTCTTAGTGCACATTCCTACCCCAAAAATGGATGCCTCATATGCGTTCACCCATAATGGGTTACCCTAGCTAGGATAACCCCCAAATACAGATTGAAACATTTCGCATTAATAATGTTCCAAATGAGCCATAATTTCACATCCATGTTTAAACCATTTTTCTAAAAAAAATTAAACTCTGACCATGCACACAATTTTAAAACACAATCCCTTATAAAAGTTCATACAAACATCTTCATTGAATTGCATGTTCCAAACATACATACCTCTTTATGATTTCATTTAATCCCATTTATTTGATGTCACACAAATGAAAAAAAACATTAATTAAAAACAAAAAAAAGGTCATTTAAAATAAACATGGTTGATGGAGGAACACCATTTTCAAGTGCCACTTATATTTGGAGGCACATCTGTGTGTGCACCTAATTCACCTAAGGATGTGACAACATCCAATGGAATAAGAAGACTAACCAAGAAATAATTAAAATACTATTTCAAGAATATAACCCACCATATAACAAAAAAAATAACCTGCTCGACACAAAATCCATTAACCATATTTTTAAATCAAAATAACCTTTTCAAAACATTTTAACCAAAATCCTCAACCCAAGAGATCACCAAATCATACATACAAGGAAAAACCCACAATTCAAAAATTATATCATAACATAAATATTGATAAACATTTCTTACATACCCAATTTCACATTAAGGAAAATATATAGCTTTTAACCAATATCAAATGTGAACATTGACCTAAACATAATTGAAGACTTGTTTCAAAACCGAATTTTTTCAGAAAATCAAATCAATTTCATTACACTATACTATGTTATACAATGTCACCCTAGTGGTGAAAATAATGGTAATAAAATTATTGATAGTGTGAAGCATCAAAGTAAGAGAATAAATATTGAGAGGTATGGAAAGACCTACCTCAAATTCAAGAAAACCCGATTCCGCCTCTAAGAACGGTACAAAAAATCCTTGCAGTCCCTTTACACACCTCAAAACAACATGAAAATGCACAATTCAACACACAAGATGTCACGGATGGACAAACATAAATAAAAACGATAAAGCTAAAATGAAATGCCCATGGGGTGACATTTCTGGGATGCTAGATCATGTGAACACTAAGAGAACGTCAGAAGAATTGCAGCGAAAAGGACCAGGTTGGGTTTGCCAAAGGCTAGGCCCGAAGGGAGGGTGTTGAACTACTAGAATAGTCTAGATGGTGGGGAATTGTGGGGCACCACTGGTCGTATAAAAATGGAGGTGAACCAAGGGAGAGTCGAGGGATGGCTAGGAGAAGAGTTTGCGTTGTTGCCCAATTCTAGCTGGAGCAGTGAGGTCGAAGGTTGCCTAGCCGGACGATAGCCGAATCCGGGACCACCGCATAAATAGGGGGACGCCGCAGAACAGGGTCACGCCGGTGAGGAGGTGGTCATCAGAGCTCCTACTAGGGGGTTGATGTCAACATTGGTAAGGATACCGAAGGGTGGGGGGATCACGACCTGAAGATGTAGGGGTGAGGCGTACCTGCAAGAGTTGGCACGATGGCCTGGGTCTGGATCGCGGAAGGGAGATGATTCTGGATTGAGGCATGTCACCGGTCGATGGTGGGCAGATTGTAATATGGAAAGAATTCTGGATAAGGGCACAGTGTGGGTGGGGAGTCAGTAGAAACAGGCGTGGTCGGGAGGCGGCTTGCACATGAAGGGGAGATAGGGAAAACGAGGGAGGGGGGAGTTGGGGGTCAAAGGGGATCTTGGAAATTGATCCAAAGGATGAAGGGGGTGGGTGGGAAAGTGCACCACACATAGGATAGGTAAATTAGTGTTTAAATATATATAATAATAATAATGTTATAATGATAAAATAATAATAATAATAATAATAATAATAATTTTAATGAAATAAATAATATAAATAGTAGTAGTAATAATAAGAATATTACAACAAATATAGTAATAATCACATTATCAACATTTTTTTTAAATAAAAAAAATATTATTAAACAATTCTTAATGATAACCATTTTATTATACAAAAAATTAAAACATGATTATTAAGTAACAAATATTTAACTCATCTTACTAAAACAAAAATTTATTTATTTCAATCGCTGGACAGTTGCAAAGCCACTCGGGACCACCGTGTGTTTACTTCCCACTGTGTAGTTACCATGCATGAGTATGTAACCCACAAAAATTATTAAACCAAAAAAATTTATGCCGGGACCTAGCTCAGACCTTGGTGTGAGAACCCGAAGTGATGTAATAATAAAATTAAAACTAAAATAAAAGGTTGGGGTGTGACAATTCTCCCCACCACACACACTTTGGGCCCCTAGAAATTCACTCATCCAAACATTATACAAAACTAGAATCAATGTTTGACTGAAACTAAAAGATAGTAAAATAAAAGAGAATGAGAGAACGCGGAGGGGGGGGGGGGGGGGGTTCTCCCCACCATCAAAATCATTTAGTGTAGAAATTTAACACTCAAAAAACAACCATGGGAAGGGGGTCCATCACGGGAACTTCAAACAAATCCTAAGTAACTTCTACAGCCCGAGTGAACAACACCTCTGCTGAAACGTGGAACTCTCAACCCAGTACATAAACCCTGAATAATAGAGAAAACCTTTGAATAGAACGTAACAAAAATACTAAACCCGAGAATAACCACACACATCGATTCTTATACAGGCACATATATCTTCAAAAAAACATAGCAAAACCAAGATCAAACAATTTAAAGGTAAAAAAATATTTTAAAAAAATGAAATATTCAGAAAACCATTATCCTAAAAAAGCTGTTTGATTATAATAGAACATTTCTATTATAACTCCAAGATGAAAAAATGGACATACATCCATGTCACAACAATAACATCAGAAAAAGAAATGACAAAAGGACATTAAATGTTTCACTCCAAAAACAAAATTGAAACATGAACCAATGCTTCACACCCCTGGAAACTGCTGATTGTGCACGAGCTTCACGCAAAGACATGTGGATGCGGCCCTAATGGTGGAAGCTTCAATATCCTCATAGTCAGGCCCTGGAATCCATCAGTCACAACGTCTTCTTCAGGTGACGCTTCCGGAAAAACTTCTCTAGATGACCAAGTCATCTGCAACGATGTCATGTCTTCGAAAGGATATGACATAACAGTTTCACATGCCTGAAGTTTCCACACTAGTGACACACCACTGAACGATCCAATGAACTGGAATGAAAAATCACTATAGAGGAACCTTTATGAATCGGTTCCCTTGGGACACCCTTATCTCCATATGAGGAACCTTCATGAGTAACTGGATATGTTGTATTCCAAAGTACCTATGCTCGAGAGACCAATTTAGCCAAGAACACCTCATCCACCAGCTTCTCAAAATGATGGTCCCTTGATGGGAGGACCCACTCCTTGATAAGTGGATGAGTAACCCTAATTATGATATAAGTCTTCATAAAATCATGTGACCCTACCTCAAGAGAAAAGGACACACGTTCCTTAAAATGGTTGACATATTCTTTCACAATCCGTTGGACTTGTTGAATGTGTACTAACATTTCACATATCTTCATCTTCACATCTTTAGGTATAAAACATCAGACGAAGACATATTTAAAGACATCCCATTTCATACCAACTTGAATTGATGGAGGGGAGAACAACTCCCATTCGTCTTGAACAAGACCTTTAAATAAACAGAAAACAACACAAAATCTGAAAGTGTCAGGAGTTCCCAATACCCTGAAGATGTGTTCGACCTCTTCAAGACCCTCTGCTCCTTCTAATGAACCCTATTCATGATGAAGGATAGGAAATGTCTGAGGAGGATGAAAAACTGGGAATGACTTAAAAAACTTGTGGACCTTTCTAGGTAGCATTTTCTAGAAAAAAATATAAAACACAAATCCATAACCAATATCTAGTTGAAGAAACATCCTTGAAAGTACATTCATCCAAAAAATAGCCTCTTCAAAAACCAATAAAATATAACCACAACCCAAATTTCCCTTAACAAAAACTAAATTTCATATTATATTTCAAAACATCCTTATTTAAATTCCACTTTGGAAATATGAAGTCCACTTTTCAATCCAAATTAAATTTCCAAAAATCATTTTCACTTTTTAAAATCACTTTAGAAAAACAGGGTCAAGACTTTAATTCCAAGTGCACATCCTGGTAATCCCATGAACTGTTGCACATGTCTTTATCCAATTTCATCCATACACACCAACACACACTTCCCATTCATTCCATCATAGTTTCAAACGTTTATAAAGAGTACCTGAGGTTTCACCCAAACCATATCTCTACCAGTTCCATGAAATCACAGGATATTTAGACCAACAACATTATGATTTAAAAAATCCATTTCAAAAATTCAAATCCATTTAAATGAAATAATTCTCATTTGAAAAACCTTTTATCATTTTCAAAATATCACTTACACACATCAGAACAAAACTGACACTCAACATGTATAAAACCACATGATTGAATGACTAGTATTTATGCTTAACCTAACAACATGGTAGTGGGTCATTCCCCAAGTAAGCCTCAACAACTTGGAAGAACTTAAATAATGTAATAATACTCCAAAGGGGTCACTACTTTAGGTGAAATCCCAATGTAACATTGGATTACCTCCGTTGTCATCCATCAATCTAAAATGAACTAGAACTATACAAGGAATAAATTACCAGACAACCCCTGGCGACTCAAGGTTCAGAACAGGTGATGGTTCATGGAATACTTCCCATACTACTTATCGAGTACTAACAGTCCTAATATCTATGTAAAGGACATTCCAAATAACAAGGGCCACCTATGATAAATTGTTTTTACGAACCAACCTAGTTCTACCCTGAACCAGTCACCCAATCCTATCCGCGATATGGCCTGAAGTGAATTCCTGATCCCCACGGGTAGGAAACCAGAATCGGGCACCAGAACAAAACTATTGTGAACAATTTTTCCCCTGAATAATAGTTAAATATATATAAAAAATAACAATAAAAATAAAACTAGCAGCAGAAAGAATATAAAACTGAACATACCTCCTTTTGACCTTCTAGGTCACCACCCATCTCAAACTCATTCCTGCTCCAACACTGAACTGGAGAACCAGGAACCTGAATAAGAACTGATCCTAATACTAATATAATATGATAGGGGTGAGCACTAGGATGCTCAGTAAGGATTCTAAAGTAAACCACAGAATCCAACATATCCTTTCCCAAAACAATCCAATGAAACAAGTTTGAAATACCAATATAAAACTGTTGTTTTCACATTTGAAAATATTCCACATGCTTTTCCCATTTAAAAACCAAACACACACTACATACCATTTCCAAAATCATTTTTCATTTTATAAATAAAATCGAAAATAGAATATGACATAGTTGTGCTAGAGTAAAACATGTAAAAGTGAAAACTGAAAATAAACGAGTGAAACAGAATGTAAAGAAGTAATGTAAATAATTTAGTAACCATCAGTGATCCAAAACATTCATTGAATACCCCTGGACATAATCAATTTCATAACCACCTACCATCGTATGGTAATGCCTCTAAGACTATAACAAACTATCCACCCTAGAACAGACAAATCCAGTGGCAATGCCTGCATGGCCTAGCAACCAATCTAGGTGGCACAACCCTGTCTAATTAGTGTTGATCATCAACCGTCACTAGATCATCTAAATGTATCCCAGGATCCCATGGTGGTGATAATAACATTGTGTAAGTAGGAAGGCCCTCGCATGTGAGACTCATATTAGTGCACTTGCCTATCCCAAACTCAAGTGCATACAATGTGTTCCCCCATAGAGGGTTACACTAAACAGGGGCTCCCCCAAATACACATTGAAACATTCCACAATAAAAAAGTGGAAAATGTGTCATCACATCACATCCATGTCGAAACCATTTTTCTAAAAATATTTAAAACTCTAATGAGGAACACAATTTTAAAACACAATCCTTTTAAATGATCATACAAACATCATCATGTAATTTCAAGTGCCAAACGGGCATACCACTTTAAGGTTTCATTTAATCCTCTTTTTTTAGTCACAAAAAGGATCCACATTTACTTAAATTAGTAAAAAGGTAATTTAAAATAAACATGTTTTAGGGAGGAACACCATTTTCAAGTAGAACTTTCATTTGTGGGAACATTAATGTTTGCACCTCATACAAAGATGAATGTGAGAATATCCAATGGCATACGAAGAGTAACCATGATAACATTGAAAAACCCATTCAATAATATCACCCACTATAAAACAAAAACAATAACATACATGACACAAAATCCATTAACAATTTTATTAGAAACAAAATATAATTTTCAAAAACATTTACCAAATTCCTCATGCCAAAAGATCACCAAATAATACATACAATGGAAAACCTACAATTCAACAAATTTACCATAACAAAAATAAGGCTAAACATTTCTTACATACCAAATTTATAATTAAGGAATACACATTGCATTTCATTCAACATCCGAGGTGCACATTGACCTAAACATATTTCATGAATAGCATTGAAAACCTACTTTTTCAACTATTTAACTAAATTTCAAAACAGTAAACTAATATATAAAAATTCAACACAGTGTGAAAATCATGGTAATAAATTCAATTAAAGTCTTAGGCATCAAAGGAAGTGCATCAGAAATGAGATGTATGGATACACCTACTTCAAAATCATTCCAACATGATTCCGCCTCTGTGAAGGATAGAACAGATACCCACAGTCCCTTCACACACCTCGAAACAACATGAAAAATGAACAATTCAACACCGAAGTTGTCAGGGTTTGATAAACATAAATTAAAAAACTATAGGTAAAATGAATAGCACTCAGGGTGAGGTTTTTGGGAGGTTGGCTCGTCGCATGTAGGGAAAATATCGGGAGAATTATGAACAAAAGGAGATGTTTGGGTTAGCTATAGGCTATCCTTGAAGAGAGGGTGTCTCAATGCTACAACAAGCCAGGCAGAGGGGAAGCGGGGTACACCACTAGCCAAAGAAAACTAGAGGTGAAACAAGGGAGAGGAGAGGGCTGGACGGGAGTAGAGGGTGCACCACTAGACAAGACAAGACAAGATGGAGAAGCGAGGGTGGAAGTGGCCTGGCCAGAAGGTGTCTAGAGCAGGGACCGCTGCATGAATAGGGGGGACGCCAACGGACGGGGTCATACTAGAGAGGAGGAGGCTGTCGGCGCTCCTGCTAGGGGGGGGGGGGGGGTTCTGGCTGTGTCAAGATAGATCCAAGAGGGTGGGGGGTCACGACCTGAAGTAGGTGGGGTGAGGCAGATCTGTAGGAGCTGGCGAGGTGGATGGGGGACAGATCAGGGTTGGGCTGGGCTGTTGGACAGAGGCACAGTGTGGGTGGATAGTTGACAGATCGTGGTATGGTGAGGATGCTAGAAATAGGTGTGATGTGGGCGGGGAGTCAGTAGGGGGAGGTGAGGCTGGGAGACGACTCACGTAGGATGGGAGACTGGGATACTGAGAGAGGTAGGTGAGGTTGGAGTTGGGGACAAAGGGGATCTGGTGCGCCGAGCAGAAATATGAGGGGGGGATGGGTAAGTGCGCGACACATAAGATGGGTAGATAAGGTTTTTAATATATATAATAATAATAATAACAATACTAATAATGTTATATTGATAATAAATTAATACTAATACTAATAATAAAAATGTTAATGATTAAAATAATTGAGGTAGTAACTATAATAATAATAATATTACTAATAATTTATTAATAATAATATTATCAACAGTTTTTTTAATGAATAAAAATATTATTAAACAATTCTTAATTATAACCATAGAAATATCCACACAATTAAAACATTATTATTATGTAATAAATATTTAACTCATCTTACTGACTTAAAAATTTATTTATTTCCACTGTTGGACAGTTCCACAACCACTCGGGCCAACAGTGTGGCTACTGCCCAATGTGAAATGACCGCACACGAGTCTGAAACCCACAAAAATTATTAAATGACAAAGATTTGATATCAAGACCCAACTCATACCTTTGCGTGAGAACCAGTAGCAAATAAATTAAAAGATAAAATTTAAATTAAATGGTTGGGGTGTGACAAGGTCTTTTCAATGTGTTTTTATTTTCAAACCCCAAAAATAACTAGAGTTTTACATGAGAACAACCATGTGAACCCATGTTTTAATACATTTTATTTCATTATTTAATACAAAATGATGCACTTAATGAAACAATATAAGATTGTGAGGCCTAGTGAAATTTTCTAATTAGGTACATAATATAACTAATTACAATAAAAATATAATATAATTATTTAAGAAACATTGTCACATGTGCGTATATTCAATGGGCCAACTAAAATTGTATATGATAACCATGGGATTTTAAAATTAAAGGGGGGATCTAGAAATACCAATAAACCAATAATAAAAGAATAACCTGATGAAAGTAATTTATGTGAGTCAGCAGGGATATATATGAGACACAAAGTTAGTGAAAATAATAATCTAAATTAACGAGGCATGATATTACCTGATAAAATCTAGGTAAATTAGGAATTTGGAAACAACATAAAACATGACATAACCAGATGATTAGGGTAACTTTTTGGAAAACATCACAGTGTAGTAAAGGACTAATAATTGATTTTGTTAACTATATAATCCCATATCTTGTACTATCATATGTATTCAACATGGATCTTATGACATTGGATTTATTTCACCACATTTTATCCCATGATTAAGGAGGGTGTGATAAATAAATTGAATTTTTTTTATAAATGAATGATAATTACATATAAGTGAATACCCATGATTGGAAATGGGGATGGGTATTCCCTACTAACATGTTCATCATAAAAAATCACTAGATAGTTTCATATGCATAAATATGGTAAATAAATAATCATAAAAGAGATTAATGGGATTAAGAGGGTCCTATAATATTCTAGAAATCATGTAGATTGTAATAGGGTTCTTTAAAAATATATAACAACATTAATAAACTGATAATTAAATATCATAATTTAAAAATATTAATTAATTAAGAAAAAATAGTCTAGTGAATTGAAGTGTGTTACATAAAGAATGTTATGATCTTCCTAAGATCTTAAAGGATCATTTGTAGGAATCTAGTGATGAAATTGATGATTAAATTCATTATTGAGCATTTTGGTGTGAATAATAATGTGAGATAGGGTGAGTTTTATTAAAAAATAGAGTATAATTATTTATTAATATCCATTCATGGGTTTTAGACTATATATGATTGTGTAATAAAAAAACATTCCCAGAAATCTTCCAAAGTTTTAAATAAAATAAAAGTGGACATTAATATTTTATAATGATATAAATTCAAAAAAGTAAAATATTACCCATGGTGATTTTGATGTGAGTCTTATTTATATGGAATTGACCTTAAAATTGTAAAAAATAATATATGTTTTTAAGGAGTCATGAAATGTTTAAAATATTAAATAATAACTTCAATGGAATAATATTTTTTATGGGAAACATTATTTGGGTCTTGTAAGATCAATATAGTATTTATTTCCTTACGTTTTTTATTTTATGAATTCATAATACATATTATTTAGTTACACCATATTTTATTTAACACAAAAATTCAAATATATTATTAAATATTCAACATTGGATTATTTTAAAATGATTATTTAATAAAACTATTTATTATATTATTATATGAATCTAAATATGATAATTCACAATTTTAAGTAAATAATCACCATTTATGTAGAAACAATTTTTTGATAATTATGGTTTTTTACACTTATAAAAATTATATTTGACTTGATATAATTAAGTTATAACATATATTTTATAAATATTGTTTTGTTAAAAAAAAAATTTTAAATACAATTTATATAAAATATTATTGAATTAATCATATGGTGTGACATTATGTAAACTAAAAATTCCGAAAAATACAAGTTTTATATAATAGTATCAAAATATAAATTTTATCAAAAATTGTTATTTTACCATTATAATGCACAAAAGATAAAGTTAATTATTATTTTAATATAAATAATGTTAGGAAAATCCCTCAAGGTATCATTGAAGCATTTTTGAGGTGATTGTGTTTGTTAACAAAGTGGACATCTGAATGGTGATTGTTGACAAAGAAAAACAATGACATACGAATTTGTTGACAAAGAGGATTTCATGATGGAATGTTCAGTTCAAGAGGTGTGGTCAACAATACATGTTTTATTCAACAACTTCGACAACAGAATAAAAGATCTGGAGGTGGAATAAAAAGAACAGATACAAGGTGGCGCCGTTTTCCAATGTTTGCCAAATTTTTGGGCCTGAAAATCGACAAACGATGAAAAGTGCCATTTCGAAAAGGGACTTGCGTGCCATGTATATGAAGGCTTGGAAACTTGCGCGCCATATGTTTTTGATGATCAGATCATCAAAATATGGCAAAGGGATGAGGTTCACGCATGTTTTGTTGAGGTCACGTAGGTGACCTGCGCGCCGTGAAAGATACTTGCGGGCCGATGCCTTGGAAGTTTGAGAACATGCGCGCCTATGGTTTTTCAAGATCAGAAGTTCAAAATATGGCAAAGGAAAGAGGTTCGCACAAGTTTGGAAGTAGGTCACACTAGTGACTTGAAGGGGAAGATACCTGCGCGTCGAGACTGCGCGCCGAGTGCTGACTTGCGCGCCATCACGTAGGGTTGTCAGATTGCCTATAAATACTAGAAAACCCCTCCTCATTCTTTACCGTAGTTCAACACTTTGAGAATTCAGAGCTCCCATCGTGCAGGTGTGGTGGTCACACAAGTGGTGTGTGGGTCGCGCAGGTGAGGTTGTGCACCAGTGTGAGATGTTGTGCGCCAGTTGGCAGTTGCGGACCAATATAGGTTTGGGCGTAAAAGGAAGAGAGTCGCGCATGTTTAGAGTTTGGGAATATTGTGTCACACAAGTGTCTGAGGTGGACTTGCGTGCGTGTTGAGACTTGCACACCGATACTTGTGCGCCAAGATAGACTTGTGCGCCAAGTAAGGTTTATTTCCAGCAGAGATTTTTGAGCTGCGTGGAAGCTGGAATTTTTCCTGATACCTTCGGTGCAAAGTGATATTCATCTACGTGTGAATGTTGTAATTCAAAAGAGCATCTACATATAGGGGATGATGGATTCATTCATTAAAATGAAGAGACCTACAGGTCTATAAAATGTGAGTGGATCCTTTCTAGAGTAGTGAGCGAAGGAAGAGGAAGAAGGCGATCCTCTCCAACGGCAGTGAGCCAGAGAGAGAGAAACTAGGAGTGACCCTTGGGAAAGCAGTGAGCTGACCCTAAACATTGTAAAGGCAGTGATCCTGGGAAAATAAGTGATCTAGACCGAACATTTTATCCACACCTAGTGATGTATAGTGGAATTTGGATCGACCGACAACTTGTCGATGTATGCTCCTTGTACGTAGCCCAATGAGGGTGAACCAATTAAAAATCCTTGTGTCTTCTTGTTTGCTTTCCTAAATTGCATTAAATAAATAATCATTATATAATGAAGTAAATAAGTGATCATATTTTACACACAAGATCAAACAAAGTGACCCTTCTAATAAAGAGGTCAAGATCCAGTGGGGTTGGAAAAACTTTGAAAAAGAATAACCATACCCTAATTCACCACCCCTCTCAGGGTATATAGGCCCCTATTAGTCCTAAAAAATAAAAATATAAAAATTCATGTTGTTAGAGTCTTGATATGTATACCTCTTTAAAACTAATAAATTCCCTGAAGTTTATGGTCTATTATAGTGATATTTTCTTAGAATGGTTTGCCGAAAATGGATTGGGTTGTGATCTTGATAAGCATTAGTTTATTACGTAATTGGTTTCACTAATTATTTATTACTAAAATGAGGTATTATTCTTTATCTTGGTAAAATTTTAGAGATTTTATTTCCCTATGATTATTTGATAAAAAACCTAATTTGGAATGATCAATATGGTCCAATACCATCTCTACCTTTTTCTATTTCAAATGGATTTACCATAACATTGTATATATATGAATAATTAAACCACATTACAACAAATACACTATAAACTATTTTGGTTATTAACGTTATTATAAATTCAATATGATATAACATATATGATTAAAAAATTAATAAACTAGTTCAGTCGTTTTTAAAAAAAAACTCTTCTTAATAATTCATTTATTTATTCTAAAATGGATTTTTCATTTATAAACAGTATTATTGATACAACGAGTTATGGTTCAACCAATTGATATTCTAGGAGGATATAGTTATTATTGGGTTTTAGATTAGTTATTTTAGGATCATTTTGTATATATTGGTTTAATATAGTATGATAATGTTAGTTATAGAACTATGTATAATTCAATTGATTGTATATCATCCTGGAATTTTGGTATTGTTTTGAGTATGTTGTTTTATTTGGAAATCCATCCCTCTATTAATAATGGAGTGTGGATGTGGTTTTTGAAATGATTCAACTAGGGGTATTCACCTAAAAAAGTTTGGCCAATTATCAACTAGAATTATGCATTGTCTCTAATGAGTGGTGATAGAACTATACACCTGAGAGACTCTCACATGGGAAATGCATTGGATAATCAATGTGCATTTTACCAAAACATATGAAGTATTTTAATTTATTTATGTTATAGAACCAAAATAATCTTGGTTGAACCATGATATTAATTGTATGAACAAGTAGTGACATTGTTTAAGGGAATGTATCATTGTTTTAAATGGGTGTGCTAGTGGAGAGTACATTTTATGATATAGGTTTAATTTTTATACGGTTTTTTTCTTATTTTATTATATATTATCAAAACAATTTTTTATTTATTATTATGTTTAAAAAAATACCATTAAAATTATTATTTAAATACATAAATATATTAGGTGTTAATAAAAGTAACGACTGTATAAAAACTACTTTAAAATATATATTAATTCAATGAATATTTCTTTTTATTAAACTTTTTTTTTTAATTTTCAACATAATAAATTTTATATTAAAATTAATTTATATAACATTTATAACATTAATTTGGTAAAATTAATTTTATCAATTGTAGATTTCATAAATTAGATATATTTACATGAATAGTAAAAAAATACAATACTAAAAAACACTATAATTATTTTTAAATTATTATTAAATTAGTAGTAGATAATAAGTAAAAACATTTTTAGATGAATATATTATTTATATATTAAAATAATACATTTAAAAATAATATTTTTTATTTATAAAACTCATGTTTAATGTTTTATAAACTTTCCTATTATTTAACTGAAAAAAATATCATCTAATTTTATTAATGAATTGTATTAAAAAAATTTAGAAAATAAATATAACGAAATGAGATTTATTATTTTAGATCACAATTTTCATATAACGTGACAAGGGAAATTTCAAAATGATTCATAAATGTATAATTACTAAAATTAATATTAAAAGCCCTAATAATGTTTAATGTTTTTTTTAAAGTTTTCTTATTTATATTTTTTTATATATTTATAATAAATTAATTTTTTTTTAAAAAAAAAATTAGGATTTGATATTTTTACATATATAAACAAATATTATTAAGTATTTAATTTTTCATGATTGTTAAATAAAATTAAGAACACTTAATTTAGAAAAAACATTTTTCATCCAAGAATTCTTTATATATATGAAGTGTCTTAATATAATATTTAATTTTATGTTTTTATATATATAATTATATAATATGGATCGTGTATTTAGGTCCATAACATCAATATTTTTTAATATAGTTTACCTTATATATTTAATAAAATTAAAATTACATTGATAAAAACTAGTTACCAACGTAAGAACGAAAATTTTAAAATGTAAAAATATAATTATAAAATAATTCACAATATACAAAAAAAGATAGAAAATAAATTTAAGAGTATTTTCCAAAATTATATCTATCCAAATTTCATTATTTATAACTTTTAGATCCATTGACCCTTGAATGGTGGCTTCGCATCATTAAAAAAAGTAAATTATATTTATAAAAATTACATTCTCTTTATTTATAAAAGAAGGTCACTTACACCACATTTATAAGCCAATTTATCTACCATATATTGACCAAAAATAACTCATAAATTCTCCTAAACGATATACCCATTTCTTATAAGTGTTTTTCTTCCTATAAAATTGTTCAATGGATCTAAAAGGAGTTACCCTTGGGAGAATATTCATAGGGAGAGGAAATGTTCTCATCCGATTTTTCATAATTATTTTCATATTATAAACCCTTTATTCTATTATAATCTATGAAATTATAATGAAATTAGTGTTATTGATATGTTTAATTGTTATCGTACTAATGGAATATAACATCCATACCTACCTAAAAACCCATGTGAATACTAAATATTTATTCATGTGTACATGCAGATTACTACCTCTACGAAAGACATATTATATATTTCATTACTGCATTTAATTGAAGATCCGAATGTTTTTTTAATGAAAAATATAATATTCATATAATATTTATGATTATTTAATTATTTGAGTTTCATTTTCCCTCTCATTCTTGGAAAAATAAGAGTATTCTCTGTGTGTAATTACAAACTAACACCTCCATTAAAAAAAATTATTTTAATTTTTATTACGTAAAAACATGGATGACCATAAAAAATTATATAACATGTATATAAATTTATTATATAGGAAAATCATATAATATTTTATGATAATATTACACACTATCAAGATTATAATAACATTTAATTATAATAATAAAATAAACCTCCATAAGTTAACCAATCATGGAAACATTCTTAATATTATTGCATTATCTAAATACCTATGGAACTACATAAATTTTGTTCTAATGTAACAATAATATATCACAAAATACCAAAAATATATATATTATCAGTATATTCTTTCATATTTTGGACCATGGTAATTATATTGAGAATGATTGAATGAAATCTATTGAACCATCTCAAATAACATTCATGAGAGAAAAACATTTATGAATATATTACTGATGATAATAAATAATCATTAAAAATTAAATATATATGTAAAATGATTTTTTGAAACTTTAAAATATTTTTTTTTACTATTTAGGATGTTTAGTTTGATGTGAAAAATGAATTAGGACCTGATGTAAGTGTTTTTTGAACAAAATTTTGCTTTTGTGAGGGGATATTCATATTCACCAATTGTTTGAATTTTTGGGGTATATATAATGTCAATGGAATTATTTTATCACAACTATTCCTGAAATTTAAATGAATTTAAAATTAAACATATAATATACTTCCTTGTATTTTTAAATCCAAATATTTCAATTTTTATGTGTTTTGGATATAAAATTATCATTTATTGAGTTTTGATTATTCATCTTGAATTTATTTAAAATATATTTTGAACATTATATTGATTGGTTTTATAATATGTAATTTTCACTTTCTCTATGTATTTACATTTCTACCACATAAATCCATTTCTAAATATCTCTTTCTTCCTGAACAATTATACTCGAAATGAATTTACATAAAAAATGTCACTTTCTTTGAGACAAAATGTTATACCTTACATATCATTCTTATATGTTTGATAAATTAATTTATTTCTAATTAAATATTATATTTCCTTTTTTCTGTATATGATGAATCCATTTTTTGACTAAAATATTCTATATTGATGAATTTATTTCTCATAAAATGCATCTTTTTTTAAAAAATATATATCACCTCCTTTAAATGAATATTTCCTCCATTTCTTGGATTATTATTCCTAAAATGGATTTCCATATTAATTTTGAAATCATTTTATTTTTTTACCCATGTGGCCAACATATTTATAATCTCAAAATTTAAAAATGGATCCATGTTAAAAATTTTATATTGTGGTTTTTCAACAATGGTATTTCAAAATACATAAAAGGTTTTTGATATTTTAAAAATCAGTCATATATTTTACAGTAAACAATCTCTATAAAAATACATTATTTGTTTTAGAATCTCTATTATTGATGATTTGTTTTCAAATTAAATGTTTTTAAAATGCTTTCCCTTGTCCATTGGGAAGCATTTAGGTATTTTTTATAGATCCATTAGTGAATATTAATTTTAAAAGTTACTAGTTTTCATGATGGGTTTAGGTGACATTTTTAAACAATTTACCTTCCTTTCAAAGAACCAATACATAATTATTTATAATGAAAACCTAATTCAAAATCCTTAACCTATTTTATTAATATGACTTACCATTTTAGAAATAAAATCATCTTTTATAAAAAAAATTATAACATATTTTTAAAACCCTTTTTGGGGTTCACATCTATTTTCATCACTATCTTAGAAGTATTTATTTTGAGGGGGATTATTTTTTTGTTATCACTATCTGTATTATAT
Source organism: Viscum album (assembly GCA_963277665.1). NCBI lineage: Eukaryota > Viridiplantae > Streptophyta > Magnoliopsida > Santalales > Viscaceae > Viscum > Viscum album. The sequence continues at coordinate 276,509,114 of OY728120.1, forward strand.
TTTTCATGAAAAATAAAACATATAAATAAAACATAATTAAATATACTTAAATGAGAATAAAAAAAGACCCTCAAGGAAAAGAGGTGAAGATCAATTTTTGTGCAGTGAGTGACAGAGGGACAATTGTTTAGCAATTTGAATGTATAGATTCAGCCTACCCCAAATAATATGTGTAACCGCAAAATAATCCATGATAATTTGAACAACATGTAGTATAAAATGGTCGTCTTTTTAAAGTTATTGTATTTAATTTTTCTGTAACATGATAATTTTTTGTTGAAGTGATGTGTAATTTGGAGTGAACAATCGAATATTTATGGAAATAAATTAATTTTTTTTGAAAAAAAGTGTTTATTTCGAAAAAATAATATTCAACCTAATTTATATCAAAATATTTGAAGTATAAATTTTTTTGTTCTATAAACACAAATTTATTATCGAATTGGATTAATAAAACACTTATATTGATGCGTCAGTTAATAATGAATTACAATAATCCTTCAAAGAATATGATTTCAAGGAATTTTATTTAAATAATTTAAAAAATAAATAAATATTCAGTTATAATAAATACAAATTATTTCGAAATTTTACTTGTATACAAAAGGAATAATAAATTGGAAGATGACATCCCAAAACATCTTTATTTCTACAATGTAAAATTTTAAACATATTTCCCATTATGATAATAAATCATGGATTAGAGAGGTTGTTTTATTTTATAACCAATCAATTAGATTAATGATTGATTGATTCTTGTGATGATAATGATAAAATTACATCATGTTATTATAGTGTATGTTAATGAAATATTCGAGAAGTGTTCCAACCCTTATAAGAAAAGTATGAACAATATAGAATGAGGAATCATGTTTTATATAAAATGGTATACGATATTTACATGTAAAATAAGAGTTTTATGAGAGGCGATGTGGTGATAAATTTCAATATAAGGAAAATGGGTGTAATGAAAAAAATCAAGGTGAAATAATTAATGAACACTTTTTATGTATCATAAATTAAATGGCCATGTAAAATGGATTGAAAATGAGAATCATGACACTAAATAACCAACTCAATGAAACAAATAAGCTGATATGGTTTATTATTCATTCTTGAAATATAATGATTGCAAAAAAAATGGGTTGAATGTAGAAACTAATTCTCTCAATGAGAAGCTAATGAATATATAAAAAAGAGGATAACATATATAAAACCATCAACATGTTCTGTAATTGAATCATTATAATATTTATGAAAATATGATTTTCATTTGTGATAATACAGTAAAAATTTTATGCATTACTATTTTTAGTATTTTGGAATAATTTGGTCCATCAAGAATTGGTGATCTAATTCCAACAAGCACAATGATGAGAAAAAATCTTCGACCACCAATATCTCTATTGAGGGTAGAAAAAATGATGTAAGATTATAATTTTAGATGATTATTTTTACTATCAATGGACACATTTAAATGTACTATAGATGGAAAAATGGATGTAATGGAAAATAATTAGTAAAAAGACACTCCAGTCGTATGATATAAAAATGTAATGCTTACTCAACAAGAATGACTATTAAGATGGATAACAAGTTCAATGATTTAGAGAATGATAATGATACCTAATAAGGGGGTATAATGAAACAATATATGGATACTCACAAAACATATATTAGATTATAGTATAGAAAATCGTGATGAAAAGTTAAGAGGATGTATTAGTTTTGAGATAGGTGGATCAAAAAGTAAAGGACATTCCACCGATGAAAAAGAAGTATTCCATGATATAAAAATTGGATGGAAAATAATAATTTTTCCAAAGATCGTCAATATTAATCTCTAAAATGAAAAAATATTAATAAGTAATATAAATTAAAGAATGGGGTGAGATTAAATACATATTAAACTGAACAATATACTCCATCATGTGTGATTGTTTCCACTGATATGTAAATGAACAATCCAATGAAGAATTAGAATTCACATATCCGTCATGTGGTGTGTGTAAGTTATATTACACAAATTATATCCAATATAATGATGTTGATATGTTTTAATAAATATAATGATGATGAAAATGAATAGATTATCACAGTCCTTCATGAAATCTTAACAATAGAAAATTAAATATTGAAGGTAAAGTGATGCACATATTGAGAATACCCATTCATATAATTGATGAATAATGAGGTGCCTCAAGCCCTATATGATTCAGTATTTTTAATAATTTTTGATGTGGTGGAGAATTATTGTGGATAAAATATACATGACATGAATTTCTATAAAATCACATACGACATCAGAGAAAATAATAATTGATATAACTACTAATTCCAGTGTTTTATAGCCAATAATGAATTAAATCCATTTGTAATAATAAAACATGAATTCCAAATTCACAGATTTTTTGTTTTCTCCTATGTGGTTTTGGGTTAGGTATTATTTGATGTTATTTAGTATATAAAAATTGTAAAGTGTTAGAAGAGTCATTCACATAGATGTTATCCTGAATTTGATATTAAATAATTTTTACCTAAACCTAATCTCTTAGGGGTAGTGGTAATAAAAATGTAAATGATTTTTAGATTTTTCTCTACTTTATTGGTAGAGTTACCATCCAAAACTTCCAATAGTAGGAGAACATGTCATAGTTCACAACATTTTGGAGTAAAATAGTAAATTTTTTTCAGAATGTTGTGGTGAAGGGTTTGTCAATGGGTGGATAACATAATTCATTGTAATTTATTATGGTGACATTTTTTTAGATATTTAATTCATCTACATTAATGTATCTCAAATTTTTACCATATTCCCTCCCATAGATTTATTATAACTATAGGAATAGTACTTATCAATTTAAAATATATCAAATTCACATTTTATGGAATAATAAATTTATCCAAGAAATATTTAATTTGTAATCATAAGTTACAAAAATCATAGTGATATTTCTGAGAGTAATGGGTGGTGTTCTTAACCCATAATGATGTTGGTAGGGTTCTAATTAATGGGTTCATTAATTCGAAATATTAAGAAGGTGTATGTAATGTAATCATACATGTTGAGAGGGACATGGATATATTGATTATTTAAATTTCTATGTATGTTGTTACAGATGAGGGGTTGGACGTAATAATATGATAATATTGGATGTTGATAGATATATTTCAATAAATAATAATACATCACTCTTTAGAAATGATGGAGAAAATATGGAATTTATCTAGATAGAAAAGTATTATTTTAAGGACATTTATAGTTTGTCAAGGTTTATCTGCTCAATGCTACAATAAGGAATCAAAATAGTCTTGAAGATACAATCCAATCCAGTGATGTTTTAGACATGACACATAAGTCTATACATTTTTTGAGGTGATCCTTTCACTCAGTGGTGAGTGTGTAAAGTATGACTCAATGGTGTGACACAGTAGAAGTTGGGATTTTTACCAAAACAATTTTAATGGGAGTGACCTTTGTAAAGAGTATTGAGACTTATAGTTTTTTTTCTGGAACAAAAACCAATTCATGCTACATAGTCTTTTCCCTAAGATAGTGAACCACATAAATTGTACTATTTATATTTACATTATGAATTTATTCCAAATATGTACAAGAAAACTAATATATTTCAAACAAATAGATCATATCAAATGAACATAGAGATTGAGAGGTGAATATCCTTTTTAGATATCTTGAGATTATGGATCAACAATTTAAATTGGTCATGACACATTATAACTTGATTTAACCCCCCCCCCACTCTTGGTAATCTCAAAATAATCCCATGTTGTGGTATCAATAATAATTCAAGAATGGAGATTAATGTGGCTTAATTATGGGGAGATATTTACAACTATCATAAATTTTGATCATTATGTGGTTATTCATCAAGTACACTTATCATTCCATTATTTGGATTTTGTGACTCTTCGAGAGATGTAATGTATGACATATTAAAATGATTAAAAATAAATATATATATTTTTGTGTAATCTAACATTGGTTGAATAATAGTGTTTATGTATTTTCCTTTTAGTATAAGACCTAGTAGTTTGGGATTAGGGTGACTCATATTGTTTTCTTTTAATGTAGTATTTCTAGTTTAAAAAATATCATTTCTAGTCACAATATGTAATTTAATAGATTATTCTTTAAAAATATAAATATGATATCTTTTATACATATACAAGGAATACGAGTAGTTATTTATTTCTATTTATGAAATATTCCATTGTAGAAAATAAAGAGGATTTTAAATACCTATAATACTCACCATTGATCTCTCTTTTACTATAATTATAACCTTAATATGTTTATGGTAATTTCGTTCAAGATTAATTTATCTCTACATTTAAAATATTCAATGAATATATATGCAATATATTTTCTGATAAGCCCACTCGGGTATCTATTGCCTTTTCATCAGGAATATTCATTACATCACAAATCATACTTGAATTTTCATTATGAAATCTCATAATGTTGATATGTTAACAAATACCTTATCTTTAGAATAGTTCACATGTTCTTTATGATATAATTGAGAGTATTTTGGAATACTATTATTCCTAATGTTTTATTTACACTAACATGATAAATATTTTTTTAGTATACCAAGATTTTTTGATCAAAATATATATAAATATTTATGACATATATATTTAATCAACAATAATTTTTTTAAAAAAAATTATTATCTTTACCAAAATTAGTTACTTTGAGTCTTATGATTTATTAACATCATTATTTATTGTTGTATATTATTGACTATTTCATACAGAACGAACATATAAAATAAAATACATTAAAAAAAATACATTCCACGATTAAATTATGTCGTGTTGTGTCTAAATTGGAAACAAAATTGTTTTTTCATAATACTCAATTAAAACTAGATTTAATCAATTTTTTAATTTATATTTTTTGTTATCCTCATGAAATACTTATGAATCACTCTTTTTCAACTACCTAGAGATTTCATATTACTTCTTATAATCATCATATAATTTCATGGTTCTAGTATTTATATAAATATATGTCATTTTGATACTATATTTAATATCCAATATGTATAACAGATTTTTTAATGAAATAATTATGATTTAGAATGTAATAGATGTGGGATCGAATAGTAGATATATTTGTCTATTAGATGGAACAATACAAGAGGGGGGTGAATTGTAGGTTTAAAAACCTTTGAGTTTTTGCAACAAAGAGATTAGTTTAAATGATTTTAAACTAATACAAATATAAACACCCACAATTGTATTGAATATAAAAGGTATGATGTATTGTAATACTAATGTAAAGTAAAACAATTGTATTCAAGGTGAACACAATAATCAGAGTAATACAAAGATGAATGATTCTACCTTAAAGCGTATAGAATCAATCAATACAAAAAGTAATAGAATGATTGTAATTGAAACAATTACAATTGAATATGTAAAGAAGAAAGGAAACAATACAAATCCCTTTCTAATACAACAGTGGAAATGTAAAAGTATTACAATTCTTTTGACCCAAAGAGAAGGGTTATCCTTTCACCATGGATAACAGGTCTGTCTCACCAATACCTTGGTGATCCCTCGATACGATGATCGGCACGTCTGTCTGCCTATCCCCGGAAGCCCTCGATATGATGATCGGCACGTCTGTCTGCCTATCCCCGGCAGCCCTCGATACGATGATCGGCACGTCTGTCTGCCTATCCCCGGCAGCCCTCGATTTTGCAGGTAATCGGCACCTCTGTCTTTCAATTACTTGAAAGCCCTCGATACGATGATCGGACGCACAAGGCTGATGAGAGAAGTCACAGTGTCTCTCTCTAGAATCTTGGTAGTTCACAGAGTCTCTTCCTTCGTTCTCTTCGTTCATCGTTGTTCTCTCAGCTTCAAATGACCTCCTATTTATAGGCTTCGGGTTCCAACGGTCATATTTCCTCCAACGGTCATATTGAAACAGAAAGCACGACATCGTTTTGATTAGTTTGTAACTAACTCAACGACATCGTTTTGTTAGGACAAGAGATATATAGAAATGAAAAACATGAGTACGATTCATATGCAGAGAGAGTTTTTGACAAAGTACCAAAACAAATAGTGATCATCTGAATAGCAGAGTCAGTACAATACGATTGACCGAGTCAGTACGATACGATTGACAGAGTCAATACGATATGATTGACAGAGTCAGTACGATACGTTTGACAGAGTCAGTACGATACGATTTGGTCGGTACGATCAACATCGTACGATACGATAAACATGATAAAAGACCATTGGAATTTACAAACATAAGATAGAATACATTTGTGATTTCCAAAACATAATATAGAAGTCAAAAGAAGACTTTTGACATAAAAATCTCCCCCTTTTTGGAAAGAACAACCCAAAAAATAAATTTAACAAGAAATACTTATCTCCCCCTGAGTTATTGAAAACTCTTCTGAATAAGAAATTGAATACAACTAACTCCCCCTTAGGTATAGACTTTCCTAAGGATTGTATTCGTAGATTTTCCTTAAGAGCATTGTAAAGCATTCTCCCACTTTATAAAACATTCTCCCCTTTGTAAATATTCTCCCCCTTTGTGATTTACAAAAAGAAAGGAGTAATCTTGATTTGTCTGAAAAAGTTAGTAAAGTAATACAAGACAAAAGATAAAAGAAAAGGATCATAAGATTTATTACAAAACAAAGGCAAGTTCCAAAAGAAACAAATACAACAATCATTTGTTTTCTCTTTCATTCTCCTTATTTATAAGCTCATGAAGAACATCTTTCATCTTCTTGATCTCCTTCTTGTCTTCAGAAATTGATTCACCCTGAGTTTTGAGAAGCTCTTGTTGATCCGCAAAAATCTGATCTTGATTTCTGATGGTCTCCTCTTGGACTCTGATTACTTCTTCAAGGGTATCAATTCTGTTTTGCAGAGTCTTGTTATCCTTGGACAACACAGAATTTTGATTCTTCAGTAAAATCATTTCATCTTTGAAAGATGAAACCTTCGAGAATTCAGATTGGAAAACATTCATTCTTTCTTTCATGCCTTTCACTGAAGGAACATCGGCTCTTTGAGAAGATAAAAGATTCAGCCTTTCAACCGTTTCTTTGTCCAGCTTGATGAAAGCAATTGCAAGCTCATTTGATAACCTCCTTATATCTTCAATAGATATTTCATGATCATTGATTGAGCTCTCTGTTTTGTACGACCATTTGGTCATCTTATTGCAAGCCTTCTTATGGGAAACCGAGCTTTCTGAAAGAACATTCAAATCAGCTTCTACTGACAATACCTTCTTCCTTAATTCTTTTACAGAGCCAAAATTCTTCCTTTGATTTTCAGTAATAAAATCAATCTTTCCTTCCAGCCTCAGGAAATAAGGAATAATTTTCTCCACCCTTCTCAAAACATGAACAATGTAATCACCCTTCTTGAGAGAGATTGTATGCTCTGAATCAGTATCCTCATCATACGATGGTAGTTCATACGATTTTCTTGAGTCAACAACTGGATGTTTCCCTTTCGCTTTTTCTTTCTGTTTTCTTTCTTCTTCCCCTTTGTCTCTAATGACAACAACTTTATCAGAATGAGAAGATTGATCACCTTGCCTTTCTTGAGAAGGCATTCTTTTCGGAGATTGTGCTTGATCGGCATGAAGGATTTGTTGAACACCTTCACTCGGCTTTTGAACCGATTCCTCTCTAATTTTATTTGAGTTTTGAAGAAATTCTAAAAGAAAATCTCTTTCTTCTTCTTTTATTTCTTCCATCACTTGTTTTCCTTTTTCTTTCTCAGGAAGACTTTGTACGATGGGCTCTTGGTGCACTTCTTCAGTTAGTTGAGCACTAGCATCTTCAACCGCTTTTAAGACTTTAGAAACATCAAAGTCTTGAGCCTTTCTTTTCAAAAGAACCTTATTCTTCTTTTCGGCCTGAACGGTTTCTTCTACCCTAATTCTTTCTGCAAAGGCCTCAGCAGGGTCAAGACCAAACTTCGGATCACCTTCTTTTCTCTGTTCCATATCTTTTCTCCATTTTGCTACAACCTCCTTACTGTACCTTGGCTTCTTCTTCTGCTTCGAACTGGTTTGCGGATCAGACTTTTGAGTGACACCGGTGGATTGAATGTCTTTGGCTGGCATAGGTGCCGATTGATTCTGAGCCAATTCAGCTTCTACATCTCTGACAAAAAGTTTTGAATTCGAATCAAAACAAACATTCATCTTTTTGATCGTACTCTTACTAATCCAAGATGGCCTCAAATCCATGGGGTTTCTTTCAAAGGAATGTTACAAAACTTCATACTTTCAAAAATGAACTTCGTAAGAATGGCTGGATACATTATCATCTGGGACTTAATCCCTCCTGTCTTGACATTCTTGATGGTTTCAAAAATATACCCCATGAGATTCACTTTTCTCATGTTCACAAGATAATCAAGCATGAAAATATCAGAAACATTCCGAGTTTCTCTATCCCCGTTCCTTGGGATAAGAAAACCTTGCATCCATAGAGTGACAAAACGATTGTCCGGTGAAAGATGAGACACTTTCCTCTTTTCCTCATTAATAAGAAACAAAGACTTTTCAGCATTTTCTCTATTAAACGTACCAACTTCCTCTGGTAGTTTGTGAGATGGACAAAAAGAATATCCTTCTACAGAAACATTCAGAAAATGTGCCGCTTGTTTCACAGACATAGATAATTTTCTATCGTACACAGCGAAGTTTATAGTCATATCTTTGTCGAAAGAAACGGTTTTGTAAAACTTACAAACTTCATCAAAAAGAACTGGATCTTGAATATCAGGCTTTTCAACACACAGATGTTCCCATCCTTGAAACAAAATGATCCTCCTGATTGTAGAATCGTACGTATCGAAAAAGTATCGGGATACTAACATTTCTCTATAAAAGTCTTTCTCTGTAAAAGTCTTTGAAGACATTTCGGCAGGAGTATTAACAGAGGATTGAGACATAAAGGTTCTGCTGATGAGAAGATCGTACGATTGTTTCTAGCCGGTGAAGCAGAGCTTCGCCTCAATTCCTGGAAAATTAATGTGGGTTTGGGGAGGGGAGGGGGTATTTATATGCGATAAAGAGATGACCGTTGATCTTCTACGGTCGAAAAAGGGTGACCGTTGATATTCTACGGTCAGGATTAGAGAAAACTAGATCAATGGTTAGGATTAAAACAAAGAAAGAAAAAAATAAAAATGAAAAAGATACCTGTCGGAGAACATAAGGTGATTGTTGGTTTTGTTAAGAATCAAAAGAAAATACAATCGTAAGGAAAGAAGAAAAAAAACATGCCGATGGAAAACAAAGTCATTAATATGATCGGACAGTACGATGGAAAATAATCTTGTTACCATGAGCTGACAGTACGATGGAAAACAATCTCAATAACATCATCGGTCGATACAAAAAAAATTGAATGATACGATGGAAAATAATTTCAATACTATCATCGGTCGATACAAAAAAAAATTATTTAATGATACGATGGAAAAGAATTTCAATAATAAAATCGGTCGATTCAAAAAAAATTGAATGATACGATGGAAAAGAATTTCAATACTATCATCGGTCGATTCAAACAAAATTGAATGATACGATGGAAAAGAATTTCAATACTATCATCGGTCGATACAAAAATATTGAATGATACGATGGAAAAGAAATTCAATACCATCATCGGTCGATAGTAAATGATACTATAAAACATTCAATACGATAAACAGAAAACTAAAATTGTCAATACGAAAACTAAAATTGTCAATAAGAAAACTAAAATTGTCAATACGAAAACTAAAATTGTCAATACGATAAAAAGGGAAAAAATAAACAATCCAAAGAGTAAATAGTTAAAGAACATAAGTTAAAAAGAAACATAAAGACATAGAATGAAATTTCCTCCCCCTTTCTACGAGGAGTTTCTTACTATTAGGAGAGATTTAAAACAGGAAGAAGATATGAATGATTATTTTAATGTAATCATTCCTAACTTCTGTTTTATAAATTCAAATCTATCAGAAGGTAATGGTTTTGTAAAAATGTCAGCAAGTTGTTCATGTGTTCCGATGAATTGTAAAATAATATCTCTTTTTTGTGTGTGATCCCTTAGAAAGTGATGCCTATCATCTAAGTGTTTTCCACGAGAGTGATGTGCTGGGTTTTTACTAAGAGCTATGGCACTTGTATTATCACAAAGAATTTGAGTTTTGGAGAAACTCAAACCATAGTCAATGAGTGTGTGTTGCATCCACAATACTTGAGCACAACAACTTCCAGCTTCTACATATTCAGCTTCAGCTGTGGAGAGTGCTACTGAGTGTTGTTTCTTGCAGGACCAAGAAACCAAAGAGTCTCCTAAGAAATTACATGTTCCAGATGTACTTTTTCTATCCATTCTACAACCACCAAAGTCAGCATCTGAAAAGCTTTTTAAAACAAAATCATTTCCAGAAGAGTAGAAAAGGCCTAAATCCATAGTGTCTTTTAAATACCGAAATATTCTCTTTACGGCTTTTAATTGAGACTCTCTTGGATTAGATTGATATCTTGCACATAAGCATACAGAAAACATCAAGTCGGGTCGACTAGCTGTCAAGTATAGAAAACTCCCTATCATACCTCTAAAAATTGTTTGATCTACTGGTTTCCCAGTTTCATCAAGATCAAGAGTATTTGAGGTACCAATTGGGGTGCTAATACTTTTAGTTTTTTCAAATCCATACTTTTTGAGTATGTCTTTAATATACTTATGTTGAGATATATAAGTACCTTCTGGTTTTTGAGAAATTTGAAAACCTAGAAAGAATGTTAACTCACCCATCATACTCATTTGAAACTCAGATTTCATTAAGTTTGAAAAAGAATCAGTTAAAGATTTCTGAGTTGATCCAAATATGATGTCATCAACATAGATTTGGTCACCGAAAAAATTTTTGTTTTCCATTTTGATAAAAAGAGTTGGATCAGCTATACCTTTTCTATAATTGTTTTGTAAAAGAAATCATGTGAGTCTATCATACCATGCTCTAGGGGCTTGTTTAAGACCATATAGAGCCTTGGTAAGTTTAAAAACATGATCAGGATGTTTTGGGTCTTGAAAACCAGGAGGTTGTTCGACAAAAACTTCTTCTTGAACAAAACCATTTAAAAAATCACATTTGACATCCATTTGAAATACTTCGAAATTGAAATATGCTGCGAAGGCTAATAGAATACGAATAGATTCAAGTCTAGCTACAGGAGCATATGTTTCTTCATAGTCTATTCCCTCTTGTTGATTATAGCCTTTAGCAACAAGTCTTGCTTTATTTCTTACAATGATTCCATTTTCATCACACTTGTTTCTGAAAACCCATTTTACACCAATCACAGTTGTTTCTTTAGGTTTTTCAACTAAAGTCCAGACTTGATTCCTTTCAAATTCATTTAGTTCATCCTGCATTGCTTTGATCCAATCGTCATCACCTAAGGCCTCACTTGGAGTTATTGGTTCAAATTGGGAAAGAAAAGCAAGATGTTCTATTTCATTTCTAAAGAATTTCTGGTCCTTACAGGTTGATTTATATCACCAATGATGTTATCACTGGGATGATTCCTAAGAAACAATTGATTTGGGTTTTGGAAAACCTGTTCATCAACATATGGTAGAAAATCTTCTGTGGTAAATGTTTCAGGAATACTTTCTTGAACATTTTCCTTATCAGAATGTTCTTCTAATAGAGGTTGATAAACATTTTTGGAAAACACATCCGAGGATGTAGGATTGGGTTGGTTGAAAATAAAATGGTTAGTTTCATCGAATTTTACATGTACTGTTTCTTCAACAGTACAAGTGTTTTTATTGAAAACTCTATAAGCCTTAGAGGTTGTAGAATAGCCTTGAAAGATTCCTTCATCAGATTTTGGTGCAAATTTGTGTAGATTGTCTTTTGTATTCAGAATGAATACTTTGCATCCAAAAACATTGAAGTAAGAAACTTTAGGTTTTCGGCCAGTCCATAACTCATAAGGAGTTTTATTAAGAAATGGTCTAGTTAAAACACGATTTATAGTATAACAGGCAGTACTAACAGCTTCATCCCAAAAGTGCTTAGCAATTGAGTATTCACTCAACATGGTTCGAGTCATTGCTTGAAGAATACGATTTCTTCTTTCAACAACCCCATTTTGCTGAGGAGTTTTTGGTGCTGAGAAATTGTGAGTAATACCTTTCTTACTACAAAAAATTTCAAAATCTGAGTTTTGAAATTCACTACCATGATCACTATGAATAGTTATCAATGGTAGGTTTTTCTCATTTTTAACTTGGGCTCTAAAAGTTTTGAAATAGGAAAAGGCTTCAGATTTCTTTGTGAGAAAGTAGACCCATGTAAATCTAGTAAAGTCATCAACTAAGACAAATACATAGTATTTGCCTCCAATGCTTCCAGATTGTGAAGTACCAAACAGATCCATATGCACAAGCTGTAATGCATTAGAAGTTGAAACTTCATTAATTGGGTTAAAGCTAGTTTTATGTTGCTTGCCAAATTGACAAGGATCACAGACTTTTGAAGAATCATATCTAAGGTCCGGTAGCCCTTTTACAAGTCCTTTCTTTGAGAGTTTTCTTAGGTTTCTCAAATTACAGTGTCCTAGTCTCCTATGCCATAGCCACGATTGGTCGTCTATTACACTTAAACAAGGTAAGTTTTGGTTCCTAAGGTCTTCTAAGTTAATAGTGTAAACATTATCTTGCCTATGGGCAGATAGAATGAATTCATCCTTGGAATTGTGAACTAGACACTTATCATTTCTAAAATTCACAAGGTAACCTTCGTCACATAATTGACTTATGCTGATGAGATTGTGCCTAAGACCATTAACAAAGAAAACATTTGAAATAAGAACTTTTCCAAGAAAAACGATATTACCTATACCAACAATCATTACTTGATCATTATCTCCGAAGGTAACTTTTCCACCTTTTGTTTTGATAACCTTTTCCAAGAAATCTTTGTTCCCAGTCATATGTCGAGAACAACCACTATCCATGTACCAAATGTTCTTATTGATACACTTCTCGTTTTCCTGAAAAAGAAACTATTAGATTTTTGGAATCCAAACTTGTTTGGATCCAGAAGGGTTAGATAAAAGAATTTTAGAAATCCACATTTGTTTTGCAAAATGAGCTTTATGAAATCCTAAGGATTGAGTTTTGTTAAGAGAACAATCTCTTCTCCAATGTCCACCACATTGACACTTGGAACAGAAAATGGTTTTTTGAGGAACAAAATAGTTATTACTAAAAACAGGTTTGGAATAAGTATAACCAAGACTAGAACGATTTCTCAACGGTATAATTTGAGAATACATTATATCAATGTTATCTTTTCCATGACTAAAGTTTGACAAACACCATTTCAAGGATAAAATCTCTGACTTTAGTCTTAAAACCAAATTTTTGTTTTCTAAAACATTTGAATTTGAACTAGAGTTAGACTCTAAAATATTTTTCTTTGAAATTACAGTTTCAAGATCCTTAGAAAGTTTATCCTTTTCAGATTTGACTTTCTCAAGGGTTTTTTAAATACTTTCAAAATCTGAAGTTTTCACATCAAGATCTTTAGAAAGATATGATACTTCTTTAGTCAAAATAGAAATTCTAGAATTTGCTTTTTCAAGTCTCTTTTTGAGTTTATAATTTTCATTTTCAAGTAACTTAGCAAATCTAGAGACTTCTTCAAAAGAAGGTAAAGTATCATCATCTGATGATGAGGATTCATCATTTGAAGATTCATAATATCTATTATCAACATAATTTGCATTTAAAGAGACATTTGTAACAGCTTCAGCATTATGTACCTTAGCCATGAGACAATGATCTTCAATTGGTAGTCTGGCTAGAAGTCCAATATTTCTTTGTCCTGATGTCTCATATTCTGAAGAATCATTTGAGGAATCACTACCACTTGCACTCCACATATCATTTGCTTTCAAGCCTTTCTTTGTCTTATAAAACCTTTTCGTGTTTCTTTCAGAGTGTTTCTCTTTTCTATCTTTCCTTTTTAGTAAAGGACAATCAGGCCTTATATGTCCTGCTTTCTTGCATTCATAACAAGATACCTCTGAATCTTTCCTGTCTTTCATGTCTTTCTTTTTGAATCTATATTGAAAATCATTCTTTCCCACAATCTTGTTCATCCTTCAAGCAAGATTGGCTAACTCATTATCCGAAAGATTACAATCACTTGAATCGGATATAACAACTTTCTTGGATTTAGACCTTGTAAGCCTTTTAGGTGTTTTAGCTTTAGATGCAAAAGCTACACTTCCATTCCCATTCTTCTTCTTATTGAAATCAGCATCTCTCTTCATTCTTGTCTCATGCTGTAGAAGAGTTCCAAAGAGTTCATCAAGAGTAATCTGGGAAACTTTTCTATTTTCATCAATAGCTGTCCTTTTCGACTCCCATTAATTTGGCATAATATCTATAATCTTGTCAAAAAGAGCTTCATCATCAAGACCTTTTTCTCCCATAGATTATAAGCTGTTGAAAATTGTCATAAACCTTTGTTGCACTTTACATACTGGCTCTCCATAAGGAAAAACAAATCCATGATACTCTTCTCGAAGCATAGCTCTCCTTGTTTCTATAACTTTGGATGTACCAAAATGAGTGACTTCTAATTTCTTCCAAATACAGTTGGCTGCTTCACATGAAGATATCTGACTATATATATTCCTGGTCATAGAGCATAATAAAGTATTGCGTACCTTGTAATTCAGTTGATATTCTTGCTTCTCTTGGTTGGTGAAAGTGCTAACTTCTTTGTCAGGAATTTTTTAACCCCCAGTAAGCATAATAAAATTGTCTACACCAGTATTGATAACGAAAGTCTTCATACGATCTCTCCAATACTCATAATCATTCCCATCAAATATTGGTGGTCTAGAAGGATTCAGATTATCTATTGATTCGATATTCATTCCTGCCATCTAATATAACAAAAACAACTTTTCCACTCCACACGTTAGTGTAGTAAGTATTCAAGATAGGAATAAGAAGTAAGGATAGTAATACAAATCAGTGGAAAACCCCCTTTGATACCAATTGTTGGATCGAATAGTAGATATATTTGTCTATTAGATGGAACAATACAAGAGTGGGGGGGTGAATTGTAGGTTTAAAAACCTTTGAGTATTTGCAACAAAGAGATTAGTTTAAATGATCTTAAACTAATACAAATATAAACACCCACAATTGTATTGAATATAAAATGTATGATGTATTGTAATACAAATGTAAAGTAAAACAATTGTATTCAAGGTGAACACAATAATCAGAGTAATACAAAGATGAATGATTCTACCTTAAAGCGTATATAATCAATCATTACAAAAAGTAATAGAATAATTGTAATTGAAATAATTACAATTGAATATGTAAAGAAGAAAGGAAACAATACAAATCCCTTTCTAATACAACAGCGGAAATGTAAAAGTATTACAATTATTTTGACCCAAAGTGAAGGGTTATCCTTTCACCTAGGATAAAAGGTATGTCTCACCAATACCTTGGTGAGCCCTCGATACGATGATCGGCACGTCTGTCTGCCTATCCCCGGCAGCCCTCGATACGATGATCGGCACGTCTGTCGGCCTATCCCCGGCAGCCCTCAATACGATGATCGGCACGTCTGTCTGCCTATCCCCGGCAGCCCTCGATTTTGCAGGTAATCGGCACCTCTGTCTTTCAATTACTTGAAAGCCCTCGATACGATGATCGGACGCACAAGGCTGATGAGAGAAGTCACAGTGTCTCTCTCTAGAATCTTGGTAGTTCACAGAGTCTCTTCATTCGTTCTCTTCATTCATCGTTGTTCTCTCAGCTTCAAATGACCTCCTATTTATAGGCCTCGGGTTCCAACGGTCATATTGCCTCCAACGGTCATATTGAAATAGAAAGCAAGACATCGTTTTGATTAGTTTGTAACTAACTCAACGACATCGTTTTGTTAGGACAAGAGATATATAGAAATGAAAAACATGACTACGATTCATATGCAGAGAGAATTTTTGACAAAGTACCAAAGCAAATAGTGATAATCTGAATAGCAGAGTCAGTACAATACGATTGACAGAGTCAATATGATACGATTGACAGAGTCAGTACGATAAGTTTGACAGAGTCAGTACGATACGATTTGGTCGGTACGATCAACATCGTACGATACAATAAACATGATAAAAGACAATTGTAATTTACAAACATATGATAGAATACATTTGTGATTTCCAAAACATAATATAGAAGTCAAAAGAAGACTTTTGACTTAACAATAGCTTCTTATTTATTCATATTCAATTCATTATAATTTTACTTCATACGAAATTTCTTACAACATGTGAATCAGATAACATCCCAATTATTTAACTATATATTTATCCTTTTTATTTTTAAATTAGTCGATAAAGACAGTGTAGGTTTTTGATTTTCCATGAGATTCTAAAAATTTTGTTTTATGTTTTTTACGAGAAGGTGTGATGAACCATGTTCGTACCAATTATTTTTTTCTAAAAAAAGAATAGTATAAATATTATGAATCAATTTATGTATATATTTCATCTAATAATCACCTATGAATATGGTAAACATGTATGGGAAGGAAGATAATCAGATATTATTGGATAATTTTTTATCTAAATAGTTGATTTAAATTTTTAACTGAACAACGCATTCCAGTATTTCTGAGGCATGCGCACTAGTTAAGAACCATTTTTCACATTTATTTTAATAATGGGAAGTGATAATATCATTTATCTATGACTTTTCATTTCCTTCCCCAATTATATAAGATGTGATAATATGGTTTTTGTGTCTATGTTATAATTTTTCATAATTATCGCTTTGGATATAGTTAATATCCATTTGCAATGCACATTAGATGAATAATTCATAAATATATGGGAATCGTTATTTAGGAATTCAAGCACTCAGTGAGACTACTAATATTGTATAAAGGATTCCATCACATGATATAAATTTTTTTTAGTTGTCTAGTACTTAATAATAAACTACTACACTCATAGATTTTTCTGATATTGAGGAATTAGTTTATGACATAGAAATATCATAACATTATTTTAATTTAGGTTTCTATTTTTATATGACTTTTAATCTAAATAATCAGTACATTATATTGATTTAATTATATTATTTTATTGATTACTAATATAAATCCTAATTGGACTCATAATGTTCTATAACATTACCATTATAGTTGTAATGATATTTACTCCCTTATAACTCACTAACCATTATATTCTATTTTAAATGTCATAGAAAATTTTTTCATCTAAATTTGTGAAGTCATAGTGCATGACAACATACAATGAGGTTATAATTTTTTGGAATTTATTCTATACATTGATAATGAGTGATATATTCTCTAGATTTCCCTTTAATTGTGAGAATTCTAGAAATTATTTTCCCTTCCCTTTAAGTAAGACAAACCTCCATGTCGTTGATGATGATAATCCTGCACATCTGGATGATTTATATTACATTCTACTAGATACTAGAATTATTATATACTAAATTGAAAAGAAACATGGAATATTATTCCTCATTGAAAATATAATTATTGAATATGTAGGTGGTCCTTCCAAATTCTAACGCATAGATCATTAATATATTAACTATAATCATTAATCGATAAATATTAATATAGTTTCCCTTGACACTTTACACAATGTTTCACCAATTCCATATTTGTTATTCAATGCTTAATGTTAAAATAGTTATGTATACCCACAACTATAGTTACAACTCCTTTATAATTTAGTGTACACTCACTCTAACCAAACCAGAACATTGAACTATGGTTCCATTCCACACTTATTTTAGTGAAGTATTTTCAATTATGTATTAATAATGGATTTTTTATTATACATAAATATTCTTATTTTATCATGCACATTTCTTGTTAATATTACATGGATTTCACAAATTTAATCAACCCTATATTTAATAAAATAATTTACACATGATCAATTAATTTTAAATTGTTTTTCATGCCTTGTTATCTTATTCTATGTGATAGTGTTTAATATCTTATAAACACATGTCAAAAAAATTCTCTCAGAAAAATGATATACATAAAAATAAATGATAATGAGATTTTTAATGACTATTTATTTGATAACAAGATAAACCAACCAATGATGGTTGGGGAAAAATCACCAATCTATAATTTGTATCTGGTGTATAATTCAATCTTTGAAATGTTTATATTCTTGGTTGGTTTATCATTTTATCATGTTTTGAACTACCTACACACTTAATATATATCTCATTATACTTGTTATTATCACATTCAACTTAGGGGACTAATAGAATAAGATATATAAAATAACCTTGGACACACACAAGATTTATAACATAGTTTGGAGGATGAACCATTGAATAGATTTTTTAATTAATTAAATCATTTTTACATATAATACACCACCAAAAAACTTAATTAAAAAGATTAAACACTCATATAATGGAATTTCAATATCATGATCAATCACATACATTAAATGACATTACATTCTTAATTTATATAATTCACTTAAAATTAATCTTTTAAAATGATATAAATTTATCATGAATTAAAGGGTAATTGACCTATTAATTAATGAATTATTAATAGTATTTAATAATCTAAACATTTCTGGAGATAATTTAAATAAATAAAATAATTTATTTTAAGATATAATTAATTAAGTATATGATGCAAACATAGAGGCTATTTGGTGTGTACCCACCAAAATTAGCTATTGTCTTGTATTATCTTTTTCTTATCATTATCATAACTGAATATATATCTTTAATTAACTTTAAGAAACAATCCCATCAATCAGCTTTTCCATGTAATTTGATTTGATAGTTTCATTCTAATTAAAGGGGAAAAACTTATTTATAGTGAAATAAAAATAATATTTTAAATTAAAAATTAATTAATATTCACTCATGAATCACATAATATTTCCTAATTCTCCGTTATCATAGGTCATAAAAAATTGGTGAAATGCATAAAAGTACAATGATAAAGATATTAATTAATGATAATATCAAAAAAATAATCATTAAACATATTCATAGAATTGAAAATATAGTGGCACAGAAAAATGTGGAATTTATAATGGTAGTTTTGTTCTAAATTGTGATGTTGTGAACCAGGAGCCCCAAAATATTTTACCAAGTTGGTTTGAGACATGGTTTCAACCAATCCTCCAGATACTCCAGAAGATCCTTACTAGTAGAAAGGGCCTACGGTGTGTCTATAGGGAGACTATTCCCCCTTGCGAGAGTGGAGAATAGAGGATACAAAAATAGGTAAAAAACAATAATAGAAGATGTCTAATAATAAATAATACTAGAAGTGGAATATAAGAATAATCAGTCATGTAATTGATAAAAATCCCAACAACTATATACATAATCATAAAAAATGATGATGTAATTTCATGTCACTACATAAAGGGAAATTATGTATACATTGAAACATGATATCAGTAATATATGATTAATAAATTAGTATAAAAAGAATAAAAACTATCTAATAATCTCGAGTTATGGCTCATTCATCATCTATCAATCTTCCATAAAAAATAATGAATGTAGGTCAGGTGTCCATGATGGGACACACCCCTTTCATCATAATTGTGATCATGTAATCTGCCCGGGAACAAATGAATTACTCGATAGGATGTGAGATAAATCTAAATAGGCCACCACTAATGTTTTCTATATAATATATCCAATCAATTTAAACTAAAACATTTTGAAGGTATATATATAATTATAAATTAATTCTACAATAAAGAACCCATGACTTCTTTAGTCTCGACTGGTATTATCACTTAATATGTTATCATTTGATTATTCAATTGATTACATTTTATTTTATAATAACGTGATAATTTATTTACAAATATATCAACTATATCATCAAAGGAATAATAATAACCAAGGATTCTATGTGTAACCAAGTCATTCTTGACGTCACGAATTGAGCCCACTCATAGTAGTATCACATGATGTTTTGTTGTAAATTGGTTCTGGGTGGAATCCAAGGGGCCCTCCTAAGGAATTACACTATAAATATGTCTAACTCATTCTATGCATATTTTCCATATTAATCAAGTTCAAATCATGTGTAGCCCCAATGGGTTGAATCCATTGAGACACATGCATTACGACATAGAGACGAATCTAATTATTGGATCCAAGGTATTATAATATCTAGAGAGATAGTGATTGGATCCCAGGGAATCACACTGGTAATCCTCTAATATAAAAGGTCTTTGTTAAAAGGTGTCTATCTACATTGGAAATCAGGTCCATGAAACATAATTTTGACCTCTATTTTCTCATGTAATTCCCATAGGAATCCAAATTTAGATCTATCCTTATCATTCCTATAAATATGAATATGTCCTCATGTAATAGGATAAATATGAAAATATAATTACTCAATTTCATCCATGAAATACCTATTAAATTTATTCAGTCCTTACGTTAATTCCACTATGTTTTATAAATCTGACATGGTTAATCAAGGACATGTGACCATTTATAACTATTAATTCATAGACATTTAATATGTTCATTCCATAACAGAAATGAAACCAGTGACAATTGTTTTTATATTTAACTGGTACAAGTCATATATATAAATATAATTTCAATTAAATTTCTTCAGGAGTCATTCATTAAGATAATAAACTTACCCGAATAATGTTATAGTATGGATTACCCAAATTAGTTCACAAATGAACCAAACATTGGTCATCATGTAATAAAAAGACCACATCATACTTGGGGTGACATGATTTGACGTCCCAAAGAACAATTTCATGAAGAAAATTATTTATTAAAGATCTATAATATGAGTTATATGATTGTAATAGTTATATATGAAAATTTTAAGCATCTCCCAGTGAAATCAACATGCACACAATGATGGAAATTTATATATGAAATTTTTAGGGAATATTCATAGACCTCCTACCTTATTCCTATTGAACTACGATTATTATATATCAAACAATAGTTTAGACAGTATTGGAACATACCTAATGTAATATTAAACACCCCTCAAATAGGACAAATGATCCTGCATCAAAATTCCATCATCTATAAAATAAAAATGAATAACTATGCCTAAGGACTAATAATCTAACCGAGAGAAATCCAATGAGATTATTGGATCTTAATTTTGAGTTCGAATGGTGAAGAAATATAAGAAATTAATATTCTTAATCATTAATGAATCTTATGAGAGGAAGAAAGGGCCTCCAATAGACAGTATGTGAAAAGGATAATAGGGTTTAAAATGATAATAATTTATGGTAAAAGTAGTAATTTCACAAAAATATTTTTGTAACACTACTATCCAAATTATGTACCAACTATGTTCTAGGCTCTATCAATTAATGTGTTTCACATGGTTAATGATTATGATTTGGGAAACCATGAAAAAACGATATAGTATGCCTCCCTTAGATATTTAATGTAAATATAAATAGGCATGATGCCATGGGTGCACGTTTAAGGAGACCTTTTGACATATTATTCCCACTAAAATTCTCCCATGTTTAGGATACATAATGCAGTATATGAATCATGGGTTATACTGAAACTGATGTGATGTTGATTATCCCATTGGTCGGGGTTCTATGTTCTTGGAATGCCCTGATCACCATCATTTCCATTATATCCTCACTCTGAATCTATGTTATGACAAAAATAAGGTGTTAAACATAAAATTAATGGGGTCCCATACCTCATAGAAAAACTGGTATCTTACAATGTTCCCACTTAAAGGAACCCATCCCCATGATTCCCTTCAAATGGTTCTCCAGACACTATGGACATATATTGGCCTCTCGCTCCCATGCCTTATCATGTACATGTATGTGATACCATAATTTCAGTACTAAATCGACATATCCGCCTCCGAATTACTTTTTTATCAATTCAATGTTGTGTATGGGATACTCATCAGATGGAGAACTAGTATCTGACTCCACATCATCAGGATCCAAAGTATGAGATGTATTAGTATGATACTGATAAAGCTAACAAATGTGGATGATTTAATTCATGGGATAGTACCTATATGATAATATAAACACAAATTAGACATTTTTTACTCTATATAAGATCCAAAAAGTGAAAAAAAGTGAGGGAAAAGATACCATTTCCACTTTATACATTTATGATCAATCATGGGTGGTACCCGCAAGAAATATTGATCCCTGAACTCAAATTCCAATTTTTTTATGCAGTTTTCAACATTTTCTATTTTTTCCTAACTAATCTTTACAAATATTCATTCAGATCGACAACACCTTCTCTAATGTCAATTTCTCGTGATATTGACACTATAGTGTCCCATATCATTTATCTAGTAAGCATAGGGGTGAATAGTTCAACCTACCATACATGACCTCATATCATTCCATAAGAATAATTTTCTAGTATATATAAATTTATGTGAAGTCAATGAGAGGGATATTATTCTACAAAATAACATAAAAAATGACGGAAACATTCTATGACCATGACCTCTAAAACCTATATCATCCATTTGGACTAGCCGTTAGCATATCGGGGGGAATGTTGTGCATAGAATAAACTGTGTTCCCACATAAATATGTAACCCCTTCAAAAACCACGAAATGGAATGATAATCCCTATATGAAATGATTGTAAAAGGGATCCCATGTAGCTATATAATCTAATAGAAATAAATTCTTCCTGGCTGATGAACCATGAATTTATAGTAGATAATAATGAACTGGGTTAATTGTTTCGGTCAATCCTTAACAAAACTAACCACATTGCTACCTTGAGGTGACCTCAGTATTAAAATGTCAAAATCCATTACAATATCATCCAATTTTAATTTTTAGACTAGAAATGGTTATAATAATACATATTGTTTCTTGTACTCCCATTTCACCTACAAATAGGTGGACCACCTAATTATAGAACAACCTATCTAAAATTTCACCCCAATCCACCAATAATGATGATTTAAATCAGGAAACTTAGATTATTTTCCTATATGAAATTCTGATTGAAATATTTGGTAATAAAAAATTATTTCCTCTCTTATATCCAAATGAACATTGAAGCACCCATGTTTATGTAGGATTTCATCTCCATTTATATAATAATTAAGTGGAAGGTCCATAAAAGAAATATACTTTCATAATACTGACCCCTTTGAGTTTGAAGACTTCCTTATCATCACCCAATCAATGATTGAAGAGGTAACTTCAAAGGGTACCTGAAATGAAAACTACTAAATTTCATGAATCTTCTTATGTTTCATAGAAAATAGGTCCACAAATTTCCATTCATCACTAACATTCAGAACGACATGTGGTTTTGTTTTCAAGATCAGTGTATCAGCTACCAAATTGTGATATTCAAGCCATATATTCAATATCATTCTCAAAGTAATGAATGTATTAGATCCCAATTAAATATATAACATTGAATTAACATTGCATAATGGCATATTTTAGGTTATTGTGGTCCATATAAACCACAAATTCCTATAACATCAAACTGTTTCTCTAGTTATAAAAAGAATGGGGACAAATTTATAGCTCAAGGTAATGTGTTGGATAATTAATCTCAGGAGGTGTTAGCTAGTGAGAACCATTCAAATCACATCTATCCTCTTACATCAGTAATACACCCATGATAATTCTTGATGAATCATAGAACACTATATAACAACTACTAGGTTTAGGAATAACTATATTCGGAGGCAATTTAATCAATCCATTCATCTCATTAATGTATTTATTGCATGATACCAACCCCAAAACCTCTCTCCATTATTCATAAAGACATTAAGAGTTTTATAAAATCATCGAATTTACTTTATGAAATTTCATTAATATCCAAAAAATCCCTAGGAAACTCCATATATCAAAAACGTTATTGAGATTATCCCAGTAAACCAAATAACAATACAAATATATTTCAATTGAATCCACTTATACTAATACAATATAACCAAGGAAGTTAAATTTTTTAAAACAAAAATGTCACTTTTTAATCATAGAATATAAATGATTATCTTGTATTGTATTCAAAAAATTTCTATATTTTTAGCATGGTCACTTGTAGTAGGAGAATACAGAATGATGTATTCCAAAAAAACAGTGATAGAGGAATCCAGATATGTGTAGCATACCAAATTCATCCAGACCATGAAAATGGTAGGTTCATTCAGAATACCAAAAAAAATATCCTTAGACACAAATAGACTAAAATAACATTAAAAGAAATTAAATGTTATATATAAATTATTGACTAAACCTGATGATATCCCCATCTCATTTAAAAAATTGAGAACACTCTATCTCATGAGAGATTATCAAAGTTGTTATCTAACCAAGGAAGTTGATATAGATTCTTAATCATAAGCTGGTTCAACAGTCTGTAATCGATGAGTAAACTAAGGATCTTATCCTCTATTTTGGTGGAAATCTTGTTGAAATCCCAAGATGATGATCTGGGTTAGATACAACCATTAGATTATAAATAATATAACATTATCTTATGATCCAATGTATTAGAAGGTTCCATCATATATGAAGGATCATATACTGGAGTTGCTCCTATATTAAGCTCAAATGTAGACTCTTCGACCCTCTTAGGATGTAAGTTAGAAAAATAATCATGAAATAAACCCATAAAACTACCTTCCACCAATGGAATGTTAGACAGATGCAAACCATGAACCTCCAGAGAATGAATTTTAATATGAGATGTCTTCTTACGTTGACCACAATTTGTATGTCCATAATGATTATCTTGTAAATTTCACTCACCCTTATGAAGGAAACTATCACCCCTAGTGATGTAAACAATAACCCAGAGTGATAACATTTGAAATAGGCAAGATAGTGGACCAACCAATCCATCTTGAAACTGGCAGCAAAGACCATCATCCCAATGATGAAGTGATCCAATAATAAATGAAAACGTTCTACTTTAATGGTGAATTATTTTCATTTGTGTATTACCCATGACTGCACACCCCAAAGTGTTTATATTGTCTCACACCATAGAATTATTGAATTTCCAACCTTATACCTTCTATAGTCGAAAAATAGAGATGGAAGTGAGGGGCTCCTATTTTGAATAAAGGAGATACAATAGTTGAGGTGACTATAATAGTACCACATACTGTAGATGGAACTACTCCTTGATCCTCAAGTATTAACTATAAAGAATGATACAAGCCTGATCACTAGTCCTAAGATATAGTTGGACTACCCTGAGTGGGCTCTCTCTAATGGATCTAATAATCCGGAGCATGGATTCCATGACCACAACAAACCCTTAATTCTATTTTTCTAGTGCGACACCAACTCTTAGCCTGATCAAGAGTAACTGAACCAACTCCGGAAGGTGGAGTTGGTGCAATTCCTATTCCACAAAAATAAAAGTGGAAAAGTTCGATATAATCAATAAATATATCTCATGTAGTCTTAAGAATGATACTCATGTTTTCCTCTATCACAATGGGTATATTGATTCACCTACTTTCTACATAGATGAAATATAATGAATATTCCTATGTAGGTACTTTGGCCTCCACTACTCTGATAGGAAGAAACTTGTATATTCTTCATGTTATGAGAATAACTACATCCCTATTTCCCCCCATAAACTCTATTCCTTACAATGTGGAATTCCTAAATATTGAGTTCAATGATTTGAGACTGATTAATGAACACGGAAAAGGTTGATAGGTGAAATAAATTAAACTATCATTGGATCCAAAAATTAAGCTCCACCTTGAAACATCTCAGTTGATATAGCTCATAATTAGATTGATGGAGTGGAAATTTCTGTAAATAATTAAAACATTCAAAATAGTCCTTAAGTAAATAACAACCTACTATAGGGGGAGAAAATATATTTCCTTTCTAGATATCAGTGTATGTGTCAAAAAGTTATCATAGAATGATGTTTGGTAATCCATCCAGACAATTCCCTAATAACAAATGACCTTAGAAGTGACATCACTCTAGTGTTTCCCAAACTCATGCCTCAATTAGTTGGAAATATCAAACCACCTCTTTTTAGGCATATCTAGATGCTCAAAAGTAGAAATAATGTCCTTACACAAAGACTCTTTAGTTTGTATACCATAATCCCCCAAACCAATGGAGGATTCAACGGGTGAAACTCATGAGTAATATTATACATCATATTTTTTTCATTAAGCACCCTGCATAGACTATATCAGATGTAGAAAAATCTCATGAAGCTGACTATCAATGCCCATGTTGGAAATACCAGGAATTTTCCCATGTGGAAATCCTAGTGGAATGATTGACATACCAAGGCCCACCATCTATAGATCATGGTAATCACCACCATCCTGATGCAAGAAATGATAATTTTGTGGTGCAATAGATCTGCAAATTCTATATACACATCTCAGAACAAGATTTCATGTCGATAGAACCACTAATGTAAGTAGATCAAAAGGAAAAAGGTCTCACTATATAAAGTATACTAACCCAACTACCATCAAATAAGTCATCAGTGTTGGTATTTTTTCAAATATTATTTAAAGGGGTACTAGTATATAGAAGGTTACATTTCAATTTAAAGTGGAATACACACATTAAATTATAGTGGGACTCTGCACTTAATGGAAACAATTTCATTAATAAATAAATATTTACATTTTATGTTTGTAAGTTCTTATATGCATATCATATGGTTAGATTAAATGTATAATCAATACTAGTTAATAAAATCCCAAACACATTAAAACTGATATATCCACCCATTTAATTGCAACCATATACCTTAAATTCTTCCATAAAATGTAATATTTAAAATAAAAATATCATTCCATAAGCAATTTAATTTCCCATTACAATCCATAAGGGCCCATACAACCTATAATTAATATTGGTAATCATGTTATCACAGCCAAAATGCAGCTCATGTAACCTGGGTACAAAGATTTTAAGGGTTGGAAATGGCCATTTACTAAGAAATAATAAACATATATAGGAAAACAATATGTAGGTTAGTATTGAAATTTTAATCAAACAATTTCATTCCCAACATAAGATGAGATAATCACGTGAAATATATAACAAACATGTCCCACTCAATAATCTCATGAAATATAGTAATTCAAACATTAAAATTCACTTATATAGCACGACATATGAATGGATTGTGAATTATTTATCCATATTATAATGTTTTTTACAGTAGAAAATATTATACTAAGACAAGGTAAAATAGTATTAAATCTAATCAGATATTACAATTCCAATGATTCAACCAAAGGTTAATGTATATAAACTGATATAATAAAATAATAGTACAACATTTGTTCAATTCCCTAGAATCATTTCATTTACCCTAAAAAAGTATTTGATACTCCAGGTCAAAACCTATAACTAAGCTCCAACCACATTCCTACTCATGATTATATATTTTCCAAACAATATGAAAAAATTATTGAATGATTCTCTAATACAACATTATGAAAATCTCACTCCGGTGCCACTAAATAGACCCTTTAGCTGATGTGACACATGGCCTCAGGTTCACCTCACCATACAGTAGAGGCTTGCAAATAGGAGAGAGTGCCAAGGGTGTGTTATTATGGAGATTTATCCCCAATGTCAAAGTGTTGAATAGAATATATAGTAAACGATTTATTAACAATACTGAAGGCCATATAGTAAGAAATATTACATGATGAAGGAGATAATAATAAAAAATATTATAATAACTAAAAATCACAATAATTGGAATAATTATAATAAAAAATTATGATGTCATATCATGAATATACAAAAAGGTAAATCATAGATTCATTACAGTATGATATTCAAACAATACATTCCATAAAAAATAATTAATAAATAAGAAAAAGTATCTATGAATACCAAGCTCAAGCTTTCTCACATGTTATAATGATCCCATCATAAAGTAGGAAATCATGTAAGGTGTCTATGGTTGGATTCTTCCCCTTGTCTATAACTATGGCCATATATCCATCATGGTTAAAAACTATAGCCAAGATAATGTGTGAGATAAATATTAATACGAAACCAATATTTTTATGAATATAATCTAGTTTGTGATTATAAAATGAAAGTGTATGTAGGTATATATATAAAAGTAATGAAAAGATGTAATAAATAATGCATACCTATATCAACCACATTTGCTAATGTATTTGATCATGTGATCATTTAATTAGTCAATTCAATAAATTCCCAATTATAATAAGGATATATTTTATGTATAATGATATCAAAAATATCTTATATATAATAATAATAATAATAATAAATATGGATCCATGGTTTATAAAAGGCATCCATGACCTCAAGGGACGAGCCATATCATAATAGTATCACATGCAGTTTGGAAATAAAAGGGTTATTTTTATAATATATGGAACTCAACCAAATAATTACATTATAAATGAGTCTAACTGATTCTATAGAGATCATTCGTATAAATCATTTTCTGATCAGGACTGAGCCAATGGGGTGAATCCATGGAACAATGTATCTGAATACATCAAGCTAAATCCAAGGAGTGAATCCATGTAATACTAATATCAAAATAGACAGTCAATAAGTCCTATGAAATTATGTCCACCATTGGATTTTATACAAGGGACATGTTCCCTTTTGGGTAGCTCCATTTTAAATCGTCTTTGTGAATCAGAATGGTTTCATATGTGTGCTCAAGGAATTCCCTCTAAAATCCAATGCTGGATCAAGTCAGACTATTCTTATAAAGATAAAAAGGTAAATATCTAATAGACACCTTATACTTATATCATTATGCAATTTAGGCCTTGTAAATCTCATGAAATTCAATAATTAACTAGGTTCATATCATTACCATTTATCAACGTGACAAGGTTAATGAAATACATGCAACCATTTATCACATTTAATTAATAATCATTTAATTGGTTCATTCAACAGAACAACTAAAACTAATGACAAATAATTTTGTATTTAACATGGAAAATTAATATATATAAATATAATTTATATATAAAAAATTCATGATTTATTCATTAATTTAAATAACAGACATTAATAAAGGTCATGCCAGAATCACCAAAATGGTAATGCTAATGAACCCAACATGGGTCATTAATAAATAACATGAATATAACATACAAGGGGTGAATGGTATTCTGGTCCAAACCTCCAAGGAAATTAATAAGATAATTGATTAAGGCTCTAGATTTTTTAATGATTATAATAATTAAATATGAATTTTCAAAGGATCTCCTAGAGAAAAAGGTGTGTGAATAATAACGATAATTTATAAATGGAAATAATTTTATAGAAAAATCATAAACCATATACATTATTTCTATTATAATATCCTTATCAAGTATCAAAAATTAATTTGGATGGAATTATATAAAAACTAAATAACATATCAATTCCCTAAAAATTAGGAATATGTGACTGCATCAATATAGTGTTTCATGTAGAATACATATAATGAACCATACCTATGGACTAAAGAACATATTAATGGGAATCAAATGAGATGACTGGCTCTTTATTTTTGGTCCATATAGAGATGAAATCCATGAGCCAAGGAAGATGGATCTTGAGAACTTCTCAATAGTATAATAAAGGACCACCTATCAATTTTTTTAGAATAGAATATGTTGGGTTAAAATTGAATGAATTTAATGATGAAACAGAAATTTCAACAAACAAATATGTGTTGCATGATTGTGACACATTGTTGGCCAAACTGTGTTCATCCAAAATTCTAGAATCTATCCATTTTGAGTAATTGCATATTTCAATGTCATAGTTTGGTAAACCATATTGAAATTGTGCATTATGGTGTTGTTAAAAACTATAGAGATATCATCCTAAGAATTCAGCCTTGTGCACATTGTTGGGGAAAACCATGCCTCTTATTCATCTCACTAAACACCACCACATGGTTAGGATAAATTTAGTTGCTTGGGAGGAATGATTTCTATTAACCATGTGACAGTGTTATTTCTACCACTAGTTGGGGTTTAAAGATCCGAACGAGCAGTATACACCATTGTTTATTCTATAGCCTCACATGGAATCCAAATTAGGTCAAAATGAAGGATTTAAACTAAATATTAAAGGAGTTAATACTTAATAGAGAAAATGGGTTCTTAAGAATTATTGCCTCTCTTAGAGATCAAAAAGATTTAAATTCTTAATATTATACCCCATCAGAGAATGTTATCTAACAATTCAATTTGAAAAATACTATTTTGATGATATCAAATTAATCATATGTACAATTACAATCATCATGTGATAAGAAATTAAATTAATATATATTTATTATCATATACAATTAATTGATATTATGATTTTATTAGTTCTATGGAACCATCTTAAACTTCCCAACCCTATAAACCATATAACAGAACCAAACACCCAGGTAACCATGAATATCCTATAATAGAGTGTCATTTTCCCTTTTCCTATGGGAATAAATATAGTAGAGATTTATATAAATTAGTCCTTTTATAATAACAATAAAAGGGAGACACATTCCAATGTACTATTTGTTGAACTGTACTAGGTAACTTCATTTTTTGTCATACTAAAGTACTATCTTCTAGTTTGACACTTATCCTATGACAAAATACTTGGATTATTTGTGGATTTAAAAAACCCTAGGGAGAAACTTCTCCCAAGTCCCCATTATAGGAGAAAATATTTCATAGTCCTCTACACCATGGAGATGATTCATCCCTGTCCCCATGCTTGGGAGATACTTCTACATGTCCTACAATACTGGGATTGACTTTATCAATGTCCCATATTCTGAACCATTTTCAAAGTTCCCAATATATTTCTAATATATAACCTTCGTGGAAACCATGTTCACTACGAGTTTCTAATCATGATTAATTCATATCACAATAGGTCATGTCATAAATCACTAGCTAGAATCAATTAATTATTAGAGATATCATCCAAGGCCTCCTCCATGATCCCCTAAAACACATTATTGTGTTATTAACACTGGAACCCACCACATAGACCATTTATTCCCCTGATAATATGGATCAATATTCCCATGATACACATTTTTTTTTACTACCTATACAAATAGTACCATATAGCTATTAATAACCATGCATTCCCACAATAACGATGGTCCTTATTTGTACGAGATGAATGAAATTTTCTATGGATCCATATTCACATTACTATTGATCATTATCTAGTTAAATTAAATTTCTCTAATTAATGATTCAATGCCTTACAATGATTTATAATGAACGGTATATGATTGTAATCTTAATCCATCTTCATTGGATCATATCACATGTGAGTATAGTCTTCAGTACATATTTTTTTACCAATAGATAAGAGGTTAACATCCTTGCATGTGCCTCCAATCATGAGTAAAAATTGACTATATCCTTATCATTTATCTTATTTATATTCCTCTATCAATTAGTCACACATATATCTCCATAGACCATATGTACGTCTAAATACAACAACACATAGTCTTATCACCCCTGATTCAATTATTCTTTCTTACTCTTTTTTAGATTATACAAGAGGTGGATTTCCATACATGAACCTCCAACATTGGGTTGCACCAAAACAACCTTGATAATATTTTCCTTTGTTTCTAAAGTAGAAAGTTCCACACATTCATAAATTCGACACAAAACAATTATAGGATTCATTCACCCAATATCTCTAAAAGTATAAAATCAAATTGAAAAGAATTTAGAATATTTTATAAAATAATAAAAAACATATTAGAAATCAATATTTCATGATCTTAAAAGGAACATAATTTTTCCTAAATTCATGATTTTAAACTCCATACCATTGGCCATAGACAAATGACATTAAAAGTATCATCATTGGTAAGATATGCTTGAAACTAAAGTGAATGAAAATAATCCTTATCATTTTAAATTAAATACTGTTCCATGTTCCTTTAAATAGAAAAAACATTATGTGTTATGATTACCATCATAGAGATACATAGGAAGGCCCTCTATATAGATAAATAAAATATTCACTACATCTACCAACTCCCATGGTGGAGAAAAATTCCATAGAACCTATATTTTTTGTTTTAAACCATTTTATAATATACTGGAAGTAGATAAATTTGGAACCACCTATATATACATTTTATTACATCATTTCTCAATAGATAGAAATATTTTTTATGACTAATTTTACTATAATTTTTACTACAAATGATCTTACAAATGAATCATTAATCTGTAGGAAATTATAAAACTATAATATAAGACCCCTTATGGGATGATTGAATCATCCATCCTGTTAACTCATGCTTGATGTGTAACTGATTTTTCCTAATGAATTCCTTCTATTAGAAATATGATTTTCACTAACTCAAAATGTATGGTTTCAAAGAATTCAAGTCAATAAATTATTGAAACTGATGTGGAATGTTTTAATATTGGAGTGATTGTTTGACCATGATCCTTTTCATGAGATATTATACTAATATATTTCATAAAATAGACTATTCCTTCAGGATATCTCAATGAATAAAACTAGCATTATGATGTGAAGTACCACATATCATGATCTCTAAATATGTTATTTACAACCATAAAAGAGTCTATCCTATAGAACACCACTAGATATTTCATGATCTATATTATATATTGTAATGAAAGTTTGGGCCCCTATACCCAAATTTTTTTCTCCAAGACAAGTCTTCTTCAAATAGTCCATAAACACTTGGTTACGACAATATTAAATCAATGTATCTATTATAACTATAGATTTATGTCATTAAATACTAGAGTAGTTGTATTCAAAAAACTAAATCAATTAAAAAATGGTTCGTATAGATGTAATAGTCCCCTTTTAACATATTTATCCACACTAGATCCTATCCCAACGAAACAATAGTGCATACCTCCATTACATTGGGGAGGTAGTGGAGGATGTTTAAAGTGAACCAATTTTCATTCGGGGGATTATTAGAAGGTATACCATTATCATTCACCATTTCTAGTGTTTTATAATGCCAAAACCATAATACATTGATGAGTGTATAGGCCTCTAGATCTCCAACATGGTTTCCTCTACTTAACACCCTTGATTTAGTTCTATTGGGGAATCATGTTTCTGGATATTATAATTATTCTTATTTCCATGTTTAGTCACATGAATCTCATCATATAATCCTAACAGTAGAATATGAGATGTATAATAGTGCAATTCTCATCAATACTAAGGATTCTCATTGGATAATCCAAACATCATATTAAAATGAGGGTCATATGAATGTTTACATCAACTTTATTCCCCTAAATTTTTTATAATTTCATTATCATATTCTAATATAATATAATGGTCATGTTTATATCCCTATTCCTATCAACTTATAATTTTTTTGATATTTCAACCGTTGATTGGATACATGATCATATTCATGCTCTCCTCAACACCTGAGATATTCATTAAAATATTGTAATTAAATATTATGCATTGTATTATATTAAAATTTATGTCAATATTTAGGATTTAAATAAAAATATTTTAATAGGCATTTAGTTTCATCATAATATCCATACTCTGAATTATACCCTAGATTTCTATTGGTATACCCCATTGAAATCGGGGATCCTCCTAAGAGGACTTCAACCCATGAAGGACACTAGAAACAATGAGAATCCCCAATTAGGATTATTTATAGGACCCAAATCAACCAACCAGTGACATATAGATAAAATTGTGGATGATAGAAATATATAATATAGAAGTAGGTACATTCCACTTTAGATATTATTATAATTTTTGATCTTTATAATATTCTGACCATGTCCTAATGATTTTTTATCTCTTTTTTCAAAAGGATAAGCTAATTGTTATTGAGATGGTATATAAAACAAAAAAATGTCCAAAAAGGATATACATTATCCCTCGAGAGCCCATTATAGAGATCCTTGTCCAGAAAACTATAATAAATACCTTGAATGTACTACTCATAGTTAGAAATAGAATATCCTTAAACATGAAGGTCCTCCCACTGAGATGATATTATCAATGATCTAATAAGTTCCACCATAGATCAGTCACCATAGATCTCCACCCCATGAAAATCTGGAAATATATCATTTGTTTCCTCTTCGTGACTCCATTTATGGAGTCCCTAACTACAAAAAAATTATCAATGAGAAAGTATGACATGTCCTTGATTAATATTTACTACATATTATCCATGGATTATCACCTTATGGAAATCATGAAAACAACCCTAGAGATCCTCCTTGGGAAATCTGTTGCGGAGATCATCATTCTGAAATAACACCATAATAGAATAGAGGATTTTACTATGATAGATTATGAGGAATGGATCATGGAGTTCCTATATATAGTTCCCATTTTGATGGTCCTCCTTGAAATGACATATATTCTCAATATATAGGTCCTCCACATGTCTAGGATAAATCAGGGATGACTTCAAATAAAGATGAACCTATGAAATCGAGTCCAATTAGATCTGGATCATCATTTTCAATTATTCATGTCCTATGAAAATGAAAATATAGTTCGATTTGATGATCATAATGATTTTATACTATAGGTCATGTACCATTTGGTTTAATGGTGAATGACCAGAATAATATTATTACAATTGATAGAGTAGAGATAAAATTATCATTATAGTTAGGTGAGGTAAAATATCCCCTAATAAATGTTGAAGAAAAATCCATGGCCACCTGAAATGAGTTAATTGAGAATAGACGAACAACCATGTTATAGCCCACATATGATAACTATTATTATATTACAGTTGAAAAATGATTTCTTATCATAATTTTCTCACAAATTAAGGGATATTTTACATTGTCTCAATACTATATTCTTGTACTATTGGGAGAATTATAATCAATTCAACGTGATATTTTCAATTTATCTATAGATCAACTTATCTACCATCAAATTGAATCACAATCCTATTAATAGGAAATGTAAGGAGTCTCTCTAGAATTAATACCTTAGTAATATTAATCAAATCAATAAGATAGTAATTAAAAACACACATAACATGAATATCATAGGGTGGGGTGAATAAAATACTTTATATTTTACATCAATTTCTTGAATAAAAGTTCCCTTAAAAAGTATCCAATAATGTATTTAAATCAAGATAAGTCTCAATGCTGAGGTTTATTTAATATAGTTGTTATATTCAATATTTTACCATAGTTCCCAATTCATTTAAATTATTTTCTTAGCTAGAGTGAACCATTTTCATGATCTTTCATCATGCCTCTAAAATGGTTATGATCAAAAAATGTTTGAGGGAAATGATATTCGATATCATAGAAAAACCCTAAATGATGAAAATATATATATAAAATATTGAAATAAAAATATTATTCTATTATAAATGCTTAAAAGAGTAAAAATTTCCTTAATTTCATCAAAAAGTGTTACAATAGAATCTCTATCCAAGAGCGATGGGGGAATTTTTACCACTACCATCCCCCATGAAATCTCGAAATGTGTAATAGGGAAATGATGAAGTGGTGGTATAAAAATAATTACATCCCATATGAATGGGGGAACTATTACCTCCCACATCCTTGAATATGTTTCTATTTTAAATATAGCATTTGGATTCCCAGGAAACACATATATAGTTATTCATCCTTATGTTTCATATTAATCATTTTTAGCCAATTTAGTTAAAATATTATGACCCTCCCACATGGTTACTGTAAAACCCCATGATTTTATGAAGTTTTTATTAAATAAAATCTTTTTTATGGATTAAGGTATAATCACCACCATATTAATCTTATACTCCACTCAATAGAATCCTAGCCTATGTTCCATGAAATACTGAGTTTTAGCACTACCACGATATGTTATAGTTATTTAAATTCGACCCCTATAACATAGTTATAAATGATAGATAAATGAATACTAAAATATATAATATTAATTTTTTTAAACTATTTTTTATAAAGGAAACATATAAAAAAATGAACAAAATTTTCGGTAAAGTCATTCTATGATTTGAAAATACTATTTTCGAATAAGTATGGGATTTATGACATTTTTTGAACAACAATAAATATAATTTTTTAAAATTATAGAAAATTAATGTGATAAAAAAAAATTTAAACAATACTTTAAAAAAATATTACGGATAATTTTTATGTTTTTTAAAGGTTTCATTTTTTGATGAATAGTGAAAAATATTGAATTTTATTTTTAAACTGATATTTTATTTAATTTATTGATATTGTTAAATTAAATTTTTAACTAGTTCCAAATTATTATTAGTTAAATTATAAATATATTAATGCATTATTTTAATTTTATTCTGTTTCATATTGAAATTGGATATACAAACTATGTAAACCATTGAACATTTTTGCATTAAAACCCCACTTTCTTAACACATATATGGGGTTAATTGTAATTTAATTTTACCAATATATTAATTGTATTTTGAAAGTTTGATTCATTATTTTAAATATAAAAAAATAATAATTTATAATAATCCCAAAATAATATTTCACCTAAATAATCAGTGAAAGTTGTTAAAAGTAATCACATCGATTAAGAGAATGATTTGTTTACTTGGGGACTAATCTCTAAAAATAAGGGAAAAAATAACCTAGAAACTTTTCTAACAACTAATATATGTCCATATTTATTCCATATAGCTTATATTGTTGAAATTATAATTTTATTAGATACCCTATATATTTAAAAATTGTGTGCATAATACTATATTTTTAAAAATTACAAGAGTTCCACTCACATCCCTTATAAAAGGAAACCACATATCCTCCAAAATTTTCACATTGGAAATCCATTGGTTCATAAAATCCTTTCATAAATCCCTTATAAACATCCAATTAATCCATACTTTTGGTAGAAAGACAACTCAGTAAGGGCTTTGGTATAATCCAAATAGATATACCAGAATAAGAGGCAATGTTCATCAACGATCAATATTTTATTATTTCATCAAAAACTGCCTATTATGCTTATTTTATAAATATTATCTAATAAAATAAACATATTACAAAAAATATATATTTTATTATGTTATTTGTGTGACATAATATAATAGAAACCCCCAGTAAATGGGTTAAAAATGTATCGGTCATGTGTATGGTGGACTACCGCCTCCTAAGAAGATGTCATTTTTTCCATTACCACCTTTCATGATTGTAAATAATGATGAAATACTATATATATATATATATATATCGATATTTATGATATTTTTATGATTATATAATTGTTATTTTACACAGAACATGATATTATTCATTTTTTTGGAATACGATAATGTCGTTCGTCTGTACGGTGATCTATCACCTCACGAAGTGATGTGATTTATTCATACTATATATGTAGTGTATTAAATATGGGCATAATAAAAATATTTTATATAAATGACATAAAATGTATTTTGGATCTAAAGTATAAAATCTATTTAATATTAATTTTTTCAATTCAATAATTAAATAAAAAATATTCTTACGTAGGTACAGTCTACCATCTCCATGAATGGTTTATTTAATATTCATTTTTTAAGATTTATCATTTAATATAATTACATATAAACTTAATATATATTAAATTAATAACATATTTATCATTAATGATAATTTTAAACCATGATCAACGTAATAGGACAAAAAATATATCAAATCAATACATATATGAAAATACAAAGCAGTTAGTACCCGAAAAGTAAAATTAACAAGGAATTGTTAATATATTTGTAATAAAAGGGAATAAGTAAATCATAAATGTTATAATATATATGAATATGGTTCTTTATGTTATTGATAAAAAACATATATTTACTATAATTTATTTTTCAGCGAGTGCGATAAAATTCATGACTGAAGGTAAGAGATTATTGTCTCAATTTTCCTACATTGAAACACATGCTATGTTATGCACCTATACTATTATACAAGGTGTAAGTAATTACCCTTTTAAATTTTATATCATGAATATCCTAATTTGTTTGACATTTTAAATATAATGTAAATTAATTCTTTTAAGGGGATTATGATTTAATGTTAAAATGATTTCACTAAGAAGTATGATCTAGAACACCTATAATGTGGAACATCAATAGTTATTGGAGGTTATATTGTATTAGAAACCATATTAAACCACTTCCATGAAGAGTGATCTTGAATTATATAATTTATTCTAGAGATAGGAACCTGAATTATACAATTTCAAAATTATGTTAGCAGTTACCCAACAATGGTGAGGTAAAAATTATTGTGGTCCCTTCAAATGTTTGATATGTATGAGACATGCCATGTCCATCCACCACCACTTGGGTGTAAGGGACATGGACATATTATTCTCACCATACCATGGAATATAGTTTGATGACAACTTTTGGATATAGTCTATATTGATCCACTCAATCTTCCATTCGAACCAACAAACCTAGTGGATTGATATTTTGGTCAGCTCCATTTTCACAAAGGCTGAACCAGCACAACGAGCCTACAACAATGACTATTTTTATACCTATGATATATGTAGAATAATCCAAACCCAAAAAAATTTCCATGGACCATATCCCATATCACTATACCCATGTAAAACAATGAAATAGGTTTAAAAAAATCAAATCATTATGTCATACCTCAATATAGGGATACTATATATCCCTTATATATTATTTATATAGATTTTGAGATTCATGTCTATGATGTATGTCTAGATTTATTAAAATTACTTAAATACATTTTTTTCTTTCAAAATCGCTTGTCTCAGATACTTCAATAAAATTCCCCATCAATAATTTTTTAATATCGGATTATTATTTATTTAAATTCGGTGATCTATTCAAAAACCCATTTTTTTCAAACATTAATATTATATCTTTTAGATGTATTTTTAATACATTACATTACAATCCATGGTAGAATCATAATGGTTTAGTTTCCATAATGAATAGATACATGAACTCATAATTTATGTTTAATCACACTCATAAATCCTAATGTTCTTCTCACATCATATACTTCATGACACATCCTACATAAAACATTTCTTCATATCCTAGGAAAATAATTAATTCAACGGGTGAGAAAAACCATATAGAAAGGGTAAATATAAGAAAAATAAATCAATAGACACATAAAATAACATGATAAGAATATGGTTATGAGATCATAATCATAAATTAAAGTATCATTCTAAAATAACCAAAGATCATAAACATCATTCATGGAATAATACATTATTATTTGAAATTAAATGAATCATAAGTTCAACGAATCATAAATACCAATCATTAACCATAAGTTCAGGTCGCATGTATAAAATTTTTAATAACATTATGGATCCATCATATGAAAATGAACCATTTTATATGTTAATGTTAACAATGAGTACATTAAATCATAATAGATCTATAATCAACACATGTTTCCCCTATAATAATGGATTAGGAATTATTACTTGATCCCTATAGTGGATAATTCCCATTGACATGTTTAACATTGTTACCTCGTGAGATTTAAAACTCTATAAAATGAATTAAACATCTATATAATTCCAGGAAGACCCATTATATAGTGATATCCAAACAGATGTGTTCCACAAGTATATAAAATAGTTACCTTGTATTCATATCAAAACATATTGAAAAGAAATTTGTTTCATAATCATTTCATTATAGAATTTCCCATTAAATATTAATGGGTTTTATCAAAACCTCACAATAATATTCTAAAACCATCTAGATAAAGAATTAGGATTTTATCATTACAAAATAACCCTATTAAATTATTAATTACATCAATTGAATCCATCATAGATGAAAAATTTCATTAAACAGAAAACAACAAACTTTTATTAAGGAAAATACCATTTTCTCTTTAAATTCACTTATTATAAATATATAAATTTCCCAAATAATAAAAAAATCATTGCAAATTTAGTTTGAAAATTTAAATCGAAGCCTCAAATAATTGAGTGTTACTGATGTTGGGAATAACTATTTGTGCCATAAAATTTAAATGAAATAATTTTTTCTTCCTTTTCAAACAAAAAAGACAAAAAATAACTCCTTTAGAAAATAAAAGTTATATTTCATTGAAATTTTATCAAAGAATGTAAAAAATGAGAAATAATTAATTTTAAAAATGAAAGGTCAATAATAAAAAAATTTTTTGAAATAAATTAAATATTACATACACATCGATGAAAAATATCATTGACTGAATAATAAAACCTAGTTGACTTCCTTAAAAAAATTTGTTAGTATATTTATTAAATAAATTCTGAAAAATGATAGAAAAAATACATTATAGATAAATAACCATATAAAATAAAATTAAAATTAATTTTTAGATAAGTATCATATAATTTACTCAATGGAAATTCTTGTTTAAAAATTACCAAATAAAATGGAATTGAGACGCAAATCCCTTAACTCATGTCTTTTCTTTCATTTTATGAACTACAAAATCATATATAAAAAATATATATATTTATTATAATTTTCTTATGAAAAAATAATAATATATTTAATACCATTAATTATGACATATTATCACCCTATTTGTGTTATTAAAAACATTGGCCTGCATTATAATTATTGTGTTTCTAAATCATGTTTTAGTTTCACGTTCTGTATCAATGATTGCTGATAATGGTTACAACATATCCATAATTTTAATAATGATATAAATATAATATATATATATATATATATATATTCATCTATAATATGTGGAGCTTGAACAATGAATTAAACCATTGATGGTGATAATAGGTCATTTGTACTCATGAAAAATATCTTTATTTTATTGTACAATTGAATGAAATAATTTTAAATATTAATCTTCCTTAAAATAATAATTATTAAATCATATATATCTTATTATGTCATTAAATCTATCCTTATTACTATCCACATAAATTTTAAATGAAAAAAATCACATTACTTCATGGAGGTGGTAGTCTACACATATGGACAAGCGATGTTTTCATTTTCCAACAGATGTAATGGTAACAAGTAATATATGATATCTAGATAAATGTTGAATATTGATATCATATATATAATATATAATCATTAAACCCATCATAAAAACAATGCAATAGATATGTTAACGGAAAATTAATAACATCATTACATGGAGGTTGTAGTCCACATGTACATTTGAGAAATACTTTCATTTCCCATTTGATGGAATATAGTATCGATAATTCTAATTGAATAATAATAATATAATTTTAATATATTAAGAATAGAAATTATAATATTTCATTTTGAGGTCCTATAATATTGTAGAAGGTGGAGGAAGAAATAATTTTATTGAGGTCTGGTAAGTTGATTATCTCTCCATCGGTGTTCCTACTTTATATCTCATCTTAATGACCCATGGAGTGGTGTTATATGAACACAATGAACTAAAATACTTGTATATGAGATTTAATATGGTAAATTGGAATTAATTTACATGATATATATCATGGGGAGGTGTAATGAAAAAATTTAAGGTGTTTCCTTTTATAATTGTGGATAATGATGCATTTGGAACTACTTAATGCATGGAATTAGCACAAATAAATTTTCACTAAAAAATACTTCAATTTTGATTTAATTATAATATAAAATAATATATAATTTATAAACTTCCATATAAATAATTTGGCCCAGTCTTGGTAAATTTTCACCCATATCTCATTGTTATATCCCTTTATTAACCCCTTTGACAATTACCCTGAAATAAATAATTAATAATCCTTACTTTTCAATAATGTGACCATAAAAATACATGTGACTCTTACATATACCATAGATTCAGGTTTCGGCTGTATTACATTCTTTTTTTAGATTATTTATTTTTAAATTTATAATCATTAAATAAAATACCATTAATTATAAAATATCATTAATGTCATTTTTGGAATTAAATGAAATATTTTACTATAATATGTGTTTGAAAAAGGGAAAATGGTTCTAAAATTACATTAATGAAAATATAAGTAATATATGGTATCAAATTAATCATCCAATCATATTTTTATAGCTTTAGATATAATTTCAAATAATATATTTTTGTTTAACCTCTTTATTAACAAATTTAATCCTTATCAATGGTAATGAATTTTTGAATATCAATGAATTATAATTTGATTTATATGTTTAAAATAGGATCATATGTATATAAGAGATAAAAAATTCACTAGTTATCATCTTAATTTTATTCTTTCATGATTTTTAGGATTTTTAAATAACATAATAAATTATTATTCAACATAAAATATCACTATTGTCATTTTAGAACTATTAATATAATTTGAATTTCCAAACAACATGAGAGAAATCGAATTATAATATAAAACTCTATCATGAAAATCATATTCTACATATATCTTATAAAATCATTTTATAATTTAAATCCTCAAAAGTATTAATTTAGAGTTTTTTTAAATATTTTAATTTATTTTTTCTACTATATTCACACTAAATATGTCATCATTGGGTAAGCATTTAAATTTATTTTTTAATCATTGAAAATTAAATATATTTTAACAAAATAAAAAATAATTAATATTTTAAATAGTTATTTAAAATCGTAATTTTATTATCCCTGGAAAAAAATCTTATAAATGTTAAGAGAATGAAAGTTCCATTTTTTAGTGTATCATATATTTAATATTAATAAAAGAAATAATCAAATTTAAATGGGAAAATTTTCATTTTTTTTAAAAAACTTCAATATAATGGATTCATTTGACTCATTAAATTAAAAATTATATAGTTTATTATGACTTTTATTACTTATCACGTTTGACTTAACCCTAATTAACAAATTTTTCCATTATTATGGTAAACATATTATTCCGATTAATATTCATATTTACCAAAAATAAAAATAATCAATTTTTAAAATTTATAAATAAAAATTAAAAATATAGAATACATTTTTCATTATTGAACATCCTAATGTTTAATAACTAATTTGAGATAAAAACTAAAAATTAAACAAAAAATAGTTTTTTTAAAATACGTTATTATATAGAATAACGTGTTTACAAAAAAATAAACTATAAAATTTATTCCATTGAACATAAATGGATAATTAATAGAATATTTTAATTTTTTTTATTATAAATAATTATAAAACAAAATGGAATATCTGAAATTTTTTAAAAGAATACAGTTTTCAATAAAAATCATTATTTTTCTCTATTCACATAAAAATGAAGCATTTTAGAAGAATCCCAAAAATAAAATCTAAGAGATTTTGAAATTGAAAATTTAAAAAATTTAATTATTTCTATTGAATAACTTTTATAAAAATTATTGAAACTAATTAAAATATTTTCTCATAGAAAGTAATAAAACCAAATTTTTTAAGAAAATTTATTTTAAAGAATAAAATGAATTTAAAATATCATTATTTATTAATCAAAAAAATTTAACAATATTATTTATTTTTGGGGGCCTCTATATATATCATATAATTTTTTCATTAATTAATACCATGTAAATTGAATGGATATGTTCTAATGGTTATAAATAATAAAATTTGATAGTTCTTTTAAGATTGATGTTGTCTATAACACATTCTATTTAACATAATGTTATTTTAAAATTTCTATATATTAAATTCTCCAAATATTAATAAAAACTATCCTTAAACTTTGGTCATTTATTCGTAATCAAAGGTTTTATTGTTTAAAATTTATTTTTTGAATACCTATATAACAAAAAGGGTTAATAAAACAATCTCTACAATGAATGAATGGAAAATATGAATGCCATTTGAATAAAATATAATGTTGATAAAATTGAAAAATATTCTTTAGAATTGAAAAAATAAAAATGTATGAGAATTAATATCTAAATAATTATGTAGTGTTTTAGAGACCATTGATTACGAGAACGTGAATGATGTCGATAATTTCAATTACCAAAAATACTCATACCAAATATGATTCAAAAACCATCAATTAATATTAAATAATGGTAATAGGGGAATTTTTTAGGATCCATTTAATATAATTATTCAACAATTTTAATATATGGACTAATAACACAATAAATATACTAACAAGGCATATAAAATTTCATTTTTTATTCAATTTTTACAATAATCAAATATATTTTTTCAAAATATAAGTATTCATGATTAATTCTTCATGCATGAAACACTAAAATCAATGTAAAACTAATCAAAAAAGGATATCAGGATAATTAGCATGTATTAAGTCATTAAACAAAAACATGTTTTCTCACGTGTTAAGTTAATTATTAGAATTTGTAATCCTTCATTTGAAGAAATTAAAAACTAATCACAAAATCATAAATAATAACATAAGAAGATAAAATTGATTCATTCGACAAGTAAATAGCCCTATATCATAAATTTCCTAAAAAAACAAAATTAAATAATGTTTTGTCCTCAAAGGAAATATAATATCCTTTACCTAAAATGTTCAAAAATTTAATTTCATTCTTCCAAAAAAATATTAAATGCTAAATCACATCGTAAACCTTATGGTTATATATACCTCAATATAATGATATATGTCCCAAAATATTGTTGATCTCTATAATAAATCCCAATATATATATTATAA
Source organism: Viscum album (assembly GCA_963277665.1). NCBI lineage: Eukaryota > Viridiplantae > Streptophyta > Magnoliopsida > Santalales > Viscaceae > Viscum > Viscum album. The sequence goes on from OY728120.1 coordinate 276,553,860, forward strand.
TTTAGTGAAATCCCCAAAATATCATGTATCGAATTTATATACTAACATGATTGGTAATCCTTAAACAAACTATAAATATCATTTAAAATATAACCTTTCCATTGAATTACTTTTAATCCTTTATAATTTCCTATATACCACAATATAATACAAAAAATCTATCTTAATATCAAGTCATATAATAAACCTAATTTTTATTTAATCCTCAATATATTATTAATTATAAAGCCCGATTAAAATTTATTATTTCATCAAAATCAAATAAACTAAAACATTAAAAGGGTTGTTGATGCCTTTATACTTGTAAACTCAACATGAGATCCAAAACTCTTAAGTTAACCTCACAAGATATTATATATCTTCCCACAATCCTTATTCTTGAAATAAAATCATATATTATTTAATATATTGCATAAATCAAAAAATTCCACTAACAACATCAAAGATTCCCTAAATTACATGGTATTGTAATCACTAACCAATTTCATGGTCACCGATAATTTCACATTTAATTCATCAATTCAAATCATCTTTGTATACAAAATTATTATTATTACCTTCGCACTAAATCATATTTCATTTTTATCAGTGTTATTCAAATAGTTTTCAAATCCTCTGATGAATAAATGTATAACAAGCCTTTGATGTTTCAATATTTCTATATATATAATATAATTGATATAAAAATTATACTGCATAATTCTCTAATCCCAAAACATAAACACTTAAATCCATCAAATTAAATTATTAATAATTTATATGTCCTTATTTTTCCAAGGTGTTAACTATTGGAATAGGAATTTATAATGAAAAATTATCACATACCCCGAAAATTTTCAATTGAACTATAAATGATTCCTTAGGATGAAATTCACTTAATTCCATCAAACTATTCATGATTTTAGACAATTAATTTCTATATTACCTTAATTTCCACATATAATATATATACTTATTGATATGAATAATTCCCCTTATAGTTTCATCCCAATTATAAATACGTAGGAAATGATATATTCATTACAATGTCGTCTTTATCAAACTCCCTCTTTAATTTATTATGTGTGTTAGGAAACTCACCCAAATTGATATAATTGATCATATAATGGGATAAATTATTTTGAAAAATAAAAATGATTCACATTCCATATCCTATTTAATGTAGTTTCTCATTATGGAAATCATTCCAATATCATTCAACATTAACATGAATCCTCCTTGTTCCAGGAGTTGACTATAAACAAAATGTATTGTGTGAGAATCAATAATTACTGTGAGGGATAACAAAATCCTGAAGAATAATTCATAGTGTGTGTAAATTGTGACAAAATATTTTTAATATATGAGACCTTAGGTTAAACATATTCCATTATTCTTTATTATCTATTCAAATCCATCGTAATAGTTACTAATGAAAACATGAATTAACCCATAAATTTACTTCCAGAGTACAGAAAGATACACAATAATGAAACACACACCACTCATCCAAAATATTTGTGAGATATACTATAAAGATCTATTTTCGGAATACTATCCCGCAATTCATATGATCCAAAACCATGTCAACATTTAGTTTCTAGAAAATGTTTTATTTATATAAAAATCCCAAAATCATTATCTTAGACAAAAATTTATGTTCTTTTCAACAAATATAATTATCCATAGTGTTTACACTAATCTTATCTCTAATGATTGGATAATCCGTAATTTCATTCCATATATAGTGAACCAATAATTTATATATATATATATTACATATTTTTAGATGAATATTTAGAAAAAATCAAGATCCACACTAGACCATACAATGATATTTTCATTGGTCACTAGATTGACAATAATATTATTTAAGTATAATATTAATCATCACTAATAATGTTCTTCTCACTTTATACCATTATTGACATTGCCTACTTAAATCCAATCTTCATAACCTAGAGAAAGGAAACATAAGAAAGGGTGAGATCATATTATTACTATATGAAAACAAGGGAGATATCAATTGATGATCATATGAAATAATAACATAAGAATAATTGTATGATATAATAATAATAAAAATTAAAATTTATTATATCAAATATAATAAACAATATTAAAAGAAAAAAATAAATTTTCTTCAAATGAAATGAATCATAATTGTGAGGAATCATCATAAATCAGTCACAAACCATCATGAAATATTGTAAGCAAATAAATTGTTATAATTACGTGAATAAATCATAGATATATTAATAATTTCATGTGTCAATATTTTCTATAAATAAAAAAATCATATTGGATCAGGTATAAACATATATCTTCCATATCATAATGTATCATGCTTCATCACAAGTTTCTTAGTGTTGATGAAGAACACTGATTTGTTTCAAATTATTATATTATTGTATATAAGAGTTTACCAAATAAATTTAATGGATATATATCTCAAGGACCACTCATAAAATATTTAAAAAATAAATAAGTTTTACATAAGAGAATAAAATATTAATTTTAACATCATATCAAAACTCATGGAAATGAATCTGGTTCCATAAATATGTAATCGAAGAAAGACCTTTAGAAAATATTTAGTTTATAAAAAAATTATATCATCCAAACAATACACCAGAAATATAATGAATATGGGTGTTATCATTGGATTTTATCCCAAATAACAATTATATGTCACAGAAAGATTCCATATTAGATGATAATATCTTTTAATATAACACCTAGAAATTTTATTAGGGAATATACCATTTTCTTTATAAAAAAATTAACCTAAAATCTATAATTTTTTAAAATATTAAATAAAATAATTTATCTTAAAATAAACGTTGAATATTTTTCTGTTAGAATCAATTAATTTCTTTTTCATGATTAGGATAAATTACATTAATGTTTTAGAAGTTAAAAAACATTCCTTTCACAATTTTCAAAAAACATCTTAAAATAACTTATTTAAAAAAACATAGTAATATTCCCCAGAAATATTTTTATAAAAAATTAAAATCTATGTAAAATTTTCTTTTAAAATTAAATTTTAAATATTAAAAAACATTCATGAAAATATTTTAATTATAACATGTACATGAAGGTAAATGTTTCCCAATAGAATCATAACTCATTATCAGTTTTTCTTATTAAAATTATTTTTAAATATTATGAAATTACAACATTGAAGATGAAATAAGAACTTGAATTATAATAAATAAGTATATTATAATAAAACATAAAGGGATTTTATATCTATGTACAATGTAATTCCACCAATCTAAATTCAAATATATATATTCCCAAATAATATGGGATGGAGTAATAAATCTCATACCTAATGTATTGTCATTATTCATACATATTTGAGCCACATATATAATAAATATAAATTTAATTTAAATTTATTTTATAAATATAATAATATATATCATATCATGTAATATTTATAACTAACTTCTTACCATATTTTTTTTGGAATTCATGTTATTACATGTGATAATTGATTTTTTTCTCATAAATATTTTTACTTTTTAGTCTGGGTCCCTATAGATAGATCATGGTTCCATAAAATCAAAAAAACAATGTTGATAAAAAATTAATATTTAATCATTAAAAAAAAATTATTTTCCTAGAAAAAATATAGATATATAAAAATTATTTACACCATTCAACAAGACGATAAGCATTAAATTTTCATGAATATTGTATTCATTTTCTGATAGTCATAATTAAAAAGATATATAATATTTTACTTTTAATGAATTATTATTATAAAATATATATCATATATATTCATAAAATACATCCTAATTACAATCTGGGTAAATATTAAATAAATAATGACTCGCATTGGTTCATGGAGGTGGTTGTTCACACATTCCCCTAAGTGACATTATCATTTTCTAATAAGTAGGATGGTAAGTTAGAGGCTATCGAAATTGTTGTTATATGAACATAATTATAACATTGACATAAAATATCAACATTAACTGCATCATAATAACCATCCATTAAAAATTGTTATGGAAAACAATATATCACTATAATAATGTGGTAGCACACATGTATGAATGACTGATACATTCACATACCATTTGTTTGGATATATAATGGAAAATGATTATTATATAATATTATTATTAAAAACTTATTATATTTAGTTTTTTAAAGTTGTTATTTTATTTTGAATAATACTTATTTACAAAACGTTAATGAATTCAAAATTTTGAAGAGGTTATGTAAAATTATTACCTCTTCTTTGATAAACCACATTTACACACCTTATTAAGGACCCTTAGAATGTTGTTTTATAAATAGAAATCTCTAAATAATTGATACGAGAGTTTAGAAAATGAATTTTACAGTTTTTATAATGAGATGTTATTCAAAGGGTTTTAAATGAAACACATAAGGGGGGTATTTTTTATATGGAATGGAAACCCACATTGATTTAAATAATGTATTAAATTAATATAAATTAATATTTTTGGAAAACATGGATAAAAATTGATTTATTTTAGATATAAGATGTTCTTTTGTCTTAATCATCTCCTAAAATAAATTTTTTACATGTTTTGTTTGGTTATCACTGTTATGACATACATTAAACCCTCTTTCAACCCTTTTGGCAATTATCAATATATCAATTTTGGTACTCTTTAAGTGTGACACAAGTTACCAAAAAAAAGGAAAGTGACTCATAAATATAAAATAAATGATATAAAATACCATATTCAATTATCTATAATTATTATAGAATATTTTATAATTTAAAATAATTTAATAAAATTTTGTTTGTTATAAAATTTCATTAATTTTAATTTTTTAATTACATGAAATATTATAAAATAAAATCTATATAACTACTGTAAAATGGTACCAAATTGAATTGTATGAAAAAAAATATTAGGTATTAGTATAATCATATAGTAAAATTTTGACATGTTAGTAAATCATTTCAAGCCTTATCTTTTAGTTTAACCCGTTAGTTAACCATTTTTATCTTTAACTATTGTAATTAATTTTTAAATATTAATTGGTTTAACATTACTTATAAGGTAAAATTTGGTTTATAAATAGTGAATGGAATAAATTATTGAACAATTAGAATCTTAATTGCTATATTTCAGGTTTATTATTATTATAAAAATATTTAAAAAATATTATTTAACCAAAAATATATTTAATTTAATTTTAAAAACAATTAACATAATTTGGATTTGAAAAAAAACATGGAATAAACTCAATTAAAAACATAAACCTTTCCCACATTGATAATATTTTATATTTTTATTCGAAATATAGCAGACACATAAAATAACCCATAATATTACGTTTATAGTTAAATTAACATTATTTAATTGATTTTTAAACAATATTAACAAGCATTGTGTCTATTTTTCATAAGAGTTTATTGTAATTATTTTATCCATAAAAATTAAGAGTAAATAACCATGAAAAAAATATTTCATATTTAAAATGACAATTTAGAACTAAACATATTTTATTTTTATCCCATTCAGAAAATATTATAGATATTAAAATCTATAATGTAGTATTTTTTGACTTTATATCTTAATTAAAAATTTTAAATCTTAAAAGAAATGTAAAATGGAATGAAAATTCATATTTATAGAGTTTTAGATGATTATGTATGGAATATAATCCTAAAATGAATAAATTAAATTTCTTGTAATGAATTTTAATTCATATCAAATTATATTTAAACTAAATTAAACTATTTTATCTTTTACGTAAAAACAAAAAATTATTTTTGTAATTTCTCGTACTGTCAAATAATAAAATGGAACTATTTAACAAATATTTTCCTCCTTATTGAAAATATGGAATCTATTTTTTCAATTATTTTAATGTACTGATGTTGGAGAAATTCATGTATGATTAAAACATAAAATGCAATGAAGATTACATTTCATAAAAATATGTTTTTAAGTATAAATATTTTTTATACAATATTCATCCATCGGTTTTATTTCAACCAACATGAATTTTTAATAATAATATATTAGTGAATATGTTACATTATAAAAAATTTAAAACAATCATGAAATTATTAAATGTCTAAAACAAAGATACTATTACCAAAAAAAATAATATTTATCACATTTCGCTGCAAAATAATTTTTTTCAGAAAAATATGAAAAAATTTAAAATAAGACAATTTTGATTTTCAAATAAATAAATTGATATATTTTTAACACATGAATTTTTAAATGATCTGTAATTGAGTTATGATATTTTCTAAATAAAAGGAAATATTAATTTTGAAGAAAGCACATTGTGATGAATAAATAGAATTTACTAAAAATTGAGTTCTTATTTAATAAACAATTACCAATAAATAATAACGATTATGAACATTACATGTATATTTCATAAATTGGATACTTCTATTCATACCTGCCAATTTTTTAGCTATGTTATATTGATCATAAACAAATTAATATTTCAACATAATTTAAGCATAGTGTTATATATTGTATATCATATTGAACATAAATTTCTCCCAAAATATCAGGGTGTTTCAATATATACAAAAATAACATAGGATTATATATAATGAGTCTTGGACCATGGAATTTATGGTTTTTCCTTGTATAAGAGAACCATGCTTCACTACTTATCATTAAATAATATGAAACAATACAAAAAAATATCTTCATAGGGGAATTCTATATTTTTTGGAAATGTTAAAACTAGGAGGTTATAATATTTACTTACCATACGTTAGGATTCAATTGAATGAGTCCTGAAACTCTAGATTTTATTATCATCATAGGTATCAACTCTATTTTTAACATTTCCCCAAAATAATCAATTCCACACTCAAGAAATATCTATTGCTTTATTCTTATGATTTTACAATATGTAGTGAATCATGGATCTCTTAAAATAGGAAAAACCAAAAATTCAATTACCAATCCAAAATTTTCTCTAGGATGAGAAATCAATCAATTCACATTGATTTTCTTACAATATTCTCTTTCATGGGTGGTAAGGAATATATTTCCTTTCTATACTATATAAGATATACATCTATTAAATTACTCATTGCCCAAAAATTTGTGTGTCATAATTCTAATTATTTACGGATTCATAGTGACATCCATATTTACAATCATGGGAGTATTTTTGGACATTATCATCTTAAAAATCATATCCTTTCCTATAGTATCATCATCCACATCATGTATTTCTATATTTTTTCCTATAAATGGATGATATTTCATTGATTATAAATTTGTATTTATTCATTTATATTTTCACAAGGTATGTAGTGATTCAAATTCCCTTTATCATTTTCATAATAAAAAAATATTTTTCTTATTTGATCTTATACACAATCCTAGAGTTTAAATTTCCCCATTCATGTCATTTTACCAAAAATAGACCTATAGTAGGATATAAACTAGCCCATATCAGGAACTATGTATGAGATTCTTTTTTTCCTAGTATTTTCAATGATGTGGATATTTCCTTTTTGGGTCCCATTCATAAATTATATCATTCTTGAACACCCTCTCATTTTATGGTATCATCATTCATGCTATTCTAATTCCAATATCACCATTAGACATATAAAATCACTGTTATCTAATGATTAATGTCATTAGTATTTGGCCCCTTTCCTCTAGGAAATATTAACCTAAATTTGTGTCACATTTCAACAATTTTTAGGCCTTCTCTGGTAACATGGTGAATATTTTTCATATCATATTATCTCGTATGTTTTATAAATGTTTCATATTCATTATTGGGTTATATATTCATGTTGGGTCAATTTCCACATGATCACTAGATTTTTCACCTTTAATTTGAACATGAATCTGATTTCATTATATAGTATTGGGTAATATTATTTATATAAAAACACATCTAAATATGATATATTAATTTTGTAGGATGTCGTATCTATATGGAAGGTGTGATAACTGTCCTTGATTGAGAAAAAAAGGAAACAAGTTAAATGTTGGTGATAAAAATCGGAGTGGTGACTAAATAATAATGATATTGAATAATTGTGTTAGAAAATGTTATAATCCTAGATGAACAAACATGAGATATAGAATATCAATATACCGAGAATGTAAAATTAATAGATAAAGTAAGGGAAATAGATTGGTTTTATTTTATAATTGTTTATATTTATTTATAAATACCATTTAAAATACTCTAATTGGTATAAAGAGACTAACCAACATGTAGGATGAAATACTTATGATCCGATGATTTATGGATTTTTTCAACATTAGAAATCACATAATAAAAAATGATTTATTCAGTTATCAGTTAGATCAATTTTATAGTTGAAATCAATGTGCTGCTCTCACAAACATTTTCTTTCTTGTTATGTCTCAAATTCTTAAATAACTTGAAGAATGATTAACCAATAACATTTCTCACATATTATAAATGTTTTATAAATTTACTATCTGAATATGGGTACAAGAGTAATATCCATAGATATAATTGAATAAATTAAGTAAATATTATCAACTGTCATGGTATATTCCTCAGGGAATGTTAAACATAAGATAATTATTGAATTAAGAATATAACAAGATTTCAATATAATAGAATTGATGTGGAAATGGAATATTAAACATGAGAATTGGGATTTGAATCTCTTTTATCAATTATATACAATTTCAACTCTATATTCCTTAGTAATTACAATACCTTGACGGTGAATATCTTATCATTGTGGTCTTTTTGCCTCTATTATTTCCAATCCTCCAGTATTCATTCTGTCATGATTATGATATCCCAACCAATAAAAGTAGAAATATTCATGATATGATAATGTATAATCTCGTAGTCACAACATTGAGGTGATCTTTTTACCCACAATGTGGAATTTTTATCACGATATATCATCCTCACAGGTGACAAATGTCATACTTCCAAAAATGAATGTTGTCCCTCATACACATGTTTGTATTACTCCATGTGACCTATATAGAAGATTATTGACATGGATCAACATCCACGAGAATTATAGGAATATTCCAAAGACTCCCAGTTAGAATAATAGGCCTTAATCCCATACTTATATTCACTAAATCTTTTAGATTATAGATTTTCTGTTATAATTTAATCATCACCGGAATAACACATAATAATTTATTTTTAAAGCTTTAGTCTATTCGATATTTTCATATCTTGAACTAGAACTCGCCATTCTCAACTAAACACATCATCATTGACTATATATGACCTTCTTTTGTGTCTATCCAATCATGCTACATTGATGTGTACTATCCTTGACCTCGATATCACAACATTTAAATTCTAAACTTTACAAACACTCAATTGAATGGCCTCAATATCCTCTTAAAACTATATCTCCACTCAACATGGAAATCAACCACCATAATAAATTTATATAAACCAATATTAAAAAATAAGAACAAACCAAATGAACAATGACACTTTAGAGTCATCTTATAAAAATTTTCCACCTTAAACTATGGTTCTAAAACATGTATCTTCTATATTTAGTTGAAAAACTAATGGGTGAGAAAACCATTCATTGTGGAATGAGGATTAGGGATGATTAAGGACTCTATCTACCTTAAAATTATACTATAATAATATAAACTCAACTATAATAATTTGACACTCTTCCCTAATATTATTTGAAATTATCATCCTTCAGAACCCTATAACCAGATTTTGTTTTTCTTCTAAACCAAATTCAAAACAATTAATAGTCTTGTCAACATCCTCATTCATTTAAACATTCAATTTCAGCTCATCTTATTTAGAATACATCAATTTAATATTTTATCTCCATTATGTTTTTTATTTCGGTAGTATTGTCCTGTGATCCATCTATTGGATGATATTGAAAAATAGTGGATTTCAACATATTTATCATTTAGTGTATCAAATATTCCTTGATAGTGGTAATTTTTTAATGGATTAAAATTATCAAAAAAATACATATTAAAAGCCATATTACCAATGATTCATGATTGATTTCCACAAATCAATAAGTTTGAGATTCATCAACCAGACATCATTATTAATAGACTTCTCATCGATCTCTGTTAATCATTGTGGATATGTATTTGGTGTTCTTAATAGAATTTGATATGGGATCAAGAACATTTCAAAATTGTATAATCTCCAATTTTTAGTTGATCTATGGATGTTGAATTTTTGATATATGAATGAGGATCAATAGATCTATGATATGATTGAACTGTTAGTGTGGAAGATTCATCAATTGTATGAAGTGTCTTCAATGATTGGGGGAAATTTGGGGGGGGGGGTGCAAGAAAGAAATTGAAGAAGATTAAATAGACCACTGATGTTTACTACTATTATGGGTGTATAATAATGGTATTAGTATTATATTCCTCCATTTTATTGTCATATATTTTATATTTACATGGTAGAAAAAGATTTGATGGTAATGGACTAATAATAATATTTCAATGGTAGCAGATACATAGGTTGAAATTTTTCGAAAACATTATAGTAAAATATGGTAATTTTTCATTAGAATAAAGAGATAATGAAATATAATAAGTTACTCAAAAAGGAAAAATATATATTTTGATACATTCTTAATTAATTTATTTACACAATAATGTCATCAATGAATTTACCATGATTATATATTCAGAATTAGAACAAATGATGAAAATAATTCCCTTGAAAATTGTTTAAAATAAAAAAAGGATGTATATAAAAAGAATTAATTTTATGAATACCCAAAAAATGGTCAAAATACACAGGAAAACAGTTTTCCATTGTAGATGAAAAATGTATAATTATTAAAATATTTTGAAGATCAAAGTGATGAACATTTTATTACATAATTACCCAAAAAACATTGTTTTCAAATAATAAAAATATTGAATTAGAAACATCAGATAATTGAAAATAGAAAAATATACATTAGAAAAAATATATAATTCTAGGAAACATAACAAATCCTCAAAATATATAAGGAAAAATTTAAATAAAAATATGCCACATAAAAATTTCATTATTATTCACAGATGTTTGACTTTAAGTATTAGCCCCCATTTTTCAGCATAGTATGAACCTAAATTGGGTCAACATTTCCTCCATTTTTAACCACTAATATTATTTTTGTTTATATCTTTCATATTTGGTTATCTCTTCACCTTTATCATTGTTTTACATTCATAACTAGGTTATTTATTCATATTGGGACAATATTAACCCTATAACAGGATATGTAACCTTATATATAGTCAAATATGGATGACATTAAACATTCACCACTATTGTAAAAATATATATGAACACAAATCTCATTACCTGACAATAAAAATTTCTAGAACACAAAAAAAATGTAAACCAATGATTTACAAATATGGGACATGTAATGGGTTTTTTGAAAGAATGTCACGTCATAACTCACTTACCCATAATCTTTTACAGAATAGGAAAAATCAGTGAAAAGAAATATAAAAAGGGAAAAATAGATATATATGGTTTAAACCTCGAAAGGGTTTCCTCTATAAAATATAATCCTTCAGTCAGTAAGTATGTACCATTCATTTATTAATAAAAAGAAATAGTAAAAATAAAAAATCCTAAATATTTTGTGTACAAACCAGGTCCTATAAGAAGTCAATTTTTTCCCAAGGGACCCTCTTTTCATAGAAAATAGAGGATATCATTAACTAACATTTAATTTGAGATTCAATTATTCCATAATGAAACATCATTTCATGATAAGGAAATCCCTTCCTATGAAATAAACTCACCCATTAACATTATTCTGTGATCAAACAATATTTTTGGACATCCTATCTCCTAAATAATGTGTTCAATACGTTGTGACATGACCTTTAATATATTCAAACCATTTTTAAATGTCACTTTATCTATTAAAAATACTCTACACCTCTGATATAATAATCACCATAAACTATATCCATTAGTTTATATTATCTTTTTAGTATCACAAAACCATAAGTGTATCTTATCTCTTACCCCATTAATTGTTCTTATTACTGACTATATCATATTCCAAAAAGGAATCCACTCATTGGTAATGAAATACATGTCGCATATTTGTACTACAAACAAGAGGAATGATTTAATACTATGGATGGAATCCAATATAACCTTGCAATATTTTCTAATGGTGTGGTGGTTGTCTACCTATTACCAATGGTTAATTTATTCATACATATCAATACTTTTTATTGACCTGTAGTTTATATGTGATACATTACACATTTTATAATACCAATATATGACTGGATTCAAATTTAATTTATGGTAAAAAAAATTTCATTATAAACATTCTCAAAATAAAATTATCAAATCCTTCTTTTATACAATTTCTATTAGGGTATGAATATTTTGTGAAGCATAAAATTCTGTAACTCGATATTCTCTTCTTAAAAACCTATAAGAACTAAATTACGATTAATTCATTTTATCTCAATATATTTAATTAATCTTGTTTGAGATTCCAAGGGGTCAATTATCATATAGATTTCAGCCTTCTTGGGCAATGAATCAACCCTTCAGGATGAGGCAAGGGATTTACATTATGGAATTATCCTATGTAATCTTAAATAAATTTAAATTTCAGAGGTAGAAATTGGCACCAGGATTCTCCATATTGTCCTTAATGGACTATTTCCCTCCCCTGGTCAATCACTATATCATCATAATGTGTAGGGGAATGATTAGAAATACCACTAAAGTGGTACACTCATGGAGTAAAGGTAATCAAGTTGTAAACAACCTTTCTTCCCGTGAGGTTCTCGATCCTGATCCTAATTGTCTTCATAATGTAACGTCTCTCAAACCTGAGGGGATCAACTTGATTATATGGGACACCCTCGGCCTTCATTATATCGGGCCTTGGTGAGGCCTAGTGGTTGTGGTCCCTTTGCTGTGGCTTATTAATAAATTTCTACACAATGATGTTGATGATGATGTTATGAATCAGGAACCAAGTATATAAATAATATTCATACATCATCATCCACTTATAATCCCTTTCAACATTACAAAATAGAAAAACCATAGACAAATTTTTTATGGGGGGTCTAATTTCCTTTTGAATAACATATTACCAAAGACCTCAATGAAATCCTTATGTGTTCAAGTCGCCAGAAACCTTTCATTAATACTATTTATGAGTGTATATAATTCATATAGGAATACTTTTCCTAGTATTTATGTATGTTCTAGATTTATTTACTTCTAACCAAAGGCATGTTTTTTTCTGAGTAGAAGCTCATCTATACTGATGTTCCATAAAAATTACTTCTATAGAATCTTTTATTAAAATTTGGTTATTATCCATCAACATCATGTTTATTTTATACCATCAATCATTAAATAAAATACCACATGTTATGATTTACAGCATTTTCAGTCATTCTTCAATGGTTCAAGAGAACTCTGTGATATTGATCCCCATTCGGATTTTCACATCACAACCCTAATATTTTACAAGAACATGTCCATAAGTTCATCAATGCTGATATGATATTTTACTATTTTAGTTTTAATTATCCCCTTCACATTTAACCAAATAGACTACCTCACCTTTTATCGATCAAATAATTATGACTTTTTAATTGTCTACACCCTTCCTGGTGATTGTATATACTAGTATTGTAATCTCGACTCATGTTAGTTTTAACATAGACTTAATATATAGAAAATATAACACCTTATTCGGGCATTTATGAAATTTAACCCCAATAAATCTTGGTCCACCCACTTCAACCCTAAATTATATACATCTATCCCCTATGTATATCTACACTAGTAAAATGTTCTCCCTTGATGTTAGGATTACCTCACATTTATTTCTATGTTGATACCATATATTTTGATCATATATATAACCATAACCTCCAACAAATGATTTTCCATGTTTCATGAACCTAATCTATGGTCACCCATTCTATAGAAAATATATATTACCCTTTCCCTCACAATTCAGGTATATTTTACTTATATATTTCTATATATACTGTCTCAAATTTTAATAATAGTTAACATCACTTATACACAATCTCCAATCAATTGGATTATAGAAAATTGAAAATATAATGGACATAATAATATTACTCACATAGTTTAATACCATAAAAGAGAATTCTAGGAATGAAACAAGTCTCCACTCACGAGGACTACACCTCACCTAGATTAGGTGAGTTTTTGAAATAGAAAACTAACCATAAATTTTACGATAATATCCCAAAAATGGTATACTAAATAATTGATGATTTTAAACTAGTTAATTATTCCCAATCCATTGATAATGAAAATTTTATAGTTAAAATAAATTAGAGACATATTGTAGATAAAATCATTTAGACCAAGAAGAAGTTGTTATAATCTCATTTGGTTTGTTAACATGGGAAAAAATTAGATAAGATGAATGTTAATTGCTTATTCTGGTTTTTATGATCAATTAAATATACAAAATGATGAAAATTCAATGAACATGAGACATTATTAGAATTTAAATTCTTATATAAAACCTCCCAACATGGTTTTCATTATGTTTTTTAATTCACGTCTCTTATATCAGAATGGAGTAAAAAATGTATAGGGATATTATTTTTGAAATCATAATCATCTCATCAGTATCCGTATTAGAAAATACATTAAGGAGGAAATATAATACTATATTCCATGGACTCATTAACATTCCTCAAATATTGGTGATATTACTTTTTCAACCATATTTTACCTGAATATATCCATATGAGGGTATATATTTAAGCATTGATTGATAGATTCATTCATGTAATAATTGAAACAAATATATTGAAAATAATATTTACGTCCTTGATTCAAATAGATTATTCCTTTTGAATCACTTATTATAACATTACTCTTTTCAAATTTCAATTATTATCAATAATTAATGTTTTAGAAAACACAGGATTTCAAAAATTCGTAAAAACATTATGTTGAAATTGATACCATTTATTAAAAAAGTATAGAGAAGTATCCATATTCATGGATAATTAAATTAATTAGTTATAATATATGAATAATTAATAATTATTTTAAACAATTATAGTGTGAATTTGATTAAATTCCAAAATTGCATCAGTATAAATATCTTTCATCAACTTTCCAAAAACATCTAGTTAGCCTTTATGTTTTAGATTCCTCCTATAATATTAAATCATTGGATATGGAAGTTGATTACTTTATAACCATATTATCTTCATCATTGATCCTTACCTTGTCCTTTATGGTCTCATCAGTATTGTATAATTGCTAATGAATTTTTATTTCCAGGGAAACCACTTCCACAAAAAATAGTCAATATCCATCCACTATTATAACATATTGAGGTAGCTCATGATGTTCAATGGAACTAATAGAATCAAATAAAAAAATAGCCTCATTATTTATAAGAAAATATCATGTTCTCCCAATCATCTCTGAATCTTGAAATATTTTATTCATCAAAATATATATTTTCTATTAATAGAATCAATCATGCCCCATAATGATGAGAATGTATTCCTACACGAAAATATAATGATGTATTGAATTAATGTGAATCCCATGAACCAACTTCCAAATTTTCAACCACACCACCTATAAAATAGACTATTGAATCTCAAGGGAACCTAGGCTTGAGTCAGTTCCCATTGGTGTGACTATGATATAGGCCATCATTGAGACTCTTAATGTGAACCAGATGTCAATTTTTTGTACAATATCTAACCTCAAAAACAATAAAAATACTAATTCATCTGCACAGTCCATCCAACACTCTACCACAATAGCTATAATAATTAAATTCCACTATTGTTTTTACTTTATTGGTTTTCAAAATGGGGACACATATGTCATCTGCCACATAATCTCTAGTCACCAAATCATCATTGTAATAGGATATTGTTTATTTATAAATATGTTGTTCATAAACTACAATAATTGGTGTGTTTGTATTTTATAAACCTTCCTCAGTATTCATGGATGATTCTCTTTGTAATTTTTTAATAAACTAAAAATAATCCAAGAAATCCAGACATATGATCTCCCAAATTCTTTATTTAATCTATATTAGACTCATAACATTGTTGTGTTCAATTAATAGAAAAATGTTAGTTTCATCATAATGTGATAAATCTATAACATCATTATTACATATAAACAAATAAAGTCATCCCTTGGTGTCTCATATACTATAACTAAAGGATCATAATATTCCCCAAGAACCTCCATTATCACGTCCTCTATCTTGAAAGATCAGACATTAGTTCTAGGATCCAGAGTCCCATCAGTAGAAGTGATGGATTCAATATGAGACCCCCAGATTTCCCCCATAGATTTTTCAGTTAAACCATAATATTGGATGCTTCTTAGTGTACATATTTTCATATAACCCACTATAATCCCATCAATAAGTGAAATGCACTAATTTTAAAAAAATTAGTTGGATTTCCTACTGAAAAATATATTGGGGGATATAATAACAGATAGTTTTTAAAAATTCCATGTATTGTTTGTTTAAAGGGGGCTTGTTCCTATATCTGATTATATGCGCTCTCACCATGAGGCACCATATTTTGGAAATATGGATCAAAAATAAAATGTTAGTGGTGAAATAGAAAACAAGGTTTTGGATGACTAACCCCTTTTCCAATGATAATGTGTTATGGAGTTAGTTTTTTGTTCCCCAATTTATTACTCATGATTTAGGATATTCAGTTTGACCCTTGGTACAAAAATAAAATCAATCCTAGAAGGTATAGAGTATATCTTGTCCCTCTACCTATATCATCATCCTCAAGTGTTATTAGTGTTCCCTTTCATCTAGGGTTTCTGACCACATGAAAAATCCTATTACAGAGAAACCCTTAGTGTAAAAATGATACTATAGTAGTATCCCTAACTACATTCATACTTTGAAAAAATTAATATATTTTGACATTTCAATCTTTATTTTAAAATTGGAGAAAAAAAATTCAAAGGATCGTTATATGAAATTTCCAGGGTTGAGGGAGTCATCTCATTCTTCATCAATACATTGATTTAGGACCCCTTTAATATTTTCATTATCCAATATCACAATTTAATTCATGGTTATTGAGACTCTTACAATAAGGGTATGAACCATCATTTCTGGAACATACATTACATGAAACCATCTATTGGATTATTTTCAATTGTGATGTCAATGAGTGATTTCACATTCACCATTTGTAGGACACCACGAAGTATAACAAAAACAATAAAAGGACTTATTAGTTATCGGAAATCCTCTCAATAATAGTATTTCCTCAGTATATTTATATTTATATAAAACATCAGGATGCCTCATAACCCTTCTTCTTTGTCTTCTTTCTCATTTGAGGACCATTGAATTGGGAACCATCTTATTACACTTAGTTTGTCCACAATGTGATTTATGAATCCTATTTTATCAACTTTTTAGTTCTATTTCTCTTTTATGGGAAGAAGAATTGGTTTCTTGTAAACATTCATAGGTATTGTTAATGTTAACTCTGTTTCATTGAGTTCATTTGTTCTTGAAAAACACTCTTAAATAATTACTATCAACAAAACACTCTCAAAATGAACAATCATTCCTTTAATTGGTATTGTGGGAAGTATTATTATTTTTATCCTACTATTTAATAGGGGAATAATTTATTTAATATATTCAATGAATGGTTTTATCGTCATTTTCAATGGAATTTAAAAGATTATGAAAATAGATTTTCTAGAAATATGACATATCCAATAACCCATTGTATTTTTATAATTATTTCATGGTAAGTTGCTTCTTCATATTAAGAATCTGATGGGTCATAATCTGAGGTTCTTCTAGGTTGAATACCTAGGTTCTGGCACAAATCATATAATAACTATAATTAACCCTTTTTATAATCTAGTTCATAAGATTAAGGGTATTATTACTAACTAGAAGAGAATTATACACTCTTTTTGTGGTTATATTTTTCTCATAAACCCCATAATCTATTTAATTATGATTCACATTATCTCTTTCATCAATTATTAGAGATCCTAAAAATTTATAATAATTTTATTATTGTCCCTTTGGAATTCCATCAAAAAAGAAATACTCACTTGGTAATCTTTTACAGGATTCTAAACCCATTGAATATGGGTTCATTAAAATAACTATGATTTGTATTTTTTAAAACAGTTCAACCCACAGAATCCTGGGCTGTGACTTTCAAAAAATCTATTTGGAAAAATTATGCTAAAGAAAAATGTGGGATTTTCACAAAAACTCAAAAAACACCCTCTCTATCATATACTATGTAACATAGTTTAGAAGTGATATACAAACTGTTCCCATATATTTACATTGGGTCATTGGGTGATGAATAATTTTATTCTAGAAAAATAAACTATTCTAATGAGCTTATTTATTTTACATACTATATTACACTTGATATCAACATAAAATAGGGTAAATGTTAACATAATTTTAGTAATTATATAATTCATAATGAGTAAAAAATATTTTCAATATTATATAAAATTTTGATGGAGAGTATTGATGATATTTCCCTCCTTCTAGAATGGGTTAAATTAGCACTAGATAAATTCATAAGCCCTTCTAAATTTCTCCAACTCGTTGTCCCTTGGGTAAATTTCACTATCAAAAACACAAACCAACAATATTAATCATCTTTATCATTAATATACTCCAATTTACTTCTTATTGGATATGTGTAATAAATGTATTTAGTTCCATGTAAATTTAATTAATTCATGTGTTTTAGAATCAATTATCTCTCTAGATTTAGGATGTATATGTAAGGTAGCTCCTGATAAAAGATTTTGGACCATATAGGAGCTCAATAATGGTTATTGAAATCATGGTAAGAACATCACACATTGTATCCTATATTTTATGACTCTCAAGATTAATTATGATTTTGAGATTCTATACAGCTGAAATACCCCCACGAATTATTATTTTAGATTGTATATATTCATTTAATCAATAAATTGTAATATTGAAAACTACATGTAATGACTCCCCTTCATTGGTCATGGAAATAAAAACTGAATAATATTTTTGAAATATAATTATCTATGGTAGGGGAATGTTTTTCAACAACATTTTATTTTTATATTTCATTACTCCAAATTTATATCGTTATTTTGTATTCATTTAATTGTAAATAGGTGGGGAATTTCTTAATTAATTATGAAAATAAACTATTCTTATACCGTTATTTTTTTATAAGGACATATCCCTACCATTGGTATATTACTTGTATAATTAGAGAGTTTAAATAATATGTTAACTATAATTTGTTTTTCAACAATACATGACACGATAGAAATAAGATTCCTAACTATGTAGATTCCAAAGAGAAATTTTCAAATATTATCTTTAACATTTCTTATATAGACTCACTACTTCTGGATTATAATTTAGTTGTGGATGGGGATGATATTTTCCTCTACCAATTTCTACTACCTTCAACTCTCTATGTTCTTTATTCCATCAATAATTTTTTAGTCAGTCTTCTCAGAATCATTTTATACATTATGATTAGTGATGAACTTGTGTGTATTTTTGGGTATCCATCATCCCTCCTTATATATATAGAAATGAAATAAAACTAGGTATATTACTAGAAATAACTCAATAAATGTATGAAAAACATTCAAAAATGATCATATGTATGTTTTAAGCTGATTATTTCATTAAATGAAGAAATACTGATCACGTCTTGTGTTGTCTCATGAGTAATCATCACCCTTATTGGATGCATCATATTCTAATGGTTGTTTCATATGAAATACATTAGAAGTTGTAGCACTTTTTATTCCATTCATCAAAACAGTTGTCTGAATCTATATGGAATATAGACATCATACATAATTTCATAGTCAATAATAGCAGATAAGATATAGTAATTCATGAATATTTTTTGTGATGGACATCATAGTTATCTCAAACATCATCTATAATTAACCTAGTGAAGGGATCATCATATGGGAGGAATCAAAATTCAAAATACACGGTGGGAGTTTCTAATCCATATTACACATCAACAATTGCTTATTATACATAATATAAGATGGATGAAGGTAAAATTATACAACTTTAAATGTGGAACTCCCCAAAGAGTTTATATGTTATAAAATATTTCTCTATAATTTTTGACAACATATCAAACTATACCAATATGTATAATAAGTTCTCATTATTTTATATTTGCAATGGGGAACTATGGATAAGGGGAGACACCAGTATTGACCACTTAATGCGAATCCTATCATCTTATATACATCTATTAAAAATATAAATGATCCAAAATTAGTATACGAGTTAACAAATGAGAGAATATATACACTTATCCACATGGAATTGAATCCACACAGGTGCATCTAAGGATTTATATGTTGGTTTATATCATAAATCCATTATTTATAGGGACCCCTATCTTGTTTAGGAACTAATTTTCCTTTTAACCCATTTTAGTCATAGTGGGATTCACCATTGGAAGTTTTGGGATTGGGTTACTCCATGTGGGACCAATAATTACATCATGTATTTTTTTAAACAAATATCATTCCATGGTTAATGATTCATTCCTATAGAATTAATGGAATCCCTCTTAAATGATTGGGAAATTAGAGACACTCGATAGGAATAATATCTGAATCATTATTAAGAAGTAACTAATCAAAATAGATCTATATTTGGGATCCCTTAAGACTTTATATACTTTCTATAGGTATATTTTAACTACATCTTGTTTCAAATAGAACATGTTTTTTTATGGACTGCATTAACTTAACAATTCTATAAGAACATCAAAACTCTAATTGAATATCTATAAAACTCGCATATCTTTCTTTATTTTGTTTCCATTATTTTTTTCAAAAAAAACACACATGAATTATACCAAGTATTATGATATCCATTCATGATTACACCCCTACAGGGTATAGGTTCCAGACCTCATTCTAATTTTGTTTTTATTCAATTTCCTACTAAATGTAAATAAAGTAGTAATAATGTAATTGGTAATTTGATATATATATTTACAAATGTGTGTCTGTGTGTGTTTGTGTGTCTGTGTATTTTCATATGGATCATACATGGAAAAATATTGTATATAGGTTTGGCTTGTCAACCCCACATGATATATGAGACTCTACATGAGATATTTGATCCTATTGAGTATGGTCCTCCATGAACTAAAATTATATATGTCTTCAATTTGTCCTCAGGATTTAAAAATTATTTATTAATCTAGAAATATAGTGGGAGGAAATATTATTCAATAATTTTTTACTTTTTCACTTTAATGAAATGTGAGAGAACAAATTATTGTAACCAAAACACTATGACATGACCGTATTTGAAAACACGAATCTACAGGTTATCGATTGGCACAATTCCATAGTCTATAATGGTCTTTGAAAAATGGTTAACTTATAAAATTTATAATTTATTAGTTTCATTAGAAGACATGAAAATATAATAAAGACTCACATTAAGAGAAAATATGAATATTAATATAACTATGAAGTAATCTGTCAATGGGAAAAATCCACATGGAATACATTTCTCAGCTCCTATGAATCTGGAAACTTTCATAGACCTAATTCACCTAGGTAGCTTCACCTAGGTGAAGTGATAGACTGAGATAAAATCCACCAACATATATCAGTACTAACATAGTTTACCAAATATATATTATAATTAATTTTAGATATCATACACACCATGAGTGAAGAAGATAACATCAACAAATATAGAGAGATATGTTAATGATTTCCCTATATCATGATATTTTTTAAGAGGATGGTATTACTAAAATATTTTTGTGCTAACCACATCCCATTTTCATCCTATTTTGACCACATCCCACACCAAATATATCATTTTTTAACCCAAGACAAAACATAACATGTTGATATTCAGGTATTCCCTATGATATGTCATGCATGAAGAGGAAAGGGGGCCTTCTATTCGTAGGAGATTACCACATACCATTACAAACCCAATAAAAACACTTCATTCATCTATCATATCATTATAACGCCTCATAACATATTTAGTGGGTCCTCCTTTCACTCCATATTCACTAATTGCAATACATCTTGTTTTTTTGTATAAATGATTTTTGATAAATATATGTTTTACGGAATATTATACACTAAACACCAAACTAATATAATCCATGATATATCATAGGATTATAATTTTTAATTTCATAATAATATTAAAACATGTATTAAATAAATATATATTAATAAAAAAAGTACAAAAATTTGGTTATAAATAATTAAAAAGACATAATATTCAAAAGTATCACTCTTTCTCAAACAATTATTTTTTCATAAGTATTTTATATTATATCATAATAAAATAAATATAAACTACATAAAATATTATTATATATAAATTAATATATTAACAATATTTTAATTATAAATTGAAACAAAGTAAAATTATGAATGCTTAAAAACACTATTTTTCCCTAAAGATGGGTTTTTATTTCTTATTGTATTCTATTTTAAAAACTAAATCTTTAAATTTTCTATATTTTTTTATAAAATTATCTTTTTCTTTGTTATTCATGAAAGTTATTTATTATGTTGTTTGTTAATATTTTATTTATAAAGGATAAATTTTGTTTGTGAAAATTGAAAAAACCTATTTCTTGTAAATTATATATATTATCCCTTTTTCATAATAAAAGATTTACTTGAATCAATATGAAATTTTTTTTATTTATATAATATATATTTTAAATTTAATTTTTTTGTTATAAATTAAAATTTTATATTTTCAAAATCCAGGCTTAACATTTTTTGAAACAGAAGTTATATTTTACTGTAATAAAAACTACATGTAGTTTTTTTCATTTAACTTTATATCGACATGGTGAAAATTTAATTTTTATTAATTTTAAATAAAAAATGAATATTATTTTTTTCATAATAAACCAATAATTTTCATATATATTATCATCAATTATAGTTTTATCTTATTCATAATTCTTAAGCATAAAAATATGTTTTTCTCTTAAAATGTGGTTTATGAATCATGTCAAACAATATTACAATTAATTATTATGACACATATTTAAAACAATAAATTTAAAATTATTTAATGATTCTCATTTTTAGGCATTAATATTCAATATGTTCAATGTGAATTAGTTTACAAGTTAAAAATTAAAATTGATAAATTTGAAAAACAAATCAATTATGAAGAGATTTAATAATATGATAAAACCTAAGATAAAATGTTTGATTGATGATTTATTGAAAATGGCTCCTATTCTACTCATTTATTTTAAATTATTAGGTCCACATGACCTTCGAAAACAATTTTAGATTTTTTATTATTATAAAAAGTTCATTCACCTCCATTATAAAAGGATCCATCACCAGTCCACATCTACTTAGATACTATTCCAATTATATTCAATGGAAATATACCAAATTAAATTTCCAAAATAGTAAAAAATATTTTATAGTTTCTATTATTTTAAAAAAACCACATTTTAAATCCTTAAAAAAATTACAATGGATTTTTTCCAAGGAGTATGATAAAATTATCAAATCCTCATTTTTTTTCATTTTTTTTTATTTCTTATTCTACCTTAACAGAATGTAGTATATTCATATTCTATTAATTGAATTTCTTTCATAATTATAATAAATTTTCATTTTTTTATGCTATAAATGTTTTATACCTTCCCCCCACCAAGAGTGCGACTTGTGTTACATGTGAACTATAACATCTATAAGTGACTGTAACTGTTTCTCATAGCTACCATATATAACGAACAAAAAGTGTATATTTAAGGAAAAAAATTTATATTTAATAAATTATTAATATTATTAAAATATAACCCAATTCCTACCCTATTTTAGTTTTATTGAAAATGAGAACATCAACAGTGTGTATGTGAATATTACCCCCTCGACGATAAAAATTATTATAATTTTCATACTTAAATTGATTCTTCCTTAAAATATATTAAAATATGATTCACCACATTAAAACCCTAAATATTATCATTATAGAAACATAAGAATTAAATTATAACAACAATATCAATTTCTTAACCATACCCACCATTCGATTATCGAATGTTCTTATATGGGCCAATTTAACCACTAAAATTTATAATGATATAAAAATAAATCATTAATAGTTTAATGAATTTAATTAATTTGATAATATAATATTACATGGATAATTTTTTTCCTAAAATTGTTATAATAATATTAAATGAATTATAAATATTCCAAATGTAATTCATAAAACATTACTAAAACAATCATGTCACTCATTCTATCAACGTGAATATGGATAAAAAATATCATCGAATGGAATTAGATAATTATAAGTAATATAAACTCATCTATTCTAGAAACTTTTATAATATATGAAGTATTATATTAATATCATGTAATGATAATGTTGATTGACATTTTAACGTGTGCATAAAACAATCAAAACCATTTAACATCAGATGATGATAACAAAATATAACTAACCAACAAATGAATAAAAAATAATTACAAATACTGTGTGGGAAATTATATAAATAATTACAGTGTTCTAAAATAGATTATTAATAAATTTAGGTTTTCATATTCGATCATTGATCATGTCTTACAATGTGTGAATATAAAGTAATGGTGTTTTATCTCATGTTCATTTCATTGAGAGAAGATTCATTTTAAGAACATATTTTCATTAAAATAGTGTGTATAAGGTTTATTGGATATATAATATAATGAATTATATTTTATTCATGTCCATTTATTTTCAATTTCAACTTCTCCCTTTCAAGGGGTTTCTATTAAAACGTTTCTTATGTTTTAAGAGGTTTTCTTGACTGATTTTTATTATTAATCCACAATTAATCTTCATTGAATATAATTTTACAACATATCATTATATTATTATATGATTAAATTATAATTCTATTCTAGTTTAATTTTTGGGGTATTAAATTATTTGATTTATTTTTTAATAAAATTTTATTATTTTAAGAATAATTATAATTTTATCTAAATGATCCCTCCATATTCCCCATCCATGTTCACTCTTTTGTCTAATGTTTTATTTTATTACTATAAAATAAAAATATATATTATATTTAATGCCCATTAAATACCATATTACCTATAATAAATGGAAATATTAATACATCTCTTAATGTTGTGGGATTCAATAATGGTATTTTAAAAATATTGAAAAGGTATTACATTTCATAGCTATAAATTTTATTTTCCAGTCAGTATTTCTTTTAGAAAAATAATTATTTTTATAAAAAATTATCCATTTTGTAAACTATGTATAAATTTAATATTTTTTAAAAAAATTTACTTTTACTTTTGTAATATTACATTTGAATATCACTCATATCTTTTGCTTTTATTAATATGGAAAACACAACACAATAAAACACATCTATAGTTTATTTTATCATAATAGGGGTTATGTTTTATGAAAAATACATTAGATGTTTTAAAATGGAATCCAATTAAATATAATTTATAATTATTTTAAAAAAATTGAAAATGTTATTATATTTTTCAAAATATTATTTAAAATTTCAAAAATATTTTCTTATATTTAAATTCTTCTGTTTTAGCGAACAAATTCATCAATTTATTAGGATTTATCAATGATACTTTTTGAAATAATATTTTATTATTAAATTTTTTTTTGAAAACTATTTTTTGGTTTTAAATTATATATTTTATATATTTTATGAGTCATAAATTTTTTCATAATAACTAAATAAAAATAAGGTGTTTTCAAGAATTTCAAAAGGTGAAAGTTATTTTTTTCATATTAATTTATCCAATGATCTAAAAATGGTGTTTTTTATTTATGTCAATGTCCATAAATGTTGATGAAGAAAAACATGGGATTATTTCTTACAATATCATCCATTTTATTTATATGGACGCTAAAAATGATTATATTTTATATATGTTTTCATTAAACCAGTTCGTTTCCCAGGATTTAATTAATTTATGACAAAATTATAAATAGTTTATGATCTCCATGTACAATTATGTAAAAATTTTATTTTACGGTACTTTGGTTATAATAATTCAATGATATTTTTTGTTTTTGTATCATTCTTGTACTGTATTTTGTTAATGACTTAATACGTGGTTATTTCATGTGTGGACATTTTTTTAACAACTGGATGTGTAGATATTTTTTGGTTCACATAATAATTTCATTAAATTTTATATTCAAAATATGATTTGGGGACATTTTCTATTCATGAGAGTCAATGTAGAAATTTTTTTGTTCACAAAATATATCATTGTAATTTGTTTATTCTTAATATATATTGTCATAATTTTGTTCATTCATACAATGTATTTTATGAATTATTTCAACAATATTCTTCTCATAAATTTTTTATTCACAACATGAAATATGGGAATTTGTTCCTTCACAACATATAGTATGTGCATTTTTTTCTCAACATTAAGTATGGGAATTTTGTTTTTTCACCACATATTCAATATTAATTTTTTCAGAACATATATTTTGGGAATTTAAATTTCTCACTATATATATCATCGGGATTTTTTTCATCATGATATAAATCATGATAATTTTAATTTCTAATAGTTAATATCATGGTCATTTTTTATTTTCATGACATTTAGTATAAAATTTTTATTTGTTTAGAACAAAGAGTTTATGAATTTTTATTTTTCATAACATGAAGGATGGAAATATTGGTTTTTCCCAATGCTATGATTTCCTATTTCTATTTTTAAATTAATATTTTTTATGATATATTATAATGGAATATTACTATCTTATATAATCATGATTTGATTATACTTCATTGACCATTTTTATTATCTCTTTTTCAAGAATGTTTTTCCTTGATACATGTTTGTTCATTTGATATTTCATTTCCTTCTATCATGGAATTGGGGAAAATCTTCTTATTATTATCTCATTATAATAATATATATTCTCCACTGATCATGCATTTAAATAATCATATTGTTTAACCCTTGAGGAAATTTTCATAATTCCTCCCAAAATTAGTGTTTGTTGTCTCTATTTTCTTCTATTTCCATTACCTAGGTTATAAAAATGTGAATATAAAAGAAGAAAATTATAAGGGGTTCATTGAATTTTGTTTATAGAGAAACATTTAATAGTATCAAAAAATAAATTTCATAGTTATCTAATTCCCAATATTACTAAACCTTATATTCATGTGATTGAATGATTATTATGATATTTAATGGGAAAATAATGTAAATGATGTGACATAAATATATTCTTATCATGGCTCATCTCACATGGGACTGTCAGAGCCCTACGATTTTCTTAGCCATGAGGTGAACCACTGAGAGACCATGGTGGGTGTTTTATTGATGATGAGGCCCATGAATCAAAGAAATTATATGATTTTTTATTAAATAGATGATATAGTGAGGTTAGAAAAGATATGAAGAATAAACCTGACCGAGGAGAGGAATTTTCATCATTTATAAGACAATATCCCCTTTGAAACACCCCTCTTGATTCCAATATATTATTTCCACCCATACTAAAAATTATTATATGTGAAAAAATTAACATAATAATATATAGCAGTTTAGGGAACAAATATCACCTAGTCCACTCCAAAAATGATCTCTCGACGAGATTGGTAACATTCACTAGTATGTACATTTATTGGGGAATTATATAAGTGAGTATAGGTAGTTTATGACTGTAATATAAATATTTTACTATTTAATCATATTATTTTACATGGAACAATAAATCCATTGATTAGTAAACGAAGATGACAATCCAATATATCCACATATATTTATATATTTTTAGAAAAGTTGATTTTTCATACAATAGAAGTATCAATAGACAGAAGTTTTTTATTTCTTATTGAGTGCTAAAAAATAAATATATCTTTAAAGACACACAATATTTCTTTATTAAATAATATAAAAAACACAAGATATTTGGATGAACATGTATTTATTTAAATTTTAACTCTAATAAATGATTTCTCTATCTTATTGAAAAGGATTTAATAATATGATCGTGAGGCCATGAAAAAAACAATGATTGGATTTAATATATTAAAACATGATTGTCTCCAAAGTGTATCTATGATGGTAAAAAAACATTGTTATTATATAAAAACCAGTTATCTTTATTTTTCAATGTTGTATCGGTATTTCTAGAAGATGAATATAAATATAATTATCATGATCATCGTACATCACCTTGTCAAATTGTTAAATTAATACTCAATACTAAATCTGGAATATTTGAATTAAAATCGTTTAATGATATTCAAATCTTCTCTTGGAATTAGGAAAAGTTTAATTTTTTGATTTTAATCCATTGAATCTATTTTAAATTTTTTTGATGAAATATTTACTTCTGATAATACCATTTCCAAAAAAAATAATATCTTTCATTTAAAACATGATCGTTGACCATGACAAACATATGATTCATTCATGAAGTGAAAACACAAAAAACTTATGTTTGAAAATGTATGATGGTTTATATAATTTTGGTTTATGAACCATACATTTTTACATAATTCAAAGGGTTTCTTTCAAAAGTATTATTATTAAACATACATTTCCTATAAAAAAAGGTTTTATGATCCATACTATTATTATATAATAGGGTTACCAAAACATACATTATGATTACAATTGTAGGGTATGATGTGTGCTTTAAAATAACTTTCAAACACATCACGAATATTTAATCAATTTTTTATCACGGATTAACGACTTTTGTATATGTTTAGAAAAGAAATCTAATGATTATCAGCCTTATAAAATTCACTAACCCACCCCTTTATTAATAACATAAATATGTGTGTTTTTTGAATGAAAATAGTATAGAAATTATCAATCCTGGAATTATGTATACAATGGAATGTGAACCTTAGGTTAGTGGAAGAAGACTCCTTAATCCTTTTCAACTCCTTGAATAACACTCACTATATTTAATGGTCTATAACATATATTACCTAAAGGTGATGGGGCCTTATATACAAAACCACAAAGATCTATCAAATAAACTGTGAAGAAAACTTGGTATTTAATATTATTTTCTCATTATCCACAGATGAAGCAGTTTTACTCTTTATTCATTAGAGATGCATTTTCCTCCCAAGGGGTTGTATCTCATTAGATGTGATGTTCATAGGATTCACCACTATCGACTACCTTGTAAGACTATGATGTTCTATATTTCACTTATCCTTTTGACATTTTCCCTCTCCTCTATACTCAACAAATATTATAAATATATTATATTATGATAATTAAAGGATAGATAAAATCAATATTAAAATTTAAAAAAATGAAAAGTTCAAAATTTTCAAAGAAATATATAAAAATTATAACCACATTCTACACTTTTATGAAATTGGTTTTGGGGATATATTTATACCCTTTTAAATAATAAATATATTTAACATTAATTTCCCAAAATTTTATCATAAAATTCACATTTATAAAAAATATACACAATTTTTGACATAAAAAGGATTAGTTATTGTGATAAATGTTAAACGGATTTGTTAATTGGAAAATAATGAAAAATATGTTTCGTACATATGTAGTAAAATAAATTCAATATAAATTCATACATCCTTTAAAATAAAAGATGATATTATTATAGATTTATTGAAGTCATATACAATATTATTCAATGGAAAATAAAGACTTTAAATTAATTAAAAATGTGAATTAAATCATTCAATTTTTATAAATCAAACATTTAAAAAATATGCGAGATATTTAAAATTCACACTTGATATAAAATAATTTGAAAGGGTATTCAATGAATTAATGAATTTTAATGTTTTTTAAAAAATGACCAAATTATTTTAATCAAATTAACAAAATATTATAACATATAAAGTAAAAGATTATTTTATCTCATGTATATAATTTAAATTCTTAAACATTAAACATGTGATTAGATGAATGATAACAATTGATATAAAATATTAATGGTATAAAAAGTCAAAATGAAATTATTAAACAATTTATCACATTTTAATTATTAATTATATTTTAAAAAATATATATATGATATTGACCTGTCAGTAAGCTATACAGATAAAAAAATATTAAATATTTAGAAGGGTTAGACAAGACATCTAAAGTATAAAATCATATTACTTTTAAACCTAAATAAGAAAAAACTTCTAGAAACTATTAAATTCTACATTGAATATATGTAGGTATTTGATACAATATGCAGGAAGAAATCTATTTGACTAGAAACTCAGTTATCTCATCAAAATCAATTATAGTAATTTCTTCTCTTCTATATAACTCAATATGAATTATTATATCAACATGAAATACATCAATGTATTATTTTTAAATTAAAAATTATTTTGTGTTCATATACTTACATTGGTATGTATCAAAAAATTTTTTAAAATTAATAACTTTTTATAGCACTTCATATGTCTTTTTATATGATTTTAGATCATTGTGAAACATCACTAATTATTCATTAAAATTATTATCACTAAATAGAACCTCTTATAAGAAATTCCATCATTAATAATTTTAAATGATGAAACTTATTGTTCATAAAAAACATAAACATCCTTCTATTTTTCATATGATGTTCGAAATGAATCGTTATTATATAAAACTAATTGTTCACTTAATAGATTTGATGAAGGATTACCATTTATTCTTTCAAGAATGAATGTTCTCTAAACATGAAGCTCGTGAACACTTCATATTTATAGAAATAATTCAATTATTATTGAAAATATATTCAGGAGAATACGGATTATTTATTTAGAAGGATTCAAGAAGAAGATTATAGGGATCTACAGAGAAAGTGATATGTTTTTTTATATCAATATAAAAACGATGCTTCACATTATTAATATAAAAATATAGTTTAATTGTTTCATAAATTAATTTTTTTAAAAAAATGGTTACAGGAATTGGTTACCCAATTCATGCCCCAAGGAAATTTATTAGAAACAAAAGTAGAAGTATAAACATGAAGTGCAATAAATTTACACCAGCCAGAATTTTGAGATATACAATCAAAGAAACACCATGGAAGATCCACTAAATTCATGAAATGCACTGTCCAATGGGGACTCTGCCATTCCATCTGGAAGAGATGATACTGGAAGATGAAATCTAGTCTATTTGAAAGTGAGTATCCGCAGTGTTGCACAAAATTTATTCTTTATCAAAAAGAGAAACTTCTCTCATGATACTATATAGTTGATTGTAAGGGAAAAAATGAAACTTCAACAAGTCTTTGAGACATCGAACCAGCATTTTAAAAAACTGGTAAAAATTGGATCAAAAAGCATAAGAGGGTGTTAACCAGCAGCACAAAGTCAACTTCCAATAGAATCACATGTAGCAGTGAAAAAATCCATCAAAGAGAGGTCTCTATTTACGGTAGAATACAACAGACAATCCTCAAATACAACAGTCAAACAACAGAAACAAATAGGAGATTTAAATAAGTAAACTAGAGCAAGAAACTGTCGAAGCAAGATGCATGCAGCAGATTGAAATAATGGGTTGTTCACGTGAATTTGCGACGAGAATAATATAAAATATGGGTGTTTTCTTAGGTTCCATCACCAATCTCCTATTAAACCTTCTACATCTAATATACAGGTATGTATCTGTATAAAATTCTCCTTTATTGAGTCTTTGGTATGCTGGTTCGTCTCGCTCTTCCATTTGAGATTCTAGATCTTCATTCACCTCTTTATTTGACAGATATGTATCCTCATCAACTGAGAGAATCATCACAGCATGGGATTTATAGGGTCCAGTTATATCATTCTTAGAGGTGTCTATAGAACGTGTGACAATTATTATTTCATGGTGAGAGTAATCTCTACACTTTTTAGTCTTCTTAGTATTTGGAGTAATGAATCCATCAGCATCCACAATATATTTTTTCATTTTCTTGCCCATTGAGTTTAGATAACTTTCTGCAATATGATTGGGATGATCATCATTTTCATGTGGGTGCTCACTAAAATTCGAGAGTTCACCTTGCTCATGGTCTCGTTCATCTTTCGATTCCAATTTATTTCCCTGCACCTCTATCAGAATAGGTGGATAAGTAGTGTCACATGCATCATGTAAAGAATCACGACCCTTGGTATTAGAAGTCTACTCAAAATTTTCCACCTTGCACACAGAAGTTTTCTCAATATTAGATAACATAGGTTATCCAGTAACCATTTCTCTAACTTTACCCTCATCCTGCTTTTCCTTCATAACACAAATTGCTTTGGCCTCTGGTCATACAGTTTTTTGTCCGCAATCCTTTGCAGAATGTCCCATCTTGAAGCATAATTGGTAGTATTCATGAATTCTCTCATACACAACCTCGTGAAAGAATCCAAACTCTCCATTCTTAATCCAGATTTGAGTAGGCAGATTTTGAGAAACATTAACTTTAACGCATATACTAGAAACTGATGGTCTTGAAAGAATTTTCATTGCAAAATCAAGCTTCAATGGATTACCAATGAGCATGAAGATTGGAAAAAATGCAGGTTGATTGAACAGATGTAACAGAAGTCCATGGAATCCAATCCAAACCAGAACGATATGAGATTTAGCATTGGGATCAAAATATGCGGTGCATTTATGGACTTTCGTTGAATAAACCCCAAAGAACCAATAAAGACTTTCCCATAATCTGTAGTAATCATCCTCGAAGGGAATATGAAATATGAAATTGTAGGAGTTCAAGAGGCCGATATTAAAACTCTAGAATCCAATGCTTTCAAGCGCATTTCATAAGTATTTCAGTGATGGTCCCCGATAATCAAACATACCAACAAGAACAAATTGAATATCTGATGAAAGAGAAATTACCACTTTTGTTGAGAAGGAAATCTCCAGTTGTCTAGGGTGACAGAAATTTTTAGGGTTAACACATGAGGGAGGTACCACGACATCATTTGAGCGATCTTCTATATTCCCGATTGTGCTCCCGGTAATAACTTCAGTGAAATATCGCAGAGCTAAATAAGGGTTTTGATCATCCTGAGTTGGGTTTTGAACATCCTGTGTCAGGTATCTCGATTTCTCCCCTAGAATCGGCCTCTCCATCTTCATCATTTCATATATTAAATTTATTAAAATTAATTTTACATAAGCGTCATATTTTAAAATAAAACATTACATAAATGAATAATATTAATAATAAAACAATACTGAAAGAAGAAACTATTTTTAAAATATTAAACAAAGAATATATTTTTTCATAAAAAATTATTATAAATAACTAATTTATTTATTTTCCATATTCCACATTTACGAAATATATATATAAAAATTCTATTCAATTTTTTTAAATTATAAATTTATTTATATATTTTAAAATATGATTATACTATGTTTTAATTTCTTTATTTAAAGGGTGATGAAGGATTTAACACTTAAGCATAAAATGTCTCTCTCTGCCTATATAAAGTATTTAATGAAA
Organism: Viscum album; assembly: GCA_963277665.1. NCBI lineage: Eukaryota > Viridiplantae > Streptophyta > Magnoliopsida > Santalales > Viscaceae > Viscum > Viscum album. Next base: position 276,587,365 of record OY728120.1, read on the forward strand.
ATGAAACATTTAAATGAAGATATTAGTGATGTTATTCCTATATTATTTTTTCATGTTCTGCTGATTTTTTACAAAAAAACTATTTTAGAGTTTCTCACTCCTTTGTTAATGTGGAAATTTCCATACTATTCTGATGAACATTTAATTATTTAACGAATTTTTCAGTTGTTTATTCGTATAAAATAAAAAATAAAACTGACTTTTTTACCAATATTCCTTTGAGTAGAATAGGGTTATCAATTAATGTTTTATGTAATCAAATATATTTATTTTATATAGAAATTATTCGATTAAGGTGAAAAAATTATTTTCATTAATAAATATAATTAGCACTCTAAAATTGATGTTTTATAAAGCAACCATCATTAGACAAATTTCAATTAATTACAATTTAATAAATATTACAATTGACATTCTATTGAAAATTTTTCCAAGAAAAAAATAATTCCAATATAATTTTTCTCATTCACCATTACTAAAAATTCCATGTTTTGTATTGAGAATTTATTCCTACTATGAATCTTATTAATATTCATTTTTTCATTTAATTATAATACTATAATATTGTTTTAATGGTTTATATTCATCAAATAATTTTTTCATTTTAGTTTCATTTATATATATTGAAATTTTTGAAGAATTTGATTTTAATTCATTATATTTTAAGAGTATTTTTATATTATATTAAAATGGAATAAAAATATTTTATATGTTTTCTATGACATTTTTTAGTGTTTACAATTTATCATAAATTATAATGTAATAATTATTTGATTACTCATAATTATGTTATTAAAAATTATATTTTTTTTATGGTAAGAAGATTGTACCTCATAAGTATGATCTATAAGATGTATAATTTGTTTTTATGGTCTAGCCTTAGTTCTTATAAAATAATCATCAAGAAAATAAGAAGAGTCACTCTATGTTGAATTCATTTTATCTATACTGTTATATTTTATAAATTTTCTTCGGTTTATCTTTATGAAAAGTATATTTATACGTGGTTTGACCATAATATTTGAATTAATAGCATCTACTCTCTTTAATCCAATTATTCTTCTGTTTTAATTTTTTTTCAATGTATTTCATTAGTTTTTATTAATCATTATTTGAATAAGGATGAATTAAATCAGATGATTCTTCTATTGCAGTTTTGAGAGAAGAATATTTATGTTAGATATGATTATTATCTTCTACTTTCATCTCATATTCTTATATCATCATGTTTACAATGAATTTTTTAATTTCTACTTTCATAACTGGTGTGGATTTTCATATAGTAGCAGACATTCCATTCCACATAGGGTGTAAAACTATAAGTACTCTTAATTCAGGATTTTTTTATTAATTGGATCTCCTTAGGATGAAACAATATTTCAACTTCTATAAATCCCCCATTCAATTTAGTAATATTTTAATCTTCCTTGATTCTAAATGTTTAAAATGATAAATTTTTATTACTGTGTCTTAGTTGTCTAATATTATTGGTTCATTCATCGACAATTGAAATAGTCCTCCATATCGCATATGTAGTATCACATTGAGAATATTGACTAAAGTACTCACAACTAAAAACAAACACAATAACATTTATTTCTATTGAATTAAGATCTTATAATTTGTGTTTATCATCATTCCAATTTTCAAAATGTTCCTTAGGAATTACATAAGGATTTAAAACCTTTAAATAAACTCATACTCTTGGATTTTTGAATTAAATAATCTTTTATGCAATCAAACATCCATAATTATAACTATAATTAGTATTAGTGTGAATCATCAACATAACATATCTAGGATCACTGATTAATAGTTTTCTCCAATAAATATCATTGCCCAACAGTCAATTTTTTTACACTCGATTGAATAAAACAGAATAGTCAAGGATTTATAAAAAACTAATATATCAATAGGGATCTTCCATTTATATTAATTTTATTGTATTAGAAATAAATAAAATAATTTTCAAAAATAGAAATATATCCAATGAATACCAACCATTGATTCCACATGTTTGGTAGAAATGGATACAATGAAGACCAAAGTGTTGATGGATTGTGATCCATTAAAAATAATCATCAGATTTAAAATAACCCACATTAGTTATAGTGTTTCTTACATTCTCCCTTAAATATGAGTAATAAGCATAAATGAATAATGAAATGAATAATGTTATTTTTAGTGTTTTATGGTAGACAGATCTCTTAGTATACTCCACTAATGTTCTATCCATGAGCATGGTGATTTTCACTAGTATACCCTTTTATAGGGGATTTTTTCAGTTGATTAAAGGATGTTTATACCTCTACCATGGGTATCTTACAAATTATTGTGGTTATACTACAATTAACTATAAATTCATATTCTTGTGTTTGATTATGATACTCCAATAAATCAATAAGTGATTGATTTTGACTGAGAATGATTAGTTTTTCTTAATATTGCAGCCGAAAATGACATTTGTGTTTAATCATCAATTAATCATAGAAAAAAAATATATCCTGAACATCACTTAGGATTCCTTTAAAATTTTATAGGGAAAACACCAGACATACGAATAAACATATATGCCTCAAAAGTGTAACTATGAAAAATTTATTGTTGAACTTTTTGAAGAAGATTTAATAAAAATAAGGGAAAAATAGTGGTAGAAACAACAATGAGTTGATCAACTATATCGAAAAATTTATTTTTTTAATTTGTGTATCTATAGGAAATAATAAACTATTAATTTATATTCACATAACTTTTTAATTTTCTATATAATATCTATATACCCATAATGTCAATATACTAATATTAATCCAGATGGTCGAACATCTCTTCCTCAAATGGTTCTATAAATTCTGCATATTAAATCATAAATCTTTGAATTAAAAACATTCAAATATATTAATAAATTCACTTTTAGATAGGCAAAATTTAATCTGTTGAATATGTGAATTTAATATTTTATGAAAAAAATTAAAAATATATTTAATTCTGATGAGAACATTATAGAAAATGTATATAATATCTTGATTTTAAAACACTGTCATTGTCCAAATCAAATATTGGGTTCCTTAATATAGGTAAAAACTATAAATGTATGCTTAACAATGTTAATATTTTTTTAAAAAAACATAGGTTTGATGAACCATATGTTTTCTATTTAAATCAGGATTTTCTTGAAAATGTATTGTTTTTATCTATAATTTTCTAGTACTGTAGAGTATATTATGCATAAATTTTATTCCATACAATGGGATGTAAAACCATACAGTATTCCTAAAAATGTAGGAGATGAATAGTGTTTCTAGATTAATCTCAAACATGTCCAAAATACATAATCAAATATTTTCCCAAGGATTAATGACTTGTATATGAAACTTGAATAAAATTAAATATTCTAATAAATACTATCCTCCTAAAAATAAATTAAAAAACATTATCAGTAAATTAAATACTTTTTTTGTGATCATCGTAATCAAAAATTATTATTAAATATTTTAATCAACACCATCAAAACTGATTGGTGAAAATATTTTATATTTTTTAATGTTGGCTTCGACAATTGGATCAATCCACATTCTAGTGGCATCTGGCTATGATGTTTGAGGTAGATAATTCTTTGGATATTGGATTGTGGAGGAAAACCATTCGATATAAATGAATTTTAATGACCTGAATTATTATAAATAAAATTCCCCTTGTGATTTAATTAACTCTATTATTATGTATAATGGTTATAGAAAACACAATAACATATTTGGATTTATTATATCTTAATGGTTTTAAAATAATGTTATGTATCATTACAATTTATAATATAATATTTGAATAGTGATAATATGATTAATATAAATTTAGGGTTTTAATGAATCCAATTAAAATAAGAAAAAGAAAATGATGGCTTCAAATAGTGGGATCATACACTATAAATACAATTTATTAGTTCTTGTGAGGGAGATTAAATAACTTTGATTTTTCCCTTGATCAATCCCAAGATTAGATCAGACAACTAAAGCATGAGTGATACTATTTATGGGGGAATTTCAAGATCATCGAGATCACGACCCAAACCATGTATGTCGAACCACCCCATGAAAGTCTCACCATCATGCACCTTAGTCAATGAGGTTTTTTATTTCATGGAAGGGATATGTAAAAATACAAAAAATATGAATATTTATATATTTTTTTCAATAGATTAATGGTTATACATACTTCTTATTATTATTTAATAAAAGATTTCAATTTTGACACAATAAAACCAAAATTCAATTCTTATTGAAATATTCTAATTTAATTATGGAATTTATTTTGATGAATTAATGGATTTATGAAAAAACACATATATTATTAAATTATTATTATTAATTTTTTTAATTAAATATAACTGATTATATAATTTTTATGAAATCAAATGTAATTTTTATAAGGGTTTGAAAACATTTATTTTCACAAACTAAATGGAACTCAATAAATATCACTTCTTTTTTTAAGTGAAAATTCACATATTAAGAAAATTGATTTTATATAATCAATATTATTTTTTGAATATATCAATTATAAATAGACAACTATGAATTTTTTTTTCATAGATCAATTTTTGTGTAAAAATTAATTAAAGTATAAATATATGGTGTTTATTATCACAAAATATAGACTCGAAAGTGAATTAATAAATACAATAAAATTTATCCACGACTAAATATATGTTTTATATTTTAAATATTGTTATTTTATTGTTATTTTCTTAATTTTATAAACATATTATGTATCCCTCAAAATAGAAAAAATAGTTTAATTTTTTAAAATCATTTCTCTAAGGACATAACTCACTTTCACATGAAAAGGGTATTATTTAAATATGTTACTCTCATTGAATAATAATATAATTAAACCAATCACATTTGTTAGAATAAATGTGGAGAAAAATTTACGATTTGTGTTTTTTAGGTTTTGTATATATCTAAAAACGTATGTTTGAGAACTGATAATGAATCCCCCACTCATTTACTATATAAACCCACCCAATCACCCATTTATATATTCACAAATAAATCTTGGATAACATCCTTACGTCTCCCTACCCTATATATATTCATACCAAGGTTCCCCCAATATCTCAAGAAGCACGTCCCATGCATTTGGATTCACACACTCAAGTTAAGGGTTCTTTTCATTACTAAAACAATGTCCAATACACACAGTTCACAACCTTGGTTATATTCCCCACAACCATGGGAATATCTTATACTCATGGTCTTGGGAACCGTGGTCATCCTGGAAATAATTATATATCAATGTCATATACCAACTGTTTTCCAAACCTTGGGCCTAGGAATTTTCCACATTATAATATCCCTAAATCCAAGCATTTAAAATTGCGGGTTTATGTTTTTAAAAAAATTTGTCACCGGTTTCGATCCCATGACCTCCTCCTCTAACACTAAGTGCCATGTAATGTCTCAATTTCGGAAGCCACCCAGAGGCGCCCCGTACCCTGTTTGTCACATTACCTCAAGCACATTTCCCCAAACACCAGAGACATCTGACTAACAGTGAGGGCCTTCGGATTGACAGTGGGAAACTATGCCCGCATTTGATGAATAAGTAATGGAGTTAAACAAAGCAGACAATAGCAGAAGAAAAAACTATCCAACAACAGTAAAGAACGGAAGTGTAAAATAATAAACAACTGATGCACACATTAATATATGAAATGATTCCTGATACATATGTATAGGAAAACATCCATGCAAGTCACAATGCTGAAAATATAATAAATCAATGTACAAAAGAAAAAAATATAAGAAACTCCTCAACATCGCAAGCCTTGACTTGGTCCCATTCTCTTCTTATCTAAGGAAATAAAGTACCAGAAGTCAAAGGGTTCTTTCCCTTGCCTATACCTGCAACAACATAGTCTATTAGGGCCCAAAGAATGACCCTAACAGGGGGTGTTATTATATCCTAGTAGGAAACCACCAAAAGATATGTGCCTAACAGTCAGTGAGCATATGGCAGGTAATAGTATATTAAGTAGTAAACATAAATAGTAAACATCAGGTAGTAATCAGTAAGAAGTAATAGGATGATATATAACAGTAATAAATCCACAAAATAATAAGTAGTAGAAAAGCAAACAGCTAACCACAACAAAACCACTCTAGGATGTACTCGCAGCCAACCCCTCTGGTCATATCCAAGAAGTACCAACAATACTCTGGGCAGTGCACTCAGCCTAACCCCTCTGTTTTGGTCATACAAAATTATAATACTCTCTGGGGCAGCTCACTTGGTCAATTCCCCTTATAGTCTAGTGTAGTCAGGGACTCTCTGAGGAAGATCACGTGGTCTGACCCTCTTATAGCCCAATGGTCAAGAAACTCTCTGAGGATCTCACCCAGTTTATCCTCCTATTGTCTCAAGTTTATCACAGACTCTATAAGGAAGCTCATTTTCCCAATTCCTCCTCTGGCATGGAATGGTTTAAGAAAATTCAAACAAGTAAAAACTCTCTGAGGAAGCTCAATCAGTCTACCCTTCTGTAGTCTATAATATCCAAGACTCTCTAAGAAGCTCACATGGTCTACCCCTTGTATTCTATAATGTCCAAGACTCTCTGAGGAAGCTCACTCTGTCTATCCCTGTATAGTCTATAATGTCTAAGACTCTCCAAGGACACTCACTAGGTATATCCCTGTATAGTCTATATCACTAGGTTCTCACGGTCCCAATCCAGTCAGTGTATAATAAAGCTGTAAGGAAAAATCACACCTATAGAGATAATTGGGTATTCGGTCGATAACATAACAAGCAATTCAATAATATCATTCCATCCTATAGTCATAAGGTAGAGAAAACATGTATAATTTCCAAATGCTAACACGATGGAAAGGTCGTACTAGAACAAGGCATGGGAAAAATATCCAAGAATAATAATTATCCTCAAACTTGATCAACCTATCTCCACAGAATCACACAAGTAAGGTAGGAAAAACAACATGGGAAAATAGGTAAACACACAATACCCCGTTCACGGGTATTGGTGTAATTTTCACATAAAACTCAAATACATCGAATGGTAAGGCAGATACCATATACCATGATGTTAAGAGATCAATATAATTGAACCACGAGGACTGTACCTCCATATAATATCGTAGATCAATGAAAACTCACAAAACATTCAACCCATGATATCTTGAGAAATAGGAAAAATCATGGAATGAATCTCAAGAAGAAGGAAGAGCTCGCTATTGTGGTTCCAATTCAATTGACAACGTTCGATTCATAAAATAGATGGGGGATCGGGGGCATGGGGGATGTTCACAGACGTATTGGATGCTCTCGGTTGAAGAACCTGGAGAAGAAAATGATTATGTCGATTAGGCACGACCCTGGTCTATTTAATGAAAAAAAGAACATAGTGTTTACTTCTGGGGTACACGGCATGTACTAGGATTTTTCGTACTCTACTTTAATTGGCCTCCAAATATCCCCTACACACCGTTTGTGTGGCCTGAACAAGTCCAACAAACGACCTTGCATGAAATTGAAGTACAAGGCGTGTACTTATAAAGTTCACGACCTATACTTTGAAAATTTGATGATTTTCCTCTTTTCTAAAAAACGACCAGGAAAGGAAAAACACACCTGAAATGAAGATTCGAGTTCATACAAATTCTCCCCCTTTAAATAATTGTCCACAAATATGCAAAGCGAGGCGTAAAAGAAGAAACCCCAAACAGCTCTGGCCATTATGATCGTACATCGGCCTCCCTCTCCTAGGTCTCGTCCTGTACTCGCTTGTGATTCCATAGCTTCCGTACCAGAGGAATAGACCGGATGGAGAACCTTCATACTGTGATCGACTATCTGGATAGGATGATCCTCAAATGATGCATTTTCTTCAAGAATAACCTCCTTAGGTTCAAAGACATGAGACGGTTCTGAAAAGTAACATTAGAGGTGAGAATCATGGGAGACGTCGTGTATATCCCGGTACCTCTAAGGTAACTGCAACTGATAGGATATCGGACCAACACTCTCTAACACCAAAAACGGCCCGATGTAATATGGTGAATGATTTCCCTATATCTGAATCCTAGTGTGTCCCAACTTCAGTGCGACACACAGGAAAACCTGATCCCTGACCTCGAACTCCAGAGGCCATCTCTGATGATCAGTATAAGACTTCTTTCGAGACTGTGTTGTATCCAACTTCTTCTGAATCAACTCTATCTACTCTGAGGTCTCTTGAACAAGAAGAGGTCCCAACAATGCTGTCTCTCCTGCCTCCAGCCAGCAAAAAGGTGATCAGCATGGCCTACATACAAAGCCTCATAAGGTTCCATATGAATAGTCACCTGAAAACTATTTTTATAGGAAGACACAACAAGAGAAATATGCTTCTCCCAAGAACCTCCAATGTCTAGAATGCAAACTCGGAGCATTTCCTCAGGCACCTGGATCGTACGCTCAGACTGGACATCTGTTTGGGAATGTTATGTTGTACAAAAAAGTACAACTGTACGCAAATCATTCTTAAGCCCCTGCAAGAACCAAGAAGTAAAATGTGCATCCCTGTCTGGAATAATGGAGTGTGGAACTCCATGCAGACGTATAATCTCTCGAATGTACAATTGTCACAGCTCATCAACACTGAAGGTCTCCTTGATCAGTAAGAAGTGAGGAACCTTCGTAAGCATATTGATGAAAACCCAAACAACGTCACTTCCTCGAGATGGCCTCAGTAACCCAGTCACGAAGTCCATCACAACATCATTCCACTTCCACTCGGGAATGGGTATCTGCTGTAAAAGCCCTACTGGTCACTGATTCACCACTTTCACCTGCTGACAAGTGGTACAGCTCAAGACAAATCCAGCAACATCCCTCTTCATACCTGGCCACCAGTACTGGTAGTGTAGATCACGATACATCTTGCTGATGACAGGATGAACTTCTCAAACTGAAGAATGAAAATCCCTCATCAGTTCCTCGCGTATGTCTACTGGGACCCACACGCATCCCTGGAAACCCAAGATCTCATCCTATCCAACATTCCATCATGGAAAAGGTTCCTCTCCCAAAAGACTCTCCCACATGACTAGGCCTTCTGAGTCTAATAGCTGCCACATCTGTACCCGATCAAGAAGGGTAGAGGTAACATATACTTAAGAATGAAATTTTTTCCCCTGTTTGTCATGAACCACCAAGTGCATCTCAGAGAATAGATCCATAAGATTCCACTCACTGTTGTCCTCCTAAAATTCCTGAATCTGAGTTCTCTTACTCAACACATCAGCCACTACGTCGCCCTTTCCTTGATTATAGGTAAGCTCAAAGTCGAAGGAATGATGATACTCAAACCACCTGCATTGTCTCAGATTCAGATCATGATGAGTGAAGATGTACTTGAGACTCTTGTTGTTGGTAAAAACCACAAAGTTATCTCCCAGAAGTTAATGTCTTCAATATCATAAGGTGTGAAAAACAACTTCCAACTCCAGATCGTGCATTGGGTAGTTCCTCCTGTGTGGCCTCAACTGCCGAGACATGTACGCAACTACTCCATCTCCCTCCATAAGCACAACTCCCAGTCTGACACATGAAACATCACAGTAGACTTTATAGATCGTTCCCATCTCTAGAAAGTCTTGTATAATTGCTGATGTCATCCTCCCTTTCAGCTCCTAAAAGGTTGTCTCACAATAATCTGACCATAAGAACTTCACCCATTCTTGGTTAGACCTTTCAGAAGATCTACTAGGCATGTAATGTCCTGAATGAAATTCTTGTAGTATCCAGCCAGCCCTAGAAAACTCCACACATCAAAGACACTCTTCCGCTGCTCCCTGGAAACTACAGCTCTCACTTTCTCTCGGTCTACTAATACTCATGTCTCTAAGATAACGTGACCTAAGAAGTGAATCTAATCCATCCAAAAGTGGAATTTAGAGAGATTAGCATATAACTAATGCGCTCTCATTGTACTCATAACGATCTCAAGATAGGTGGCATGGTCGTGTCGAGTGTGAGAGTACACCAAGATGTCATCCACAAAAGCCACCATGAAGGAATCCAAGTACTGATGGAACACTCGGTTCATCAGTTCCATAAAAACTTCTGGCTCATTCGTGAGACCGAATGGCATGACCGCAAACTCATATAAAGAATACCATCTCCTAAAGGCTGTAATAGGTATATCTAATGGTCTAACCTACAACCTATGATACCCAGACCTCAAATCGATCTTTGAGAACACCCGGGTTCCTCAATGCTAATAAAAGTGGTCATCAATCCTTAGCAAGGGATATCGGTTCTTTAATATCAACTATTTAAACTTCCGATAATCCAGAACAAGCATAAGGTTGTCGTCTACCTTCTTCACGAATAGTATAGGCGAACCCCAGGGTGAAGTACTGGGTCGGATGAAACCATTTTCCTACAACTCCTCCAACTACTTCTTGAGCTCCTGCAACTCAGGTCTAGCCATTCTATAAGGTGGAATGGACACCAGTGCCACTCCTGTCAAGAGCTCAGTCGAGAATTCTACCTCACGCTCCGGAGGAAAACCTAAAAATTCCTCTGGAATGACATTGCTAAAATGATCCACCACTGGAGGAATGTCTAACTGTGAAGTCCCCTGGTCATCCATATAAAGACTGGAAATATGGGTTGTAACTCCCCCTAACCCATGATGCTCCGCTAAAGCTCTACCTGCGTGGACATCCCACTCGCCTCTATGAAGAAAAGATCTTCCCTCTGGTGATATGAAACTCACCCTACGGCGATAGACATTTACAGCTGTCTGGAAGAGAACTAACCAGTCCATATTGAGAATGATATCATAGCATTTCATCACTAGGACATAGAGGTCCCATAATACGTGACACCTGGAAACCTCAAGAGGGAAATCTCTGCATTGACATACGCTAGATTTCCTTGTTCCCAAAGGTGTATCAAGAGTCAACATGTCTGCAGATGAAAAGATACAGAGCCCAAGGTTATCCACAAAAGATTTAGAGACAAAGCTATATGAATCACTAGTATAGAAAAGGGATGAATATAAAATTGAGGATACTATGATCATACCTTGAACTGTTGATGGGTCGAGATCCAAATCTGGATAGGTTTTATCTACGTAGAATGTTTGGCCTGTACCGCGGCTCTGCACCCCTGGCTGACCACTCTGAGCTGATCCACTCTGCAGTCACGTGTAACCTGATGACTGACCACCAAGGCCGTAACCTCCACCTCTTCCCAAACGACAGGAAGAACTCTGATTCCTAGACTGGTGAGAAACTGGAGATACATCTCCTGTACATGGTTTCATAGAATAACCCCTACCACCCGTTGTAGGTGAGAAGATCTGACAAAAATGATGACGTTGGACCATCTTTCTGCAAGATCGGCACTCCATCATATCTCTCTAGCATTGAGGACTAGTATGCCCACTCCTACCATACTGGTGGCATACAACATGGCCACTAGAAGATACATCCATCCTACTCTGATCTCTTCGAGCAGACTCTCTACGACGCTTCCTACTATGAGTGGGAGGAACACCAGCTCTGGATGTTGAACCGGTCTGTCTCACTCCTCCAGAATCACTTATATCTCTTACAGTGATCATCACTTGGTTGACGATTTAGGATATCAAAGTCAACCTAAAGATATTCACCTAGGAATGGATCTCCTACATGAGAATGTCCTTAATATTCCTTGCAAGGAACAACTCATCACCTCTTGGAATGGCGTGAAGCGTTGTATCTCTGTAAAGCGAGATGAGTACTCCATTGCATAAAGAGTTACCTACTCTAAACTCATAAACTCCTAGGCTTGATCAGCCCTCAAGGTATCTGGGTAGATGAAATCGTTTAATATTCACAGAAACTTATCCCAATTAATACTCTGTTGGTGCCCTGACTGTGAGATCACATCCCACCACATCTTGAGGTGTCTGAGAGTATTTAAGTATCCAGATTTACCCTTTTCTTTGGATGTATCTTCAGGTTCTCGATGATCATCAGTGTGGCATGTATCTATGACTCTTTTCCTGGTGTCCTCCATCCCTTTATAATGTAGGAGGATCTGCAGGAGGTCCCTAATCATCAATATCCTCTGTCTAATCACCATCTGGCAGCTGACGTACTAACGAAGGATGTCTCAGTGGAATAGCTATGAAAGATTAAAACCACACCTTAGAGCATGATTATCAAGGACAGAGAACACAAGAGTACTGAATGGTAATAGGAGAAATAAATAATCATGTTTTACAAAACACGACTACATGGCGTGTATAAAAACTACATATCCTATTCTCTTGATCCATTCACATGGGCGTGCATTTTTTCCACACTGGTCGTGTAACATCCCAGACTACCCGGCGTGTTTTCCCCACACACGACATGTACTTGAACTCCATTCCCCTTCCTGATACTCATTACACAGCTAACTCACACGGTCCTCTTAACCCTAGACTACACGTTGTGTTCACTAAGGTCATGGCATGTACTAGACAAGGTTTCCGCAACCTGTTCTATATGTTACACAGCCGACTACATAGATTAACCTTACACTGCATGTTTTGATAAAATGATGCATGTATAGGAGAAGATAACACAGACCCGTGTTGTTTGTGACATGGTCGGGTACCTAGAATAAGGCTACACGGAAAGTTCATACCAAACATTGTGTGTACTACACCAGCCTCCCCGACCCATGTTGTTAGTGACACAGCCGAGTACACATCTCACTACTACACGACGTGTACTACTGTACAAGATTATTTCTTGAAGACATTCCACATCTCTGTGTTCTTTCCCACACAGTCAGTGACATTGTTTAAAAACTACACGGTGTGTAGTCATAATGTACCCACCTTGTATTTTGGGTTTTTCTGGGTAGTAGCTCAAAAACTGCACTGAATCCCATAAAACCCAGAGAAACAATCATAGAGGTGCCAAATTCTAATCTGTGATGGCCTATACTCCCCGCGAATCAAATCTTGGCATATCCTACATATCGTGTACAACGGAAATAAGTCAGTGATCCAAAAAACTCTGATTCATGAGGTCTTATAACACCATGAGAAAAAAAATTGGCATTCCTTTAAGCAAGGTACAATAAAAACAATTTCTCTTATCAAACAACATGGATTCTATCAAGCATCTATCACAATAGCATGCATAATTTACACCACGTCGATCACAACATCATGAAATCGCTATGCACCCTAGATGACAAGGAATGAATGCATGGAATGTGATTTCTAACAAGTGCCTATATGATGGATGAGATGGAATACCCTCATCTCATCAAGTTGCGACAGAAATAGAACCACAATATCAACAACAATAACAACACAAGGCATGTGAATCACTCTAGGTGAAATCATATCAACCGTAAAATCTCAAAACCAGAAAACTACAATAAACGAGGTGGATTGGCTTTTCCATGTACATGAGTTAGCTACTCCCGATCACAACTTATTAACAAGTACTGAATCCATCCTATCCATGGATAAATTCTCCAAATAGTAAATCAGGAGAAAAGAATTCCTCAGATACCACTTCGCAACATCTCAGTTCTGGAAGCCACCCACAGGCACCTCGTACCCGGTTGGTCACATGGCCTCAAGCACATTTCCACAAAAGCCAGAGGATGTCGACTAGCTGCAAGGGACTTGGGTGTGACAGTGGGGAAACTATTCCCTCATTGGCAGAGTACGCAATGGAAGTAAACAATGTAGAAAATAACAGACGAAGTAAATATCCTACAAAAGTAAACAGTGGAATACTAAAACAATAAACAACTGGAGCACACATGTATATATGAAATGATTCACAATACATATGTCTAGGAAAGCATCCAAACTAGTCATTATGTGGAACCCAATACGAAACCAAAGTACAAAAGAATATCAGATAAGAAACTCCTCAGCATTGAAAACCTTGCCTTGGTCCTGTGCTCTCCTCCTCGAAGGTAAACAAGTACCAGAAGTCGAATGACACTTTCCCTTGTCTATACCAACAACAAAACATTCTGTTTGGGCCCAAAAGCATGACACAAACATGGTGTGAGACTAAATCCTAATAGGAAACCACCTGAAGATCTATGCCTAATAGTCAGTGAGCATATTGACGGTAATAGTACGATAAGAAGTAAATAGAAAGTAGTAATCAATAAGTAGTAACAGGATGATATACGATAGTAATAATTCCACATAATAACATGAAGCAGAGAAGCAAACATATAACCATAATGTGAACCCCTCTGGGAAGTACTCGCAGCCAACCCCTCTGGTCCTATCCAAGAAGTACCAACAACACTCTGTGTAGTGCACTTAGCCTAACCCCTCTGGTTTGGTCATACAATATTATAAGACTCTCTGGGGAATCTCACTCGGTCAATTCCCCCTATAGTTTAGGTATTCAAGGAATCTATGAGGATGATCATGTGGTCTAACACCCTTATTTCCCCAAGGTCTAAAAAATATTTGAGGATCTCACTCGGTTAATCCACCTAGAGTCTTAGGTCTATCATGGAATATATGAGGAAGCTCACTTAGTGAATTACTAATCTAGAATGGATTTGTTTAAGGAAATTCAAACTAGTAAAGACTGTCAAAGGAAGCTCACTCGGTCTACCCTCCTATAGTATATAATATCCTTGACTCTCATGGAAGATCACTCAGTCTACCCCCTATAGTCTATAATGTCCAAGACTCTCTAGGGAAGATCACTCGGTCTATCCCTCTACAGTCTATAATGTCAATGGCTCTCTGAGGAAGTCACTCGGTCTATCTATGTATAGTCTATTGCACTAAGTTCTCAAGGTCCTATGCCAGTTAGTGCATAATAATGCTATAAGGCCAAAGCACACCTATAGAGCTACTTGGCTATCCAGTCTACATCCTAACGATCATGTCATGAATATCATTCCATACTAAATTCATAAGTCATGGAATACTGGTATAATGACCAAAGGCTAACAAGACCCAAAGGTCGTACAAGAAAAAGGCATGGGAAAAACATCCAAGCAAAAAAATTATCCTAAAACATGATCAAAATACCTCTATAAAAACATACAATAATGGCAGGGGAAACAATAGGGGAAAAAGGTAAACACAGAATACCCCGTTCACGCGTATTGGTGTAATTTTCATATAAAACTCAAAATCATCAAACAGTAAGGCACAAACCACCAACCTTGAATCTAAGAGATCAATATACATGAACCACGAGGCTTGATTATCCTTTGAATGTAGTATATCTATGAAAAGGAACAAAATTTTCAATACATGTTATCTGGAGAAAGAGGAAAAATCATGGAATGAAACTCAAGAATAAGGAAGAGTTCACCGCTGCAGTTCCAACACAATTAACGTGAGTTGATTCGGTAAACATTCAGAGGCTCGGGGGCTCGGAGGATGTTCGCAGCTGTATGGGATGCTCTCGGTCAATGACCCTGGAAAAGAAGACAATTCTGTAGATTAGGTGCGACCTCGGTCCGTTTGATGAAAAAAAGAAATTACACAGCATGTACATCTGGGGTTCATGTTGTGTACTAGGATTTTCCATACTCTGATTTAAGTGGCCTCAAAATCATCCATATACACCATGTGTTTGGCCTAGACACGGCCAACACATGGCATTGAGCGACATCGAAGTAGACGACGTGTACTTTGAAAATTTCCAGATATTCCACTTTTCTCAAAATTGACCAGAAAAGGAAAAACATACCTGAAATGAAGATACAGGTTCTTACATGCCTCACCACTCTAGGTATGTAACATATGTGTATATAAATATATATTATAAATGGTGTGTATATGAGTAAAAATATTGTGAATAAGTGTTCCTGCAAAAACAATTTTGGGTCTCATGAATTTTTTCCTCAGCATAACACATGAAATCTATAACCATAGTTCGGAAAATTGGGGGCATCAGTCCTCAAAAATCACCCTATACCCACAGTATTAGAAAAACCATGTGTATATTTCTCAAAAATCATCATTTTACCCATGTTTTTTCATAAACCGCGGGTCTAGGGTGGTCTATACTCACAGTTTTACCAAACCATGGGTATATTCCCATTTTCCTGTAGTATTTATTTCTCCTACTTATTCACGTATCTTTATCATATTATTTGATTTTTATCCAATTAAAAAGGATTGTATAGTTTATTTAAAAAATACCTTATATCACATATCATTACTAATTTATTGGATACCTCTTCAAATCTAATTAATCTCTTAAAGAAATATTTATATTCCCCTGTTATGCTGTGAAAATTTCACTATAATGTTCCATGACAAACATATATGTTGTGAATGGAAATACCCAATTTGAATCAAATGATATCTCCTTTATAAACTTATACATTATTTAGTGTGGACATAAATTTATATATTCCACACTTTTTTATTTTTTTATTATAAGATATGAAAAATAACTCCATATTTTATGACCTATGTGGCACACATATGCATGAGAATGAAATGAGAGAAAAAGTTGTGAATTTCATTATATAGATTTCCAATGCAAATGGTTAATGTTTTCGTCTCATGAGACATTATCAAAGGTATTCATGATTGAAAATAATCCATAATTGTACTTTTTCTACCATGATTTCTTGGTACTAATCCTTGAAATATGATTATGATGCAAAGTTTTAATTTTTTCCCTAATATACAGTATTTTTTTAATGATTAAGAAGTTATATCATGTAAAATTGTTCATTTTTATGATTCTCACATATTTTATTCCCCATTTATATTCCTATTGTTTAAAAACTATTTATTTCATTATTTTACTCAATTTTTATTCCATTATTTGTATTTTTTATCAACCATTTATTATTTATGTCCCCAGGTTATCCAATATAGTTTTATGTTCATGCATGTTAAGGATTATTTCAAAAAATTTGATGTATTTCATCTTTAATTTTGTAATGTTATGTACCTAATTCAAAAATAAACTTGGATTATTGATCTTCTGGGTTGTAATTTGTGAAATTTTATTTAATAAATAGTGAATTATACTATAATAAAGGGAAGGTTTTTTAATGTTTGTATAAGAGGAAATAATTAGTTATTTTTGGTATAAGGGTTAAAAAAATCTAGAAAAAAAGAAATAGGGAAAAAATAAATATATCAATGAATTCCAAATTTTTAAATATTAGATTAATGGGTTTATCATGAAAATATATCACTATATGGATACTATACATTTATGTGGATATCACAATGATTCACATATGGGTAGCCCATGAAAACATCTTGTTGAGATGGACTCAACTGAGATCAAGTGCATGAAAATGAGCCCTTCTCCACACCTAGTGTGACACTCTTTGGGTATATGGTTTGGAAAATTCATGTGATCATTATTAAACATTATTAAGGGAATGAAAAATTCACATTAGAATATTTTTTAACAAATAGATCCTGGAAAATATATATCAAATCCATGAAATTCTTCCGTTGAGGGAAAACATATATTTTATATTGTATCCCTTTAATGTCATTTGATTCCAATTTATCAATTCAACAGTTTAAAAATAATCATCCTTAATTTTCCCTTTATTATAGTTAGTATATGGAAATATTAGGAATCTGGTAAATAAACATTATGAATAGAAATGTGATGATAGCCCCGATGAGACACACTACTTAATGGGATCCAGAATCATTAACGTTATGATGATAATTTCTCAACTGCCTATACATCTGAATTGAATGTTATATTAGGAGGATAACCCAAATCCCCCTATGAACTAAAATTATAGAATTCATACCATTATGTGTAAAATAACTCATAATTTCATTGTGTCTTTTGATTCCTTAATTATTAAAAATTGTATCAACTCCATTGATAATGTATTTTCCATTTGTCACTATTCCATGATAGATTGGGTTCAACTAGATGGTTATCATATGGAGGGAGAGGTTGACCAGTGGTTCACATTGATCTAGAATATGAATCATGTGGAAGATATATATATGCACTGGGTTGGATGGAATTTTAGAAACTTGTTTGATAAATATTTTCCTTTCACTCTCCGACATTTTATGGAATAATATTTCCTTTCTCTAAGGAAAAATGATGTTACATCTATCAGGGAAGAAGAATAATATATTACATGACATGTAGGATACTCCTCTATATATTCCATTACCCTTTAATTCAAGGTTTATCACTTCTTTGGTAGTATATAACCTAGTATATGAATTCCCTCATGATTTGAGTCATTGATTGGAAGGAGGAAATTGTTTAATGTTCCTTAAAATTCAAAACTGATATAGGTTCATATCAAGGATATCAGGAGGGACATAAAGAGAATGTGGAATATAATTATATGATCCAATGGAGAATTCTAATGGTGTTATGAAATTTAAACATCCCACTTTCCAATGGTGCGGAATGAAGAACCAAGGATATTACCTAAGGGGGATGAGGAAATGTTTTTTTGTGGGAAGCAAGGAAACCGATCCAACGATTGCTGACTCGAGAACCCCACTAATACGATGGTGGAATGGAAATATTTGGTCAACCATATGTACAGTTTTAATTATTTCAACTTCATAGAATTGGAGTAATTTTCAAAACAATGAACTAAGATAAGGCTTTTTCGATAAAACCAACATACAACAAGACAACATAGGATATATTTTTCCATTATAAGTATTGAGGTGGATCCCAAAAATGATATAGTGACATGTAATCTCTTTATTTATTTATTAATAGAGACCATAATTTTTTATTCTAGTTCTATACATTCCTTTGTGTTCATAATTTATAGTAGAACTATGTAAACACGACCAAAAAGTATAGATGTCGACCTTTTTGTGAAAATGGAAAATGTGGAAATTATTAAATCCCATGTATATAACTCCTCCCACATAAAAACTTATGGGATTAACTTCCCAGTGATAATTTTGATACTACCATTGCTGTAATTTGATTTAATTTTATGTATGGATTGGATTTCTCAAAATAGAGCCAACATATATTTCATTGAGAAAGAAATCACTCCTGATATCAGAACTCTCCATATAATTTGTTACAAAGGCAAGGATATGGAAGAATATTCATTATAACCATCACCTAAACCATGGATATTATTTCCCAATGATAAAGAATATATAGATCAAATGTTTGAGTCTATATAATGGAAAATCATTGATGACATGTCCCTTGTAATGGAATACATTGATGTGTTTCTTTATGAAATACCTAGTACTCTACTTAGAATAGAGGTTGAATTTTTAGATGAGATTAAACCTAGGGAATTACCATTATACAAGACTTCATAGATATTAGATGTTTTTAATATTAGTTGACAAAGATAAAACTATTGGATAATCTAGATAAATGTTTCTTATTTCCATGTGCTTCACTATGGGGTGTACTAGTACAATTCATCAATAAGATGGCTGATTCAAAGCACCTTTTCATTGACTATCTTGATCTTGAAAGAAAACAATAATGAACAAAAATAATTTTCCATGAATTAATGAATTGTTCGATCAACTATGTCGATCGCAATACATTTTAATGGTGGTTTTTTGGTTGAGGTATTATCATGTTAGGGTGATGAAGGAGTATATCCCCAAGACTAATTTTTAGAGAAGTCATGAGCAGTATGAGTTCACAGTAATTCCATTCAAACTCACTAATTGGCCAAAAAAATTAATCGAATTCTAAAATAGAGCCATTAGATATTCTATAAAAATTTGTTATAATTTTTTATAGTTTATATTCTTGTATAATTGAAAATAAAGGGGATCACGAAGAGCAAATTATAACTTTGATAAAAACAATAGGAATATGAGGATTTATGAAATGTACCGAAAATGTAACATTTTGTTAAATTATTCCCTATTTAATGTTAATATTATTATTATAAATGGTATATCTTTGGACCCTAAAATGATAGATGAAATAAAAGGATAGATGATTAAATCATCTGTGAAGTATAACAGTAGCTTCCTTGGATTATCTGGGTACTATAGTCAATTTTTGATGCATTTCTCATAGTTTTAAAACCATCATACACAGATAACTCATTAGGTAGTCATGTTTTCTTGGAATGATCAATGTGAAGAGTTCATCAAGGAGTTGGAAAACAGGCATGTAACCACACCATTACTCGCACTACCCACAAGTAGAGAACATTTGATGGTATTGAATGATGCATTGAAGAGGATTTTGGGTTGTTTGGGAAAGTAGAATGAGAAACTGATAGCCTATGTAAAATGTAAATTGAAATTTCATTAAAAAAACTACAGAATGCATGATCTAGTGTTTCATGTAATAATCTTCACATTGAAATTATAGTGGCATTATCTATTTGGGGAGATGCGTGAAATATATACAGATCAAAAATCCTAAAATATATATTCATATTGAAATATATTAATATAGACTAGTAATGATGGTTAGAGATGATCAAGTAATATGACTACTGAATCAACTATCGTACTAGAAAATTGAATGAAATTAAAGACGTTAAATGTATAATTGATCTCATAATTTTATCAATTATGAGATTAGAAAAGGATCTGATATTCTTATATTTGAAAAGGATATATATGGTAATCATAAAGGATTGAATATAATCAATAATTTCTTTGATAATTTCTCAACTATCGTAATTTTTTTGAAAACATTGGATAATTAAATAGACTACGTGGAAATTTCTTAGAATGTGGAAACTATAACAAAATGGAAATATTCAGTGTTCATTGTTAATGAAGATGGAGTTTCAATATTTGTGTCACAACTATATGAATCATCAAATCCTATGATAAAAATTAAACATTGGATGATGCATATAGATTGAATTTCTCTAACCATAAAAAAATTGCAAAGATGTTTTGAGATCTACATGTGTACTATTGGTGGGATTATATAATGAATGAGATCATAGAATATAAATCATGTTGCATTTTATGTCAATATATGAAGCTGGAAAGGGGAAAATCAAATTAGATGATTCACCATTTTCACATAAAAACATGGAAATAGGAAAACATGACCAGGAACATATTCAGTAGCCTTTCGAAGACATCAATATGGAATAATTCTATTTGGGTTGTGGTGTATCATCTTATAATGTCTTCACACAACTTTTCAATATGATAAGAATATTCATTCGATATAATTTCAAAAATATACATTACATAAATGGTGATATTGTATGAAACGCCACTATCTATTTTATTAGACTGATCCCCATTATTTACTTCTAGGATCTGGAAGAATCTCTTACAATCTCAACATACAAAGAGGATCATAATCATGAATTTTCACTCCCAACTAATGCCCAATCTAAAGGGAATATCCAATTTTTTGAGGAAATTATAAGAGTGTCATTGACTGACTTTAATGGAGGATGGGATCCACGTCTTCCTCTTGTTAAGCTCTAATTAAATAAAATTTCCCAATCTATCATCCAAATGGATAACTATAAAAAACATTATAGGAAGCGGTGCATAACACCTGACATGTGGAAAAAAATAATATAAAACTATTTTTTCCAATTTTAACATTAGTTTATAACCAACATCTATAAAGGTGATGTCGAAAATAATGTTGTGGGTATTATTTTTTTACTTAAATAATGCCAGCAATAGTTATCAGGGTCAGTTTTTATAAAAACTGATGCTGAAAAATTGGAATTATTTAAAATTATTTAGAATCAATTTTTTTAAAAAATAATGATGAATGTTATAAACCGTAAAAAATATTAAATATAACACCCACAAATAAGATTCCCCATAATTGAAAAACAACATACAACCATTAAATAGCATGTATCATTGACTAAATATTTATAAAAACATTGACACATTTATCATGTTAATCTAAACATTATTTCAATATTTATATTATAAAGTAAAATTAATAAACATATACAAGAAATTTACAACATGATCATTGTTGGTTAATTTTGATGAATTCGTTTAAAATTATAATATTCAAACACCTTTTCTAAAAAAATAATTATTTTTTTAACAAATGTTTTAAGGAATATACAATACTAATTTTAAACATTAGAATTTACATAACTGAAATTGTAATCATACATAATAAAAATTTCAAAAATGAAGATCGAAGAGGGAAAAAATAATCATTCATGTATGAATTGACATCATGGAATTTTTAAAATAATGTAGAATGATATAATATTAAGAAATATAATAATATTATAGAAAATAGAAAAATATTATTTATGAATATCCTGACCATAATCAGTTATTACCTCCTTTGTGATTATCTCATTCATGAATCATATTATACAATAAAAACATTCAATATTTCATTATTAATGGTGAAACTATAGTTAATAAAACATTAAATTTTTAATAAATATATTTATATACCCAAAAATAAAATAATATCTAATATAAAAAATAATTACCTTTAATTTCACATAGATGATTCCATTTGGCATCATTATTGAAAAGTGATATTTGTAAAACAAATACATGGAATGTATTTTCATATATATCAACTACTAATACATTTGAAAATGATAATAAATAAAATGAGCTTATAATAAAAAAACAATGTGTCCAACAAGGGGGAAAATTTTCTATGAACACAACCTGATAAAGTGAAAACCCAATATAATATGTAGTTATTTGGGTATAACATGCCCAACATCCAATGACCCATATAAAAAAATTGAATTAAATGAAATTATAATTAACATAAACTCATAATTAGGTTTATATTATTAACCATCAATAAATGGAAAAAACCAACCTCCAACATCCATCATTTAAAACCTCTCACATATATATGAAACTCTAAATTCAGTTGATGTATATTGAATAGATGGTGAAATGTATAGTTGATCTATAAAACCATAAATTACATTAGTGTCACTCTGAATAAGAATATTGTGTAGATAAATAATTAAAAAAGTAATATATTTATTCAATTTAAACTATATTTAATTAATAAACTAAAAATGAAACCTTAATTTATTTACATGGAAAACAACTGCAACAAAGAAACATTGAGCTCATAAATATCAATTCGTTTCATTATATATTTCTAAATATTATTAATGGATATTATCTTCTACATATATCAAATGACATCCATAACTCATAGATATTATTCAAGAAATAAGAAAACTGGGATAACCTTTCTATATCTTAAGAAATATCTAATGTACCTACAATTTTTTGTTGCTGATACTTTTGTTTACTTTGTTATATTTCATTGGATTTTTAACACTCCTATATAAGTTAAATGTCATAAAAAATTATATGTTATTTTCAATCAGATGTAATTATTACATAAAAAGTGAATACCTCATATGAAATATGATGATGAAGTCTAGAGGGAAAATGTAAAAAATTTCCCATACAATACCCAATGCTGGTAAATTCCATGGTGGAGAATGGTTGTAGAATAGTTATATAAATAATATCGCGTACTGACACTCTAACTTTACCAATATGAATGTGTTGGTGATGTAAAGAATCCCCTAAAAAGGAATCACGACTCTGAACTCTTCAATATGTACATCCAGATATCATACATACAACATATAGTGTACGGTTGGGTCTCAGTGAGGAGGTGGAGGATCCAGGTAGGCAGACTGGGAAGGGTGCAATGACTATGAATATCTCATAAATTTTTCTATCATAGTATGCTACATAGAATCGTGAATTTTATCACCAATGGACTATTTAATTTCATTCTGATTATCATTAAGGAATCAATTTCTGGGCATCATGATGGTTTAATTTGATGACCAAAAACATTTAGAATACTAACACCTGCTTCATCTCCTCTTATATGGTCAATGTGTTCTATCTTTCCAGATTTATGGTCTATGATCCCCATTCTACGCGTAGGGATAAAATTTCATTTTGTATATTTGTCCTAATGATCATCCTAAAAGAATATAAATTGTTTTATAGTGTTGTGAATTTATAAATTACAGAAAATGCTGAAAAATAAGAATTAATTACATAAAATTCATTCATCTACTTCCATATCATTCTCTATTAGATAATTTTCCTTTTTTATTCTTGCTCTTTTCCATTTCCCATGGTGGTTTTGTGGATATAGGGGACCGAAAAGGACCATATCAGAATAGATAGTGGAGGGAGCTCTTAGTTCTTCAAACTTGTCCCAATCATTATTTTCTCCAAAAATTGATTTCCTCCAAGTGATAATGTATAAGCGTATACATTCTGTAATAGGACAACATGATGAGATTTCATGAAGGATTGTTATATAAAATGTAAAATAATATGTAATTCGGTACATATATAATTAAATTTATAATATAATATAATTATCAAAAATGAAATTTTTCATCACGTCGGGTGGAATCAAATTTATTCCATGTATCAACATAAAAAAATGGATTTTTATGGAAAGGGATTACATTTTTCTTCTTTTCAAAAACATAATTTTCTGTCAAATTTATTTTTGGCATCCCAACGTTGAACCGACGTAATGTAACACATATTTTCTTAATTTATTTTATTTATTCCAATTTGAATGTCATTTTTAATTTCATAACAAAAATAATAGTCATTTGAAATACATCATATTTAAAAAATGAGATAAAATAAATCAATTGAGATATTTTCACATTACAACCCCCCATATATGATCTATCACAATATTTTCGATAGTGTCCCAATTACGATAATAAATTTTAATACTATAATTTCTCTGAATGATGATATATCTTGTAAACTGAATTTCAATTTGGATAGTTTCATTATTATTATAAAGAAAAATAATATGTAATCGCTCATCTCCATGACAATGAGCCCGTTTTTGGTAAACATGTAATGACAAGATTATCAACATGAGAATTCTATTTCTGAATACTAAAAGAAGAAGTCTCCCCTACTAAATTCACATCAGTAGTCCTACAATTGTTTTTTTTTTGAAAATTAATAGTCCTCTGAAATTAAATAATTACATTACTGTATATTTATTATTACAAAAAAATAAAATTAACTCAGTACATATTTATCAATATCTATCTCTTTATCAATCTTTGAAATATTAAAATGTAAATAAATTCATGTGTATGTATATATTATTAGTCAAATGAGTAATTAGAAATTAGAAAAATAGAGATATGTAAGCAAAAAAAGTGACACACATAAATAAGTTATTTTTCAAAATAATGATGTTATTATATTTAACCTAAAAAAGAAAATAGAAAATTATTAAATATAATTATTAGTTGTAAAGAAGATATTATCATTTAAATATTTAAATACCAATGTTTGAAAATTTATCTTCATATGATTAAATTAAACCAAAATATAAAAATGTGTGTCGGGTATTTCATTGAAACAAAATTAAACCATTACCACAGAATATCAATACATATGAAAAAATTAAATAAATAATAAAATATTATAATTAACAATCCAATAATTATAAAATAATATAGTTTTTACACATGAAAATTTTAATAATGAAATATAATACCAATAATTACGAGATCAATTAGCAGAAAAATTTAGTGTTTTCTTATATCCCTTCATCGTAATCATTTGATATTGCATGAATTATATATGTTTCATTATCACTGGTATCCATAAATTCTATAATAGATGAATAAGTCCCATATAAATAAATTACATCATTATCATCCTCTTGAGCCAGATGGTACATTTTCCTAGAAAAAATGATGGAACACCGGTCATTTGAGGTATCAATTACATAAAAATATATTATTTTCATGTGTGTCGATGAAAAATTGTTCTTCATTGTAACCTAATTATTTCAAATAAACTAGTTTAAAACCATAATCATCAGTTTTTACACCACTATTAATTGAAACCCAATTATACATAAACATGGTTACTAGAAATTTAAAATAATAAATTTTCCACATGACTTCATGAACTCAATAATATGGCGTTGATATAAAAATAGTGTTTTTAACTTCTTCAATCGAAAAATGAATCACTTCGGTGATGACCATTAAACTACTATTTTGAATTTTACCATTGACATATAGATTCTCTGTGAGATAATTTTACCCATTAAAATCAAAATGAGACCATTGATCACATTAATAGATGGTCCCCCTTCCATCCATTTAAATGTTTATGATTTAGATATATTTGGGATGAAATTATCTTTAAAACATGAAAAAAATGTATTTTTATGCTCAATCAGCCGCCACTTTTCATTTATATTCAGATATTATATCATTAATTCTGATATATGTGATGATATATTTAATTTAACCTCCTTTCTAATGTTCAAAGTGTATAATTTTTTTTACATCACCTCATCAAATGGAATTAACTTTACCTTTAAGCCTCAAATCTATCTACCATCACTATCAACTGACATATGTCGATATTTAGGGAGAACTATATGCTCCCCTTCATAAAAATAATTATTACAAAACTCTATCACCTATTCTGAATTTTTTTTTTGAATAATAGTGGCCTCTAGAAGATAAGTATTGTTCACATATCCCTTCAAAATTTTCATATATCATTCATAAATGATAATTAAATAATAAATAAGAAGTCCAACATATTCCTATCTCACACATCCAATGAATTACCAGATAAACCATTATATCAAAAGTCAAATGTGGGAAATAAATTTCTAATTGAAAAAGAATAAGGATAGATTCATTCTCCAATAGAACTAAAAAATTTGGATCAATGGCTTTTCTACAAATCGATTTGAAAGAAATTACATAACCTGATGACAGTATTCATGACAGTTGTTGGTAATATACTATGCATGTCATCTAGTAGAATTTGATTCCTCAATAAATGAAAATCATGAGATTTAACAACAATTAATTTATAATCACTCAATGACCAAAAATTCATCACATTTTATTAATAACACACTGGTTTGTTTAATACCATGATGACACTGAGAAAAATTCATCTTCTAAATCTTGATTAATGTGCGACATGTTTGGGAAAATATGTCAAGTTTCCTTTCACTGTGGGAGCCAACTCCAAACGTATTCCAATTCATACCATGTCCAATATAGTATGAAATGAATCTTTTGTCTTTAATTTTTTTTCTACAAATATTCCAATCATACTTTCACATGTGCTTTTATAACCATAATAGAAATAATTCTATGTTTTATCATTAAAAATATCCAATAAGTTATTTCGAAAAAAATATATGGCATCTACTAGATATTTTTTGAAGAAAAAATATCATTTCCATTCCAAGTGTAGAATAATTATTTTCCACAATCTTTTAATATTCATTAAATAACATTTGTTATGGGGGAAGATTGTATTCCTATAAGTTGTTAAATTCTTTTTTTAATCTATGATAAGAATGATCAATTTGGAAAAATTATTGATATCCCATGTTTAATGATCTTCTTCCATTCTATAATTGATTATATGAAGTATCTTCATCTCATATTGGACATTCTTTATTTCCCTCAACATTTTGTCCAGATAATTTTCCATAAGTAGGAAATTCATTTATATTGACGATTATGATATTATTCAAAAGAAAATACACTTTATTTTATGAATCAAAAATGTTAACACAAGTCTCCCATAGTAGGTTAAAATCAACAATGAATTTTGAAAGATATAAATCGATATAATTTCCCTGATGTTTTTCTTTATAAATATTTGTGTTCATTATAAAATATTATTTTCATCATACATATATGTCTGGAAATGTTGAAAACAACCATCAAAATTGGCCGTAAATTACATTTTCATGTTAAGATTAGATGAGGATTCATTCCATCACTACACAATACCATTTTTTTATTTAAAACTTCACATAAAAAATATGAATTTTTTTATCAAATATCTTCTACTATATTAAATTACAAGGATGATGTATGTTACAATTAAGGATGCACTAATACCAATTAAATTTTTAATTTTTTGCATCAATTGAATTTAGAAACCGAAGCTGTAAATGAGGAATTTTTTTATGATAACAAATTGCATTAGAAAGAGATTTGATTTTGATACATAAGAATAAATTTTAAATGAATTATTAGAATTGTATAAAATAATTATTGGATGATATCATTAAAATTTAAACAACTATTTTTTCAAGAGGATAGATGACAATGACTATGATTGAATATAAGTTGAATTATTTATCTATATTAGAACCTGATGTCCACATGTAAGAAAACACGATAAATATTCATATTAATTATTGTAAAACACACAATCATTGGGTATAACATGTATCTATTAATAACCCTATCCCATTAGGCATAATGTCTTCATCTCCTCATAATAGGAATCTAAAAACCCATTACATTCTTTAAGTAACTCCTTTAAAATTTCTTGTAAGTTGGAGAAAAATTTATCACTCCACCCATTTACTGCATTCAAGTTAACTAATTCCAAAATTGTAGATTAGACTATATAATTAATGAATCTTGGGAGTAATATCTTCTCATAATATCATTACAATCACTCAATAATTTCTTGTTTTTTATAATTTCAACCCCTAACTAATAATATAATTATTTAATATGATCCATCACCTCGTTATGGCTATTTTCATCCACATTAGATGTTGAATTTTTATAATATTCATCATCCTAGATCCAACGTGTATAATTAAAGAAAGAACCATAATAAATAAGATGATCCATTATTTCTATAGAATTTTACATTTTCGTAGTCATACAATTCACGCATAGTTAGGAAGTCAATTTTTTTTAGATTTCATTTACCAAATTCAAAAAAAATCATCAACCCCCTTTTCATATTCAAATTGAACCATTATAAATTTATTTTATTTTGATCCATTCAATACATGATATCACAATACAATCACTGAATATTTGCAACAAATATTAATATTTTAAAATACTTATTTGAATAGATACATATTTATCATAAACCCATTCAAAATACTAATTGGTAATGAAATAGTAAACAAAAAATGAATATGAATTCTAATTATTACTAATATATTATTTGAATAGAATAAGACCATTTGAAAAAAAAATCATTTGTATTAATATTTGAAAATAATATTAAAATCATTTAAAGATTATATATTATTTTCTATATGGAAATATTGTTAAATTAATTTAAAAGTTATAAATTTAATTTATTAATGTCAATTTCATAAAATATTAGCATATAATATTTGAATAAAAATCCTGTTGTGATATAAATTATATATCTTCTAAATATACATTTAAAAAATAAATTATGTTCATATTATATAAATGTGGTTTTTAGATATTATAATGTAATTATTTTTAATCAACTAACATGAATTAGTTCATATTACATAGATGTTACATTAGATCAGTGTCACATGTGTCAAAATGTTTTGACGATTGTATTAATTTAACTGGAAAAAAATTCAGTGTCATTACATGTGCTATAATTTATATTAACTAACGATGAAAAAATATACCATTTACCATAAAATAATATATATCAATAATACCATTTAATATTTAATAAATTAACAATTTTATTACTATAATTAAACTTAAAGAAAAATATTTATAAATTACAATAAACTACTTACAAATAATTGATACAACAACTCAAAAATATTACTAAATGATACATAATTTAATATAAAAATAAAAAACATTAAAAATCTATATTTCACCATGTAAAATGGATCCTTCAATTGAAAATTCTCCATCAAATTATCTTTAATATTAAACGATGCATGTTTTAACAAAAAATAATTTAGAAATGAACAATAAGGAATAAATAAAAAAGAAAAAGAAAATGTGGACGCTGGTTAGGTGGAAAATAGTTTTCGAAAATAAATAAATATATATTAAAAGAAATAATGACAAAGGATGATGAATTAAGACCACATATCTTGAAATGATGATAATATCGATGAAAATAAACAACAATGGTTGTTGGGATCACTAGGTCATCATCGTGCTAGGAACGAATAAAGAGAGGGTTTCACATATCTATAAAATGAGGGTTTCACAATCCCGTTTATTTTTAAATATTTTCAGTGTAGGTTTTTTTGAAAACCAATGCTGACTTTTTCATTTATGGAATTAGTTTTTTATAAAAACGGAAGTCCTACATTATTTCAATGGTGTTTTTGGCATCCATTTATTTTAAAACCTTCTCTATAATTTCCCTATAGATAAATTTTGAATCAATTTATAGAATACATATGCCATATATTGGATGTTTATGACACAATATATACTAGTTAATACATGTTTAGATTAATTTGGTGAGAAGATATTGCTACTTTCTAAAATAGTTGTGGAAATGGTAGAAAAGCTTAAAATCTTTAAGCAGCACATCAAGGCTTCTCAAAGATTACATAAGACTTATGAAAAGTATCATTGATGAGAATTGGAGTTTGATGTTGGAGAAATTTTATTCTTATTTATCTATATGTATAATACATTACTATGATTTGGGATGAAGTAAAATCATAGTCTAAGATACATAGGTCCCCTTGAGATCCTTGATCGCATTGCAGAAGTAGCCAATCGACTAGTATTCCCACCTAACATATATCATGTATATGATGTGTTCCATGTATAATTCTTAAGGAAGTACATTTAGACTCCGCAAAATTACTCAATCTAGATGTTGTATAGTTATAGATTGAATTTTCATATAAGGAGAAGCTGGGGATGATCATAGATCATATAGACAATGTTCGTTGAATAAGACAATGCACCCGGTCAAAGTTCTATAGCAAAACCAAATTTTTGAAGAAGAAACATGGAAACTGGAGGATGTGATGAAACCAAATTACCCACATCTATTTTAATGTGTGAAATGAAAATTCTGAGGTTTTAATTTTTGATGTGGGGAAGATTGTAATGACCCGAACTATTAAAAATAAAATTCCACATTTTATTTAATTAAATGTATTACTATGTAATATGTTTATTGAAAAAACATTAAAAAAAATTCATTATTTATATCATATATGGTATAAATTACCATTAATAAACATGTCTATTGATAATATATTCATTGAAAAACGATCATATGATTAGTATAAATATACGATTTTTTAATTCCAATTGAGATAAACAATGGGATAACCTCAACTAGTTGTTTCATACACTATAATACACATTTATTAGATCTTATGAGGGATGTAGAATCACTGTTAAATGACCTTGATCATGCCTATTATAAAAACCCAAAACATAATCAGGAGTGAAATCACCTATTAGAAATGTTAAAGCTCATCAAGATCATGATACAAACCATGTAGGTCGAACAATACAATGAAATTCTCACCCTCACACACTTTAATATTAGTGAATTTAGTATTGTAATAAAGGGATATGTATCATGACCCATTCAATATGAATATGTATTTATTATTTTAATAGGATAATTTTTATATTTCCTTTTTTTTTTGTTATTTTATGAATAATCATTATATTGATATTAAAAAAAAATAGTTTTTTAGGAAATATTAAAACTAAATTAAGGAATTTATATTTAGAAAATAAAGGATTTTTAATATAATTAATAATATTTGAAATATTATTATTATAAAATATTTATAAAATATAGTTTATTGACAAAATTTTATTAAATAAAATATATTCTTTATAAGGGTTTGAATACTATTTTTATAAAAAACCCTAGTGTTTTTAAATAAATGTTGATTCATATTTTAAAGTGGAAAATAACATATATAGAAAAATATTTTGATAGAAAGAAGATTATTTTGGAACCAGAATGTTGAAATTATCCTATGGTTAATTTTTCACAATTTTTGCAGATAGTCAAATTTTCAAGTATATAATAAATAATACAAAAATATATGGTTTGTATTACGACATCATAATGACCCAAAAAATATGAAATAAATACAATGATGGTTATAAATCTCCAAATACATGTGTTAACCTTAATATAATTTGATTATATGTTTTTTTACCATATTTTTTAATCCATTATGAATCCTCCAAAGAATAATATATATTATAATGTTTTTAAAACATTTATTGAACAACAAGTCTCTCTTCCACAACAAGTGTATTATTTTAATACGTTACACCCATGGAATTATTAAATAATTAAATACAATACCCTTTTTCCAAAAACATGTTCAAAATATATGGTATAGTTTTTTGTTATTATATTATGTCCAAACACTATGATTGAGAAATGATAAAGAATTCCTCACTAATTCCCCATATAAACCCGTAAAAGATCATATTTCAAATCAATTAAAATCCTAGGATTATATCCTTTATGTTATCCCCAATACCTTGTATAGAATTTTAACAAGGTGATCTAATCTCATAAAAAGATCCTCCCATGGATTGGGAGTCACATTCTCATGGAAAGAGTTATTTCCTTTATCATATTCATTCATGCATCTTAATTTACTTATTCCCCTTTTCACCAATTAATAATGTTGGTATATGATCTTATATAACCCTATTACATCCCCTATGATTCTTAAATGATTTTATACCACAAACACTCTAATTAATCTTTTTCATGGACATTTATATTCTCCAGTTAAGCTGCTGATATTTCACAACGATTTTCTTTGCCAAACGAATGTGTAGTTAATACCCACACCAAATTCCTATCATGGGGTTACCCCATTATGAACATATATAAATTTTATTAGGGACACAAAATTCGGTATTCAATACTCTGTTATCATGGAATAAAATGAGATTAAAATTTATTCCTTCTTTTATGATTTATGGGGCACACATATGCCTGAGAATGAAATGAATGTGATGGGGGCACCCAAAATTATATTGTTCTCCAATGAATTGCATATATATTAAGACTCATGGGATGTTGTTAAAGGAATTATTGAGGATACCTAATCAATCATGGGATTTTTTCTATCACTATTTCTTGGTAGTTATCCAGGACCTATGTTTTCAATGAATTATATTAAGTTGGTTCCATATCTCCCATGTTGTCATAATGATTATCAAGTTATATCACAACTCGTTCTTTATGTTTTTTATTGTAACTAATTTTATTACCCATTTATATGACTATTCTCAAACATGTATTACATCATTCATGTTATTCCATTTTTATTCCACTAATAGTCTTTATAGCTTATCCCATTATTATGTATATCCCCTTTTTGTCCCATGTAGTTTTATGTAAGATCATGTTATGTAATATTTATATAATGAATATGTATTTCATATTTTAAATTGTTATATAATGTAAATAATTTCCAATTACACTAGAAGTTTAAATATTTTAGGTTTGTAAAATGTTTAATTTTATGTAATAAATCATCAATTAATATGTAATAAAGAGAAATGTTGTCAAAGAAATGGTCCTTAAAAAAAGAATGTATTTCTTTCTCTCCTTAGTCAATTGGTTTTGGTTAAATAGATATAGAGATCTAATAGAAAATGTGGATGTGTTCACCCCTCTGGATGAAATATACACACTTTCTAGAGGACAACATCCATTGATGTTGAGTGCTTCTTTCCATTTGTAAGGGACTGTGGGGTCAATGTTTCCATAAGTTCCATTGATGTAGGGCCCACTGGGGAAAATTCCACAATTAGACTCTTGTCTTTAGCCTGCTTTTTTTAGTAATTTTGGTGTATGATAGGTTATCAAAGGTCTGTCATAGTGTACATTGAATAGTTCATATTATAATATTGGTGTCTTAAATCCTATAAGATACGTGTTGCCATTTAAAAAACTATTTTTATGCAATAAGGTCTTGTATTAATACCTATTTGATTGTATATATCATATATATCATTTTTTATCTAATTTATTTTCCCGATGATTTATATTGGGACAATACATGTGTTAAAAAAATACAATATATTTAGATATATTGGGTGTAGATTTAACCCAGTTTTCACAATGGAACCGATGGTTAGTTATTTTTTTCTCTTTCCCCCTTTATTATATTTATTTCTTTATTTTATACAATATGTTATTAGTTATTGAATAGGATGATAATATCACGTGTCCCCAAACTTGTTATGTCTGTGGATTATATGTTAAAAATTATTGTTGTCCTAATTATATTAATTTCTCACCCCATGTATGTGTGCTATTGTGCATGTGAAGACTATATATCTTATTTAAACATGCACAATATATTTCATATTGGATCAGGTAAGGGCCCATTGTTTCTTGATAATGAAAAATTTCACTTATGGACTCTCTAGATCAGACTAGTGCTACATGAGAGTTATTGGGACTAGGTACGTGGTACAATTTAGAATTAGTAGAGGATCTATGTATATTAATTTTTAGTCTATGTATTTTTTATTAGTTATTAGTACAGTGACCAAACTTATGTATATTTTTCCGTTATTAAGACTATATGACTCTATTCCACATAACATTTACAAAATCATTTTGTTTTTTAGTATATATATAATGCATACACTAAAGAATATCATTGGGGATGTTTTTTTATTTCTGCTTTTATTATACTCTTACAAGAGTCTATAATCTCCCTACTATTTCTTTTGGTCCTTTCAACTAATCATATTCCACTAGAATAAAAGGAGGTATTCGTATGTCCTTTTTTGACACGCTAATATTTATTTTAAAAAATTAAAACATTATGTTTGATAAGATATAAGAGACACAACATTGAACAAAAAAGAACGAAGAAATATTAAAATTTAAATATTATTATTATATACATTCAAGTGAGTTGGTAGTAATGAAAAAGATTAAATAATTTAAATTATATTTAAAAATATCCCTCATAATATAAAATTACTAATTAATTAATTGGAAATAGGAATCAAAATTTAAGAAAATTTATATTATAATTAATCAAAGTAGGTACACATCAAAATGGGTTTTATTTTTTTGAGAGAAAATATTATAAATCACTTTAAAAAATTTAATAAACCGTAATTCATAAAAATAAAAATATTTTAAAATATTCATAAAAATAGTATCATACTGATATTTTTTTGAATTTTATTGAAAATAATGAATTTCAAAAGAATTGTGAAAATAATGATTTTTATTGAGGACTGTATTTTTGGTATGTTATGTAAAAAGATGAATTTTTTTTAAACTTTTTTAATTGTAAAATTATATTTTTTATATTTTCAGTAATTAATTTTATATCATTTTAAAAAATTTAATTTTGAATTTTGAAATGAAATATTTTTTATACGTAATAAGGCATTATCCAAAAAAAATTGTTTTTATGAACACAATTTGTTTTTCAGAATGATTTATTAAATTAACCACTATTAGTGATTTATTTAAACTAAAATAATATATTATTCATTGAATAAAATTTTTCAACATTCATTTAATATTTTCCCACAAATAGAATTAGATTAAAAAAGAATTATGCTTAAATTATATTTAATAAAAAATTAATTTTGTCCCTTTTTCACTGTTATATTAAAATTAATTTTTACCAGTTTTTTAAAATGAATATGATAAAATTTATTCCATATTTTTTATCTTTGGGATAAATTTTTTTAAATAGGTCCCTTTATTATTTGTCAATATGAATACTAGCTGTTGTTAAAATTATCACCTCATTAAGTGGTAAATCATGGTAATCAAGTATTAAAATAAGTGATAAGGCCATAAATTTTACAAAAAAATAATGATTAATTGAATTTAATTATACCTTTATCTATATAGAGTAAAAATATTTTTTTACAAAGATATATCTCTATAAAATTACTTTTATATATTATTTGATTTAATGAATGTTATGAAATGTCACCATATTAGTTTTAAATGTCTCTAATGTTTGAACATATAAGATATGTATTTATATATATTAAGAATTATAAATTTACATTTTAATAATAATTAAATTATTTTCATGATATATTTTTATACTAATTTGTATCAATCATATAAATATCATAAATTATTATGAAACAAAAATTATGGATTTATTCATGAAATAAAAAAGATAATGAATGATTCAAAAAAATTAATTGAATATAAATTGTCCGTGTTTTAGTGTTAAAATAACTTTTTTGGAAATTTATGAAATATTTCGGTGCTATTAATGTATTTTATTGAAATAATTACTTTTCCTTTATTTCTATTAGATAACTTTAATCAAATAGTTCTGAAATTTGATGTCATGATTCATTTTGAAAGTAATATTTTATAAAATTTCATAAAATCATGAAATAAGAAAAAATGGGTTATTATAGGGTATAAAATTTAATCCCTTACCCATTTATTATTAATTATTTACCATATAAGTAAAATGATTTCGTCTTATGTGTTAAAAAGAATCCACTGTGGTTAATGTAAAAATAATCTAACTAAGGGGTTAATCCAAATGATATGGTTTAAATTATGACATAAACCTATCCAAAAGATATTGTATGATCATATATTAGCCATATAATGACCTATGTTTTAATTTGTGACCATTTATATTCAATTATAATGAAAATGAATTAATATTATTTTATCCTTTTTAGTAATTCCATATGAGTCTCTAACCTCCCATAAAAAAGAAACCTTTTACTTCAATTATTAACACCACCTTAACCCTTATTTACTTACCATAACCTACAAAAAATAACATATAAATTACATAGAAAAATCTTATAGTTTCCATTTCTTCCCAAATAACAACCCTATAATCGTCAAGAGGACTTTTAATAGAGTTGTTTCAATGAATATGTAAACTCTTTAACTAGTCATTTTTTAGATATTATTTTACCTCCTCTAATTTAGTTATATTTTAACAATATAATATCTTCAAAATATTTAATATAATGATATGTTTTATAATTATTAATGAACCCTTATTTAATCTCATTCCATTAAATGGAATGTGAAAAAATTGTTTTTACATACGTATAACTTACCATATCTTGGTAGAAATACAATTAATATATCATAACCATATTATATGGATATGTAATCTTTTGGGTTTAATGTTTAAAGAGTTTAGTTATTTAATTATTATGCTTTAGAAGTGATACAGTATTAATTACCCTATTATCTTACAAATAGTTGGGAAATGATAATATCGGTCGTGCATACATGTGGACTACCACATCCAGGAAATAATGTGATTCTAATGCCATTTCAATTTTAGTTGGATGATAATAATGATACATTAAAATATTATATTTGATATATATTATGTAATAATTTTTCTATTAAAATTATTTTTTATTTAACATTCCTTAATTTCATCCATCAAAAAATGAATATAGTATTCTTACATACGTACGACCTAGCATCCCGATAAACAAGGAAATTAATTTTAATATATATACATTTATAGATGAATATAAACATAAATATAATTAATATATTTTTTGTTAATATCATAATTAAAATTATTGAGATTATGGAAC
The DNA here is from genome assembly GCA_963277665.1 of Viscum album. Taxonomy (NCBI): domain Eukaryota; kingdom Viridiplantae; phylum Streptophyta; class Magnoliopsida; order Santalales; family Viscaceae; genus Viscum; species Viscum album. The sequence goes on from OY728120.1 coordinate 276,624,670, forward strand.
CATGATAACAATTTAAGATCCAAAAATATCAAAAAAACATACATGAAAAACGAAGTTGATATCTATATAAATAGTGATTTAAATAAAAAAAATTATTTTTAAACACGTGATAAAAGGTTGTAAATAAATACTATTTCGTATGATTTAATTTTTCCATGATTTTTTAATATATTTTTAATAAATATATATTTATTTTATAGGATTTTATAACACGTACAATGGAAGTCAAACCTAATTTATTTAGTTTCTATCTCATATTTACTTATATTGGAAAACATCCCATATACAATGCATGTTTCTTTTATGTGATGTGTATAAATAACATGAATGTATTTTATGATTTATACTATTAAAATTATATGGATATACATATCCATATACAATTCATTCATTCATTGGGCTTACATTTCAAAAAATACAAAAGATGTAATATATTTATGTTATAGTCTCAATGTTTATTGGGATTTATTAGGATACTGTTTCCGATGACATTATATTAAGATTTAAATGTTAATAAAATCGTCATTATTCTATATTATATTTACTAAAACTGAATACATGTTTTTATTTCATTTTTAATTTCTTTTATTGTGAATATAAATAAAATTATTAAGGAAAATATTCCTTATTTATATATTTGGTCGAAAAATAATTTTCATCCATATATGTGTTTTATAATAAAAATTAATGTTGCTTTTTCATTTTATCCTATGCAATTTTAAGTTCATTTTTCCCCATGATTGTATTTTCCCAAATAATTATTTAAAATTATTCTTCAATAAATTTTCTATACAAATTACTATATGGATTTCATTAAGTGTGAAAGGAATGTTTTTTGTAAACATACAGATGAAACAAAATTTCTTATAGTCCTAACCACTCATGATTTTAAAATTACATTACATTTTTCCATGGTTATTTTGAAATATTTTGTTACAAACATCTTTAAAGAAATATTGATTTTTAATAATTAATTTCAAAATGGATGGGGTGATATCATCATGAATGATTTAGTTTTATTTTAATAATATTTTTTATTAATAAATTAAAACAACCGATGATGTCACTTCTTCACTAATTGGAATACGATCTAATGATACCATACTGATTCCTAATCTAGTTGATTTCTGTTTATGTTGAAAAAATGTTTCTGAAACCTGTTTCATTTTTATGGGTTATGGGATGAATAAATTTTTATGAAACACATTTCCATTCATGGTTTTTGATATGATGAATGTTTTATACTCTGTTAGCACACACACATATAAATTACATTATGTGATAGTTGGGTCCTATGTCACCACGAAATCATATGGTAATGATGGATAAATGATGAAGTAAATTTGATATGTTTGAACCTAATTTTAATTTCATAATATCATTTATGGAGTAATTTTTCATGTCCATATGATTAATAATAAACCTATATTTCATGTACATAATATTATGAGTGGGCCTATATTTCTTATCCAAAATATTATTTGTGGGTTCATATTTTATGTCACTAATTTTATGTGTAGAAGTGTATTTCATGTCCATAATGTTATTTTTTGATCAAGTATTATGTCCATACATTAATGTGTGGTCTAAATTTAAAGTCCATAACATTATAAGAAAACATGATTCTATTTATATATGTTCAGAAAATTATAAGAAAATGTGTATGCAAAACAATCGGGTCTTATACAAATGTAAATATCTCATGCCTCAGTTTATTTTATTACAGTTTGATCCATGTATTATGAACAACCAATCTTTTTGAAATGTCCCAATATTATAATCTATGATATATGTGTTAAGATTTTGAAATGATATGATCATTTTCTCATACACATATACTCATGTTATACATAGGTTATCATTAATGTCTCTATTGTTTACCTTTAATGAGAATATGATCTAACCCTTTCTTATGTTTCCCATTTACAAGGTTATAATGAAATGTTTTTTGAGTCTTATGTCCAAAAGGGTGCTATTTATAAAAAATATATGGGAAAATCTTATGAACCAGTTTTCAATGTTTTGATGTTTCAAGGGATACTACTACTATATGCTTAATGCATGGTTTGGTCAGAATGGACCAATGGCCTTCATTTCTTATTATTATTTTGATAATCCATCTATCAAAAGGTGAGGTGGAACCCTTAGAAGGAATGAATGATTAGAGCAAATTACATTACTTGTAGGTCTTAGATGGAATCACCTAGATATGACAACTTAGAAATTATCCTCCCTATCATATGTAATGAATATTTAACTAAAAATATTAAATATATTTTTATTAAAATACTAGGTCACAATAGTTTGTATCAGAGAATGATTTAGAAATTTTTTGGAATGTTGTATTAGAAAACATTAGTGGGAACCCGAGGGTTATGTCAATGTGTGGGACAACATCTTTATTTATTTTTTGTGATTAGGGATCACCTAGGAAAATTCTTTGGTTAGACAGATTGGAAATATTGTTTATGATTTAGAAATATAATTAAATATTTTTTTTCTAATTAGGTGGTTTTCCATGATGATGATCATTGATCTCACAATTCCATTTGGTTTTATTGGATATTTGAAACCCAAAGTAATTATTTCAACAGTGAATGCGATATATAACTCAATAAATGTACTTATGAGAAATCAAATGGTTAAAGTGTTGGGACGAAATATCTTATGACTATGAAAAATCAACTCTCTAAATACTTTGTATGTAATAAGAATCATTGTGATCTTATGAATACACCAAGGCTGTAGATACAAGTTATTTAATAATTTATGCAACAATTTAAACCCTCATTATATGGGTGTTCTAGTCTACTTTTTTATGATTAATTGATTAATTTGACGTAAAATAAAATTTGTCTTCCTCCGTTCCCAAACAATGAAATATTTTCCAAAACTATTTTTTATTTACAAATTAAATTAGATTAATGGATGTATATTATTAAGAATCTGTTGAGAGATGAGGCAATTTACTCCATGTAATTGGATGAGTTTCAAGGAATATTTATCAATTAATACTTCCCTAGTATTTTATGTACGTAAATAGAGATGGAGTTAATTGAAATTTATAAGAAGAATAATGATTCAATAGGTTCTTATGTGGTAAATTTATAAAATTATGAATGTTATTCTTATAGTTAAAACATTACCGTAATAGGAAAATTGTTGGATTTGTTATTGGGATAAAAATAATTAATCAAAAGGAATTATCCATAAGGGACTTTGGAAGCAACGATTAATCATTCGATATGCACTGAAAGTGGAAATTTAAGCTGTAAAACCTCATTGTTGTGGAGATAATAAATTGAAAATGAATTATTATTAAAAATGCAATGTTTTATCACATGGTGGGTATAAATAACTTCAATAACATAGTTGCAAAAAACATGGGAAGGAGAACACGGGTGACAGAATGAAATATAGAATAATATGATTCATGTGTGGGGAACATGAAAATTGAGTAAATGGTTATATAGGTGATCTGGAGATCATAGTAAATTAAATAAATGTAAAGAGATATCAATAAAATTCAACACTAACACTTAATTTCTATAAATGTAAAAGAGTTTGGTAAATTTGATAACCAATACCCTAATCGAAGGTCTAACGAAGATAATAAGAGATAAGAACCACTGAGGTTACAGGGTAATGTTAAACCTTATGAATTTTTAATAATAAAGTGTATTGTGATTTTTATGGCAGCCTTGTACTCTACTCTATAATTGGGGATTTCAGGAAAATATTTTCCATTAGTAAAGTTTTATTTGATTTCATGAATTTATTAACTCTCCCTATAAAGATTCCATATAAATTTATTTAATCAATAAATCATATTTGATTTTATGGATCAACTAATGATTATATATTAATTAAAGGATGAACCCTAATGTCAAATGGAAATATTTTTTTTCAAGATAATATAATATTTAGTGAATAATGGGTAAATTGTATTTTGGAAGAATATATGATTTTTTCTGAAATTTATTTCCGAAATATTTTGTATACATGATCAAGAAATATAAATTTTGTTATGAGAAATTTTGAGTCAATAAAACTATTTTTGAATAGATAATGAGATTATAATATATCAATTGATATTTGGGTGTCCATATTATTTAGACACATTGGGGAGGAGTCTTAAGGATAACGACTTATGTAATGGATTATGTTGAAGGATTGGTTTAATTTATTTAGGGTACTGTATTATGTACCATATTGAATAACTAATAATAATAATTTAGGCTTTTGTAATTATAGAGAAAAAAGTAATGAAATTTTATTCTTTTATGGATCTCATGATCCATTAATAGTTAATTTCAGTGCTTAATGAATGGAAAAATTATTCTTGAATAAACATTATTTGGAGAAAATATGAGTTTATTTATGTTTTTTAATAATGGAGGATATTAAATATTTCATGGAGGTATATTTCCTTAATTTTTTAGTGTATATGGCGATGTAATAAATAAAATATAGAAAAAATAGTTTCAAACCAATTTTTTTTACTATTACCTCTATTTTTGTTGGATTGATGTCCTTTTTGTCAACACTTTATTTTATAATATATTGATCAAAAAAATCATCATATTCATCCAATTTACTATAATCAGTAACCAATGGCCATTACTTTTTTAATGTATATTTTTTCACTTCCCACTATGGTTTTCCAATTTCAGAATAGTATTATATATTATTATATAAGATCTTCATATATTCCTTTTCCACTTTTCAAGAGGATGTTTCAATATTCTTTTTTATGATGTCAGATTTCTATAAATGAATTTTCAGTTGTAAATACTATGATTTCTAGGATTAAGATAATTTTTTTAATTAATTTATTAATTGGGTAGAATGTTACACCACACAATATTTTTTATAGAAGAACAACATTTCCACTAGGGTATCAGACATAAAACATCGAACATAAACGAACCATGAAATATGTTTATTTAAATAAGACCAATATAACCTATATGTTAAATTAATGTGTTTGAATAATAATAAAGAGTTTATGAAAAATATAAAAATTACCATCTTAAAATAAATGTATTTATTAATGATTTGGAATGATGCATATAATTATTAGCCAAGAAGTGTTATACAAATAATTGATTCCTTTCAAAAAAATAAATTATTTTTTGAAAAAAAATTATATTTATTTTTAGACACTTTTAAATAGTTTATTTCATAAAAATTAACTAAAATTTTTAAATCATCATATAAGAATTATCTTATGCTGAATTTCAAGGATTTTTTTAAACTATTTATTTTTCAGTGAATCGGGAAAAAATGCATATTTTTTATATTAAAAACTAAATTATCTAATTAAAGCATCTAAAAAGATTGTTTTTACAATGTTTTAGTGGTAAGGGTATATTTGTAATATTTTATTTAATATGATTATGTTCATCAATATCATTTTAAATATTGAATTTTGTATAGAGACATTTTTTTAAAAGGTATTTTTATGAAAAAATATTTTCACACAAGAAAATTTGTTTGGGATCATAATAAACTAAATTATAGACTATTTGTCATGACCCGTCCTACTGGGGCCTGTGCTGTGACTCCCCATGCCCGCCTCTAATATGCCAGGGGTTGGTGACTAGCACCGTGAAGGCATATTACTAACATGGGAGGTATTACCTCACTACCTGTACACACACACACATCTCCATGCCCACAAATGATAAAATATAAAATCACTAAGGAATAAAATGGATGCATACAACTGAACCCAACCAACAGAGAACAACGGAAGGTAATGTACTGAATGTAAACTGGGCCAGAATACTAGCCCACTAATATAAGATTCTTAAAACAGAAAAGTCTAACCTGTAATCACAATGAGGTACTGTGACTACTGTTCGTAGCCATAGGAACACCTCGGCCTATAGGGAACTCAGAATGCTTGTTCCTATCTTGGTCTGCCCTGGACTCTTTCAAAAGGATTCTCATCTGCACAAGACACGACATGTGTTGGAAAATCCCGTGTCGGGGCGAGTATAACAATACATATTAGAGGACCCCGAAGAAATAATTTAGTACATGAAGTAAAGGTGCAGTAATCTGTGTGCAGTATATGTCTACAGAACATATAGCATGAAAAACACTAACCAGATATACTCATAACCTAGACCAGTGGTCTAAAAAAATGTCGCACAACTGCATACCCCCATTAGGGATTCAGTTCGAAGATTCAACAAAGCACTCGTTCTGGGAGAACTCACTCCATGAGGCCGACAGATCTAATGATGTCCATTTGAGAAGAATTGTACATCAGGAAAAGTCACGAGAGATTGCCACACTCATTACCAGAGACACACTTTTGAGTGGAAAAGATCACGATAGATAGATAAATTCATTACGGGAGACACAATCCTGAGTTGTGAAAGATCACGAAACACAGATGAGGATCACTTCTTGGGCCATGGTGGATACCGCGACTCATCCAGATTCACCTTCTAAGTAGAGGATCAAAGCCCGGTAGATTTGGTCACATCGATTCCAGACTCTACCTATGGTCAAGAATGGATAGAGGATCTCGATCTGGGGCTCTCAGATGGATTCATGACTCTATCACAAAAAGTCATCCGGTGTAGATCATACTCTTATAGAAGGAAACAATTCCTGACCTTTAGGGGAACAAGAATAAGGGAATATATCCCATACAAAACATTTCCATGATATGGTGTACTAGAATACACATCCATTTTCCAAAAAGTACACTGCGTTTAGAAATGTAACATTCTGTGTCATCAGACCCTTGGTACTACTAGTGTAAAATGGACCATGTCGTAAGGATGATTTTGTAGAATACGTTAGTACATGGAGTGTGGTATAGAGTACATTCCATGTCCAAGTCATCAAGGGTCGGCTCCGTGTTTGAGGCGCTGTGCCCGTACATGTAATCAAACCATGTATGCCATCCCGTGTAATCGGTACACGGGGTGACACGCGTTACTAGCCTTGGCTGGCCGTGTGGTAGAGTACGCGGTCATATACTCCATCTCGTGTCCATGTATCCCATGGATACATGTAGTGTCATGCGTAGTATCTTTTGTCGTGCTTCATAGAGAGTACACGTAGTGTATCAAGCCGTGTAGTCCAACCTATGTCCGTGTACTTTTAAATATATACGTCGATCTTTGGGGATGTTCCAACATGCCGTGTGACCAGGGTAACACGTCATGCGATTTTTATCTGTCCTATGAAACCCTAGCCACCAACGCTGGTACTACATGGCGTGTTCTTCGGAAGCAGATGCCATATATTCTGGAATTTTTTAGAAATGACACTTCTCATCAACGCACCTCTCGTGATGCGACGATCTTCATGCTGATGGTCTGATCGCCACAAAAATCAAGATTCTACATCACCCTAATGTCCCAATGTCATATCTGTTGTTTTTTGGGCCTCCGATCTCTCCCAAAAACGCATTTCGCTCTTCTGGAGTGAAGAACGCGTGAAGAACGGACTCCTCTAATCTGATTTGATTCATCATCTATCATGGCGGTCACACCTCCATAGGGTCATTGCGATGTCAGATCACTAGTTTGGTATGTTTTCATTGCATGATGGGTGTGCAAAGATTCGTTGTTCTTCGCCCCACGAAGAACACAAAGAACACGTGAGAAGGAATGGGGGGAATAAAATCCAATAAAACAATTTGAGGAATGAACCTCCACCATCATTCATCACGGCGTTGATCTTCTCCCGTTAGTAGGATCAAACAGTGCAGAATAAAACAATAATTCAACATGGATTAATTACCTATAATAATCCCATAAAAACACTCCTGTAAGAACATACGAATCTGCGGATCAAAATGTTCATGGTTGATCGGAGATCATCATTTAAATTCAAAAACAGGAAAAGGAACATCAAAGTAACAACTCCTACCTCATGAATGGATCGATCGTTGGTTCGTGTTCATTGGCAAGATTCGTCGAATCTGAGAGGCATCAGTTTCTCGTGTCGTTGTCTTCCGCCAATGAGTCCTCCTCCTCCAAGGATCCAAGAGGCTCTCTCTCTGTTTCTCAATATGTAGGGTTATGAGACTAACCCTGTGAACATTCAATAAGAATTAATTTATATGGTAGGATTGGGTCGCAATGAAAAAATAAAACATTTTAAATTAAATAAATAAATTCTTAATTTATTATATTTTTTCTAACATGCATCCTTTTAAAACACCCAAAAACTATCTTTTTCAGCCGACCCCACTAGTTGATGTTAGGCCCCGCCAATGGTAATGTCACTGCTCTGAACACAATTGTGCCCTTAGATTTCTGATCCGGACACTTGTTTAAAAGATATTTTACTTTTTCAAGAAAACCACTCATACGGGCTGTTTAAAATTTTAGTTTATTTCAATCATTTATTATGGGAACTCTACCCCACAGAATCGCACACCAGCGAAATATGTGGTCTCAAAATATTTCCATATAATATTTAAAAAAACATGGAAAATAAGAGACATTTAATTCTCCCCAACTTAGGGTTTTGTGTGCCTGAAAATCCAAAACAAGGCTACTCAAAAAGATGTTGGTACTGGGCACGTATCTGAGCCTCCCACTCCCACCTGCTCTCCTGAATATTCCCATGATTCCACCGGATGCATACTAGGGGAATATATCTCCGATGAAGGATCATATCCTACTGATCCTCGATCTCCACTGAGTACTAATCAAAGGTCACTCCATCCTCGATGTCCATCTCGCCCCAGTCGATGATGTGCGATGGGTCATGCACGAACTTCCTCATATGCGACACGTGGAAGATATCATGTACCCAATGAAACTACGGTGGTAGAGCTAAGAAGTATGCCCCCTTGATGACTTTTCACAGTTTCTAAAAAGGTCTGATGTACCTCGGAGATAGCATGTTGCCTCATCCAAATCAATGTAACCCTCATCGAGGTGAGACCCGAAGAAAGACGTGATCTCACAATTCAAAATCAGGAGGTCTCCGTCGTCTATCAGCATAACACATCTACTGGCTTTGTGCAGTCTTTATCCACTCATGGATGAACTGAACCTTCTCGGTGGTTTCTCACACCAACTCTGGACCCATGAGTGCTGACTCTCCAGGGTCGGTCCAGCAAAGCGATGACCTTCAATGCATCCCATACAAGGCCTCGAACGGTGCCAAACCAATGTTTGAGGGTATCAATTTTTTTATGAAAACACCACCTGTTGTAGGTGGTCCTCCCAAATGCGACAAAAGTTCAAGATATAGGCTCATAACATATCATCCCGAACATGAATGCTTATCTCCATCTGACCATCTGTCTGGGGATGAAATGTTGTGCTCAAGCGTATCTGAGTCCCAAAATCCTCCTTCAATACCTTCCACAATCAGGATGTGAAATTGGAATCTCAGTCAGTGACTATTGTCGAGTGGATTCCATGAAGCCGAACTATCTCTTACAGGTAGATGAATCTCACGATTTCTACGGAACTCAGCTCCTTAATAGTGAGGAAGTGGGCCGACATGGTGATTCAGTCAACGATCACCCAGATAGAATCATGCCCCTTCGACGTCCGTGGTAAGCCTATCACAATGTCTTTGGATATTCCATCCCACTTCCACTATGGAACATCCAGGTGTGAGCTAATCCTGCTGGAACCTGGTGCTCGGCCTTCACCTGCTGGCATGTGAGGCATCGGGAAACGAACTCGGTTACAATCTTCTTCATGCCTGACCACCAAAACTATCATTGGAGATCATGTTAAATCTTTTCCACTACAGGATGTACCACCAAAGGGAATTTATAAAACTCATTTAGGACCTCTTCCCATAATACCACCGATACAAAAATGCGTCCTTTGAAAATAAGTATGTGCTCCCCAACTTGTGAATATCCATCTAGATCATGTCCTCTAGATAACTGAGGAAGTAAATCCTCACAGTCGATATCCCCAGGATGAGTTTCCCTAACTCATTGTAAGAGTGTAGTGGTGAAATCCATCGACCACCGGTAAGATACGTCCACTCCATCCATGAATTATATCTACAACCTGGCTAACTGCTCTGTCACCTATCTCAACAGCAGCGAGCTCGACCTTCTATTAAGAGAATCATCCACCTTTTCCCCCTTACCAGGAGTATAGATGATCTTGAAATCATATCCCAAGAGGATGTATAAGAAATTCCTCTCTCATAGATTCAAATCCTTCTATGAGAAGATGTACATGAGGCTCCTGTGGTCAGAGTAGATAATGAACCGCTCACCCATATGGTAGTGTCTCCACATCGTCAATGCAAAGACTAGTTCATCCAACTCAAGATCATGGGTCACATAGTTCTTATAATGTGTCTTATTCTAGCATGAACCATAAGAAATCACTACTTTCCTATACATCAGATCACAACCAAGCCCGGTCCATGATACATGGCAGAAAACTATGTATTCGACACCCGACTCTGACAATCTCAAGATTGGGGTGCTCTTCAAACTATGTCTCAACTACTTGAAAGCCTACTGGAACTTCTCCATCCGTATAAAGGGTTTCCCCATCCTGGTCAAGGCATTCATTGGTGTTGATATTTGGGAGAAATTATGAATGAATATCTGGTTAGACCCTGCCAACCCAAGGAATCTCTGCACCTCATTCACACTCTGAGGTGGATCTCATGCTAACACAACCTCCACCTTGGATGGTTCTACAATGACTCTATCCGTGGAGATGACATGTCCTATAATGTGGACCTCCTGAATACAGAACTGGAAATTTGAGAGATTCCCATAAAATTGTTGCTCTTGAAGCACATCTAGAACCATCTGCAGGTGTCTCACGTACTCCTTCTCTGATGCCAAGTACACAAAATGTCATCAATGAAGACCACTATGAACTGGTCCAAGTATGGCTAGAAGATCTGGTTTATCAGTATTGTGAACACATAGGGGGTGTTCGTCACTATGAAAGGCGTCACCATGCACTCATAGTGCCCATAGTGGCATCTGAGAACCATCTTTGGTATATCCTTGTCTTGTACTTGTAACTGGTGATAACCTGATCAAAGGTCAACCTTCAAGAACCACTGTTCCCCACTTAGCTGATTGATGTTTCGTCGATTATTGGTAGTTGGTACTTATTCTTCACCATCACTTGGATCAGTAACCGGTAATCCCTGAAAAAACTCAGTCTCCCGTCCACCTTCTTGGAAATTAAGACAGGGGCCACCAGGGGTGAAATGTTGGGTCTCATGATACCCCTACTCTACAAATCATCCAACTGTACCCTCAGCTCGCAAAGCTCTATGGGATCCATACAATATTATGATAGTGAAATTTTTTCCGTCTTGGGGTGTAAGTCATTGTTGAAGTCGATTTCTCGGTGGGGAGGTAGTCCTAGAACATCTTAGGGAAATACTTCCTCGTACTCCACCACTACTGCAGGGAATTGGGAGCCCACATCATCCACTACCTTAAGGGAAAGGCAAGCCAACTCATTAGTGACTGGCTGCCCCCTTGTTTTCAGGTTCAAATCCTATGCTTCATAGGTTTCCCTATCTCTAACAAAGGAAAACCTCATCCCATCATTGTAAACACACCACACACTTCACCTAAAATAGTCAATTTGGGCATGAACCAAAGATAACCAATACATACTGAGAATGAAATCCTAAGGCATCGACACTACCAACAAGAGGTTACAACCAAAACTTTCACCTCTGAGGGTAATATAACACTATCTAAAAAGGCGAGTGATCATCAAGTCTCCTCTCATAGGTGTCACCAAGCATAAGGATCGAGTCAATGGATCTTCCGGAATCTCAAGGTTTCGTAAAAGACATGTGTCAATTAAAGAATTACTGGAACCTATGTCTATAAGTAAGGAAGCTAAGGTAGAGAAAACACAGATCATACTTCGAATCATCCCCAGAGTCCCTGGGTCGTATGCATCAACCGCATGCAGTTGTCCCCGCCCCTGTCACCCAGCTCTCTAAGCCTACTGAGGAACTCCTAGGGGTGGTGGTCGAAGTAAAATGAAGCATCTTTCACCACCTTAATCTCTCCTAGATCCTCTACCACATCCACCGCATAGTAGGTCGGCATGCTCCATTCATTGCCTATGCCTCGGTGGTCCATCCATCATCTCCCTGTCAGTAGCTCCACGGGTCGGAATATCTCTAGTGAGATGTCCCATATCATCGCACTTGTAGTGTCACTTTTCTCTAGGCTGACTAGATCCACCCTGACAGCCCTGGACTGTCGATGCTATATCCTGGGTCCTCCTATAACATTCCCCATGCCCTGGCTCTTTTTCCTGACGTTAGATCCCAACTGTTGAGGTCTCGGCACCTGTCTTCCTGATGATAACTACCGTCGGCTATCTCTGCTCTGCCAAGAATCAATTGATCACCTAGGACCCCTCGAGCACACCAGCATATGTCGAAATGAATAGAGGTGCAACACTAGTTGTAACACCCCTACCCTAGTTACCTAGAGTCAATTAATTATTACATAACATTAGAATGATCACAAAAGATTATGTCTCGAAAGACAGATTAGTTTAGTAGCCTTGGAAACACTAGTTATATTCATTAGTCATATATTACATGATATAGTGAAAAACTACAACAACATAGTCTCCATAGTCCACAATCATATCACCTCAGATTATCCCTACATGTCAGACATAAAATACCACTTCACATCCCAGGAAGAAAATAAAACATAGAAAGGGGTGAGCTCAGATTCTCAGCAAGGATAACAATTTAGAGGAATCTTTCATAAATAGTAATTAACATTTATGGAAATGTATATCTAAAACAAAAGTCTTTTATGCTTGAAATTCAACATAATTTGGAAAAAATAAAATGAAATAATTCCATTTTATTATCCACATGGATATTCTACTAGTCGAATAATCAAATGCAATATCAATAACCACTTTAATAATAATGTAATGCACAATGCCAGACTATTATAACCACATAGTCAAGGCCTTGTGCCAATACAAAAAATTTTATTTTGTCAAGGTCTTATGCCAAGACGCTAGTTTGTATCAGGAGACCTAACAATGAATCATGGAGTTATATTATGCTCCACCTTTCACTTACTAAGTCCAATTCATTTCTCATATGAACATGTTTAAACATAACATTAACCATTATATTAAAACTAGCATGCAAAATGCCATTATATTATCCATAAACCATGGATGGTATAAAAATAACACATCCACATTCAAACATATCACAAAAACTTCAAAACAAAATTGATGTTTTGTATCATAATAATTCAACTTCAAATAAGATTAAAATTTATCAAAGCATGTTGATATAAATGAAATCAAAACTATTTGAGAGAAATATCTCTTTTTTGACATCATTTAAAAGTAAAATAATTATAAAATAAAACATTCACTTTGAAAATATTCTTATAAACTTGTAAAGGAAGCATCAATTATTTTATAATGGTGTAAAATACCTGCACCAGCCATATAAGTTAAAAAAAGACATTCTTAAATTAATTTTGTCGAAAAGGATAAAAAGGACGTTGTTTGGAAAACTACGAAATGATTCCTTTATAAACATATTATAAAAATTCAATCATGGGTATAAATTATATTAAACCATATTCTATAAAATAATATGAATGTGTTGAAATACATTTTAAAGAAATAGGTATGTGGATGATAAGGATGTCTCAGTAGTCAATTACATATAAATAACCTCAGATAATGAAGAGATTGTGAAATTAACCCATACCATGAACTTGTAATTGGTAAAGGGTAAGTTAACCTCCTGTATAATGGTGAAATAATTGTTATTAAATTATAAAAATAGGAATACATTAATAAGATATCATATATGAACTTTTACCGTTGCTTTGTTAATAATATCTTAGTATTATCATTGTTTCAGGTGTTAACAGATTCATTTTACTTTGTATTATTTGTTATTTGAGTCATATTTGTTATGGATGGGATGTATATTATTCATATCCAGAATGATATAAATTCCTTAGAAATTATTTTTAATCATCTAATGAAAAATAGTCTTAAATGGATACGATGGTTAATGAATCTCATCGTGTTCGTGGAGACGGTAATTTGTACATATGCACGGCCGACAATATCATTCTTTTGATATTAAAATAATATATAATTGTATGATATATATTATATATAGAATCATTATCATGTTATATTTATTATTTACATCAATTACACATCATTATTATACACATCACAATAATAATGTGTTTAATAACAATTACAACACGATGTGGAGACGGTAAGCCGTACGTACGCAAGTATGGTGACATGTCAGTAAATGGATGGATAGAATAATGAATTTGGTTGTACAATATTTATAATAACATTATATTATATTGAATATACTGGAGTTATTATTTTATAATGGAAACAACAAATAAAAACGAAGTGTAAGAAGAAAGGAACATGAAAGAGGTGGTGAGATATTTACCTCTTAATCGGGTTCACCATTTTGATTTGATCAAAAGGGCTCCTTATGATGGCTTTATGAATAATGGAAGGACTCTAATATGAAAGGAGGATAGTTGAGAGGGTATTTTTGCAGAGGTTGGCCGATCCAAATGTCTTTGAAGGTTTGAATTAAATAGCAGGGGAGTGTCCTTTTATAAAATGGGTGATAGGCACCATAGGAAGAGCTAGAAATATTATTTTATAATAAAATAATTTCTGGTTTATAATGGCTAAAAAATGGATTATTTAGATGATAAGGTGGAGATGGGTTGAAAACCACTCAACCAATAGTTTTTAGATAGGTTTGGGTCAATGTATCAACTTTATATTTTAGATTTAACTCTTAGTTAAATAGTTTGACATTCACCACGTCTCTTTGTATTTTTATATTATATTGTTGATAAACATAAAATATGATTCAATATGAACCCAAAATGGTTCATTAATGATACAACAATGATTATATATGTATTTTGGTAGATCCATAGATTTTTAAGAATAGAATAACAATTAATAATATAATTTTCTTTTTAAAAACTCTTTATTGTCAATTTTGAAACTATTTGGAATTTTGTTTTTCAATATTCATAACAGCATTATTGCTTCAAAAATAATTTTTCTTCTAACCAACCCTAATATTTCATATTAATCTATAAAATTAGTTTAATTTATAAAAATAATCAAATTACTTTTATTTGGATATTTATAATATCAATAGTTTAAATATTTCATTAGTACAAAAATTACTCCATCATCATTGTGTCATAAATAAATTAAATTTTATAATGTCTAAAAATATAAACAAATAAAATTATATAGGAAATCATCAT
This sequence comes from Viscum album, assembly GCA_963277665.1. Taxonomy (NCBI): domain Eukaryota; kingdom Viridiplantae; phylum Streptophyta; class Magnoliopsida; order Santalales; family Viscaceae; genus Viscum; species Viscum album. The sequence continues at coordinate 276,639,959 of OY728120.1, forward strand.
ATATTTCTAATGAACATTTATAGTATAATTCATCTTATGTGTAACCCTATATTAAAAATGTTTTATTTATTCTAATTAGTTTTTAACTCTTTTAACTCTTCTTTAAATAAAATAATAATAAGTGTCTTAATCTAATCCAAGTTGACCATAGAGGTTCATATTTTATTACTAAGGTATTTTTTGTTCAAAATATACTTATCCAATAGAATTATGACATGTGTTAGGGTTATAATAATATCATTTTTACCCTTAATTTCCTTATTTACTTTTAATCGTGGTAAATAAAACTAAAAAAGTTGCTATTCACCAAAAATATTTTCATCTTAATGAACGACATTTTACTTATTTATATCGAGAATTTCGCTCATATTTTTGAAATTACACTCAAATAAGATGTAAAATTATGTTTTATGTGAATTTTTATATTCTCCTATGAGTTGGGTAAAAGACGGTAAAAATTTCAATAAAATTTTAATATATCTAAAATTATTTTAAACTGACTACAATTAATTACATTTAACTTATATTGGTATTATCTATCTATTTTGATATAAAATAAATTTAAATAAAATAAATAATTATTTTAAAAAATTGGTTTTAAACTATAACTCAGTGTTTTTCATTACTCATCAAAAATTCAAAATTTTCAGAAAAATACAAAAAATTCCATCTAAGTTAATTTCGATATTCCAAAACCAAAAATGAAGTTAATTTTGAAGGATAAAATTTATAAAATTTCAAAAAGTGGGTATTAATATTCATAACGGTGAGTTTTATTGGTTGTGGTGTGTAAGAACTCGAAGTTGTGTACAACACAAGCTACTGTAATATTCAACGAGAAGCATACCATGGAAGCGTGGGGTGTTATATTATCCCATACTTCAAAGTATTTCATTATTTAAATTTCTAGAATATTACTGGATAAAAATACTCTGGTGGTTCTTCATCATAAGTTCCATGGTTCCCACGTTGCCTCTTCCATCTTATGGTCTCTCCATAGATCTTTTACAAGACGAGTCTTCTAGTTTCTGAACACTTGTTTTCTGGTATCAAGTACCTTGAAAAGCTATTTGCAAAAAGATAGATCGAGTTCCAGTTCTAATTTCTCATAGTTGAGTACATGCATTGGGATAGGCATGTATTTTATCAATAGTGATACGTGGATCACATCATGAACTTTGGAGAGACTTAGCAGCATTTCCAACTGGTAAGCTACAGCACCAATTCGTTCTAGAATTTCAAAAGGTCTGATGTACCTAGGACTCAATTTTCCTTTCTTACCGAAACTTATAACACCCTTCCATGGAGATACCTTCAAGAAAAAATTATCTCCTACATAAAATTCCAAATCCTTCCTTCGGTTGTTAGCATAGTTCTTCTGCCTACATTCAGCTTCTTGGATGTGGTTTTTTATTACATTCACCTTTTCCATTGTTTCCTCCACATGTTCTTGGCCTACGAGTTTTCTTTCACCAACATCATCCCAATAGGTTGGTGTGCGACATCTATTTCTGTATAACACTTTCATATGGTGCCATATGAATGATTTAATGGAATATATTATTATAGGAGAATTCTAATAGAGGTAAATATTGATCCCACATACCTTGAAAGTCAAGTGAGCATGATCTCAACATGTATTCTATGGTTTGAATAGTCTATTCTGATTTTCCATCAGTTTTGGGGGTGGTAGGCAGTGCTCAAACGACATTCAGAATCCAGGGATTTCTGAAGAATTTTCCAGAATCTCGATGTAAAAGTGGGAGCATGGTCAGAAAAAATTGATAGCGGTGCTCCATGAAGTATTACAACTTCATTAATATATAGTCATGCTAAACTTTCAATTGCTAAATCTTCTCTTATAGAAATAAAATTTGCTGACTTGGTAAGACGATCAACAATGACCCATATTGCATCATTTCTTCTAGGAGTCTTTGGTAGTCCCATGAAAAAATCCATCATAATATTATCCCATTTACACTCAGGTATGGGAAGAGGTTTCATGACTATTCCAGGCAGTTGCCTTCCAGATTTCACTTGGTAAAAAACCATACATCTTGATAGAAAATCAGCAATCTCCCTCTTCTCATTATCCCACCAAAAATATTCCCTCAAATCTATGTACATTTTGGTGCTCCTAGGGTGTATAAAGATATTTGAACTATGAGAATCATCCAACAATTATCTTTTTAGATCAGGTATATTAGGAACGAAAAGTCTCTTCCAGAATTTCAAAATTCCATCTTCATACACAAAGTCACTCAATATCCCATCATTCACACCTTTAATCTTCTTTTGATACTCTTCATCATTCGTCTGAGAACTCTTTATCCTTTCAAGTAAATATGGTTTGGAAACAATTTGAAAATGTATTGTCCTTTCCCATTCCATTCTTATTCACATATCCATATTTACTAGATCTATGTATATAGGATCCTTTACAACTCTCATCTTGTTCAAAACTCCATGATCCTTTATACTCAAATCATATACCACCTTATTTTCCATTCCTGGGTGGTAGTGTATTGTGCAATCATAATCTTTGAGTAGTTCAAGACATCTAATTTTCCTCATGTTGAGTTCTTTCTATGAGAAAATATACTTCAAACTCTTGTGATCAGTATAAATCCCACATTTTTCACCATATATATAGTGTTTCCATATCTTCAAAGAAAATATTACAGCTGCTAACTCAATATCATGAGTACGATAGATTTTCTCATGAATTTCTAGGTGTCGTGATTAATAGTAAATAACCCTATCATTCTACATAAGGACACAACCAAGTCCTTTCATTGAAGATTTGCTATAAATAACGAACCCATAATTCCCCGATTGTAGATTCAACATAGGAGCATTGACTAATATTCTCTTCAGTTCTTTGAAGCATTTGTCACACTTTTTTCCAAACAAATTTAACCCATTTACATATGAGCTTCGTTAATGGGTTATCCAATCAGGAAAAATTATTGACCCAACGTCGATAATAACCTGCTAGACCAATAAAACTATGTTCATTAGTTATACTTTTAGGTGCTGGACATTCATGGATTTCCTTGGTTGTTGATGCATCAATGGAAATTCCATCCTTAGAGACAATATGGCCAAGAAATGGAATCTCTAGAAGCCAAAATTCACACATGCTAAACTTACCATATAATTCATGTCTCCAATGAGTCTTTAGGATAATGAAAAAGTTATTTTCATGATGTTTGTAGCTTTTGGAGTATACCGAGATATCATCAATAAATACCACTACAAAATCATCGAGATATTCCATGAAAAATATGTTCATTAGATCCATGAAGTCATACGGTGCATTAGTCAATCCAAAATGCACTACTATAAATTCATAATGCCCGTACCTGGATCGAAATGCTATCTTCGGAATGTCTTCCTTCTTTAGAAACAACTGATGGTATCCAGATCAAAGTTAAATCATTGAAAACTATTGAGTTCCATGAAGATGGTAAAATAACCCATCAATGCGATGTAGGGGATACATGTTCTATATTGTTATAGAATTGATCTCCCGAGTGTCGATACATAACCTCATAGATCCATATTTCTTCTTAACAAAAAGGACAGGGGATCCCCATAGAGAAACATTAGTGTGAATAAATACCTTATTACTAAAATCCTCTAGTTTTTCCTTAGTTCCTCTATTTCCATAGTTGTCATTCTATAATGGGTCTTCGATATGGGCCTTGATCCAGGAATTAAATCAATGGAAAACTCAATTTCTCATTTTAGAGGATGTCTAGGTATGTATTCTGGAAACACATCAACATATTCATTCACAATAGCTATATCCTCTATTTGAACATTCTTTTCCTCACCCACAGTAATTTAATTCTCTTCCTCAAAAATATTTGATTTTAGTAGAGCAACTAGGGGTGGATCTAGATAAGAATTGGATGGTGACAATTTTTCTCTAATGATAAGGTGTTCTTTATCATCATTATCAAAAATCGTAATCTCATTCTTCTTACAATAAATATTTGCATAATTTTCAAAAAGACAATCCATTACGAGGATTATATCAAAATTAATAATAGGTATGACAATGATATCAAAAGATAAAGATCATTTATATGCCTTAATGGGAACTGGTTCACAAAATTTTGTTGTGAGGATACTTCCCTTAGAAGTTTTGACTGACTACTCCCTTGTTAAATAATATTGAGAATATATAATTTTTTTAGCAAAATCAGAAGATATGAAACAATGCAATGATCCAGAATCAAATAAAGCATTGGATAAATTTGATGAATCCATTAAATTACCTACCACCAGATCTTTTGGATCTTCAACTTCAGCGGTAGTGATCACATAAGCTTGTCCTTGATCCCTTTTTTCTTTTCTGAGGTATGTTTCCCGGATGATTATAACATTCATTCACATAATTCCCCATCTCCCTGCAATTAAATCATTGAACATCGGTAGCTTCTTTCTTCCCCTTGGAATCATGATCTTGGTGGCCTTTTTCACCACACTTGTAACAGACTCCCATTCCCTTTAAGCATGTACCAGTGTGTTTCTTCCCACATTTACTGTAGGAATGTTATTAAACATATCCTTTATTCCCCATATTTCCATTTCATAAGTGATCAGCAGATCTCTTCTTCTATTTCTTTGCTTTAAAGTCATAAGACATGGAGAATTATTTTTCTATCTTGATAGCACATGAGACAATATCTTCATATGATGAGAAGGTTTGTGACACTAATGCTCGATGGAGAAATGGTTTTAACCCATCAAAGAAATGATCAATCTTCTTTTTTTGGGTTACATATATAATCTACAGCATGCCTTGATAACCTTGTAATGTTAGACTCATACTTTTCACCATTCTAGTCCTCCTTTTGCCTCATACGTAGAAATTATCATTCTATATCCGCTTGATGGTTATGAGGAAATTATTTGTCTATGAAAATCTCTTTAAACTCCCTCCAATCTGTATTTGATACTTCATCATATTCACTTGTGTTTTGAATCAATGACCACCATTGATCAACATCTCTAGTGAGGCGATAAACTGCCATGACAGCTTTTTCCCTTTCACTACAATCCATGGCATGGAATATTCTCCCTAAGGAATTTTTCAAATGTTCAACTACAAATGGATTTGTACTCTCATTTAATGTTGGTGGTTTTTTCCTCATGAAGCGATCTGAAATTGATCCTCCACGCTGTGGATCAGGGTGTTATATACGAGTATGATTATTATTCATAACCTTTGTGAGATGTCATAGTATAGTGATAAGCTGATCAGCACTAGTTATATCACTAGATCCACTATAATTATCTTGATCAAGAGGTAAATTCCTACATAGAGTGCGTGAATTGATATGGTTTCCATTCCATATACTAGGAACCATTTCTAAACAATGACATAAACATGATCAGCTTATGAATCGAAATACATAATTCCAAACTTGTAAAACACCAAAAAAAATAGAAATGTTTATGGATATAATCCATAATCATAAAAAAATGTTTTCTTTGAGGAATTATATTATAATAATCCCTTCATAATGGGTTTTAAATAAAATTAGAATTATCCTAAGCATATCCCCCGGGAGTTTCGTAACCAAAAGTGCATCAAGGTCGTTGTCGTGCACCAGTTCCCATTCGAGTCTAGCTTTATGCAGTGTTTTTGGGTTTTACCCCTATTTACATCTGTGGCAGAGCCATCTCTATCTGCTTGTATCCAGAAAGGGATGTATTGCTGGAAAAACTCACAAAATCTCTAAAATACCAAAATTCTACGAAGTTCTTCTATACTAATCCTAAAAGTTTGACTTAGGGGAATTTTCTCTAATAAGTGTTTATCTATATCTATCTTTTAGGTTTTGTACTAAAATTCCTTTTATAGAAACTGTAACACCCCCGACCACAGTTACTCAAAGTCGGTGTGTTATTACATAAAATTTTCATGATAAAAAAAGATCATGTCTAGAAATACCTATTTTTTTAGTATCTTCGGAAACACTAGATACATTCATAAGTCTTTCATTACATGATAAAGTGGAAAAATACAACAACATAGTCTCCATAGTCTACACTCATATCCCCCATACTATAACTATAGTATAGGGATAAAATACGTCTTCACATCCTGGGAAAAAAATAATACATAGAAAGGTGTGGGCTCAGATGCTCATTAAGTATAACAATATAGCGGAAACATTCATAAATATGCATAATCATTTAACGCAATGTATAAATAAGACATAAGACTTTTAAACTAGAAAATCAGCATAATATGGAAAAAAATGAAATGATGCCATTTACATATTCACCTCGATATTCTACTAGTTTAATAACCACATGCAATATATATAACCACTTTCATAATGATGAAATGCTTATTGAGAGACTATTATAAGCACATAATCAAGGCCTTGATCCAAGACTATAAATATGAATTTTTCAAGGCCTTGTTCCAAGACACTAGTTTGTCTCATGAAATGTACCGATGCATCACAGAGTTATAGCAGGCTCCACCCATCACTTACTAAGTCTAATGCATTTGTCATATGAACGGGTTTAAAAATAACATAAACAGTCATATTAAAACTAGCATACAAAATGACAATAATTTATCCATAAACAATTAATGGTATAAAAATAACACATCCACAATCAAACATATCAAAAAACCTTCAATACAATATGGAATTTTTGTATCATAATAAATCAACTTCAAATAAACATAAATTCCTTCAATGGATGATGACATAGATGAAATCAAAACTATTTGAGAGAAATATCTCTTTTTTGAAATCAATTAAAAGTCACATAATTATAAAATAAAACATTTACTTTGAAAATATTATTATATTCTTGTAATTAAATTCTTCGATGATTATATAATGGTGGAAAATAGTCCCACCAACCCTATAATTTTAAAAAAGACATTCTTACATTAATTTTGCCGAAAAAGGTTAAAAAGGACCTTGTGTGGAAAATGATAGGAATATTCCTCCATAAAAATATTATGAGAAGACAAAAAAGAGTATAAGTGACTTTAACCCATAGTCTATAAAATAGTAAAAATGTTTTGAAATACTTTTTTAATAAACATGGATATGGATGATAAAGAGGTCCCAGAAGATAATTACATATAAACAACCTCAAATAATGAAAGGATTGTGAAATTAAACCTTACCTTATACTTATCCTCAGAAAAGGGTAGGTTTACCTCATGTATAACGGTGAAATAGTTTTTATTAAATTATACAATAATCATATACATTAATATGATATCATATATGATCTTTTAACATTGCTTTGTTAATAATATCTTTGTATTATCGTTGTTTCGGGTGTTAACAGATTCACTTTCCTTTATATTTTTGTTATGGTAGTCGTATTTGTTATGGATGAGATGTATCTTATTCATATCCATAATTATATCAAGTTGTTATAAATTTTTTTAATCATATAATTAAAATTAGTCTTAAATGGATATGATGGGGAATGAATCTCATCGCGTTCGTGGAGACGGTAATCTGTACGTACGTACGAACAAAAAAATAATTTTATCATATTAAAATAATATATAATTGGATGTTATATCATATATAATGAATAATTATCATGTAATATTTATTATTTACATCAATAAAACATCATTATTATACCCATCCAAATAATAATGTATTGAATAACAATTACACCACAACGTGGAGACGGTAAGTTGTACATATGCACGTATGGTGACATGTCATTCAAAGGATGGATAGAATAATGAATTTGGTTGTACCATATTTTTAATAACATCACAATATATAGAAGATAACGAAGTTATTATTTTATAATGTAAACAGAAATGAAAAAGGAAGCAGATGATGAAAGGAACTTGAAAGAGGTTGTGAGATATTTACCTTTTTTCGGGTTCTTCGTTTTCATTTGGTCAAAATGGCTCCTTAGGTTAGATCTATTACTAAAGGAAGGCCTATAGGATGAATGGGGTACTGTTGAGAAGGTATTTGGGCAGAGGATTTCTGAGCCAAATGGCTTTGAAGGTGTGAATTAGATTAAGGGGGGGTCCTTTTATATGTGGGGTGAGGGGCACCATAGGAAAAGCTAGAAATATTATTTTATAATATAATCATTTTTGGTTTTTTAATGGCTAAGAAATGGATTATTTAAATGTTAAAGTAGGGATGGGTCGAAAATCAATCAACCAATAGGTTTTAGACTGGTTTGGGGAAATATAATAACATTACCTTTTAGTTTTAACTCTTAGTTAAATAGTTTGACATTTACTATGTGTCATTGTATTATTATATTATATGGTTAATAAAAAAAATATACTTCCAATAGAACAACAAAAGGTTCTTTAATGATACAAATATAATTATATAAGTCTTTTGGATGATCCTTATATTTTTAGGAATAGAATATCAATTAATAATATAATATTTGTTTAAAAAACTATTTATATCAATTTTACACTATTTGGTATTTTTTATTGATAAATTCATAAAAGCATTATTTCTTCGAAAACAATTCTTCTAAATAACCCTAATGTGTCATATTAAACATTAAAATTATTTTCATTCATAAAAAGTCTAAAATTACATTTATTTGGATATTTATAATACAATTATTTAAATATTTCATTAACACGGTAATTATTGCATCATCACTGTGTCATAAATAAATTAAATTATTTAATGTCTAAAAAATATAAATAAAATAAAATAATGTTGGAAATATGTTTATATTTCTAATGAATATATAAATCCAAATTTATCTTATGTGTAACACTATATTAAAAATATTTCAGTTATTAAAATTTGATATTAACTCTTTTAACTCTTCTTTAAATAAAATTATAATAAGTCTCTTAATCTAATCCACGTGTACTAAAGAGATTAATATTTTATTCCAATGGTTGTTTTTTGTAGAAATATACATATCCAATAGAATTAGGACATGTGTTAGGGTAATAATAATATCATTTTTACCCTTAATTACACAATTTACTTTTAATTGTGGTAAATAAAAGAAAAATGTTACTATTCACAAAAAATTATTTTAATCTTAATGAACAAAATTTTTCTAACTGATATCAACCGTGTCTCTCAGATTTTTGAAATTCCACTCACAAAAGTTGTAAAATTATGTTTTATGCGAATTTTCAAATTCTCCAAGGAGTTGGGTAAAAGACGGTGAAAAGTTCAATTAAATTTTTATATATCTAAAATTATTATAAACTAAATCCAATGAAATACATTTAACATATATATATATGTTATGTATCTATATTGACCTAAAATAAATTTTAATAAAATAAATAATTATTTAAAAAAAATCAGTTTTATACTATAACTATGTGTTTATCACTATTCATCGAAAATTGAAAATTTTCAAAAAAAAATACAAAACAATTAATCCTAATATAATTTCGATATTACGAATCCAAAAATGAAGTCCATTTTTAAGATAATATTTTTACATTTTATAATGTGGTTATTACTATTCATAATGGCTAGTTTGATTTGTTGTGGTGTGTTAGAACACGATGTTGTGTACAAAACACGCTAATGTATTATTCAAAGAGAATCGTAACATAGAATCCTTGGGTGTTACAGTAGCTCGTATGTTCCATTGTAGACCTCGCTCGAAGGTCGAAGATCAAAGTACTGATCCCTGACTATATCCATCGAGTACCTCACATTGTTGGTGAACATTGATGAAGAGTTATCTACTGTCACACTACCATGCTGGAGCTGAAAAAGCTCCTAGATGCATACCGCACTCAACGTAACCGGATATAACTCATCCCTGAAGAGTTGCTCAAACTCCATACATGAATGATTATCTTCTTCATGAGTCTGTGTGGTCAGACTCCACCATCATCCCGCCAAACACTAATGAAGGATCACTCTTAGGATCACCAACTGGTTTGATGGTGTCCTCCCTAGACAAAAAAATTAGGTGACCGCCTCAAGCCAGTCATCATCTACCTGAGGGTAGGGCTCGCCTCAGAACCTGAGGGGTCTCTGTTGGTCAGTACTACAGGTACCACAGGCTGCTCCACTAGTGATGGTATAACTGGTATACCACCTGGTAGCAACACATGGGGAACTGGTCCCTAAATCAAAGCCTCATCACTGAGGGGGTAATTCTCGTGATCGTGCTACTGAATCCTAGAGGGAATGCTTCGTGGTGGCATCTTGTAATGAAACATGATATACCATTGTCAATAAGTATATCTGGATAACTGACACAAAGGATATGAAAAACCTAACCCGTTCTTATATGATGCATGTACCATTATTTTACTTCCCCGTAACTAATTTTTTCATGTACCGAGTCGAAAGGAAGATTATTAGTGTCCTGGTATATGGATACGTTGGCCGATGCACCAACACTGGATTCTCTAGCCTGAAGCCGAACACGAAATACATTACACAGTTTCCGCAATCCAATCTCACAGACTCTTGGTACTAAGGTATAACTGACCTGCTCTGATACCACCATGTCATGACCCGTCCTAGTGGGGCCCGCGTTGCGACTCCCCAAGCCCATCTCCAATAGTCCAGGGGTTGGTGACTAGCATCGGGTAGGCATATTACTAACATGGGAGGCATTGACTAAGTACCTGTACACATGCACACATCTCCAAGAACACAAATTCTGAAATGTATAAACACTAAGGAATAAAATTCATGCATACAACTAAACCCAACCAAGTGACTACAACGGATGGTAATGTACTGAAAGTAAACTAGGCCAGATTACAATACCAACAAATCAAGAGTCATAAACATGAAAATTCCAAACTCTAAACACAAAGGGGTAATGGGAATTCTATTTGTAGTCATAGGAATGCCTCAGCCCGTAGGGAACTCAGAAAGCTCAGTCCTGTCCTGGTCCACCCTGGACTCTGTCAAAAGGCTGCTCATCTGCACAAGAAACAATGTGTGCAGGCAATGACCGGGCATGTGTGAGTTTAAATATACTCAATAGAGGACCTCAAAACCAAAAATAAGTACCCAAAGTAGATGTAAAGTCATCTATGGATAGAATATGTCTATATAACATATAGAAATAGAAATACGAATGAGATATACTCAAAACCCAGAACTGTGGTATAGAGACAAGCCGCACAACCGCATAACCGCATTAGGGATTTTGTACGAAGATTCCACGACGTACTCATTCTAGGAGAACTCACTCCACGAGTCATATGTCTTTGATTATGTTCGACTGAGAAGCATCGTTTGTTGGGAAAATCCATGAGAGATAGCCACAATCATTACAGGAGAGACACTCTTGAGAGGAAAATATCACAATAGAGGGATACAATCATTATGGGATATAGACTCCTGAGTGGGGAAGGATCAAGATTCACAGATGAGGATCACTGCTAGGGCTATGGTGGATATCGTGACTCATCCGTATTCACATGCTACGTGTAGGGTCAACGTCTGATAGATTTGGCCATGTCGATACCTGAATCGAACTAGGGTCATGAATGGATTGAGGATCTCATTCTGGGCCTCTCGGATGGATGTATGACTCTATCACATAATGTCCTACTGAAGGGATCATACTCTAGTAGATGGAAATGAGGCCCGACCATCAGGGGAATGAGAAGAATGGGAACTAACCAAAACAAATCATGTCCATGATATGGTGGAAAGGAAGACCAAGCCATTTCCCAAAAAGTACATCGTATGTAAAAATGTCACACCCCATGTCTTAATACCCTGTGTATTGATAATATACAATCGCCCGTGTCATAAGGCTGGTCATTTAGAAAAAGTCAGTACACTGCATGTGGTAGGGAGTACACGTCGTGTCCGAGTCATCTGCGGTCAGCTCTGTGTACACGGCTGTGTGCCCGTATATAGCTTCAAAACATGTATTCCAACCCGTGTAATAGGTATAGAGGGTGTCCCGCATTACTGGCCCACTTGGCCGTGTGGTGGAGTGTACAGCCATGTATTCTCTCCTGTGTCTGTGTATCCTTTGGATACACGCCATGTCCTACAGAGTCGCTTCTATCGTACTGCGTAGAGAGTACACGCTCTGTCTCAAGTTGAGTAGTCCAACCCATGTCTGTGTACATTAAAAAATACATTCCTAGCTTTGGGGAAGGTCCAACATGCCGTGTGACCAGGGTCACATGCCGTGTGATTCCTATCTGACCCCCAAAACCCTAGTCGCTGCCGCCGGTACTACATGGTGTGTTCTTCAGAAGCACACGAAGTGTATTACGGAATATTCCTAAAATGATGATTCTCACTAGTGTGCCTCCCGTGATGGTGTAATCATGGGTTTGATTATCCGATTTTCATGAAACTCTAGCTTCTAAGTCGCCCTGAAATCCCGATGTCATCTCTGTTGTTTTCTAGGCCTCTGATCGGGCCTGAAAAAGAATTTTGATCTTCCCGCGTGAAGAGAGCATGATGAACGGTCTCTTCTGATCCGAGACGATTCATCATAAGTCGCGTCTAGAGAACCTCTGTATGGTCGATGCGATGTCGGATCTTCAGTTTGGGATCGTTGTGTTGCATGGCGGGTGCACAACAATCTGTTGTTCGTCGCCCTGTGAAGAACGAGAAGAACCTGTGAATAGAAACGGTTAAAGAAAATCCAATAAAAAATTTGACGAAGGGTCCTTCATCATCGATCATCATGGCGTTGATCTCCTTCCATTATTAGGATCACACAGAGCAGAATAAAACAAAAATTCAACATGGATTGATTCCCTAGAAGCATTCCAGTAACACTGTCCCGCAAGAACGTACGAATATGTAAATCAACATTTTCGTGGTTGATCTGTCTTCGTCATTTAAATTTAAAAAGAGTAAAAGGAAAATAAAAGTAACAACCCCTACCTCAAGATGGGATTGATCGCTGCATTAAATTTATTGGTGGTATTCTTCGAATCTGAGAGGCGTCGATTGCTCGTGTCGTTGTCATCCGCCAACGAGTCCACCTCCTCCAAGTCTCCAAGAGGCTCTTTCTCCCTTTCTCAATTCAAATTGTTATGAGACTAACCCACCAAAAGTTCCATAAGAATTAATTTATAAGGGATGATTAGGCCCCTGCGAAAAAAAGAATCATTTTAAAATAACAAAATAAATTATTAATTTATTTTATTTTTTCTAATGTGGTTCCTTTTAAAGAACCCAAAACTAAATTTTGTAGCCGACCCACGCTAGTCGACATTAGACCCCAGCTAATGTAAAGTCGTTTCTCTGAATGCAATGGTTCCCTCATATTTTTGATCCACATACCCAATTTAAATGATATTTCCCTTTTTGAAAAAAAACCACTCACGCACGCTTTTTTAAATTTTAATTTTTTTCAAATACCTATTTCAGGCACTCCGGGCCTCATAATCACACGCCGTCGAAAGAACTTGTCTCAAAATAATTCCATTTAATATTTAAACATAATAGTTGGAAAATCCGAGACATTACACCATTGGTGAAAAAAATAAATTATATTTATATATAATATATTCAATAAAATTTATTATTAATAATTTAGTATTTCTATATTAATGGGATAAAAATTTATTATTTTTTATGCTTCAAATACAATTTTCCGAAAAAACAATTTCGTTGCATGTTGAGTTATATTTTAAAAAAATTCCAATTTTAGAAATTTAATTTTGTAAAATTTATTCCACATTTTTAATTATTTGGTTCAAATTTGGTAAATATTACCCTGTAATTTTTGTTCAACATGAATCGTAACCATGAAAAGAAATATGATCTCGATAATGGGTATTTTGTGTTAATCTATGTTAAACATACGTGATAATTCAAAAAAAAATCATTATAATTATTATTATATTTATATAATAATACACTTATCACCATGTATTTAAAATTTATTTTTAATGGAATCTTTTTTATTAACATGAAAAATATAAATTTTAAATCAACGAACGTTACAAAATGTCACTCTATTGGAATTAAAAATATATTATCTGTCAACATAAGGAAAAAATAAAGATATTGATGAATATAATTTTCTATTTAGAGAATAATGAATTTATATTCATTATATAAATTTTCATGTAATTTTAGTTAATATATAATTACCTAAGACACTTATGGAACCCCTAATGTAGTATTTCTTATATTGATAAAATATAATATATCACATTACAAAAAATTAAAAGTATAATATATTGGGTTTGTGAAAGTGTTCCAATAATTATTTGGATATTAATGAGATATTTTATATTTTTTTTTTGTTTTTATTCGAATTAAATCTTTTTTATTATAACTTTTACGTCAAATTAATGGAATATTGTATAAATTGTTAATAATGATATTTCATGAAGCTAATAGTTTTTTTAAATTACATAAAATAATTAAAATATTGAAATTGACAAAATGGTAGATTATATGGAGAAATATCTTACAAAATATATATAGAATTAATTATTTAACTTATAATTAAAATTGTATCATTTTATTAGTAAAAAAATCATTAATGTGGTTAGGGATAAAATTGATTACTAAAGTGTTAAACCAAATGATAAGGTTTAAAATACTACATCGATCCTTTAAAATTTTATTGTCTGATAATTTAAAAATATTATACAACACTAGGTCATATTATATTTCCATTTTAATGCTTATTATTGACACCGACTCTATTATATTTTAATTTATTCGTAATTAAAAAAATTTCATTTCCCCCTTACTGTAAGACACAAATTATTAAACTTATATACACCACATTAAACATTATATATCTACCATATCATTGAAAAATCACTTATAAAAATTCTTATCCATATTTTATAGTTTATTTTCTTCCCAAAATACCAACCCAAGAATCCTCAATAGGATATCTATACAACTTTTTTCAATAAATAGGTAATCCCCTTAACAGATCACATCGTTTTTAATTATTCATTCATCTCTTATAAATCTATCATATTTTCAATAACGTAATAAGTTATTTATCCTAAATATACTGAAATATTATTATTATTATAGAACAACTATTATTCACCCTCTTCCTAATAAATTGGATTTGAATTTATTTCTTGTGCATGTGTACAACTTACTATCCCGATAAGGGGATACAATTCATTTCTCATCAACAAATTTTATGTATGCGTATTTTTATTGGTTTATGTTTTAAATATTATAATTGTGATATAATTATAATTACATAGTTATAATATAATATCTATCATCAAACAATCTAAACTATTGTGAATGATAATGTCTATCATGCATAAGTGTGGACAATGTCATCCATTGAGCAATGTGATTCACTTTCATTTCCATTTTAATTGGATGGTAAAAAGTATTTATTGAATTAATAGTTATGATTTATTCTTTTTAATAATGTTTCTATAATTTTAATTAATCACTTATCTTTATTTCATTCCATCCATCAAAAAAATGAAAACAATGTTTATCTGTACGTATTACCTACCATCTACATGATCAATGTAATTGAATTTTTTAAATCTAAATTTAATGAGGATTATAAACATTAATATAATACTTATATATTATATTTATATAATTATTAATATTTTTTAGATGATGGGACCATGATAAAATTACAAGGGGAAAAACTACTAGACAAAAACATACAAGGAAAGTGAAAAATATATCCCCATGAATAGTGATTTTAGTAAATAATTATAAATAAATTCGTGATAAAATTTTAATAATAAATATTATATGGTAATATATATATTATTAATAATATGGAATATATTTATAAAAGTATATGTTTATTATACATGTGGTTCTAATTCATGTGAAATAATTTGACCCTAAAGTTAGGGATTTTTATCTCGCTTTTATTTTTTGGGGACACAGGCTGTACTCACCACCTATTTATTTTTTTCATCGGTTTATACTATCGATGTTTTTATTATATGATTCATATTGTTAATTTTATTTTTATTTACACATACATGTATGAAAAATTCTTTTATTTGACTTATAATTCAAAAAATAGCATAGTAGTAGGGGATTTATGTTTCAATCTCGTTGTTTATTCAGATTGCATATGAATAAGTTTGAGATGATGAAATTATAATTTATATATCACAAAAAACATGCTAATTAATTTTTCATTGGTTTTTTATTAATAATAAATTTTTTACATTTATTTTATATTTTAAGTATTCATGATACATAAAAAATTGTTTTAAATAAATCTATCATATTTCTCTATTTTGTCGAAAAATATTTCTACCGTAACCACATTTTATAAAATTGTTTCCAAAAAGGAAGTTAATATTTTCTTAGGATTTATATTTTCATTTTTAAAAATGATTTACTTTTTACAAAATATTTTTAAAATTAATATTCTTTTCATTTTTCGAATGAAGTTCTTTTTGACTTACTACAAAAGCATGAAGGGAATGTTTTTTAACTTATATGGATTGAATGGAATTTCCTGACCTTATAAATGCTCATTGATTTAAACATTATTTTATACATTTCCATGTTTATTTTCAATTCATATCATTACCAAAATATTTTTGATATATTCATATTTTAAAGGAGTCATTTCTAAATGTAAATGATATTATAATGAAGAATGTTTTATTGATATTTTAATAGTATTTCTAATAATAAATGAAAACAAATCTTAATATCACTTATATTTTATAAGGGACTTGATAAATAGATACCATACTAAATCATTATATGGATGGTTTATGTTATTGGTGACAATATTTTAGTGAAACATATTTATTTTACATAGGTTATACAATGATGTAATGTTTATGACGACCATTCATTTTATGGGTTCAAATATAATGAATTTTATACTATCTTGTGTCACTGAAAATTATTATTTTTATCATTTTATCAATGCGAAATATATTCCCCTCAAATGAATTGGGAAAATATAGATAACTCATGAGGTAAATATGATATGTGTAAATCTGACATCATGTTCACAATTTTATATGTGAACCTAGTTTTCATGTTTATATGATTATTAAATATTCTGTGTTTCATTTCTATAATAATAATCATTTTCATAGATTTCATATCCACCTAATTACATATAAAACTTTCTTTAATTTCTATATGTTTTTCCGTAGATGGGATGTCTATAAGATTATTCATAAACATGGATCAATGCGCATAAGATTATATATGGGAATGAATTTATATGTATACCATTATTAATGAACATGTTTCTATATAAACATGATCACAATGTTATAATAATACATGTATGCCACAAAATTATGTCTTCTTCCACTGATAGCCTATTATGGATCATGTTTTTCTATTCCTTTCTGATTCAAGTTTTATGAATTTAAAAACATTATTCAATGACTATGGATTATGATCTATGATATGTGGGGTTTGATTTTAATAATGTTATGACCAATTTCTCATAAACTTATACTCATGTTATAGTAAATTGATCATAAAATTCCCCCTTGTTTACCATTAATGACCATTTAAGGTCACTATTTCTTGTGCTTCCTTTTTCCCAGTTTATAATGAAATGGTTTAGGAATGATATTCCTAAAAATGGTGTTAGTTACGATGAAAATAATTGAAGACTCTTATAAATATGTTTACAATGTGTCCTTGTATACAAATATACAAGACCTATATAATTCTAGGTTGGTTCATTATGAAATGTAATTAATATTCATCTAAATATATGAAAAATGAATATATTAAAATATTGGGTTGCAATAATTTGGGTTATATGTATTAGGTGTCATGTCTAGTTGCATGGGTTGACTCTCTATAAAATGGTATTAGAGTTTCAATTTCGTAAGATTAATTGATTTTTTGATAGGTGGTTTTGGAATGTGTTAGAATATTTTGTGGGTATCATACAAGTGTGTCATAAAGGTATTTTTAGATAAGAATACTATGATTTTAGGGCATGTGATTTCTATTTTAGGATTCTTTTATTATAGTCATGTGGTTTCAACTAGTTTAATGTATTCATGATTTTTGGATGGATAAATTTATTTGATATTTTCAATTACACCATTGGAATAAGGCCGCTGTTTTTCCATCATTATTTTCATGTTGAATTCACCCATCCTATGTCCATCTATGTGTGATTTATCTAATTATAGAAACATGGTTTTTTGTAATTTATAAAATAACATGTATTTCATGTTGCATATTTACACTAGGTAGAATTCTACTCAAATAAAAACATGTATATAATTTATTCTCATCACATGCCATATAGATCTTCTGGAAAGTTATTTTTGGGGTAGAGAGATTTAGTCCATTCATTGAGGGATGCATAGAGACCACCATTTGGGCGATTTTGGATGTTTTATTTCCTTATTTTTTTGGTGTCTAAATGAGGGAATGTTTTCTATAAAATATTTTGAACAAGATTATCATTCCAAATAGTGGTGATTTCCCTATAGGTGCATGTTCTTATTTCATATGATGCATTAGTTCCTAACACATGTTGTACATTGGGTATTGTGGCTAGGGATATGTTATTTATACCACTAGTGGCTTGGGTGATTATGGATAATAATTCCTATTAGAGACCTATTGGGTATTTATATGGTAAGGGGGTCATTAATAATGATTATTCCTTATGTTTGAGATGTTTATCACTGATAGTTCTATTATTCATGTGTATGGATTGACATGGTAGGTTTGGATGAAAAATGATCCAATTTAATATTTTTATGTCTTAGTTACCATAGTGAAATTATTTTTATATTCTCTTGGTTTGGATCAATGAATTAGTTGAGATTCATCATTTTGTGGACCAGTGCATGAAGGTTATGCCTAAAATTTAACATGATGTGTCGAGTGTAGTCCCACTTGTTGGAATTGATGCATGTGAGGAGTATAATGCATAATTTTAGGAATTTTAGCCTGGGTTCAATAGAACTTGGCCTATGTGAGCATGATTCATGTTTCATGTTCAAGTGAACAAGAACACACAACAGGTTATTGGGGGATTATTGTAACATGAGGAATGTTTTTGGTGTCATGGATTTATAGTATAAATAATTTTTGCATGAGGTAATCTACATGAGAGATAGGCACAATGTTGTTGATTTAGGGGTTTCATTTAGTGGGCCATACATGGGTATATTTTATAAGTTTGTGTCTTGAGGAAACATGGGTGGTGTGACTATATTAGGCCCATTGTGGTCAACACTGTAAGAGTGTTTTATGGAATCCTTATTGTGTGTAGAAAATCAAAGGTCATTAGAGCACGAGAGCCTTGTTTTAAGTGGTCTGTTGACTATGAAGTTTACCATTCCTAGTGATACAATAATGAGTGGTTGTGGTTTTCATGATCATTCATTTATGATATTGATTTTTCCTTGACTAATTATCACATTCAGTGATATATAGAGCATGGTGTGGGGGTTTGTTGTTTGGGTTGCATGGTGATGATAATAATATCCCTATATTGGTGTGAATCAGATCAGTTTTTAATTAATTCCCCTATTATTGAGATATTTTTGGGATTTCTAATTCCTTCCATTGGATGATAATGATAGCATCAAGTATGAAAATTCTATGTGTGAAATCAAGGAATATTCTTTACCACCAATGCTTCCTGTGGGTGAGAAGTTTTTATGGCGGGGAGTATGTGATGACCTCTATCATCACAAGTTGAGAAAATGAAGAAGATTTATAATATAAATACAAGAGTTTTTAGGGAAAAATTGTACCTTCACCACATTTATAATCTCAAATATTTTTCCAACCACTTTAATAGGCCCTGACTATAGTGTTTACCCAAGGGTATGAGTTTGGTCGAAGTTAGAGTCAATATATTTTTTTAATAATATTTAATATTAATTTAATTAGGTATTCATTTTTTTCTTGTTCATTTTGTGGTATCATCTTAACAGTGCGTCAGATCTAGATTTTGACTCTATAGTTTAGTCGAGAATGCATGTTTCTTCAATAGTGAGGCATAATCCAATCGTGGGTGTTAGGGATGGGATCAATCCCCTTTTCTTTTTTCATTTATTTATACATTGTTTTCTTTTAAACTTTTTCATTCCACTCGTCCAGTTTTCCTGTCACATACAAGGGTTCTCCAAACCCACTATATGAATCTCTTCTCAAGGAGAAAAATTTGGTAAATGAAGGAAAGTTATCACTTTTAGGATCTTCTATGAATCTAAATCAGGTGTCGATGACTGTGTCTCACATATCTTAGAGTGAAGCATAAATATCTCATTCCCTAATTTATGCCTTTTTTCTTTTATAAACCATTATATTTATCAGATTTTATTTTTAAATACCTATTATGATTTTTGGGGACTTTTGGGGGGTCAATTAATGAGTTTTTTGGTAGATATTGGTGTTAAGGGATAATTTAAGGGTTTCTATTTGGGAAATCCTAATCAAAAACCATTATGATTGACGAACACATGTTGCAAGTTCTTCCAAATCATGGAATATATGGTTTTTCATAAAACATGTTTTTTATAGTAAGTACATTCTATCATGTAGGACATGTCCATGGGACTGAGTACTTGTCTAGCGACCCAATGTATGTAACACCTAGTCATACAGTTTTACATGGAGAAACATCATGTGTTCCAAAGAAATTTATATGTACATGGCCAGAACCTATATTTACATATTGTGTGTATATATATATATATATACTTGTAATATTTTGGGATTATGGGTTACACACAGTCAACATGGGGTACACGTCTTGTATTTATCCTTTGTTACCCATTTAAGGGGTTTTAGTGATTTTTACCTGAAATATGGAATTATACATTGTTGGTATTGACACCCAAAAAATTTATACATATTATTACATTATATTTAACAAAAATATATATTAAATACAACTAAATGATTGAGATACTGATTTTCATTAGTATACTAGGTACATAAAACATCAAAATGGAACTAAAATAAAACATTCTTATTTTATTCTCCAAAATTAGCTCTTTGATACGTTTAGGCACCTGAAACTGTATAGTATAAAATAATGAATATATTAAAAAAAATTAAGTATATAAAGCCTAGTGAGGGAATAAAAATCGTAATAAAACATTGAATATGAGGTAGAAGTAATAAAAATATAACATTAAAGACAAAGATCATGAATAATGATATTGGGGAAAATAAAAATGTAAATGGAAAAATATGATCAGGGAAACATGGGTTGGTGGAAATAATATAAAAAAAATTAGTAAAATAAAATTCTAGCTATAAAGATAATATAACATGGTAAAATGAGTCCCATCATTGATTGGGTTCCCCACCAAATCCCATACATATCTTCTCATAAGACAAAAAAATAAAAAATTAATTATATTGGTATGTAGGTTCAACTATCAAAAATGTAAATGGTTATGAGTTCCAAATAATTAAATAACTCATAGGTAATAAAAATAATAATATACTATATAATGAAATTGGTTTTGTAATTTTTCCACATATTAAATGAATTACCAATGGTATAAAATGTGTTATATTTGAGAAATTTACATACCCAAATTCATACCTCATTAATAGAAGGGATAATAATCATTGATTGTATTTAAAATAAATATATACATAATTTAAAAGAGAAATATAACACAAATGAGAGATATAGAATGTGACTTAGTGAGAGAATGGTTATAAACTAAAGAAAAGTGTGGTTCAGATATATGTGTTACCTTATATTGAATAATTTCTATGGAATTTTTCTTAGGATATTGTATAATCTAATTAGATGCATATGTTAATTACTTTAAAACCTTTTAAATATATATTTTATTTAGTATATTTTTATTATGTTCATTTACAACCATTTCTATTCGATATAATTTTTAAATTTAGTAATTTGAGCGCATTCACTTCATGGTTCCATGGTTGGGTCACTTGTGGAAAATTATTGAATTTCATTAAAAAATGGGTAAAAAACATTAGAAGTGAAATAAAATGGTTTTTATTACTAGAAAAAATTTAAATGGTCCAAATAAAAAATATTGTTTTACTAAAAATGGATTATTCAATTACTAAAATGTTAATGATATATGCTTAGCAAATTTTCATAGTTTCACCGACCACAACAAACTTGTTTCATTTTATATAATATAAAGAATGCACATTCATGTAAAAATTAATAAATATTAATCTATATATATAAGTAATTTTATACAATTATAAATAAATTAAAATATTATATGATGTTGTTAAGAGAAAAAACTCATCATTCAAGGATGCGGTGAACCAACAGAATGTGTACGATATTTTTCTTCTTGGAATAAGATGATAAAAGAAGATGATGGAAGATAGATTTTTCACTAACACAATTAAAATACAATATATATATGATAATAGATATATTATGACGTGTTTAACTTATTTTTGTTTGTTTTATGGGGTGGAAGATTAAAATAAATGTCTTGTTTGACTGTATTACATTCTCTATTGGATGTCTCCATCAAGGTCTCTTCTAAAGGCACCTTGGATTGAACTTTTGATGGGATAAAATGAAAAGTTATGTGGGGGTAGAAAATTCTTAACATATATAAATTGATATTTTGAAACCTAAATGATTATAAGATGTGATGGGAAGGTTTTTTAGGGGTGGAATTTATAATGGGAGGAGAGAGATGATTTGGAATATTATATCCATTAGTTTATTATTTTTGCCCAAGACTACCAATATTACTGATTATTTTAAATATATATAGTAAATGGATAATATAATTTGGAACTATTAGGTTCATAAATCATCATTAAATAAAAATTTCATTTTTGTAGATTATAATGAGAAATATTAAATTTTGATGTATATCACTATTCACGAAAAATCAACTATTTTGGAAAATAACAAACATTCCAACATTATCATTTTATGAAATATAGAATCAAATTATGAAATCCATTATATTAAAATAATTTAATAAATATTTTATTTCTAATTTCTAAATCAAATATACCTTTAATTGAAAAATACCAATTTTAATATTGTGATCATTTTTCTAACCCTTTAAAAAATTGCATATAGAATCATGACATTTTATTATCATTATAATAAATCATAATCATAATTTATAAACATAATTTATAAATATATATTTTTCTTTAAATCATTATAATTTTATAAAATGAATAGTTAACATATATGTTTTACAAAAATACGAACACTAAATTTATCATTTTAAAGCATTTGTTTACATTTAAAATGGTATAAGTAATTCAAATTTTCATTATATGGTACACTTAAATATTATTATACAGCTCCATAGGTGAGGTTACTATTATATGGGTCATGTCACTATTCTTAATTTTCATATTACAATTCCTATGTTCATATTAATGTTCCATCCATAACTACTAAATAGTCCATTAACCACACTTATAAAGGATATTCTTCATCCGTGATTTTTTAGTAAATATAAAAGTTTCCCATTAGGAAAACTAAAAAATAATTCATAATGGAACCGAATAAATTGAAATAATTGAACATAAAAAAATGTGTACATTTAAAAAAATGAAAATATTTATTAATTAAATAATTATTTAATAAACAAATAAATTTAATATACAAATACATATATTTCTTTTTTAATAAATAGTATATATTTAATATATAGATATATTAAATGATTAAAATGAATTAATTAAACAAATAAAAATTAAAAATGATAAAATTAAGAAAAATATTAACCATTTTAATAATAAAATAATTATTTGATAAAATGAATAAATTTAATATACATTTAAATAGATTAAATTTAAAAAACAATAGTGTATATTACATATATATATATATATTGAATAAATTTTATTAATTAAACAAAAATATTAAAAATTAATAAATCTTAATAAAGAAACGAAAAAATGAATAAAATAATAACTATTAAAAAATTTATATTATGAAATCATTAATAATAAAAATGTATAAGTTTAATATATATATATATATATATTAAATAAATTAAACATATTAAGTATTAATATTGTAGATGAATAAAATGTAATAATTAAAAAAATATTAATGCCTAATATAATTATAATTGTTTTTATACATAATTATTTATTTATAAATTTAATATAGAAATACATTCATATATATTACTATATTAGTATATATCAATATATATAATATTTCATAAAATATGATTTATATAATGAAAAATATTTTTGGTTAAATTAAATAAGTCATATATTTTGTGAAGAATGATTAAAATTAAAAACTATTAATAATTAATAACATTTACCAACTAGATTGACTATGAGACATAATTGTATATCATTGGATTTTTAAATTTAACATATATCAGAGAAGTGTTACATGGATTTCACACATATATATACATAATTAATATATTTTTATATACAATGCATGCACACACACATATATTAATGTAATTAATAAAATCTAATATAGAAAAACATACAACTAATATTTGTGTAATTTATTCAAATATTATGATTCATTTTTGAATTTCACTATAACAAGATTAATTTAAAATATTCTGTTCGTAGTTGGTAAATTTTATTTTTTTTTAATTTTTAATATTATTACAATTAGGATTTATTTATTCATATTTAATATATTTTTGTTTTTACTTTTTACTTTTTTTAGAATATAACCATTTTTAATATTTATTTATATATTTTTATTTTCTATGTTTTAAATTGTACAATTTGAATTAATCTTTTTTTTCGATGTATGTCCACATTATTTTATTATTAATATTTAATTAACAAAACATATCTATTTTTTCAATATTTTTAAAGTGTTTTCATTTGTAATCATTCAATTCCACTCATTTTTAACATATATTCATTTAAGATTCAATATTCCTTAATAATTTTGAAAATAAATATATAAATAGAGATTTATAAATAAATATATTTATAAATGTGTATTTATTAAATTTATATATTTATATATTTTTTATTAAATATATAAAATATAATTTTTATAAAGTATATATATAATCATAAAAGAATTTAAAATTTTGAAAGAATCAAAATATTTTAATAAATTTATTTTAATAATTTTTATTTGTACTATATTTATTTTATATTTCTTTATCAAATACATGTATATAATGATATAATAAAATATAATGATATAAATATATTTTTTTAAGTATTCATAATTTATAAATAAATAATTATACAGTTAAATAATTATAACATTATAATAAATACGTTTAAATACTCATTATATTTATATTTAAACTCATATATATATATATAATTTATTTATATTTATTTAATTATATATAATGATATAAATTTATTTATATGTATAAATAAAGAATTTTATATTCAAATAGTTATAAACTTATAATATATATATTTTAATAATGGATATTATATATATAATTATATAATTAAATTAATATATTTATAATTATATTAATACATGTATAGTCATTTACAAATGTTTATAAATATATTTAAAATTTAATATTTACAATTATAATTATAAATCCTTTTAAATTGCTACAGTTTTAACACTGAAAACGATACCTTCTATCATCATTTTTTAGCGCTAATAAATATATTCATGATCATTTTAAAGAAACCTAATCACCTGATTCCAGTTGTAATATATCATGATTTTATCGAAGTCCCCTATTATTGAGGATCCTTCTCCTAGAATACATGTCCCGAATATAGGAAAGAATGAATCCAAGGCTAAAATCAAGACTATAAAGAATCCATGATTTGGTAATATCTCTAATTTCTCTGAAGTTTATAAAAACTCGAATCCAGGGTATATTATTTTCTCCACCTCCTCACTCATTGAATTCATGTTTGGGTTCATTATAAGGTGCTTTGGTATAAATAATTTCCAATAACTATCAAATTTAGGACTTTCACCATTTTTTCTTTTTTTGTAGTTTGGTTCATTCTCTCTCATAATTTATTACATTTTGCAATGTGGTGCTATTTTATGAAATCTCAAATCCATTTTACTACTTCAATGTTTGGATTTCATTCCTCTCGTCAACAACTTCTTACTGATTTCTTCAACTCTATTTAACTCAAATTGGATCTCCTCTATATCCTAAATCAGATGACCAATGTATATGATAACTAATATAACATCCCCCATTTTTTGATCCATTTTTTCATGTATTAATATGATGGATTTAAATGGATTCTCAAGGGTAAATAATTATTTGATACACACTATGAGTTTATAAATTTCATTTTGGATGATTGAAATTTAGTCCATACAAGGTTTTCATGGGGATTAGATCCTTTTTAATAAATGACTGATTTATGATTTTTATGCGTTTTTGTAAATACATAATTGGATATTTTAAATGAATAAGATTAATGAGAAATGTTTTTTGTCGTATTTTGAGTTCTAAGGGATGTAACCAATGGATTAAAAGTTTTAAAATTATTATTTGTATGATTATTAGGTGATAAAAATAATAGGAATTATTTTTTAATGTGTATATAAATTATATGTATTTAAAAGATAATTATAACATGGTTTTACATGATTATTTTTAGGAATCCTGGTAATTGTTAAATGGTATCCTTAGTTTATAATAAGGATGTATACATAAAAATATTTCCCCTAATCTAGTTATTAATGTCTGATTGGCACTTTATAATGAAATGTTTCATTATGAGTTTATCACCCTTATTATGAAACAGTTGGTTTAGTGTTTTATAAAGGCTATTTACTTTTGGCATGTATATGGATTTTTATTATGTGATTTTTTTATGATGTGATTGGTGTATATTTCATCAGAAAGTGTGGGAGGTGAGATGAGGGTTATTGTGTAATACCTGGACCCTAGAAACCTAGATATGGTGTCATACTTCATTCCATAGACAAGATTTTAAGGAATAAAATCCTAAAAAATCGATCAATTTAGCAGTTTAAAAAATTGGATAAATACACAGATACAATTTTATACATATAATTGAAAATAATTCATAATACATAATGAAAGATAATACACTTAATCCTTGAAAACTCATTCAAAGATATCTTCTTCATAACTTAGGGAAATTGAAAAAATAAGGGTGAGTTCAAATTTATAGAAAGTGTTAAGAATATTTGAATCTAACATGAATAAATTATTAATAAATAATATTTATAGGAAAATAACTGAACACACATTCTATTTTTTTAATAAACTGAGAATAGAATGTATTCATAATTTTTTTCGTAGTGAAAATCCTCTTGATAATAATAACTGAAATGAAGGCAATGCTTATTTATCATAGTTTATATATCTAAACATGAACCACTATAACATAAAGATATATCCTCAATATAGTTTATATTAGTGGGTATAATCCCATAAAATTATTCTTGGGAACAAACTTTAAGGGGTTTTCACCAGTTGATTTCATCTAATTGGACTACTGATTCATTGTGGGTCTTATATTAACTGTATCCAAACCCATAGATATTATATTAACTAGCCCCCAAAAAATAGGGTTTTCATTTAATCTTCACCAAACCTGTCATACCTATCCAAAAAAAATCATCATTTATCAAATAATCTATTTAATTATTAAATAGTATTCCACCACATCATATTTTTTTACTAAATAATATACATGGATTTATCAATAATTCTTATGTTAAAAAATAATTAAATATAAAAGTATGAACTATATGTAAAAATAGAATATGTAGTTAGAAATAATAAAATCCATTACAAATGAATATGGATATTCAAGATAAATTTAATACAGAACAAAAAAATTTATAGTAAAGTTTTTGTTTCAATAAAAAGTTGACAATAACAAAATATTTCATAATAAATCTATCACTTGGGAATTTTCATATAAATTATATTTGGATGGTATTTTTCAAAGTGAAACATAAAATACCATTATTTATGATTTAATCAAGATAATAAATAAAACATTGTAGTATAACCACTACATCAATGTGTATTGTTGCAAAATAACAAACATGTCTCAATGGAATATAAATTGAGACGAAATCCCTTACCACACATTCCCTTTTATTTAAATTATGATTTATCATCATGTATAATGGGTTTAAGAGTTTCAAAAAGATAATGTAGAAACATATTAATATTTTTTATATAATATATAATTCTTTCAAAATATATCATATCCCATTCATTAACAATATTTCTTCATTGTAATTTTTTTCGTGTCAATTACCTTATTTTTTAGCATGTTTTGATTTTAAAATTTTGTTCAAACTAAATAAATCATAATTTCTCCATTTTTAGAATGTAAATTTTCTTTTTAAAAGTATATATATTTTACATATATATATATATATATACTATTACATAATGTTATTATATAGGAAATGAAATATAATCTACATGGGGATGGTAGGATGTTCGTACCCATGAAAGTTATTTCTATTTTTTATCATCTGTTAAAAAATATAATTTAAATGGTAAATGTATATTATAATTACAATATCTTATTTATTTTATACACATGAAAGATTTTTATTTAAAACCCCAATAATATATTCCAGGAAATGTGTGAATGTATCCCATCTCGTTGAGGAGGGTGAAGTCCACACATCCATGAACAATTTTATCATATTCCTAGAAAATGGAACAAATTTATGTTTCTGTTATATAATAATTCTGAAATCGTAAATAAATTATAAATATCATATTTATATTATATAAACTATAAATACTTCTTTATTTTCAAAATTTAATGGTCATAGTGGAAGAACAAACAACATTAGTTTGTGAGGCGGTAGTCTACCACACACAGAAACGTTGATTTCGTATCCCATTAGATGGAAGTGTGTGAATGTGTAGGTCATACCCAATATATAAAAACATATAAGTATGTTAATTATACTATGGTTGTTATATAATCATGTTATATGGATAATTTGGGTGTATAGAATAAAATAAAACAATATAGATAGTTGAAAAACCATACCACTTCTTCAGGTAACTCCTATTAGTTTGTACCAAAAAACCACCTCAGGATTTCTGTCATCCAAAATTGAGGCTTATCGTATGAGGGTTGGTATAGTGGGATATTTTTTGTGCATTTTTTTGGTGAGAAAAAGTATCTTAAGACTTTTATAGAAGGGGACGAGTTAATGTCTTTTTATAATAGATGAGGAGAGTCATTTCTATAAATACCAAAAGATAAACAGTATTAGGATGCCTAACATATCTCATGGGCATTAAAAAATTGAATCATAATGTATTAAATGGGATTTAATTTTCATACACACCCATAACACACATAATTAGGATAATTTGTATCATTTTGTCCCTTATTTTTCAAGTGACATTATTTATTTTATTTTGGGTTTTGATTTAGGTACCGTGTGTTCAAACCTATGTAATTTATCAATTATGGAAAAAATAAGGGTATAATTATTAGAAAATTTATTCTAATTGATTATAAAATATTACATATATTTTATAATATTAAATTCCAATATGTGTTAGAAATTAATTCAATAGAAGCATACATGACCCTAAAAAAGTACTTTTACGCAAACTGTGGTAACATTGTTTTTACTATTTAGGGGTCCAAATGTTCAGTATAAAATTTTAATTGGTACATATAAAAAAATATTCTATATTTAATAAATTTTAAATATAACATGGAATAATATATTATTTTTAATAAATTTATAAATTTTAAAAGGTATCATTTATCATAAAATATCATTAATTTCAATTCTGAAATCTTGTAATTAATATAAATTTAAAAATATCATGAAAAAGATTGAATAAAAATTTATTAAGTTCAAATATATGTAACATTAAATATTCATACACAATATTTCATTAAATTTTCTACCCATTTAATATTTTCAATGTCAATTATTTTCTTTAAATATTCACTAAATAATCTATGTGTCAGCGTTTCTTAAGCATTAGAGGTAAATAATTAATATATAAAATAAAATTTAAAAAATTATTATAAATATAACAAATTTATAAACCAAAATATGATTTATTTTCCATATCTCAAGGATTTATAAATTCTAATGGAATATATGATTTTGATTTTCTTTTTTACCTGTGTAAATTATTATGTATGTCACCTTCAATGAATAGTATCCCAATAACTCATCTAATTATAACCAAGAAGGTATATGGTCTTCATATGGGAATCCATCATATTTTGGACAACTATCTATCCATTTTTTTCCTTTATGATTAAATTGTTACATTTATGTAAACTAATTGGTACCCTAATTGTTATAGTTATTATTAATTACATCCTCTAATATTTTTCCATCAAAAACTAATTTTATCTTATTAGACTATAAGAAATAAAATGATTCAATATATTTATATTTTTTAAAATAAAAATCAATTCACATATTGAGATAAATTAAATTTTATCTTAATCTAGCCGGTGTGTTATGGGAGATGTTTTTTAATGTGAAAATTCTTAGAAGTTCATCATTTTTATATATATAAATACAATATAAAAATGTGTCAAATTGTAATGTCTTGGTTCCGGAGGCCACCTAAAGGTGCCCCGTACCAGGTTGGTCAAATGTCCTTAAGCACATTTCCCCAAACACTAGAGGCTACCGAGTAGCAGCGAGGGACTTAGGTGTTATAATGGGGAAATTATGCCTCATTGGCAGAGTACACAGCGGAAGAAACCCAAATAGACAATAGCAGAAACTGTAACCATCTATAAAAGAGTAAACTATATACAGTGGCATACTAACAGTAAACTACTTCATCACATAGACACACATATATATAAAATGATGCATGATACATATTTCTAGGAAAGCAGCCATACAAGTCACAATTCTAAATAAAATACTAAACCAAAGTGCAAAAGAAAATAGGTAAACTCCTCAGCATCGCAAGCCATAACTTGGTCACATGCTCTCAAGCTCCACAACAAGTCAAGTACCTAATGTATAAGGGTGATTTCCCTTATCTAAACCTGCAACAACATAGTCTATTTGGGCCCAAAATCATGGCCCAAACAGGGTGTGAGACAATGTCACAGTAGGCAACCACCTAACAATCTGTGCCTAATAGTTAGTGAATACCTGGAATGTTAATGTATAGGAACCTGTAAACAGGAAAACACAGAGTAGCTACAATCCACAATGTCTAGCATATAAGATACAAAGGTAATATTCAAACAACAAGTAAAACAACTGGTAACCCCCTAGATTATTCTCAATGCCTAACCCTTATAGTTCAACCTACAAGTACTAACAACCGTCTGGAGGCACACATAGTCTCAACACTCTAGTTCAGCTGATGAATAGACTCTCTAAGGAATCATTCACTGTAAATTCCCCATATAGTCTTGTATCTTATTAAAGGCTCTCTGGGGTATCGCTCAACGTCTCATTCCCCCTGTGGCCCGCGTCGAGGAACTACAGACTCTCTGAGGAAGCACTAGTCGTCAATTCCCCCCTTTGGTCTCACATCGAATTAATAAGACACTATGGAGAAGCCCTTACATCCATTCACCCTATGGTCTACTACACTAGATTCTCATAGCCCCGTGTAAAACAAACATGCATAGCATTTCTATCGCCCAAGTAAACCTAGAGAACTAATAGGCTACCATTCTAAGGAAAAACAGCATAACAGTACAACCGTTCCACTATCCTACAACTAGGAATGTCAACTGGAAAAAAGACTACTAGAAAACATGCATGGAAAAAAATCCATAACACAGTAAAAACTACCCTATTCACAAGCTTTTACCTCTACTCAAGAAATCAAGAAAGCAGGAAAACAAAAGGGAAACATAGGAAACACACAATACCCCGTTCATGTGAATTGGTGGAATGGAAAAAAATATTCAATTAATTCCAACAAGAACACACAAAAAACCTACATCGATGATAGGAGAATGATATACTTGAACCACGAGGCTTGATTCTCCTCAGAACGGTGTAGATATATGAAAACACACAAAATTTTCAACCAAAGATAACAAGAGAAAAAGGAGTAATTGAAAAAAAAATCTCTAGGAGAAGGAAGAACTAACCGATGCGGTTCCAACACAATCGACAATGGTTGATTAAGAAAACGGACAGACGCACAGGGTCTCAAAGAATATCTGCGGTTGTACATGGTGCTCTCGGTCGAAGGCGCTGGGGTAGAAGACAGTTCCTTCTCTTAGGCTCGACCTCGGTCTGTTTATTAAAAAAACTACATGGTGTGTACTTCTTGAGTAGACGGGTTGTACTCTACTTTTCCATAAACCACTTTCAGTGGCCTCCATATCACCACTACACACCGTGAGTGTGACCTAGACATGGCCAACATAGGGCCTAGCATGGCAAGGGAGTACACGGTGTGTACTCATAAAGTACACGACGTGTACTTAAAGAATTTCCAGAAACTCCTCTTTTCTCAAAAAATCTAGGAAAAGGAATGACATACCTAAAAACAAAAATCCGGGTTCTTACCGACTTCCCCCCTTAAAAAAACATGTCCCATAATTTCCCTAGTGAGGTGGAGAAGAAGAAACCCCGAACAGCTTCGGCCACTGCGATCGTACATTGGCCTCTCTCTCCCAAGTCTCGTCCTGCACTTGCCCGTGCTACCACAGTACCCATACAATAGTAATATACCAGCCATGGAAAAAATTCGTACTGCGATAGACAATATGGATGGGATGCTCCTCAAATGACGCATCCACTTCAAGCTCACCTCCTCATGGTGAAAGACACAAGACATGTCTAAAAAGTAACATCGGAGCAGAGTAACATGGGAGAAGTCGTGTATATCCTGGTACCTCTTAGGTAACTGAAACTGATAAGAAACCACCCAAACTCCCTCCAACACCTCAAATGTCCCGACGTACCACGATGACATATTACCATATCTCTGGATCCTCTTGTGTACCAACCTCGGTTTGACATGCAGGAAAACATGATCCCCGACCACGAACTCTAGAGGTCGTCTCCACTGATCAGCATAAGACTTCTGCCGAGACTGTTCTGTAGCCATCCTCTTTCGAATCAACTCTATCTGCTCTGAGGTCTGCTGAACAAGACGAATTCCCATCAAATCTAACTCTCCTTCCTCTACCCTACATAAGGCTGATCGGCATGGCCTACTATACAAAGCCTCGTAAGGTTCCATCTGAAACGTCTTCTAGAAACTGTTGTTATAGGGAAACTCCACAAGAGTTATATGCTTCCCCCAAGAACCGCCAATGTCTATAATGCAAGCTCAGAGCATATCCCCAAGCAGGTGGATCGTACGCTCGGAATGGCCATCTGTCTGGGAATGGTATGATGTACTCAAAAGTACCTGTGTACCCAAATCCTTCTGAAGCCCCCGCCAGAACCGAGAACTAAAGCATCGATCCCTGTCTGAAACAATCGACTGTGGATCTCCATGTAGAAGTAAAATCTCTTGGATGTACAACTGACCCAGATAATCAACACTGAAGGCCTCCTTGATCGAAAAGATGTGATAAACCTTTGTAATCCTGTCGACAACAACCCAAAAAACATCACTCCCTCAAGGTGACCTCGGTAACCCGGTCATGAAGTCCATTGGGACATCGTTCCATTTCCACTCGGGGATGGGTAATTGTTGTAACAACCCTGCTGGTCGTTGATTCTCCACTTTCACTTGATGACAAGTAGAATAACTCATGACAAAACCAGAAACATCTCACTTCATATCGGGCCACTAGTACTAGTGGTGTATATCACGATACATCTTGGTGACGCCAGGATGAACTTCCCAAACCGAAGAATGGAATTCCCAAATCAGCTCCTCGCATATGCCTTCTGTCACCCATACGCATACCTAGAAATGCATGATCTCATCCTCTCCCACTGTCCATCCATGAAGAGGGTCCTCTACTAACACACTCTCTCATAGGACTAGGCCTTCTCATTCTGATAGCTGCCTCATCCGTACCAGATAGTGAAGAGAATATGTAACATCTACAAAAGATAGGAAAGTTTTCCCCTGTATATCATGCACCTCCAAGTGCACCTTAGAGAATATAGCCATCATCTTCCACTCACTAATGTCCTCCTAAATTGCCTGAATCTATGTTCTCATGCTCAACGCATCAGCCACTGCGTTTCCCTTCCCCGACATATAGGCATGCTCATTGTCGAAAGTCTGAAGATACTCGACCCACCAGCGTTGTCTCAGATTCAGATCATACTGAGTGAAGATATACTTGATACTCTTGCGGTCAGTGAAAACCATAAATTTCTCTCCTATAAGGTAGTGTCTCCATCAACGTAAGGCATGTACAATAGCTGCCAAATTCATGTCGTTTGTCAGGTAGATCCTATCGTGTGGCCCCAATTGTCAAGACCCATAAGCAACGACCCCATATACCTGCTTAATCACACCTCCCAACCTAATACCTGAAGCATCACAGTAAACTGTATAGCCCTTTCCCGGCTCTGGCAAGACTAGTATTGGTGCTAACATCAACCTCCCCTTCATCTCCTGAAGGCTGACTCACAAGAATCTGACCATAAAAACTTCGCCCCCTTCTTGGACATACCTTTCATCAGTGCTTCTAGGCATGAAAATTCCTATATGAAACACTTGTAGTATCTATCTAGCCCTAGAAAACTCATCACCTTGAAGGCATTCTTCGGCTGCTCCCAGGAAACTACAACTCTCAATTTATATGGGACCACTGATACTCTTGTCTCTGAGATTACATGACGCATGAAGTAAATCTGATCCATCTGAAAGTGGAATTTCGAGATATTAGAATATAAATAATGCTCTATCAGGGTACTCCGAAAGATCTCAAGATGGGTAGCATGGTCATGTTGAGTGTGAGAGTAAACCAAGATGTCGTTTATGATAAAAACCACAAAGGAATTTATGTACAGATTGAACACTCGGTTCATCAGTTCCATAAGAACTGCTGGCGCGTTTGTGAGACCGAACAACATGACTGTATACTTGTTTAGACCATACATGCTCTTGAAGGTTGTAAGAGACATATCTGATGGTCTAACGTGAAACTGATGATAACCAGACCTCAAATCGATCTTTGAGAACACTCAAGCTCCTCGAAGGTGATCGAAGAGGTCATAGATCCTCTGCAAGGGATATCTTTTCTTGACTGTCAACAAGTTCAACATTCAATAATCCATCCAAATCTGACGGGTACTATCTTCTTTCTCCACAAACAGGACAGGCGAACCCCAAGGAGATGTACTTGGTCAGATGTAACCATTTTCCAGTAACTCCTCCATCTCCTTCTTGAGCTCCTCCAACTTAGGTGTACCCATACTATAAGGAGGAATGGACACAAGTGCCAATCTTGGAACGAGCTCAATTGAGAAGTCTACCTCACACTCCGGAGGAAAACCTGAAATGTACTCTAGAAATAAATCCCATAAATGATCCACCACTTGAGGAAAGTCTAACTATGAAGTCCCCTGGTCATCCAGATAAAGACTGGAAATATGGGTTGTAACTCATCTTAGACCATGATTCTCTAGTCCATGTGTACCCGTATGGACATCCCACTCACCTCTATGAAGAAAATATCCACCATCTGGTGATATGAAACTCACCCTATGGTGATAGAAATCGACGACTTCCTAGAAGGGAACCAACCAGTCCATCACGAGAATGACATCAAAGCCCATCATCTCTAGGACATAAAAGTACCATAAGAGAAGACACCCTTAAACCTCAAAAGGGCACTCTCTGCACTGACATATGCTAGATTTCCTCGTTCCCCACAGCGTGTCAAGAGTCAACAAGTCAGCAGATGAAAAGTTACAGAGCCCAAGGCTCTCTACAACAACAACATAGAAAAAACTATGTGAAGCACTAGTATCGAAAAAGGCTGATGATAAAACTGAGCCTACTATGATCATACCTCAAACTGTAGAAGGGCCAAGATGCTTCTCCTGATAAGTCTGCTCCACGATGAAAGAATGGCCTGCACTGTGGCCCTACGCCCCTAGCTGACCACTCTGAGCTTACCCACTCTATTGTCACTGGTAACCTGGTGATTGTTCAACATGGCCACGACCTCCACCTCAGCCCTAATGGCTGGAAGATATATAGGTCATTGATTGGTGAGAAACTAGTGAAGCATCTCCTAAACACGGGGTCATATAAGATCCCATATCACCAGCTAAAGGTGATAAGATCTGACAAAAGCACTGAAGATGGCCCATCTTGCCGCATGATCGGCACTTAATCGTGTCCCTTTGGCACATAGGCCTTGTATGCCCACTCCTAACACAATGGAAGAAAACTACCTGGCTGCCTGAAAATACATCCCGCCTACTCTGATCTCCTCGAGAATATTCTCTAAGGCACTCCCTATTATCCGTAGAAGGAACACCAGCTCTGGATGTCAAACCGCCTTGGCTCACTGCTCCAGAATCCCACAGGTTTCACTCAGGGATCAACGCCTGGTTGATGATAGAGGATATCAAAGTCAACCTGAAGATATTCACCTAGAAACCAGTCTTCTACCTTAGACCATCCTTGAACTTCCTAGAAAGGAAGAACTCATAACCTGCTGGGATTGGCGTGATGCGCCGCAGCTCAGTAAAGCAGGATGAGTACTACATAACAGAAAGAGTGCCCTGCAGAAGACTCATAAACTCTTGGGCTTAGTCGGCCCTCAATGTATATGGGTAAAAGTAGTCATATATGGTGTGTCAAAACTCATCCCAATTCATACTCCGTTGGTGCCCCGACTACATGATCAGCTCCCACCACCTCTTGGCAGTGTCTTGAAGCATATAAGTAGGAATCTTTACCCTTTTCTCTGTGGGTATCTCATGATGCTCAAAGATCGTCAGCGTGGACTCTAAACACGACTCTACAGCCTGGGGTCCTATATCCCCTGAGAGAGTAGGAGTGTGCTGCTGCTGAAAGACCCGCATCAATTCAGCCATCGACTGGGCAGGAGGTGGCGCTCCCTGAAAAGTCAGCATCATCCTCAGGAAGTCCTCCTCAAGCTGCACTTCGGCACCTGCAACAGGTATAACCGCTGGTGCCAAGGCTTGCATAGCCGGAGGACCTGCAGGAGGTCTTTGGTTGGCCATATCTGGTGTCTAATCACCATTTGGAAACTGACGTACAATAGGAGGACGTCTCTGAGGCATGGATCTGAAGGATCAAAAGCACACCATAGATCAGGATTATCGAAGACTGAGAACACAAGAGTAAAAAATGGGAATAGGAGAAGGAAACATTCATGTTTACAAAACATGACTACACGACGTGTACACTTAAACCAACGACATGAGCATGTACTCCTTCCACCTCTGGTCGTGTAACACCCCAACTACATAGAGTGTTGTCCCCACACACGACATGTACTTGAACTCTATTCCCCTTCCCAAGTCTCTTTACATGGCTAACCCACACAATCATCTTAACCCTAGACTACTCAGCGTGTTCACTAAGGACACGACGTGTACTAGACATGGTTTCGGCAGCCCCTGTTGTTAGTTACATGGCCGGCTACACGGCTGACCCTTACACGGTGTGTTCCGAACAAACACGACGTGTATAGGAGACGATAACACGACCCGGTACTTGGAACTAGAATACACGGAATGTTCTTTAACAACACAGTGTGTTCTACTCGAGCTTCCCCGACCCATGTTTGTCAGTGACATGGCCGGGTACATGGCTCATTACTACACAGTGGGTACCTACCGTACATGGCATCTTCCTGTAGATTTTTCACATCCCGTGTTTCTGCTCACACAGTCAGTGACACTATTTAAAAACTACATGGCGTGTAATTATAAATTACACACCGTGTATTCTGGGATTTTCTAGGCAGTAGCTTTGAAACTACACCGAAGCCCAGAAAACACTAAAAAACAAGCATAAAGGTGCCAAATTCCGATCCGCGAGGGCCCATACTCCCTGTGAATCAAAGATCAGAATCCCCTACATATCATATATAAGGGGAACAAGTCAATGATCCAGTATGTTCCAATTCATGAGGGCATATAACACTTAAAGAACAAAAATTTTGCGTTCATTTAAGAATGGTAAAATACAAACAACCTCTCTATAAAACTGCAGGGATTCTATCAACGCATCTATCATAATAATATGCATAATCTACACAACGTCTATCACAACAACATGCAATTGCTAACTCACCCTATATGGAATGGAAATAATGCATGCAATGTGATTTCTAACAAGTGCCTATATGATGCATGAGATTGAATACCCTCATCTAATCGGGTTGCGATAGAAATTGAACCACAATATCAACAATAATAACAACACAAAACATGTGAATCACTCTAGGTGGAATCAGATAAACTGTAACATAGCAAAACCAGAAACTGTAATAAGCGAGGAAGGTTGGCTTTTCCCTTTGCATGGGTTAGCTACTCCCAAGCACAACTTAATACCGAGTACCGAATCCATATTATCCTTTGCTAAAGGCTCCAAATAGTAAATCAAGAGAAAATAAATCCTTTCATACAACTTTTAACGTCCCAGTTCCAGAATCCACCCAGAGGTGCCCCTACCAGGTTGTTCACATGGCCTCAAGAACATTTCCCCAAATGCCAGAGGCTGCTGACTAGTAGTGATGTCCTTGGGTGTGATAGTGCAGAAACTATGCACTCATTGGAGGAGTACACAGTGGAAGAAAAAAAATAGACAATAGAAGACATTGTAACCATCCATACAAGAGTAAACGAAAAACATCGGAAGACTAATAGTAAACAAGTGGAGCACAGACACCCATATATATAAAATGATGCATGAAACATATGTCTAGGAAAGCAGCCAAACAAGTCACAATGATGAATATAATACTAAACCAATGTGAAAAATAAAATTGGAAAACTCCTCAGCATCGCAAGCCATATCTTGGTCCCATGCTCTCCATCTCTACAACAAGTCAAGTACCTGAAGTAGAAGGGTTCTTTCCCTTATCTATACCTGCAACAACATAGTCTGTTGGAACCCAAAAGAATGGCCCAAATGGGTTGTGAGACAAGGTCCCAGTAGGAAACCACCCAATGATATGTGCCTAACAGTCGTTGAATACATGTAAAGTAAAAGTACAGGAACCAGTAAATAGTAAAACACATAACAACTACAATCCACAGTTTCTAGCATATAAGGTACACAAGTAACAATAAAACAAAAAGTAAGACAATAGGTAAACCCATGGGTAGTTCTCACAGCCTAACCATTATGGTTTAACCTACAAGTACTAGAAACCCTCTAGAGGCACACACAGTCTCACCCCTCAGGTTCAGCTGAATTATATACTCTTTGAGGAATCACTCACCATCAAATCCTCGTATAATCTCGTATCGTACTAAAGGATCTCTAGGGAAGAACTCAACGTCTCATTACCCCTGTGGTGCACGTCTTGGAACTATAGAATCTCTAAGGAAGCACTCATCTCCAATTCCCCCTTTGGTCGTGCATTGACTTAAAAAGAATCATTGGAGAAGCCCTTGTGTCTATTCTACCTATGGTCTGCTACACTAGGTTCTCATAGACCCGTGAAAAAAACATGCATAGCACAAGTATTGCCCAAGTAAACCTCAAGAACAACATGGATATCATTCTATGGAACAACAACATAACAGTACAACAGTTCCACTATCTTACATCTAGTCATTGCAACTGGCAAAATGCTTACAACAAAACATGCAAGGAAAAAAATCCAGAGCACAATAAAAATTACCCTATTCCCATGAATTGACTTCTACTCAATCAAGTAAGAAAATCAAGTAAACAATCGGGAAACATAGAAAACACACAA
Organism: Viscum album; assembly: GCA_963277665.1. NCBI lineage: Eukaryota > Viridiplantae > Streptophyta > Magnoliopsida > Santalales > Viscaceae > Viscum > Viscum album. The sequence continues at coordinate 276,679,630 of OY728120.1, forward strand.
TACCCTGTTCAAGGGAATTGGTGGAATTGAACAAAATACTCAATGACTTCTTACAGAAAGGCCCAAACCACCTACCTCGATGCTAGGAGAACGATATACTTGAACCATGAGGCCTACGTCTCCTCAGAATGGTGTAGATCTACAAAAAGGCACAAAATTTTCAACCCATAATAACATGAGGAAAAGGAGGAATTGGAAAACAAAGCTCTAGGAGAAGGAAGAACTAACATCTGTTGTTCCAACGTAATCGACGGTGGTCGATTCAGAGAACGAACGGAGGCACGAGATCTCGGAGAAGATCCGTGGTTGCACAGGTCGCTCTCAGTAGAAGGCAATGGATTAGAGGATAGTTATGTCTCTTAGGTGCGACCCTGGTCCGTTTAATGAAAAAAATGAAAATACACGGTGTGTACTTCTTGAGTACACGGTGTGTACTCTACTTTTCGGTACTCTTCATTAAGCGGCCTCCACTTAACCCATAAACACCAGGTGTGTGGCCCGAACACATACAGCACAGGGCATGGCACAGAAAGGGAGTACACGACGTATTCTCCTAAAGTACATGGTGTGTGCTTAAAAAATTTCCAGAAACTCTTCTTTTCTCAAAAACACAAGGAAAAGGAAAGACATACCTGAAAACGAATATCAGGGTTCTTACACAAATTTCCTAAATTTGATTAATATATTTATAGTTAATATTTTGGGACCATAAATCCAGATTTTATTTTAATTTAAAATTAATAATTATTAAAATTAATATATAGTTTCATAGAAAATGAATTATTTTTTTACTATTCATGAAAGATGAAGCTTCTAAAAAATATTTATAAAATCACAGAAATATAATTTTTACCTTAATAATGAAAAATTAATTTTTTTTGGACAACTAAAATTTACATGTGGATCAAATTTTATTTTTAAAATGGGTATGACATTAAAATTATACAAAAACAACTTTAAAAGAATATACCATTTTATGCATAAAACGATATTTGTTCAAAAATATGACAATAAAATATATTGGACGAATGAAAAAAAATTAATATAATATATCATATATAAATAAATATATCATAAATAATTGATATTTTATATAAAGTTCTATGTTTGGTCATGAATTTCTTATACACTAACCAAGGAACTCAGAATTCTCTATAACACAAGTCAATTTAGTGTTGCATATAGATATAGATAAAAAATTAATCTTATTATCAAAGGAATGTATTGTAAATTATTTTGGTGTTACATTCACCGAACAATAAATAAATTGCATCCTCACAATTGAAATATAATATCGGTAATAAAGTGTTTCATATTTGAAACCCCTATTTTTGAAAACACCACAATGTATTTAAGTTTAATAAAAAATATACTTGTTAACCAGGATTGGAAAATGAAATATTAACCAAATAATTGGATTCCTAATATGAGAACAATATTGAATACACAGTCTTGAATGATAAATACAACTATCATATTCTGATAGGGAGTCATATATATCATTGATCATATGAAATTGGGTCATCCAGAGATTACTAATAACCATAGGTCCATAAAACAGAAATGTGTAAAAAGGTTATTGAAATCATAAAAAATAATGATAATAGGATAAAATTGTAGTATAATATTCCTATATTTGAGTAATTATTTCACTCCTTATGAATATTAGGAAATAAATTTACTGGATACATTTCAATTTCAAAAGCATAATTTAATCCTTTTTTTCTTTTAATTATTTTTTATTAATCTCATATCAGAAGTTTTATCATATGGTGATGTGGTACCCTAATCTATAGAACCATTTCAAAAATCAAGATAGAACATATTATAAATGGTTTAAATTTACAAAACATTATGATCCAACATTTTGAAATAAGGTCACTCAATTTATATAAGGATTTTTCATTTATTGTTTAATAAAACGAAAAATCACTAAATTATCTAATTCAAATAAATTAAATACCTTCATCATGTATTAATTTGAAACAAGTTAATAATTTGAATCATAATAATACCATATTTAAAACATTCATTATTCCTTATTTAATAAATACAACATATACTTTTGGATATATTCTTTAAATTAAAAAATTTTGTAACACCATCAATGATAGCATAAAACATGTTGTCACCAAATCATTAATCTTTCCCAAGGCAGTTATTAATATCCAATTTATATGATCCAAATCAATAAACTCTTTTTCCAACAATCATTATGTCCACATATGGACTATATTAAGGGTTTCTTTTCCATTAATAATATGATTTCTAATAAGATAATATTATCACAGAATCACTTTTCTTGACTATCGGTATTGCTAAACAAATAAAATAAAATCCTTAATGAAATGGTACTAAATTGAAATCATTATATATTTCAAAATTCTTATGACTATTACATCGCTAATATCATACTCAAATTAAATAATTATTGAATCTAAACATAGTTATATTAATCATTCTCCTACCTCTATGGTAGTAGAATATTCATGACAATAATCTATTAGCATCATTAGGGTTATATTTATTTGATGAATGAGATATTGATTTGTATAGTGCCTTGTATCCATATTGTTGAAGAATTGAACATTGTAAAATTATGCCATGTCCTTTTAATCAAGGGCATGGTAGACATTATATCAACACATTAAGAATACTCCATTTCATATAAAGAATATACCATGGTGTTTCCCTCTACTATTATCACATGATGGAAAATCCATATTTCTGATATTCCCATTATCTATCTTTTTCTATATCATCTTTTTCTTCTCCATCTTAAAATTACATCCATTATACCAAATATTTATTTCCATGTCCCTTTATCACTTCCTATTATGTCCACATATGATGTTAATTATTAGGGAACTAAATCCATTTGAAATATTTGATTATGACATTAAAAGAAATAATAATTATTACTCTTTGTATCATTTAAATTATTGGGGTCCACATCCCTTCAACTAGTGAACATTTCTAAAGGAGTACCTTGACTAGATTAGTTAATATCATGTAAATCCCAAAACTAGTGAAAAACCTAACATAAATTAGAAGAATTATAAATTGATAATATCTTAATAATAAACAAGGTTATTTTGGGATGTGATTCTATAAAAATATTCAAATTAAATCTTAATGTTATGTTTTCTAATATATGTTCTTCAAAATATAGTTTCTGAGGTTTCTAATATAATTTTTTTGATACCAATTGTATCTCCCAACCCCAGAATCCCTGAGCTGGTGGCTAACATTATTAAATTAGAAATATTACAAAGAATAAAATCATTTTGGATCAATTAGCTTTTCTATTTTTCAAAACCAAATACATAAATAGAACCCATATTACAATGGGAAAAGAAAATAAAACATAACACATAAAATAGATAACAAATGAAATTTGTTAAAACTCGTAAGATCTATTTATCATAACCTAAGAAAAGAAAACAAAATAAGGTAGTGCTCAAATTATTAGATAGGGATAATTAAAATGGAATATATCATGAATAAATGACGAATAAATAATATAATATTGAAAATAAGTGAACACACGTGCAATTTAATCAAAAAAATTAGAACAAAATTCATTCAAATTTTTTTATGGTGAGAAAACATTAGATGAAAGTGACTAAAATAATGTAAATTATTAATTATTAGAAATCATTTATATAGATCCTGAAAAAATATACATTTAGGATCTATCCTAAATAATTTTTAATTATGTGTGCAGAAAAGCATCTTATTCTACTTGGAATCAATGTAGGAGGGATTTCCACTAACTGATTGTGCTTTGTTCGATTACTGATGCATCGTAAGGCTTGTATTAACTAGTCCCCATCCTCTAGGGAATCCATTAACCAGTCCTTGACCTATGAGGCATCAGTCAACCAATCCCCATCCTATTTCATACCAATCCAAATAATTTCTCAAATATTTAATATTTAATCCAAAAAATAAATATATTTCCATTTCATCAAATATCTGTATTAAATAAAAGATACAAATTTATAAATTTTCACCCAGTAAATTAAATAATATTCAAATTAAAAACCACATATAAAAATTTAATATGGAATTAAAAATTATTAATATATATTATAAAATAATATGGATCCTCAAGATAAATATTATAACCAATAAAAAATTTTACAATAATGTGATTTTTTCAATATAAATGTATGAATCCCAAAATATATTTTTATAACATTATCACATGGAAATTTTAAATTCAAATCCCATTGGAAGTGAAAATTTAAATTTAAACATAAAATATCATTAATTATGATATAATAATATATTAAATGAAAACATGGATGTATATACACCACACCAATGTGAATTGGTGTATAAAAACATGTAAGTCTCAATGAAATGTAAATTGAATGGTAATAAAATACCTTACACTCTCTTTTGGTTGAATAATGTTTAACCTAATATATAATTGTATTACGAATTTTTTTAATTTATTCAAGAGAAATATTAAATTTTATGATGTCATATATAATCCTTTAATAAAACATATCTACCCTTTCATTAATAATTTTTCTTCATTTTCATCTTTTCAGTTGTTAATTGCCTTGATTTTTGGTTATGTCTTGAATTGAAAATTTTGTTATTTTTACATATATCAGGATTTAATCATCTAAATAATGTAAAAATGATATATATTATTTTTATATATATTTATATTAATCCATAATGTTTTGATATAGGAAATGAAAAACAACGTTCATAGATACAGATGGTCATACGTACGCAAGAACGTTGTTTCCTTTTTATTGTTGTATTAAAAAATGCAAGGTAAATGATATATATGAACAATAAAATTGAATTATCATAATTATTTAAAATAATTAACATATTTTTATTTAATATGTCTTTAATAAATTCCCTATGAATCAGGAATTCATCACATCTCTTTGAGGAGGCGATAGTCCACATATCTACAGTACATGTTTTCAGAATCCCAAAAAATTGATGACATAGATGATTTGGTTATATAATAATTATAAAATCACAATGATAATATAAATTTTAAATATAATATAGATAAATAAAAAATAAAAAATTGTTTTCATACTTTAATGGTTGTAATGAAAGACCGAACGACATCGGTTCGCGTGGTCGTAGTTTGCGGTACAAAAAAATGATAATTACGTATCTCATTTGATGGATGTGTGTAAATGTGTAGGTCATAACCATAATATAGAAAAATATAAATATATTTATAAAAAATATTTAATTCTATATGATATATATAATAATCATTTGTGTGGTGTATAAAGAAATAAAACAAAAGACTTTATTGTAGAACATGACCTCCTCTTCGGGTAACTCCTTTTGGTTTATACCAATACTCATCATTAGATTGATTTATACTAGAATGGAGGAATGTAGTATGATGGTAAGGGTTTTAGGAGATAATGATTTTTTGGATGATCGATTTTAGATTGATATTTTTTTGGAGTGGTAAGAGTGGTTGTCTATTTATAGGTGAGGAGGAGTGTTATTCTTATAAATACAGAAAATAAAACACAATCGGGATGTATCTTTAGCATCTTAATCATAAAATTAGAAAAATAATGTATTAAATGGGATTTTTTGTGGGTCCACACTCACACAAAAAAAATTAAGATAATTTTTTTTCTTTTTGTTCCTTAGTATTTATGTTTCCTAATCATTTTCATTTTTTTTTCATTTTGGTAACTAATTTTACAACCTATATATTTCAACCATTAATAATAAAATGATGATCTAATTATATTAAAATATATATACACTGATAAAATAATATTAAATATATTATATGTTATAAAAATTTCATGTGTGATGTAAATTAATTAAATAGAAGTGCACAAAATGCACAAAACGACATTAACCCGAGCTGTGCTAATAATGTTTTTATTATTTTGGGGTCAATTTTTTCATCATAAAAGATAAATTTTTCCATACATTGATTATATTTGAAATTTATTAAAATTTAAAAATATTTCATCATAATATAATATATTTATTAATTTAAAATCATTTAATAAAATATGATTTATAAGAAAATATAATTAAAGTAAATTTTATCATTATTTAATTAATTTATATTTATAAATATCATGAAAATGATGGAATTAAAATATAATAAGTAAAAATATACATAAAAGGACAGATAAATCACAAATAATATGGTAACACAGTATTCCATTAAGTATTTATCACTTTTAATATTTTTAGTATCACTTATTTTATTTAATTACATCATAAATAAACATTTCAGTGGTGTTTCGTAAGAATTTTATGTAAATAATTAATATTTAAAAATTGATTATAAAATAATATAATTAAATCATCTTTTTTTATTTCAAATGTAAATTTATAACTCAAAATATCATTTTATTTCAATACATCAATGTTCTGTAAATTTTAAAGGTAAATATGGTTCCTTTTTTTCTTTTCCATTACGTAACTTATTATATTGGTCACTTTCAGGGAATTGAATCATAATAACTCATAAAATTCAAACAAATAGGTAAATGGAAACAATATTGATATTTAATAGATTTTAGATGTCATTTATTGAATTATTTTCAATTAAGAATCTTGTTTAACAACTAAATAACCTATTTTTTAACATAACCATTGAAAATAATATTAATTAGTTTCACAAATATTTTTTGAAAAAAAAATTATATTATTAATATATAAATATTATACAAATTAGATCTGTTTATATCCATTTTTTCAATTTCAATTCACATAAGTGGAAAAATTAAATTTAATGATAATGTCAAAGATGTGGCAAAAAGAAGTTTTTCAAATGAAAAAGTTCAAAAATTCATTACGTTTTTTCTAAATTAATAAAAATATGTTTATAATTTCATAAATTGAATTAATAAATGGATAATTTATCTATTTTTACATTAAAAAATATAAAATATAATTTATTGTTGATATCTTTTAATCCAGATGGTTGTTTTCATCAAAACTGCATTATTTATCACAATTCATAAAAATGAAACATTTCAGAAAAATACCAAAATATAACCCTTTTAAATTTTTTATACATTCCCAATTAAAAAATTATGTTTATTTTTACCACAAAAAAATATAAATTTGTCAAAAATTGTTTTTAAATTATGTGAACCATTTAATGGAGGGAAAATTGCCTTTATAAAAACACAACCTTTTATGTGCAAAACCGAATGGATTATTTTCAAATGTATATAAAATATATTTGATATATTTAAAAAATTATTAAATATATATTATAAAAATAAATATACCATAATTCCTCATGATTATATATACACTTTTATGGTTGATATTTCATGTCTTAAATGTTATTGAAGAAACTCATTATTGTGTGTAACACTGGACAACTAAGTGTCATGTGAAAATAAATGTAGAAACTAAATTAAATCCAGTAATGTCTGGGGTTTTTACATATTTAATATTAATTTTTATTGATTTATATATTTTTCATTTTCATATTTTTTTCTCTCCTCTACATTTTCTATTCAATTGGAACCTAACAAACAATGATTGTGATATTTTGTGTGTCATTGTGTCTAGACATGATGTAATTATATCATTACTTGTATTTTTTGTGATATAATATCCATGTTGATCCACCTATAGTGTTGTGGATGTGATCACTTTATTGTTTTCCACTAGCGTGGTTTAATATGGAAACCATAGGGTTAATGATTTTAATATTTTATGTTTAATATTGTCACACCCTAGGTTCTAGTGAGATTCCCTTGATGATTTTTCATTTAAGGACATTATCAAAGAGATCCACTCTACACACATTTTATTCATCCCTTTTCACCTTTCAGGGAAATGTTTATTAAATTTTAATAATTATTATTACACATCATTTGTATAATAGAGATCATTTAATAGATATGACATATTTAATTTATGATTGATATTATATTTTTTTTATTATAATGTATATTTTGAGAAATGATTAAGATGTATAAAATTTTTATTTATTTATTTAAATAAACTCTAAATTATAAATAAAAAATATTTTAATGTGTATGATTCAATAATTTTGATGGTATAAACTAGATTTTGAATGAATTATTTCAAATGAATATTTTTATTACCTTGACTATAAATTTATATATCATAATAATAGTCAACTTTCATTTTCCAAAAAGGTTTTAACTTGTGAGTTAAATAAGAGATAAATGTTTGAAGGGAATTCAATGTATTTTTATTGAGTTATTTTGAATTTAATAAATTAATCATTATATGTGTTTGATCATAATGATAATTTATAACCATGTCATAATCTAATAAAAATCCTTTAATTCAATCAACGGGTTCGATTCTATTCTGATAACTATGCTTCGTATTTTGAGACAATTAGTTTTCTATTTTTATACATTGTACTATCTTTTTATTAATATATTAAATTTTCGATTTAATGCAGTACCATTATAACTCATAAAATATCCCTCTAATTTCCATCCCATCTATAACCATGATTTTTATAGCATGTTATTTGAAATGGCCCCTCACTCTCCCTGTATTTCCTATCGCCCCTAATTTCAATCAAGTCACCCCCCATTTCAGAAACCTGTAAAAACGATTTCCATAGTTACTGGTCATCATTTACAGTGTGTGGAACATATTTTACTCCTGGATTTGCATGAAAGTCGTTATCCTCGATAAGGTCATAGTGGCTCTGAAATGGGGATGTGCACCAGGTCGAGCTCATCATGCTTCGTTCCATTGTACATTGAGATACTAGCCATTAACAACACTATTGTATATATAGTGTTATTTTTTTTTCTAATTTCAATCCAAAAAAGAAAATATAAAAGTATTATGAAATAACAAATGAGTAATATTATTAAAATACGTAAATTATCTAAAATTTCATTTAATTTAACTTATTTTCATTCATAGTTTCCCTAATAATGCATACGGTGTAACTCAAGCAACAATTATGATTTTCTAAAAGAATAAAATGAAATATTATCATTTAAATCAATTATATGCATTTAGAAACCAATTTAGTAACAACATTGTTATGGAAAATATTTTATTTAATGTTAATATGCACATGAATAACTAATATTTGATGAAAATGATGTTTTACAATTTTTATCCTTTAAAATATAAAAATTAAATATCATGTTAGTAAGGTTAAATTATTATTTAGTAATGAATTTTAACTAATGAAATTTCCCAATATTTTAATTTTAAGAAAACATTATATTTATTTAATGTATTTATATAAAATAATATAAAAAAATAATTCTTTAATAAAAACGGACACATTTAGTACATAATTTTTTTTAGTTTAAAAAATTAATCAAGCTGATGATACATAATAAGTTTTCATAAAAAATATTTATTTTCCAACTTAATCAACCATGACATTATACCTTCAATGCTGAAATCCCTAAATCATGACTATGTATTATTCAATGTTTTATAATTCATTTAGTCTATAGTTATAGGAAATAAATTTCTTTTTAATAGAAAATAATTTCAAAAGGGGAATACATAACTATGTATTTAATACTATTTATCCTCATGATTTATTACTATATTTAGGTTGAATAATAGTACTAAATATAACAATGAATAAATATGTACTAAATAGTAAATTATATCCTTGATAGAAAGAGACATGTGAATATTCAGGATAAATTATCAAAATAATTTATGGTGAATAAACCCGAACATATGATAGAAACAATACTTTGTGGAACATAAAACTTTTAAGAGCTTATAAAATGTCTAAGCATGATCATATAAAAATGAAATAATGTAAATAATTAAATAACAAAAGTCTAAATTTAATTTCGTTGATTAAATATTATTATTACAATTATACATGTTTAATATACTATAAACAACAAACAATGAATATATATATAATGTGACCAAATCATGTTATGTGATTTCTATCTCACTAAACAAAATCTCACAAATAATCATTATCAAGACATCATGTTGCTAAATATTTTCTAAATATGTTAATTTTCACCTATCAACAAAATATCTCATCACTCAACTACAATTCGTAAATAAAAAATATCATCCAATAATCATCTAAATGAACAAAACAATGAACAATGTCGAACTTGGTTCGACATCATGGTCGGTTCCTTGAAAAAAAATTCCACATAATTCTCTCACCTCATGTACAAGATCAGCCTTAATTTGACTCACACATATATAAGTTCAAATAAAACCTAACAATGGTATCACACAAACAATCCATATAATACCTCATGATATTTTTAAATATACCTTTCGATATCTGGAATATTTTTAAAACATTATTGATTTTGATTATTGAATTAATTATATGGAATGTGAAATATTATTTCTGTGGATTCGTTCGTGTTGTTTTATGAAAATGGTTTTTGAAAAATGATTATATCATTGATTGAATTTTTAAAAAATCCCAAAGGAACCACTTTAAATATGTGGGTAGTCCAAGAAAATCCTGTTAGGATATATATTGTTAATTTTACATTACCTTATGAAAATAATTATTCAAGTCACCATTATAAAATTTTTAATAATTGTTTAATAATTATTCTTTATTTTAGACTACTTGGTGGAATATATATCATTATTATGGTCATTCATACTTTAAATTTATTTTATGAAAATTGAAACATGATTTTAAATGTTATATTTGGTTTTTAAATTAAAAGGTGAGGATATCCTTAAAATTTAGTAAAATGGATTCATTATATTGATACACATTAACTGATTTTAATGAAAACAAATATATTGTATAATAATTTCGATGATTACATATTTCATGGAATACATTCGTAATGTTTTTATTTTTTTAATGGTTTTTGAATAGGATTTAAAAAAAATCATCTGATTACAACATTTTTTTATAGAAAATGGAGATTGTATACCGTTAAGTATTTTATATTTTTATCATGATATTCATTTGTAATTAAAAAACTGGTTTTAAGAGGGGTTTAAAATTTAAAAAAAATCTTTTAAATTGTCAAATAATTTTTTTTCATGATATTTAAAATTATAAATTATAATGTGGAAATTTAAAAAGATCTTGTCTCGTGTAATTAATTTTTTAAGGAAATTGGTTTCAATAATGAATTTTGAAAAAATTCATATTCATAATAACATTAATCTGAGATTCATTGATATCATTCCCTAAAACTATTTTTCAGGAATTCAACAACATATACATTTATATATTCCAATGAATTTTATTTTTATGTTTTATTCCTTTTTTACAAACTTGGATCCTAACTATAGTGTCAAAAAATAAGAAGGACTAGCTAATCATGCATACTTTTCCCCTATGAGATAATTTTGTAATCTTGGTAGAATATTTTTTCTATTTGGATTATAATGGTTATTTTATACTTGATCCAATGTTATCATGTAATTTAACCTATTGGGAATTTGGAAAGGTTTATAAAAGAGTTAGATCATTATGAACGTGTTTCTCTGATCATCTGATTTTCAAACATTTGTGTGCCTAAGAAACTTATCTAAATTATGAAAAAATTATGAAATGGTGTTTCGTCATTTTCTATCTCCCAACACAAAAACATTTACATTAATGTAGTAAATTTTCATCCTCATCAGATTCATCAGTTGAACAATTATTATAACATTTTTTTCTTAATACTCTTTCACCATCTCATTTTGACATGTATATATGTTTCTTGTACTTCTCTAATTAGTATTCATCCCATAAATTATGATAGCATGGTCTATAAATATAAGTCAATTATTATTTAATTTGTTACGATTTGGTGGTCACTAAATATATAGATGTTATTATTTATTTTGATGAAATCCATATGTTTATGTATCATTGACCTACCACTTTTATGGCATGGTAGCCTCTATATATAGGATAAATTATTGCATGAAGTCCATGATAGAAAAAAAAAATCATGTGGACTACATCATATGGGAATATATTTAGTTATATATAGAAATATTTAACTATTAATAGATATTTTAGAACCAAATTCATAATTTGGACAATGTTTGATCAGTATCAGAAGATATATAATGCCAATGATTGATGATATTATGTTTTAAAATTTATTATATAGATCATAGACATTAAAAAGGAAAGTATCCATAAATTGGTAATTTCTAAAGTATTTTAAGGTTTCATTTAAATTATTCGATAATCATTTTTATGTTTATATTTTCTCAGTACTACAAATATTTTTGGCTACCATAATTCTCAAGGAAAGAACTAAAATTGATTTGATATGTGTAGGTAACATACATGATATAAGAAAGTTTGTTTACATCAAATTTGGGTGATTAAATTATATATTTTTTTTATTTAGTTTTGGTTATAAACTTAAAAATATATTTGGGGTGTGAAGAATTGGTATTATAATTCTTATATATTAGTTTTTATATGTTTATTGTGAAGAAGTATAACTGAGGAAATCAATTTTTTAGAAATGTGAAAAAACATGGTTTCAGAATGTGTATAGGCATCACGAAGAGGTGATTTAATACAACTTATTTTTTTTATTTTAACAAAAACCTATATACATTTTTTAATTTCATTACCTTTTTACAATAAAATTAGATGAATTCATACTATTGGGATTATCGTGGCAGTGTAAATCATAATAGAAAAGAAAAATACAGTGGTTTCACTTCAGTGGATGGTTTAATTATTTAGGTTATTAAATCATCAATAATATTCATGAAATGAAATCATAATTTGTTATGAAATGAATTAAAGTAACATATCATATTAAAATTAGTGAAATGGATTGATTAAAATTGATTCTTTTGAATGCACTTGATGTGAAATTAAATCATCCCACCATTATATCACCTAGATTATCAAAATCATTACAGATTATTGGTGTTTAACCTAAACTTATTGTACATATAGATACATCTTCATGAACACACCATTGAAAAATGTGTCCACCTGTTCCTCATCAATAGGCATATGAATTTCAATATATAAAATGATCCATATTAACATTATTATTAAAATACTCATCATAAATCACAATAAAAAATAATAATACTATATTTGTTACCATTTTTTGAAAAAATTACGATATTGTTTTAGAGTTTGTCATCACAATTGATATTAAAATGAATATATAAATCTGTAGCACAATCCATGCAGAAATAATGGATGTTCTAGATTTTAGTTTCATTAGGATGATATAAAGGGATATACTGAAGATTAGTGTTCTCAAAAGCTGTAAATAATATATAATGAAGTTAAATGTCTTCTAAAAATATGTAATAGGTCACACTGTTGTTTTTTAATCAATGTAGGTAAATGGTTTATCATGGTTTTTACTCTATATTTGATGGTGAATGCAAAAGATAGATTTAATTATCTTCCATAAAAACTCAAATATAAATATTTATTTTCCATAAATCATTGAACACTAAAATGATTATAATATTGGTTAAGACATTATAGGAATAAATAAAGGTATACCATAATGTTTAGTATAATACAAGAATATATAATGTGTTATGATATTTATTTATTGAAAGAGAAGGAAAAATTTTATATACGATTTTATCAAAAACCTAATAGGATAAGTTTTGATTTTGAATTTTGTGTTATACATGATTTTTATTTTATTATAAAGTGGTAAAATATATCATTTTGTTGGTATTTAGCTTCATAAATTTTTCATTTTTATCCATAGTGGGGGAATTGAAAATGTTATAGTTTGGAATCATAGTTTAAATTTATGGGACTAGCAGTGCTAATAATATTTGGAAAATGAGCTTTATAGTGTTGAGCTTAGACGAAGAGGAAATGTAACACCCCAATATTTTATACTATTTTATCTCATTAATTTAATTAAATCACTTGCGCTACACACAACACCGAGTTCGAGCGCACCACAAATTAACAAACTACCCGTTCAAAAATCGTTTATGAATAGTATTAACTGCATTTATAATCTTATATAAACTATATAATTATAAAATATATATAATTTGTTTTATAGACATAATATAAGAACAAATTCATTTTTTTCAGATAAAAGAAGTATTTATAAAAAATATGCCCTTTTACCATCATTTAATGGAGAACCCTTTTTAAAACTAATATTTGACACTTTTATATATATTAAATTTAATTTAATGAAATTATTCTTTATAAATGGTACATAAAAATTTAGTTTGGCTAAATGTTTGGTACATTTCTGATAACATTAATATTTGATGAATAGTGAAAAATATAATGTTTTAATTGAAAACAACTTTTTTAATGGAAATATTTGTATTGATAATTTATAAATTTGAATGGTTTTTATGTATAATTATTTTATATTTTTATAATTTAATACAATTTAGGTCATTATAAATAATATATCATTTAAATTTGAATTATACAAATGTCAATCTTTTTATTGTTTTTACTTTCTAAAACCCGCCTTTTGGTTTTAACAACGGGAATTAATTTTAAATTAATTAATGAAGCATATAGGTTTTAAATTTGGTAAAATAAACATAATTTTTTGATTTGGAATATCAATATTCAATTATATTGAATTTTTTGTATTTTTCTAAAAACATTCAATTTTTGATGAATAGTGAAAAACAATACGATATTGTTTAAAACATACTTTTTCATTAAGTAATTATTTATTTTACTTTGGTTTTTTATGTAAAAACATATATATAATAAGTATTTAAGTTCATTTTAATTAATTTGAGTCATTTTATAAAAAAATTAAATGTATAAAAATTTATTGAACATTATACCGTCTTTTGCCAACCGTTTATGACCATTTGCAAATTTTCATAAAAAATAATTTTACCACTTCCCTAAATTTAATTTCAATAATCCGAGAGATATTGTTGATATCAATATGTAAAATGGGGTTCAATAATATGAAAATGATTTTTTGTGAATAGTAACTTTTGACTTTTATTTACCATAGTTAAAAATAAATATAGTAATTAATGGTAAAAATGATATTATAATTACATTAAAACATGTCCTAAATATATTCTATATATTTATTTCAACCAAAAACATCATTAGTAATAAAATATTATTTTTTGATTCACATGGATTAGATTAGGACAATTATTATTATTTTATTTATAGAAGAGTTAAACGTGTTAAATTCAAAGTTTATTAACTAACCCATTTTTAATTTATTGATATAGGTAATAAAAATTCTACTATAAATATTCATTAGAAAGATAAAAATATTTTCTACATAACAGTCCATTATTTTAAAATTTTAGATGTTAAAAAATTAAATTTATTTATGACACAATGATGATGAAGTAATAACCTTATTAATCAATGACTAAAATAATTGATATTACAAATATCCAAATAAATTTAAATTGAGACTTATACTGAATTAAAAAAAATATATAGGTTAATATGACAAGTAATGGTTTATTATAAAAATTATTTTTTATAATTGATAATGTTTTTATGACTTTCATAAAAACAAAAACCCAAATAGTTTCAAAATTGACATAATTTACATTGTAAAAAAAATACTATATTATTGGATGATATAATATTACAAAAAATATAATGTTCTTCCAAAGTGATTAAATTATATTATATATGTAATTAATGAACAAATTGAGGTTATCTTGGATGTTTAGAGTAGGATTTTGAATCATATAATGTAATAATTCAAGAAGACATGGTAAAAGGTAAACTATTTACCTGACAATTAAATTTTAAAGATAAGGTTAAAATGTTAACCTAAATTTGACTCAAACCTATTTTTTGAGAGTATTTCAACCCATAAAATCCTAAGTCTCTAAATAAATTCATTTATATCCATTATAAATAGAATATGATTGTATAATAATTTAATATTTTAATCGTTTCTTAAAGTGACCCTCACCCCACTTATAAAAGGGAACTTCCCGTTCTCTCCAAATCAAACCTTCAAATATATTTGGCTGGCCAAAACCTACCCAAATATCCTCCAATATTCCCTCACATCAACCTAAAGGCCATAAATGTATCATAAATCCAACCTATAGAGCCCTTTTGATCTAATCAAAAGGAAACAACCAATGAAGAAGTAATAATTTCACCACCCTCTTTCCTTTTTTTTATTCTTCCACATCCTCTTTCATTGTTTTTTACATAAAAAAAAGTACCCTATTAATAATATGATGTTATTATAAATATTTTTCATCCATATAATTTTTTCTATCCATCCTATAAAGGATAAAGTCACCATACGTGCGTACGTACAGCTTACCGTCTCCAGGTCGTGGTGTAGTTTGTTATTCAAAAATATAGTTATTTGGATGGGTATAAAAATTCATATAACTGATGTAAATAATACATATAACATTTTAATGACTATGATTAAGTATATATGATATTATAAGCAATTACATTTTAGTTCACCATAAATATAATGATATTATCACTCGTGCCTACGTACGGATTGTCGTCTCCACGATGGGATGAGATTCATTTCCACGTTCACTATTCAATGATGATTATAAAAATATATATTATTAATAAGTATGTAATATATGAAATAATAATTCTACTTTAAATATATATGTATATGTACATACATATATCTTATTCACTTACGTCAGTTCAATATGATATGAAAACAGAAACAACGTTTATGCGTACGTACGACCTACCGTCTCCATAAAAAGTGTTCTCATTTTCTTATATCTATATTTTATACATATTTATATTACATATATTTATATATATATATGATATATTAATCGTGTTTTATATTCTGGTTGTATTTAAATCATGATATAAGTTATATTACAAATAATATCAAGTTAAAACATGTACGACAAAGAAAGGGATTATTACCCAAAATTTTAATTTAACATGAAAATAATTATTAAATGGATTTTATAATGTCATAATTGAATCATGTATGATATAATAAATATTAATATGGTTCAAGAATAATTTAAAAACATACTATGGTCATTATACAGAAGGATAAACGTACCCTTGACCAAAGGAAAGTGCAAGGTAAGGGTTATTTCTACAATTTCTTCTTCATCAGAGATTGTTTTTACTTTTGTATCTACTTTTACCTCTTTATCATCCACATATATGTTTCATAAAAATAATTTCAAAAGTAATATTTTATTGTTTTATAGATTGGAATCTTTATCTAGATCATCATTTTAAACAGAATAAATATTTATTCTTCAAAATCATTTCCATTAATGTCCTTGTTTTCAAAATTGTTTTTAAGGATTTATATATATAGAAATGAATGTTTTTAAAATGTCAATTCCTTTCAAAAGTTTGAAAGTGGTATGGTACACTATGATTCAAAAATTTATTTAAATGTCTTGATTTATAAATTGTTTTACAATTAAATGTTTTCATGAAAGAGGGATATTTCACTCAAAGAGCTTTAAAAATCATTTTCATCTATGTCAAAATCCTCTGATTGTTTTTGAATTTGTTTGATGTTGATTTATTATGATACAAATCATACATACTGTATTTTATATTTTGAGATATTTTTGAATGTGGTTCTGTAATTTTTATACCATTCATAGTTTATGGATAAAGTATTGACATTTCGTATGCTAGTTTTAATACGAATGTTTATGTTATGATTAAACATTTTCATATGAGGAATGAATTGGACTTAGTATGTGATAGGTAGAGCTAGATATAGCTATTTGATGCATCAGTAGGACTCATTAGAAAAACTAGGGTTCGGGCACAAGGCATTGACAAAATCTTATTTGTTGTCTTGGGACAAGTCCTTGACTATGTGATTATAAAGCTGGGAATTATGCATTAAATCATTATAAAAGTAGCTATTGATATAGCATGTGATTATTCGACTAGTATAATATCCATGTGAATAACTAAATGGAATTATTTGATTTATATTGGCCATGTTTTGCAAAATTTTATGTTTAAAAGGGTTATGTTCTAGTCTTATACATTACCTTATATGTTTATGCTTGAATATGAAATTTTCCGCTATAAGTTATCCTTACTGAGCATCTGAGCTCAACAATTATATTTTTTATTTTTCCAAGGCTTAAAATAAGTATATTATTACTGACCTGTAGGGATAGTCTAAGGGGTATTAATGTTGTCAATGGAGAAAAGTTTGATGTTTCATTCATTTTATAATGTAATGTAACATTCATGTATGTATACTATTTTACAAGGCTTTGAAACTTATTGGTCCTTTAGAACATGATTACTAATAATCATGCCAATGTATTAAAATAATGCACTAGATCTGGGTAACTAGGGTCAGGGAATTATAGTTGGTATCAGAGGAAGTATTGTACATACCTTAGAAACTAGATTTAGGAAAACTCTAATAAGACAACATTACCCTAATATAGACTTTGATGATTAGTATAGAAGAATATCCATGAATTTTGGAAATGTTGATAGTTTGTGAATTTTCCAAGCAATAAATCTATGGCTGGATACAAGCCGGTAGATGTGGATATGGCACAGTTATACCGATGAGTGAAATCATCGATAAGGAGTTTCGGGATTGACCAGGGGTATCCTCGTACATGAAAATTGGCCATGCTGCACTCTTGGTTACGACACTACCGAGGGATATGCTTAGGATAATTAAAATTTTGTTTAAAATCCATTATGAAGGATTTAGGAGTAAATAATTTCTCAAAGAAAACATTTTATCATTATAGATTATATGGATAATATTTTCAATTTATGTTTGTTATTTTACAAGTTTGGAGTTATGCATTGTGATTAATAAACTAACATAGTGAATGCCATTGCTTAGAAATGGCGCCTTGTAGAATGAATGAGAATTCCAGTAATACGCATGATAGAAAGATTAAAAAGGATCATATATTTAATGGTATTATGTCAAAATTTAAAACGGAAATAGTCTCCAGCGTATTCTCATCATATGATGAAATTGTATCAAGTGTTTATAAGATAAGTATTGAATTATCAGAGTCCTATGGCTTTGAAAGGAAGTATGAGAAGAAAAGGATGGATGAGTGAAAGATGGATAAATGGAAGAGGGGAAGGAAGGATTTTCCCATATGTGATATCTTTGGAAAGAATCACCATTTTAAAAGCTTTATGGGAATAGAAGTTAGTTATATGTGTCTAGAAAAAAGGACACCAAGTCTTTGATTTGAAAGGTAAGAGAAACATTTCAAATGTACAATACTTCATCTACAAGGAGTTGGGACACTATGTGAATCATTGAATTTATCATCATAGTAAACCCCATATGATGTTATTGGATAATAATCACGTTATGATACTACCGAACATGAAGGGGAATGATTGGAGTTCTTATGTTGTTATTAAAGTATCCTGCCATTTGAGTATTGTATTAATGATGTAAATGTTATAATAATTATAGAGTATATAAGGATTTTAATATAGAACTATTTCATTAAGGATTTTAGATTGTGTGGTACCAAGAAAAGTGACTCAATAGAAAGTTAATCTTTTTGGAGAATACATGGTTGAAGGGAAGACAAAATTTTAATACGGTTCTGATACTAAGGTATTGATTTTGGAAAAAGTGATGATTGACTTGGATAAATTATATTAGATATTATTGATATCCTTGTAACTGATTAATGTTTTGATTATTCCATAATTGTTGGACAAAATTATTGGATGTATGAAGTATATCAAGTATTCTATAAGAAATAAGAGAGCATGAATGTAATAATTATAGTTTTATGGTAATTCTTGGGTGTTACCATGTTTTAAAAGAATACATGATGAGGGTATTCACATGTTATTACATGGAAAAAAAATTCATCATTGTGTTTAACGTCCATATAAAATTTGAACTATTTGTTTGGACAGAAGTATTTTTGATAATTCTAAAGGATTGAATGGATTATGATTAACATGGGATAATAATATTATGGTTAAATTTTTTTTAAGATTATATTTTGATTCTTATAAAAAGTACATCCTGGTGGTCGGGTGACAATACGTCACTTCCAGCAAGGCTGCGAGACATGAACTCTATACCGATGGGTGATAAGGGTACATCACATACCACTAGCGAACATGATTCCCCGGTTTGTATAATGTAGTTTTTTTTAAATATTCTGACTAATGAATAAAAAATTCATTAGTTTTGGAACCCAATATGATTAGGATAAATAGAATATTTTTGAATTTTATTATCATTTGGAGTGAATGGTGAATTGGTGGAAGGAATTAGTTGGAAGATTAAACTCTACTTGTCAATTATATATATTTTTTCTTATTCCTTGAATAAATTAATTCTTAAACATTAAGGAAGAGATCATAAAACCCAAAATGTCTTATCCTAATACTTTATGTTTTTTTTAACTGGTGAATTTTTAAATCATCATAGATCGATGGCTTTGAGACCCTCAACTGTACACATATTTGTGATTGATGACATCAATCACTCCCTATAAATATTTATTTTTTCCTTCAAATATGTGTCTCTAATTTCCACCAATGTTCTTCAAATCGGAATCATAATTTGGTGGTGAATTTTTCATTTCCTTTTCCATCTTATTAATACTAAATTTTTTCAACCTTATTTCCCATGTGGGTTTTCTACAAATGTTTTTTTCTATTTATTACCTTTTATTTTTTAATAAAAATTTCAAATTCTAATTAAGAAATTTTTTGATGTAGGGGAGAATTTAACACCCCATGATTTCAAAGTATGTTATCTCAATAAAGTAATTCAATATCTTGCGCTACACAACACCGAGTTCGAGCGCAACCCAACTTTCTAAACTTGCCATTCAAAATAGTAAGTTTTAATTGAAAACAATTTTTTTAATTGAAATAATTTATAGTTTTAAATTATTAATTTTAAGGTATTTAATATATAATTATATTATATTTTTTCCATTTAATACAATTTAGGTCATTATAAGTAATTTCATATTGAAATTTGATATAAAAAATGCCAATCTTTTGATAGTATTTACTTTTTAAAACTCGTGTTTTGGTTTTGACATTGGGAATTAATTTTAAATTAATTAATGAAATGTCTAGGTATTTAATTTCATAATATAAATATCATTTTTGGATTTTTAATTTCAAAATTAGCTTATGGTGAATTTTGGATATTTTTTGGAAAACATTCAATTTTTGATGAATAGTGAAATACACTGCAATATTGTTTAAATCTGAATTTTTATTTAAATAATTATTTATTTTATTTTAATTTATTTTAAGTAAAATAGATATATGATACCTATATATGTTCAATTTAATTCATTAGAGTCGTTTTATAACAAAATTATATGTGTAAATTTTATTTTGAACATTTTTACGTCTTTTACCCGCCTTCTAGAAGCATTGGAAAATTTGTAGAAAACATAATTTTACTGCTTCTATGAATTGAATTTCAAATATACGATATATACAGTTCATATAATTATGGAATTTTTTGTTCAATAAGATGAAGATAATTTTTCATGAATAGTAACTGTTGACTTTTATTACCATAGTTAAAAGTTATAGGGTAATTAATGGTATAAATGATATTATAATTACCATAAAACATTTCATATTTCTATTGGATAAGTGTATTTTGACCAAAAACAACCTTAAGAAAAAAAAGATCCTTTAGGTCTACATGGATTTGATTAGGAAATTTATTATTATTTTATTTAAAGTTGAGTTAAAAGTGTTAAATTCAAATATTCTTAACTAAACCATTTTTTTATAAGGTTATCCATAAGAAATATTAGACTATAAATATTAATTACAAGGATAAATATATTTCATACAGAATGTAATTTTATATATAATTTTTAGATATTAAATATTTAAATTTATTTATGACATAATGATGATGAAGTAGTTACCTTATTAAAGAATGATTAAAATAATGGATATTATAAATGTCTATATAAATGTAAATTGAGACTTCTGATGAATTAAACTAATTTTATTGGATAATATGACATTCTATGGTTGAATAGATAAAAAATATTCATTTTGATATGGTTTATTTGACTTAAAAAAAACAAAATACCAAATAGTTTCAAAATTGTAATAAATTAATTTCTAAAACAAATACTATATTATTGGTTGAGATAATAATCATAAATATCTAAGGTTCAAACAAATGGAATACATAATATTATATATGTCATTAATGAACAACTTTTGGTTAACCTGTATCTTTAGAGTACGTTTATTAACCATATAGTGTAAGAATACAGGAAGACATGGTAAAAGTTAAACTATTTAACTAAGTGTTAATTCATAAAGGTGTGCTTAACATGGTAACCTATATCTGTCTCAAACATATTTCTTGAGAGGATTTATGCCTAAAACCACCTAAGGAGAGAAATAAATTTATTTTGAGCCATTATAAACTAAATATTATTTTATAATAAATTAATATTTTATTCATTTCCTAAAGTGATCCTCACCCCTCTTATAAAAAGGCACTTAACCTTCTCTCAAAATCACACCACCAATTCCATTTGGCTCGGCCAAACCCTGATCAAATGTCCTCCAATTTTAACACACATAAACTTAGAGGCCATAATTTTATCATAAAGCCATCCTTTGGATCTATTTTGATCAACTCAAATGTAAACACCTAAAGAAGAGGTAATGATTTGACCACCCTCTTTCAAGTTCTTTTCTACATCTAAATTGTCTTTCTTTGTTGTTTCCATACCAAAATAATAAATCCAAGAACTTATACATAATGTGAGGATATTATAAATATGGTATGACCATATTTTTTATTATATCCATTTTATAAATGATAAATCACCGTATGTGTGTACGTATGACTTACCGTCTCCACGTCGTGGTGTAGTTCTTTATTCAGACACTTAATTATTTGGATGGGTATAAAAATGGGTACTAATGATATAAATAATAACTATAATAGTTTAATGATTCTGTTTATATGATATAACATCAAATTACATTTTTCCCCATTAATATAATGATATTGACGCTCAAGCGTACGTACGGATTACTCTCTCCACAACGTGATGAGATTCATTTCCACCTTCACCATTCAATGATGATTATAAAAATGTATATTATTAATACGTATGTAATATATGAAATAATAATTCTACTGGAGATATATGTATATATACTTAAATATATCTTATTCACTTACTCCCATTTAATACGATATGAAAACGGAAACAATGTTTATGCGTACGTACGGCCTACCATCTCCATAAACTATGTTTTCCTTTCATATATCTATATATTATACAAATTTATATTATATATATATGTGTGTGATATATAAATCATGGTTTTATATTTTTTAACTATTTAAGTCATGATCTATGTCATACGATCAAGAAAAAGAAGATAAAACACATACAATAAACAAAGTTATTATTCCAATAAATGTTAATTTAACCTAGAAATCATTATTAAATGGATAGTATAAAGTCATAAATAAATGATGTATGATATAATAAATATGAATATGGTTCTGGTATAAACTAATAACATAATATGGTCATTATACAGAAGGGTAAACGTAACCTCGACCAAATGAAATTGCAAGATAAGGGTTCATTCTACAATCTCTTCATTAATCGTGGTTTTTTTATGTGAGTATCTAATGGGACCTTTTTATCATCCCCATATGTGCTTCATACAAATATTATCAAAAGGAATATTTTAAGGTTTTATGGAAGGGACTCTTTAACTAGATCATCAATTGAAATGGATTAAATATTTATTCATCTAAATCATACTCATTAATGTCCATGTTTTCAAAATGGGTTTTAAGGATCAATTTATATGAACATGAATGTTTTTAAAATTGAAATTCATTTAAAATTATTAAAGTGGAATGGGAAAAAAAATTTCAAAAATTTATTTAAATATCTTCCTTTAAAAATTTTGTGACTTTTAAATGTTTTCATGAAAAGGGATATTTCCTTCAAAGATTTTTAGAAATCATTTTCATCTATGTCAACATCCTTTGATGGATTTTAAACATGTCTAATGTTGATTTAGTATGATACAAATCTTCCATATTGTATTGATGGTTTTGTAATATATTTGACTATAGATGTGATATTTTTATTCCATTCATATTTTATTCATAATGTATTGACATTTCATATGCTAGTTTTAATATGAATGTTTATGTTATATTTAAACCTTTTCATATGAGAAATGCATTGGACTTATTAAGTGGCAGGTGAAGACTGATATAGTTCATCTATGAATCGGTAGAGCTCATGAGACAAACTAGTTTCTTGGAACAAGGCCTTGACAAAATGTTATTTTAAGTCTTGGCACAAGGCCATGACAATTTTTTTATAAAGTCTGACTTTAGGCATTCCATCATTTTGAATGTGGCTATTG
The DNA here is from genome assembly GCA_963277665.1 of Viscum album. Taxonomy (NCBI): domain Eukaryota; kingdom Viridiplantae; phylum Streptophyta; class Magnoliopsida; order Santalales; family Viscaceae; genus Viscum; species Viscum album. The sequence continues at coordinate 276,703,949 of OY728120.1, forward strand.
ATATTGAATGTGATTTTTGGACTAGTAGAATATCTATGTGAATAATTAAATTGCATTATTGGATTTATATTGGCCATATTATGAAGAAGATTACTTTTAAAAGTATTATGTTCTTGTCATATACGTTTCCATAAATGATTATTCTTATTTATGAATGTTTCTGCTATATTGTTATCCTAACTAAGAAATTGATGTCTCCCACTTATATGATTTATTTTCTCCTGGATGAAAAAATTACATTATGACTGTCCTGAAGGATATTCTCAGTGATATTGATTTGGTCAATGGAGACAATGTTTATCATTTTATAATGTAATGTTACGCTCAGCTATGTAATCTATTTTCCAAGACTACTAGACTGATCGGTCCTTCGGGACTTGATGCCTTGTAATCATGCCAATGTATTAAAATAATGCACTAGCTCTGGGAAACATGGATCAGGGCATTAGAGGAAAATTATTTTATTTAGGAAAATGTATTGTGAAAAAAAACAATCATGTATGATGAAATTTATAGTTTGGATACATTAAAAATGAAATAACATATAGGTAATCATCAACTATGAAGGATGGTGTTTCATACTGTTTGTGGTCATATGGTATGGAACCATGATGGAAGATTAATTTCATGTTATATGATCCAATTTATTTTTATGGTCCATGTTTGATTGAATAAATTCCTTCTGTATTCCTCTCATGTGATCAAGAATAATAATATTATAGTTTATAGATATATAGATATAACAAATTTTCCTTTAGTTTATTTTCTCATAATTTTATCTAATTTTTAATCTAATTTCATTATTATTTTAATCAAATATGTATTATATTAATTTTTTAAGATATCATGAAAATACATCTTCATTGAGGATTATTCACTCTTGTACTCTGATCATCCTCTTTGAATGTTTTATCCAATCGTGATCATGCAATTTTATTTTTATTCTCCAAGGAATTTAATATTTTGTGTTATAAAACAGCAATATTGTAAGAAAAACCATTGTGTTGAATGAACTATATGATAAAAAAAATTTATAGAATCAACCATACCTCTAATATATTCACTTTTTATTATGTGTGACACAGATTTTGTCGTTTAGGTTTAAAATTGACATTTTATTAATCTATTATTCCATATATTTCATTAATTAATTTCTTTATAGTATTACAAAAATAATATTTGTTTTCATATAAATGTGGATCAATTTAATTATTTTAGTGTGGTTTGTTAAATTCTATTCATGATCTTGAGATATTGGACATCAATAATTAAACTGAGAAAATGAAAATATGGAAATAGGTCAAGAATATTTTAAAAAAATCACGAAAAATGTGAATTCCTAATACTTATTTAATTAATTTTTCATCACATTACAACTATTTTTATGTTAATTTCCATATAATTTTTATCTAATAAATATTTAAATTTTAAAAGATCACTTGGGAAGTCATAATTTTTTTTAACTATAAATAATAATTCTGAAAAGGAAGATCATGTTCCTTTCTGATGGAAGAGGAGACCCCTACTAACTGAAATGTGATGTTTTTAGGAGAAATTAGGATTATTATTACATAATAATGGAACATGTTATATCATTTTTATATTATTATATATATTTGAAATAAAAATACATATCACATACTAAATCATCCACACCTCAATCTGATACAAAGTGTGTTCGGTGTGACTTAGAATGTATGTTTTTTGTTTACAATTTACATTTTAGTTAAAAACACACATCACATACTCAAAAATGAGAGAAACATTAATATTTTTATGATAAATTACTATATAGATCTATATATTACTTATGATGTGTAGGAATCATCCTTCTCTCAATCCGATGTACGGTGATGCCAGTATGTGTATTTTTATTTAAAAAAGACATTTGTAAAAAAAAGTGACATAAAAAACCATGAAAAGGAATATTTATTTAGTTATTAATTATTTATGACAATTATATATAGGTAATTTTATATGCATATGAATCCGTTTCACCTCAATATGATACACAATGTTCGCACTATGACATAACTTCTCTATTGTCAATTTATAAATGATATTTTATTTTAAAATAGGTTTCACTAAAATAAATTTGAGAAAAACTAAAAAAATTGTTTTGATTATCTGTTTAAATTATTTATACGTCATGTTTGATGTGTAAGAATCAGTCTCACATCCAATCAACATACGATGTCACTAGTATGAATCTGGGTGTGTGTTTCTTGTCAAAAATGACATTATAGAAAAAAATGAAAAGTAACAAACTCAAATTAGAGAAAATTTATTTTTATTGTTTTATTATTTTAAGAAAATGGTAAATATGTCATTTTTTTGTTTATGAATTATTCACATCTTAATATGACACAAGGTGTGACCATTATGACACAAAAAGTATCATTTCATTCAATATTGACAATGATTTTAGTAAAAAAATGCATAATCTAAACTAATAAAATGAATTTCGATTGTTTTGATAAATTATAAAAACAATAAATAAGTCATTTATGATGTGGAAGAATCATCCACATCTCAATTTGGTAGAATATTTTCCAATAATGACTAAAAATGTCTAATATAAGTTTTATATTGATATTTTAGTTAATAAAGTGTCACCAAATAAAAACAATGAAAATTTTATTGGATTGCCTTGATCATTTCGGAAAACAATTAATATGTTATTTGTGACAATTTGTAATCATTATCACATCAATATAACCCCTTATGTGAACAGTATGACTTAACGTGCATGATTTGATATTAAAATGATATTTTTATAAAAAACAGTAGTGCAAACTCTAAACTTGTAAAATATTTTTTAAGTGTTTTGATACATTAGGAAAATTTATTATTTTTCATTTGAGACATGTAGGTTTTATCCACACCTTAACCGGAAAAACTGTGATACCACAATCACTCCATGTGGGTATTATTATATAAAATGAACATTAATTTTAGTAACTAAGACAACTGGAAATATCAAAACCAAATAAAATCATTTTTATTGTTTTGATACTTTGGGAAAATTATTTGTAAATAAATTTTGATGTGTAGAACTAATCATAACCGTAATCTAATAGAGTACATGACTACTATGACACCTTTTTTCTATTGTTAGTTTAAAATTGACATTATAGTTCAAAAAGTGTCACTCTCATCAAACATAAAAAACATTCTTTTATTGTATTTATAATTTAGGTAAAATATTATTAAGTAATTTCTGACATGGAGGAATTATTCTCATATTGAAAAAACATTTTATTTGGATTTTATGACTCAATGTAAGTGTTTACAATTTAAAATGTCATTTTGGTAAAAAAAGAAATATCATACTCAAAACTGAGAAAACACTTTGATATTATTTTAATACATTATGAAAATGATACATAGGTCATTTTTTATATGTTATAACAAGAAACACCTCAATCTGACGCACAATGTTACCAGTATGACTCCAAGTGTATCATTTTATATAAATATGACATTAATTTTTGTAAAAAATAAATCTAACATACTCAAACCCAATAAAACACATTCTAATTGTTTTAATACATTTAAAAATTTAACCATATGTAATATATTTGTTATATTAATAATATTCAATTCAATTTGATAAATTATGTTCCCAATATTACTCAATGTGCCAGTTATTAGTTTACATTTTATTTTATTTTCAAAAAAGTTTAATTCACTATGAAATATGAAAACATGACTAGATTTTCTAGATAATTAATGAAAACAATTAATAAGTTAGTAATGAAATGTAGGAATTATTATCAAGTAATAAAGACACACGATGTGACTTTTATAACTCATTTATTGTCTTTCTAGTTTGAAATGAAATTTTAGTAACAAATGAAAGAGACATACTCAAAATAATGAAACCATATTCCCATTGTTTGGTACATTATTAAAGTTATCCTTATGTCATTTATTGAATTTTATAATCGTACATGACTCAATCTATCAAATGGTGGTATTGTTATGACTCAGAGTTTGTATTTCAATTATAAATTGACATTAATTTTATTAAAATGAAATGTGAAATAATGAAAACCAAAGAAAATCCAATTAGGTGTTTTTTATACATTAGGAAAAAGACACATAATACATTTTTGACTTTTATTAATCAAAATAATCTCAAAATTAATCATGGTGTTCTTGGTATGAATTGATTTTCCTACTATTTGTTTAAAATTTTCATCTTACTACAAAACAATTCACTAACTCAAAACCATGAAAATGAGCCAGGATTGTCTTGATAATTTAGGTAAATGATTCATAAGTAATTTTTTATTATTAAGAATCAGTCCCATGTCAAAATGACACATTATTTGATAGGCATGACTCAATGTGATACTTTTTATGTTCAAAATTCACTTTTAGTAAAACAGTCTAGTGACATATTCAAATCAAAAAAAAATCAAATTCAGATAATTATGACAAATTAGGCCAATGATCCTAATGTCAGATGTAATTTTTAGGTATCAGCTAGAAGTCAATATAATCCATGGGTTGATCAAAATTATTCCTCATTCTTTTATTCAAAATATTAGTGTAATTGTAGTTTTAAAGACCCATCAAATAGCCAAAACCCAGAAAACGATCCTAGATTTATTTCTCATCACTCTATCTAGTATTACATATTTAATTTCCAAATCATTTATATCTTTTAAGTATTTGTTTAATTTTCATAGATAAATTTTTTTAAGGAGAACATGAAATAGTCGGATGTGAAAGAATCAATTGTAACTCATTTTGACACATAATGTCACTAGTATGACTGAAGGTTTTGATTAAAATTGACACATCCTATTTAATTTATTTTTTTATAGTATTACTAAAATAAGAAATATTTTTTTATATACGTTCATTATTTTTCTTGAGTATGGGTGGTTTTTTTGCCAATATCAGGAGTTAGGGTTATAGGATAAAGTCAAAGGTACATTGAGTTATTTGAATGATTTTGATAATTTTTACTTACTCAAGTAATTTAAAAAAATAATTACATTTATATAATATATCATATTTTTATTTTATTTTTGTGTTAAATTTTATGTTAATTAAAACAAATATTAATACACGTTTTGGTGCTATATATGGTGTTTAAGCTATTATTTATGTTATTGTAGTGTGTTACAGCACACTACAATATGTCCCTATATTATAAGTTTTTTATAACTATAAAAGGGACCCGTTTAATTTTCCTTTTAAAAATTTGATAAAGGACACCTTTATTAGTAATTTTTTATAACTGATACATGATCTCTTTATTAGTGATTTTCTATCCCTTATAAAATCAAAGGGATTTTAATGATGCACTATCAGTGATTTTTTTTATTGAAAAAGGCTAATTTTATTTCTCTTAAAGGCATGATTTATTATATTGAATGGGAATGTTAATATTACAGTAGTATGATTTATGACACTCATATATGTTCTATAATTATATAACCATCATATTTTATTAAATCTTCTTTCACTTGTTTAAATATAATTGTTATAGTTTTTTAAATTTAAAAAATCATATTTCATTGATAATATTCAAATTCAATTCTATAGTATTCTTCATAAGTGTAATTATCACGGGAGACTGACCACATGAAAATTTTCCTATTATCCTTAAATAATTTTTTTATTTTTCACATTATAATAATTTCTATAATTATGGACATACTTATTATATAAATATAATATTTATGTCGATATAACACTATATACTAGGGTTTTTATATAGTGAAAAAGTTTTATGATACATTACTAGATAAGTCACAATTATAAGAATGAAAATTTATTTTATAATATTTTTGTTCATTACATTTATCCCCTATTAATAAATTTCACCCTAATAAATTCATTTTACATTCTAAGGTGAAAACTGTTAAGGGAACTCTAGATTCACCACTTCCTTTGGTTCCCATGTCACCTCTTTTTACGTTTCATTTCATTCTAGTACATTTTCTATGTGAGTAATCAGGATAGTGTAACCTTATCCCTTATCTCATAGATTATCATTGGATTATCCCCATAAGAGGGATCATTTTCCATATATACCACCTTTAAATTTTGTACATGAGATGGAACTTGTATATATATCGTCGACAGGGATACATGAAATATTTAATGAACTTGATTAAAGGGTCTTTGGGTGTTTTATTTGATAGGCCACAACTCTGATGTGATAAAAAATATCAAAGGGGATGACAAAACTAGTAATTATCTTTCTCTTCTACCCAAATATAATCATTCTATTTCATTGTGATATTCAAAGAAAAACATTAGCTCTTCCATTAAAATCAATGAATAATCGATGATTTTAATCATATCTCTTCTCTTGAGTATGATTATCACTGATGTGATGTTGAATGGTCTTAAGGAAATCTACCATTTCCTTTACCATTTTACGTCTCGGTAGCTTCTGTTTTCCAACACCATCCCATCATACAGCTAATCAATATATATAAGCCCAAAACCATAATAGTTAGATAATAATTATTTATGTAAATAATTAACATTTAAGATATTTTAAGGTTTAGAGTTTTAAATATTTAGGCCATAACTATTACAGTATAGACCCATATATTATATGTGTCAAATTACACACAGTATCCACTTTTTCCACCAATGGAAAACCTTAAAAACAAGATTTGGTTTTCTTGATAAAATTATTCATAACATATTCTTTTATCATAACCATCCTCACACCCTGTGGAAAACATCTCAAAAACATGGGATCAGTATAAAAACAACATTAAGGAATATAAAATAAAAATATAAATGATAGTCTATGAATATTTAAAACACATGAAAACATTATCACAAAATCATACTTTTCACCCATATAACATGAAATACATAACATATATCACGTAATCATAATATTCTAAAAATAATAATTGAAATATGTAAACATAAAAGTAACTTGTGGCATCCATATAATAAATACATTGTAGTTTTCACAGCTATATAGGGAGTAACATTCATATTTACGTTTGGAATACGATTTACATTATATTCCAAATATCTCTTTGGGGAAACCAAAATGTTTAACTCTGTCATGTTACCTAATGAATTAGAGAGATATCATGGGATCAACCACTCATTGTTTATTATGGAACAACTCATAATGATAATTAATTTCCATGAACCATAACAAAATCAAAACACATAAACTATGCATAATGTAAAAATAGCATTTACACTTTGAAATAACATTTCATTTTTAAAATATGCGCACTCATTAATGAAAATAATTATTATTTTAAAACAAAATGCTAAACATGTAAAGTAAACATCAATTAAAAATATATATTTATAAATTAGAAATTTCATTCATGTAGTATATATAAAAAAATATTCAATTTAATTTAAAAAATAATTCCCCTTTTAAAACACAATAAATAATTTTAAAAAATGATTTTTAAATAAAATTCTCACATACCACATTGAAACATTTGAAAATAATTTACACTAAAACATTAATTTCTATATAAATCTATCATTTAGATTATTTTGAAAACATGGACATGAAATAGAAGGATTTAGAATATTAAATCATTAAAATATTTAAAATTATTCTTTATTTAATGTTTCCCTTACCACATGATAAAATACATGAATTAAAATATTTATTGAATAACATTAAAATAATCTTATAATATCATTATAATACAGATATTAAGGATATAATATGTCAATGGTCGGAATATAAACCATATAAAGGTGAATTGGTGTATAATAACAAATAAGTCTAAATGGAATGTAAATTTGGCCAAAATCCATTACAATTATTGTGTCCTTCGATAAAGGATAATTCAGTGACATAAATACTTGTGAAAAATAAAAATCAACAAAATATAAATTTATATTTAGTGTAAAATATTTAGGGTTCATTCACACATATTCAAGGAAAATAACCAATGACATGGATTTTAAACTCAATGAAATGATATTGAGTAATGATTTCCCTTACAAATTAGTATAAATGACATAAAATTTTTTCAAAGGGGTGATTATGTGTAACAACAATATTTCCATACAATCGGACATGGAAATGAAAACATAGATTAATAAACAATGATTCCACACATAATATTGGAATAATATAATTAATAATGAATGTGTAAAACCAAATGAGTGGAAATTGAGTTTAGAAATTCCCTTAACTCAAATCAGACGTGTCCCATAAAATCGTAGTATTCATGAATAATAAATGTAGGTTAAATTTTTTAATTTCATGAGAATGTTTTTCAAGTTTTATACTCCTTTTATATCACTTATTACCATGATATATAAATCAAAATATTATTTAAGTTTATATAAGACATTTTGTATATATTCACAACATTAGTCAAAAATGAACTTGTTCGATGTAAATTGTCCATGTCATCAAAATGAAATCAATTAAAAAATATTATTCATGATTTAAAAATCATATATATAGTATATATTTATTTACAATATTTCCTTTTATTTTTATATTAGAAATGAAATGAAAAATTCATTGATACTGTAGGTCGTACATACGCATGAACGCTACATTCATTTATTCTTCATATTAATGTAATAAAAACTAAATGATACAAAGGTATATGAAAATTATAGTATAATTTCTATGTTTTATATGTTACATAATTTTAGTAAAAACTTCCTTTATTTGTTCCATGTATGGAATAAATGAGTTATATCACATTTTGGGGGAGGTAGTCCACAGTACCTCAAATGAAATTATGGTATTTACACATTATGGAATGAATAAAGTTATGTTTTATATAAAGATTAAGAAAGAATATAGTAAAAATATATATAATATATATCATATTAATTCATTCCACTCATGTATATAATCATGTTTTAATGATGATCATGTAGAATGAATCACATCTCATCGCGGAGATGGTAGGTTGTACGTATGCACGAGAAACAATATCAGTTACTTAATGGTTAAAATGTATGGAATAAGATGGAGTATTAATTTTAAAAAATATTTATCATGCTATATTCATTATTTACATTCATTATACTCCACATTATATGGATCCAAATGAAGTCTTGTTGATTTATAAAATAGACCATGGTGTGGAGACGGTAAGTCGTACGTGTGCACGAATAGTGATATTATAGTTCATATGATGGATTAAATGAGGTATAGGGTTATCCCATAATTATAATAAATTATTTGAATTTATAAGATACTATATTTATTACTTTAGTATGGAAAGGTCATAAAAATAGTAAGTAGAAGTAAAAAATTATTTTGAATTAGGTGATAAAACAAATACAACCTTTTCATGTATCTCCTTTTTATTTTCTCAAAAGGTCTCTATAAGTTGGATTAGTGCCCAAATTATGGCATATAGATGGATGTGAGGGATATCTGGAGGGTATTTGTGATGGTTTTGTCCCATCCAAATGGATTTATAAGAGTTAACGAAAGGGAAGGAGATGTTCCCTTTTATAAGATAGCTGTCAGGTATTTCAGAAAGTATTGAAATATTAATTTATTAGAAATATATTTTCTATTTCTAAAGAGTACAAATGGACTTATTTTAAGGATAAGATAATTATGGGTCTAAAAAATCTAAAACAATAGTTTTTAGACATGTTTAGGTCAATAATTTAACCTTATCTTTTGGTATTAACATTAGATAAATATGATAACTATTTCCATGTCTTTTTGTATTTTTATACTATATTGTTAATCTAGTTACTATAAAAATACAATAGAACAAAAAGAGTATAATTAATGAATATTTTAATGTTATATAATCCATTTGGGTGAATCATATAATTTTGGACAATTATTTCAATTTATAAAATAGTATTTGTTTTAAAGACTCATTTAGGTCAATTTTGGCAGTATTTTGTAATTGATTTTGGTTAAAGTCATAACAACGTTATTCATTCAAACCAAAAAAATTTCTAATCCCTAAAACGAAAATTTCATTAAATTTTTTTTGGATGGAATCAGAATTTTCAGGGTACATTTATTTTAATGTTTATAATATCATTTATCTGAATATTTCAATCATAAAATAATCATTGTGTCATAAATAAATTTATTTATAGAAATTCATATTTTTTTTAAAAAATTACCATGATTTAAGAAATATTTTTATAATTATAATTAATATTTTCGTAAAATAGATCAATTATATAACCCAAAAAAATTGAATTTGGTAGAAATATGCATGTTTGTGTTATATTTATCTATATATTAAATTAATTATTATAACATGTAATATCAATACCCAAGTGGATCCCAAATGTCAAAAAATCGGCCTAAGGATTTTTGTATCTCAAATGAGTCATAAAATTATATTTAGACACTTGTTAGGGTAGTTTTATAATATTATAATACTATTTGTACCCTTATTTACCTAATTAACCCTTTAACCATTTTAAATAAATATAATTACAAAAGATATGATTCCCAATGTCCAAAAATAAATGATAACTATTTACAAAATTTTGACCTTGTTATTAAAAATAAGGAATCAAATTTAACAAATTTTCAACAATGAAACAATAGTAATTAATTTAATATTTTTATACATTGTCAATACTAGAAAGCGAGTTTTTTTGAATAAAAAACAATTGAGTGATAGACATGTGTTTATGTCTAATTTCAATATACATTTACTTACAATGAACAAAAATTGATTAAATGATAAAAACATAATCAAATTTCAATTTAAAACTAAATAAATGTAAAATATATCCATGGAAATAAATAAGATGAAAATAAAATTCTTAATTAAAATGCAGTATTTTTCACTATTCATTAATATACGGATTTTATCAGATAAATTACAAAAATTTTAAAAAAGTAAATATTTGTGACCCTATTCTAAAAAATAAGTTCATTTTGTCTAATATTACTTATAAATGTTACAAAACAATATTTTAAAAAGGGTCTCTATTGAATGGAGGCAAACCGAGTATTTAAAAATATTAGAGAACTTTATGTTAAAAATTCTATTCATTTTCATTTTTATCCTAAAATATTTATTGGATAAATGTAAAAACATTTAAAAACAAGTTTAATAATATTTTTGTTATTTATATTTATTCCCTCTAATACAATGTCTAGGAATTAACTACCATTTAAAATAAAAACAATTTTCTTGTATTATTTTTTGGTAAAACTCAATGTTGTGTACATCTAATGATTTCGAAGAAACCCATTGATTTGTGTCGAATATGTTATTGGAAAAAGTATCCCCTTTGATGTGAAAATAATAACTTATTAATAAATATTAATAGTTCTGAAAAAGTATTTTTATATAAATACTTGGGATGTTACATCATTCCACATGTTGGAAATTGCATCCTCAAAATTTTAAAATTGGGATTTAAAACATAATTAAAAATCCCACATATGAATAATTATCAATATAAATATAAATTTAAAAGATATAAAGATATATAATAAGTTCACCAGTGATAACACATACTAGGATTCATGATAGAAAACATGGATATGGAAGAAAAAATGATGATCTAGTTGTAATTGAGAGTGATAGAAAAGCTGGATCATGAGAAAGTTAATTACCCTAAAAACATAAATTTGTGATGGGTTAAATGATATTATATTTTCATGTAGGAAATGAAAATTGAGAATTTTTTTATCTCATATTCGTTTCATAATGTTGAGGAATTTTTTATGAGATTGACATAGAACATAAAAAAACATACATAGTTTTCATGTAGATTTTCATATTTTAATAAATATTTACCACAACGTCATCTTTTCTCAAAATGATGACTATTCAAGATTACATTGTCATCAAAAAAGAACTAGAATAATATTTTAGATAATAACATAATCCTGAAAATATTAACAATATATTTCCCTTGTTTTCATACATTTACCCAAACCAAATTTTTTTTATAAGATCAGATAATCCCCAAAAAAGAATAATAATTTATAAAAGGAAATAATTCTATTAATATCAAAAATTTTAAAAAAAATAAAAACATTTAAACAAATACAATTCAGTAAAAATCTCCCAAAATTCATCAAATTAATCCAAACTAATATTTAAATGCAATATTCTCAATGATTTGATCACATAGACTTCCATGATAAATCTTAACATTTATCTTCAAATAACATCGACTACTCTTAACGTCTAATATTCAAATTGAATTAAAATAATAAAATGTTCTCCATGATTGGTTAATCATTTCCATAAATAATAGAAATCTCCATATTTCCACAATAAACCCATAGATTCCATGAAATTAAAATCCAACCATTAATCCTAAAATGAAATCCCGTAGTATTCAATTTTTGAGAGGCATAGACTATTCTCAAAAGAGAGAACATCTTCCAAAATAACATTTATCATTTACTCAACAAATAATTTTCCTAAAATAAGGAAATGTATTTGAAGAAATATAAGTTCCCAAAATATACATATTATTTATTCAGAAACACATTTCACTTAAAAGAATAAGTCATAAAAATAATGAAGTTTATATAGTCAAGTGGTTTGAGAAAAATCCCAGTTGCACATCGTTTGTGGGTTTTATTCTCGTAGATTTGTCCAAAGAGATGGGTTTTCACTTGGTCTATGTATTTTTTTTCAAATACAATATAATTATTATACCATTCCTTAAACTAATAACCCATAATTTTTAAAAATTACAATTTGTCGCCTTAATATTTCAAATCATAATTCCAAAAAAATGGTTTCTATGATAATGTTATTCTGATCATCATTAACAATATAAACCCATAATTATATCTCTATCCCTTAAAAAAAGATCATAATCTCTAAATTTATCTAAACAAAATATTAAATACAACTATAAGGCCCGAGTATTTAACATTACATAATAATTACTTAATTAATGAATTCACATTGAAGTTCCATTCATTTTTAGAGTTTAATATAATTACACAATAATTATTAAAAAATAGATATAGACCTTTTATGTGGGAAATTACCCCAAGTATCCACTTTTTCCACCACTAGATACCCTTTAAACAAGACATGATTTCTTTTTGTTGATAAAATCAACATGTATTCTTCCATTATCTTACCCATCCATATACCCTTTTGAAAATACTTCGAAAAGAAGGGTTGAGCATAAAAATATTAGTAAAAAATAAAAAATTAGGAATAAAATGGTTAGTTAGTGAATATTTAAATCCCATGAAAACGTTTTACAATTAATACATTTCACCTATAAATAATAATCGACTTATCTTACATAATTTAATAACAAGAATCATAAAAAAAATCATAGAAATCATAAAACATAATGGTATCTGGTGACATCAATATCATAATTACCTAGTAGCTCTCACAGCTATATAGCGACTATCCATCATGGTTTTATTTGGAATAACCATCACCTTATATTACCAAAATCTCTTAGTAGAATAATAAAATGTTACTTATGTCATGTTACATAATAAATAATAAAGCTATCATGGGCTCATCCACCCATGATTTTTCATATAACTACCCATCGACGTAAGTAATTCCCATGAACCATAACATAATAATAAAATATAAACCAATTATAATTAAAAAATAACTTTTCCACATTGATATCACATTTCATATTTAAATCCCACGAAATTATAAATGAATAAAAAAAATTGAAATAAAATTTTAAACATTAAAGGTAGAAATAAAAACAATATTGTGAAATAAAGTCATGAAATTCCATTAATTACATATATATATATATTCAATGTAATTGAAATAATCAATCTCCTTTTAAAACACAATTAAAACATTTTAATAGATGATTTTGGAATAATAGTGTCCCATACAACTTTGATACTTTTTAATGTAGTTTAAATTAAAAAAACTCATATCCATATAAATAATTTCTTAAAATAATTCTGAAATCATAGACATGAAATTGAAGGATTTAAATGATTAAATATTTAAATCATTTAAAAATTCATTTTAGTTAAATTGTTCATTACCACATGTGAAAATAATTGTATAAAAATAATTAATGAATACAATTAAGAAAATTATAATATCCTGAGAATAAGGAGTCTCCTGATATATTTCATCAATGTGCAATATATATTCCTTAGAAAAGTGAATTGGTGTATAACAAAATATTAGACTCAAGAGAGTGTAAATTGAGACAAAATTACTTACAATGTTTGTAGCATTAGATTAATGATAAATCAATGACATAATAATTTTTAAAAAATTAAAATACTCCCAATATAAATTAATATATAGTGTAACATAATCATAGTCCATTCACACAAAATATTGGAAATGAAAAACCAGGGACATGTATATTTAACTCAATAAAATGATATTGAGTTATGATTTCACTTACAATTTTCCTATAAATCATTTATGAATTTATAAATGGGGTGATTATGTGTATCAATAGTATATCCAAATAAAGGGAGGAGGAAATTTAAATATAAATAAATAAACGATTATTCCACAAAAAATCTTGGAATAATATAATCATCAATGTATGTGTAAAACCCAATGAATGGAAATTGAATTTAGAAATTCACTTACCTAAAATCTAACATGCCATGTAAAGTTGTTATGTTCTAGAATAAAAAACATAGGTAAATGTATACTTCCCTGAGGAACTTTCTCAAGATTATTATTCCTTCTATATCACTTGTTACCATGTTATAAAAATCACATATTTATTTATTTTCATAATGGTTGTTTTGATGATATTCGGAAATTTATTTGAAAATGAACTTGTTTAATGTAAATTTCTCATGTCTTCAAAATTAAATCATCACTAGAATATTTTTCATGATTCGAATATCATATATATCGATTATATATGTATTTATAATAGTCCATATAATTTAGATATAATAAATTAAATGCATCATTAATAGAGATAGTAGGTCGTTTGTATGTATGAACGCTACATTCGTTACATTGTCATATTAATGGAAAGAAAAATAATTGATACATATGTATATTATAATTTCATTATAATATATAATTTATAAATGATTCATAATTTCATTAAATAAGTCCTTTATATGTTCCTTGTATGGCATGAATGAGTCATATCACATTAATGGGCTTGTAGTCCACACATCCTCAAATTAAATTATCATATTTACAAAATTTGGAAAGCGTAAAGGATTATTGTCAATAAAAATTAATGAATCGTAGAGTCAATATAAATATAGTATATAACATATTTATTCGTTCCATTCATTTATATAATCATTGTTTAATGAAGATCATGTATAATGAATCACATCACATTGTGGAAATAGTAGGCCATACGTATGCACCGGCGGTGATATCATTCATCTAATGGTTAAAAGATATAAAATGGGAAGGTATATTAAATATAATGACAAAAAATTACGTTATATTCACTATTTTAATATATTATACTCATAATTATATCCATCAAAATTATTTCTTATTTAATAAAAAATTACACCACAACGTGGAGATGTAAGCCATACGTGCACACACATGGTGATATTTTTATTCGTATGATTTATAAAAGTCGGTATAAGGTTGTTTAATAATTATAATAACTTATTAATATGTTTAATTTTGAGGATTTATTATTCAATTATGGAATCTACATAATAATAGGAATTAGAAGAAGAAATGAATTTTTAATGCGGTGATAAAACAAATAACAATTTTTCGAGTATCTCATTTTGATTATAACAGAAGGCCTTGATAAGATGGATTTAATCCCAATGTTTCGTCTATAGGTGGAATTTAATTATCATGGTAGTATTTTTGTGAATAGTTTGGTTGAGACAAAATGCATTTTCAGGGTGAATAAAAGAGAAGGAGAAGTTCCTTTTAAAGGAGTAGTGAGAGGTACTTTAAGGAATCCTTGAAATATTAATTTATCATAAATTTGATTTTCAGATTCAAAATACTCCAAATTAATTTATTTATAGTATTGTATATTAATGGGTATAAATAATCTCAACCAATATGTTTTATACAATTTTAGTTCATGAATTTAACCATATCTTTTGGCATTTATCCTTAGCTAAATATGTTAACTCTTGCCATGCAGTATTTTCTTTTTATACTATATGGTTAATATAGTTACTATAAAGTGACAATCGAACAAAAATTGTATAATTAATGGAATTTTTATTATTATATAGTTCGTTTTTAGAATATTAGTTATTTAGGACTATAATATCATTTAATATAACAGTATTTGGTCTAAAAACTTATTTCTGTCAATTGTGACATTACTTAGTAATTGTTTATTGTTAGAGTCATAAAAACATGATTCATTAAGAAAAGGTAAGGACTAATACCTAACATTGTATTTTTATCCAAAAAATTAGTTTATGGAATCAACATGATCTAATTACAATTATTTTATGTTTATAATATAATTTATTTGAATCGTTCATTAATAAGGTAATCATTGCATCATCATTATGTCATAATTTTTTTATTTATCATATAAAAATTAAATATAAAATACCATTATGTTGTAAGACTTTTTAAATTTATAATTATTTTTTATAGTCATATAAATCAATTATATAACCCGACTATAAAATTGTTTATTTAAAAAAATACATGTTTGGGTTGTATTTATTTTTAGTTTATATTAATTATTATAACATGTCATTTTAATACCCAAGTGTCTCCATAATTAAAAATGATCAGCCTATGGATTTTTTAGGACTCCCATGAATAATCCTATAATATTAGGAATTTTTTATGTTTATTTTATATTATTATAATATTATTATTACACTTATTTAACAAATTTACCCTTTAACGTGGTAAATAAAAATAATTACTGAAAATACTATTAAAAATGACCAAAACTAAAAGGTACGTATTTAAAAAATTTAGACCTTATAAATAAAACTATGGAATCTAATTTTCCAAATTCAAAACACATAAATTTTTGTAATATATTTAAAATTAAATCTCGTTGTCAAAACCAGAGAGCATATTTTTTATAATAAAAAACTATCAAAATAATAACATGTTTATATCTAATTTCAATGTAAAATTACATATAATTACCAAAATGTTATTAAATTATAAAAACATAATTCAATTACACATTAAAACCAATGAAATTTAAATATAAAAATATAAATCAATTACGTAAAATTTCACTTTTGAATTAAAACACTGTATTTTTCACTATTAATTAAAATATTGATTTTACCAAAACAAATTACCAAATATTAATCAAAATTAATTTTGATGCCCCTCTTATACATATGAAGATTATTTTATCATATATAACAGATAAAAAATACAAAACTATATTTAAAAATAGTTCACCATCAAAAGTCGGTAATATGACCTTTTAGAATTATTAGAGTATTTTACCATTAAAATTAGATTCATTAAAATTTAAAGCCACTAAAATATATTGGATAAATGTAAAAACATTTATCAAACTTTTTTAATAATATTATAGTTAGGCATGTTCATTCCAACCAATACAATGGCTATGAATTAACTACAATTTAAAATAATAATAATACTATTGTATTATTATTTGGTACAACTCAATGTTGTGTACAATGAATGATTTTCAAGAAACATATTCTTGTGTATCAAGTAATTTGTTGGAAAAATAATCCCCTTTTAAGTAATATTAATATATAATTCATAAATTTTAATTGATATGAAAATGTAATATTCTATTAATACCTGGGATGTTACAATTTCTCATCCCATAAACAGATTCATATGAATCTATTTGTATTATTGAGTTAATGATATTTTTGTACGAAAACTTTATAATAGGAATATATCAATCCCATCATACTTTGAGGTCCAATGATTATCCTCTCAACATGTATTCCAGTGATTGGATAGTCAATTTATATTGGCCATCATTTTGGTGGTGATGATCTATACTGATGTTCATTGTAATTTTTTGATCATGTTGGATACTATTTTAGAATATGGAGGAATATCATATATCTGGGTAAGAAAAAATTGATATTGGTATTCCATGAATCCACATGACTTATCTGATGTATATTCATTCATGCCGATCTAGTGGTAAGGCATTTTAAATTTCTATGTAATGAGTAGTCATTGTTAGATTTTACATTACACCCATATAACATTATTTCCCAAAAATATCATTTAGATATTGGTGAAAAATACCAGGTTTTTACTTCCCATTTCCATATAAGAATGGGTAATGGTTTCTTGAACCCATTTCACATTTTCATTTCATATTCCACATTTATTAAACAAACTCTTTTATGTATATTATACGGTAACCTTTTTTTATATTGTACCATCATTAAAAGTCGAAGAGATCTCAATATATCATCATGCATCCTTGGTGTGTTGAGAACTATGGGTAATATGAATCATTCTATACCTTTTTATTTAGCTCTTTATCTGATAGGAGAAATATTCATGTACAAAATCTTATAACATCATCGTCATTAGTTTTGAACTCCATGGACTTCCCTTCTATTATAGCTTACACATTCTTCTATATTTCCACACCCTCTCTTTAAATATCAAGCTTCTTATGTATAAGATATGGATAAGTAAACATTTTATAAAGGAATAATGATGTTACATCAATTATAATCAATATGTCCATACTTTTCATGTCTATTAAGATTGCATGCCTCTTAATTCTCATATTTGATAACTTTGTCAGATTTGTTCTTCTTAGAGAATCTAACGATGTATTTTTATAAGGCCCCAGCCTTAAACCTTACTTAATCTTGAGTTATTACAAGATTACACATTGAGGATCTATTCTGGTTTAGAGTTTTAGAGAATAGATCATAAAACTTGCATTACATTCCACATATAAACAAAGTGGTTACATAAAGATAGTATTCTTCATTCCCAAAAATGGAAACATATTTAAAATAAAACATGGATTCTTTCTTGACACTTCTGTGACACTATCATCATATCGTGTACCTTTCCCTTGACCTGTGAAAAACATTTCAAAAAATACATGGGATGAGCATAAAAAGATCAGTATGGGATATAAAAAAAGGGAAAGGAAACATGGGTACATATATACATTAGAATGAAATCATAATTTACCCATAAAGCATAATCACTTTAACATACCTCATCAAATCATCAATAAATCATAGAAATCATAAGGAATAAAGGTAACTTGAGGCATTCATAACATTCTTACGTAGGGAGTAACCCTCTTGGTTACGTTTGGAATACCCATCACAGTATATTCCTTAAATCTCTTCAGAAAAACCTTAACGTTACACTCCTTTGTGTTACCCAATGCATTAGATAGATATATCGGGCTCACCCACCCCTAGTTTATCACAGAACCACCCATCTTCATAATAATTCCCAAGAACCTCAACATAATCATATCACATAAAACATGCATAAAGGAAACATAACATTTACACCTTTCAATCACAAGATATCAATACAACACATTGATATAAAAACATTATTAAAACCATTTTTAATACCAAAATAAAATAAAACTAAAACATGGTATTTATTTTTCTTTTAAAAAGAAGGTATGTCTTGTAGATGAAGATGAAACTCAAAAAACGGTCACGGCAGTGGAGCAGTCGTTGTCGCCACATACGTACGACAAAAACATTCCCTTTTGTCGTTTAGTAAAACGCTTCATATAAAAAATAATCCTTTTGGATAAAAGTAAAAGTCAAAGGGGTTTATACACCATATAAAATAAGGTTGTGTATAAAACAAAATATTCCTCAATGAAAGGAGATTGAGACGATGTCCCATACCTCGGGTCCGACTTGACTCGGTCATTCTTTAATCTCCTTAAAATCGGGTAACTCTCTTAAATTTGAGATCAAAGGCTTCCTTGGGAAGACTTATACCCAATGTGAGGCTTCTTGTAGTAATAGAGGGATATAGAGAGCGAAAATGGGCAGGGTTTGGCCGAGCCAATGGCTTTGGGAGTGTGGGTAAGGAGGTAGAGATGGGGGCCTTTTATAAGAGGAGTGGAGGGGCACTCTTGGAAGGTAAAGAAAATTCACTTTATTTTAAAATGGTATTCGGATTTAAGAGGTCCCACATTGATGTGCTTCTAGGATAAGGTGATAAGGGTTCGAAATCCACCAATACAGTAGGTTTTGTCTATGTGTAGGTCTTAGATTTTACATTATCATTCCATTTTATTTAAATCGTTAAATAATGAGGTCATCGCTGCATCGTCATGATGTCATAAATAATTTAATTTATTTAAAGTCTAAAAATTATAAAAAAAATACTATGATGTAGGAAATATTTTTATCTTTCCAATAAATATTTATAATCATACATATGATCTTTATAACCCCATGTAAAAATTGTTTTAGTAAAACATATCATGTTTTTGTCATTTTTACTTTTACATTAAATAAAAAGTTATTTATCTCATTTCCCAACAAAAGTTGCTCCATGGGGTCCCCAAGTTGACCCATGGATTGTATTGGTCGTACATGACACATCCAATGAGTGTAGGACATGTGTCAAGCTCATATAATTTTATTAATGCATTATTTTTACCTTAAACCACACTA
Organism: Viscum album; assembly: GCA_963277665.1. Taxonomy (NCBI): domain Eukaryota; kingdom Viridiplantae; phylum Streptophyta; class Magnoliopsida; order Santalales; family Viscaceae; genus Viscum; species Viscum album. The sequence goes on from OY728120.1 coordinate 276,724,452, forward strand.
ATCACATCTAATCGCGATTAAGAACTTAAGAGTTACTATTCACCAAAAAATTATTTTAATTTTATTGAACAACATTTTACTTCGTAATGACAACCATGTAAGTTGGATTTTTGAAATTCAAAACACAGAAGTGGTAAAGTTTCATTTAAACGAAAAATCAGTTTTTATATGTACCACTTAGTGGTTTCACAATTCATTCATAAAATGATGTTTTTCAGAAAAATAACAAAAATTCACCTTAAGCTATATTTGATATTACGAATTCAAAAATGAAGTCTATTTTACAAAATTAAAAACATATACGTCCCATTAATTAATTTAATAATTAATTCCCACTATCATGACAAATAGCATGTTTTTATGAAACAATAAGTATCAAAAGATTGACACCAGTTTAAGTCCAATTTCAAAGTGAAATTGATTCCAATGACCACCATTGAATTAAATGGTAAAAATATATTCTAATTTCACTTCAAAACCAATTCAAAAGATAATCTAATCATATAAATAAATTAGATTAAAAAGAAGTTTTGATGTAAAATGTAGTATTTTTCACTATTCATTAAAAAATGAACATTGTCTGCAAAATACCAAAAATTCACACAAATTAAATTTTGATGTCCCAATCATAAAGAATAAGTTTATTTTGACAAACATAGCTTATAAAACTGTCAAAATATAGATTTAAAAATGGATTTCCATCAAAAGGCAGTAAAATAATCTTTTAAAAATATTAGTGTATTCCATGCTTAAGATTGGATTTATTTTCATTTTAAGCCTCTAAAAGACTATCTAATTCATTAATAGACATAGATAAAAATATATATTACTAATTACATACATGGGATGTTACATCCTTTCCCCCTTTTGAAAATTGCGTCCCCGCAATTTATTTACTTATCGAATAATTGGGGGTACTTATCCCTCATTGCATTTTCAGATTCCCATGTTGCCTCTTCCATCATGTAGTTTTTCCACAAAACCTTTACCTAATTAATCACCTTATTCCGTAACACTTTCTCTCTGTGGTCAAAAATCTGGGCTGGTTGTTCCTCATATGATAGGTCCTCTTCCTGCTGAACTACCTCTAGACTCAAAACATGATATGCATCTGGCATGAACATTCTCAACATCAAAACATAAAAAACATTGTGTACCTGAGATAAACTCGGAGGTAAAGCCACCCGGTATGAAACTGATCCAACTGTCCCCAGAATTTCATATGGTCCAATAAACCTTGGACTCGGCTTTCATTTCTTACCAAATCTCATCACACTTTTCCAAGGAGAAACCTTGAAAAAAACATGATCACCTACCTTGAAAGATAGATCCTTCCTCCGGTTATCCTCATAACTCTTCTTCCCGCTCTGAGATGTTCTCATGTGCTTCTGAATCTGCTGAACTTTTTCAGCCGTCTCTTCTACCAGTTTTTGTCCCATCAACTTCCTTTCACCTACTTCATCCCAGAAAGCTAGAGTTTGACACCGCTTCCCAAATAATGCCTGAAATGGTTCCATCTGTAAACTAGAATGAAAACTATTATTATATGAAAATTAAACCAACGAAAGATGTTGGTCCCAACTTCCCTGGTAATCCATCGAACAAGATCGTAGCATATTCTCCAGGTTCTGAATTGTTCGTTCTGACTGCCCATCTGATTGAGGATGAAAAGCTGTACTAAAATTTAATTCAGTACCCAATGACTTCTGTAGGCCTTTCCAAAAGTTAGAAGTGAACCTGATATCATGGTCAGATACAATGGTGAGAGGAACTACATGTAACCTGACTATCTCTTTAAGATACAAATGAGAGAGTTGATCTGGGGAAAAAGTATCTCGTATAACAAGGAAATGAGCAGATTTGGTCAATAGATCAACAATAACCCAGATTGCATTATTACCTTGAGATGTCTTCCGTAATCCCACAAAAAAGTCCATGGATATATTCTCCCATTTCCACTCTGGCACTGGTAAAGGCTGAAGCATACCTTTCGGTAACTATCGCTCTGCTTTAACCTGCCGACAAGTCAAACACTTCACAACAAAATCAGCAATATCTCATTTCATTCCATCCCACCATTAATACTCCCGAAGATCTCTATACATCTTAGTACTACCTGGATGAACTGAAAACGGAGAATTATGAGCTTCAAAAAACAACACTCTCTTCAACTTTGAATCACAAGGGACACAAAATCTCTTCCCAAATCTCAAAACGCAATCATTATCAATGTTGAATTCAGGTAACTTACCTTTCTGAACCAGCTCTACCTTTTTCTGCAACTCACTATCTTGCTTCTGTGCTTGCTTGATTCTGTCTGATAGAGATGATCTCACTGATACCTGAAACAAAACAGAAGAACATCCTGCACCAAAAACTTCTATGCCAAAGTTCATCAAATCCTTAACCAAAGGATCACGTTCCAAATGCAACATTGCTAATGAAGCATTACTTTTTCGACTCAAAGCATCAGCCACTTTATTTTCTTTTCCTGGATGGTAATGAATTGTACAATCATAATCCTTTATTAATTCTAGCCATATCCTTTGTCTCATGATCAACTCTTTCTGAGTGAATATATACTTTAAACATTTGTGATCTGTATATATTTAACACTTTACTCCATACAAATGATGTCTCCAAATTTTTAAAGCGAAAACAATAGCAGCTAATTCCAAATCATGTGTAGGGTAATTTACCTCATGATTTTTAAACTATCGTGAAGCATAAGAAATTACCTGATCATTCTGCATTAGGACACAACCAAGTCCTTTCAATGAAGCATCACTATATATAACAAACTCACCATTCCTGAAATATAGTTCCAAAACTGAAGCATTCACCAATCTTCCTTTCAGTTCCTGAAAAAAATAATCACATTTTTTTGTCCAGATAAACTTAACACCCATCTGAGTTAGCTTAGTAATTGGACTAGATAATAGTGAAAAGTTTCTAACAATCCTTCGGTAATAGCCTGCCAAACCAAGGAAACTACGAATCTCTATTACATTTGTGGGTCTTGGCCATTCTTCAACAACCATTTTTTTTGTAGGATCAACAGTTATCCCATCTTTAGAAACAATATGACCAAGGAATGAAATTTGTTGCAACCAAAACTCACACTTTCTGAATTTCCCATACAATTTCTTTTCTTTCAAGGTTTGAAAAATGACCCTTAAATGTCTTTCATGTTCTTCATTACTTTTAGAAAACACCAAAATGTCATCAATGATAACCACCACAAACAAATCCAAGAACTCATGGAAAATTCTATTCATTAAGTCCATGAATACAGAAGGTGCATTGGTTATCCAAAAAGGAATTACTAAAAATTCATAATGGCCATATCTTGTATGGAACGCGGTCTTCGGAATATCTGCTTCTTTTACCTTCAGCTGATGGTACCCTGATCTCATGTCAATCTTTCAAAAATACTGAGATCTCTGGAGCTAATCAAACAAATCATCGATATGAGGCAAAGGATATTTGTTCTTAACAGTGATGTTATTCAAGGCTCTATAATCAATGCAATGTCTCATAGAAACATCTTTCTTTTTAACAAATAAAACATGATCACCCCATGGTGACATGATAGGTCGAATGAAACCCTTCTCTAAGAAATATTGCAATTGCTCATTTGACTCTAAAAGCTTAATTTGAGCTATTCGATAAGGGGGGGATTTAAATTGGCTTAGAATCAGGAACTAAGTCAACAGCAAACTCAACATCCAGATCTGGTATTATTCCAGGCAACTCATCACGAAAAACATCAGGATACTCATTTACCACTAGCACATCATTAATCTGAACAGTTCCATTATTTTCAATGATGTGTGTAATGTAACATTCATTTCCATCTTTTATTAGATTCTTGGCCTCTTGATAAGTTATCAACAGTAAGGGTTCATTATTGTACATGAACTGAAATTATTTCTAAAAAGAAACTTCTTTAGCTCTATATTCAATCTTAGCATGGTAAATAGAGAGCCAATCCATACCCAGGATAACATCAAAATCTACTAGAGGTAGAACAATAAGGTTTTCATGTTGGTTCTTTCCATAGATAAGGATAGGAAGATTCTTATAAATTCTTTTTGACTCAACATTTCCCCCAGGTGTTTTTACCAAATGTTTTGGAGTCATTTCTTGAGATGGAATTCCCATTTTAATAGAAAATGTTTCAGAGATGAAAGAATGTGTAGACCCCAAATCAAACAACACACTGGCATAATCTGAAAAAACAAACCAAGTACCTGATACAAATTTGTTTAATGGCCCGACATCTGCTGAAGTAGTTGCAAAGGATTTCACCACCCCTTTCTGATTGTAGTCTAATTGTTTTCATCACCCAAGCTCTTTGTCGGACACTCGTTTGCATAGTGACCCATCTCATTGCACTTATAACATTTTACTAACTGTAAATAAAATTTGGACTTACGATCACCCTGATTTTTTCCAGTGCAATCACGAGCCTTATGTCCCATCTTACCACATCGGTAGCACTTTCCAGAATTCAGAAGACATTCCCCAGCATCCCTTTTTCTGCATTTATCACAAACTATAAACTTAGTTTTCTTATCTTCAAACTTTTTTGAAGAATTCATACCTTTCTCCTGCCACCTCGGTCTCTTCTTTCGATGGTTGTTATAAAACAATTGATCATCGGAAAACTCCATTTCCACCTTCTCATCACATGGAACAAGATTTTCATACCTTTTAAACTCAAGAGAATCTAATGCCCTTTGATATTTTGGCTTTAATCCCGAGTAAAAACGATTGATTTTACTATCAAGGTCTCGGATAAAATTTGGAGCACACCTTGCCAATCGAATGAACCTTTCTTCATAGATAGCCACTGAGTCTTCCTCTTGCCTCAATTCTAAGAATTTCTTTTCCATCCTATGTCGAACATCCTTAGGAAAATACTTATCAAGAATCATACCTTTGAATTCATCCCAGTCAAGAGAATCAATCACATCAGTGTCCCTGATATTTTTAACCATCGACCACCACTGATCTGCTTCACCCTCCAAATGATAAATAGCAAAACTAACCTTTTGATTGTCTGAACACCCCATGACATCAAAAACCTTCTCCAGTGCTTTAATCCACCCTTCAGCTAGCATAGGGTTAGATGATCCTCTGAATGATGGGGGATGTTGCCTCATGAAATGTTCCACCATTGACATGTTCCTCTACGGTTGATCTGGCTGATATCGTGTATGGATACCACCGCCATTTATCTCTTGAGTCAACTATTCCATTACTACAACAAACAGTTCAGTTCCAATTCCGACTATGTCAGGATGCTGATTCAGATGGTTATTTCCTTATGTATTCCTTCTTATCACTGCTTCCTCATTTCCTTTGCAGAAAACCTTTCCGAACAAACATGTCTTAGATGAAGCAACATGGGAATCTTCAAATACTATATCACTTCAATTTGACCATAAAAAAATATTTTTGGATAATCATTTAACAGAATTCTAACTCGTAAAGTTAACTAAACCGACCTCTGATACCAACTACAAGGCTCCATCCTTAAACCTTACTTAATCTTGAGTTATTACAAGATTACACATTGGGGATCTTTTCGGATTTAGAGTTTTAGAGAATTAGATCATAAAACATTCATTACATTCCACATATAAACAAAGTGGTTACATAAAGATAGTATTCTTCATTCCCATCAATGGAAATATATTTAAAATAAAACATTGATTCTTTCTTGACACTTCCTTGACACTGTCATCATATCATGTACCTTTCCCTTGACCTGTGAAAAAAATTTCAAAAAAGACTTGGGATGAGCATAAAAACCTCAGTAAGGGATATAAAAATATGGAAAGGAAACACGGGTACATATATACATAAGAATGAAATCATACTTTACCCGTAAAGCATAATAACTTTAACATACCTCATCAAATCATGAATAAATCATAGAAATCATTAGACATAAAGGTAACTTGAGGCATTCATAACATTCATACGTAGGGAGTAACCCTCTTGGTTACGTTTGGAATACCCATCAGAGTATATTCCCTAAATATCTTCGTAAAAACCTTAACGTTACACTCCTTCGCGATACCCAATGCATTGGAGAGCTATATCGAGCTCACCCGGCCTTAGTTTATCACTGAACCACCTGTCTTCATAATAATTCCCAAGATCCTCAACATAATCATATCACAGAAAACATGCATAAATGAAACATAACATTTACACCTTTCAATCACAAGATATCAATACAACACATTGATATAAAAACATTATGAAAACCATTTTTAATACCAAAATAAAAGAAAATTATAACATGGTATTTATTTTTCTTTTAAAAATAAGGTATGGCTTGTAGAGGAAGTCTAAACTCAAATAACATTCACGGCGGCGGAGAAGTCGTTGTCACCGCATACGTATGACAAAAACATTCCCTTTTGTCGTTTAGTAAAACGCTTCATATAAAAAAATATTCTTTTTGGATAAACGTAAAATTCAAAGGGGTTTATAAAACATATAGAAGAAGGTTGTGTATAAAAAATATGCCTCAATGAAAGGAGATTTAGACGATGTCCCATACCTCATGTCCGACTTGACTCGGTCGTTCTTTAATCTCCTTAAAATCAGGAAACTCTCTTAGATTTGAGCTCAAAAGATTTCTTGGCAAGACTTCTGCACAAAGTGAGGCTTCAAGGAGTAAGATAGGGATGTGGAGAGCCAAATTGGTCAGGGGTTGGCCGAGCCAAAGGCTTTGGGAGTATGGGTAAGGAGGTATAGGTGGGTGCCTTTTATGTCATTTAACAACATTTTAATTCTTAATGAAAACCATGTTTGTCAGATTTTTGAAATTCAAAACACCGAAGTGGTAAAATTTCATTTAAACGAAATATTAGTTTTTATAAGTACCACTTAGTGGTTTCACTATTCATTCAAAAATTGAAGTTTTTCAGAAAAATACCAAAAATTCACCCTAAGCTATATTTTATATTCTGAATTCAAAAATGAAGTCTATTTTACAAAATAAAAAACATATAAGTCACATTAATTAATTTAATAATTAATTCCGCTATTATGACAAATAACGTGTTCTTATGAAACAATAAGTATCAAAAGATTGACACCTGTTTAAGTCCAATTTCAAAGTGAAATTGATTCCAATGACCACCATTGGATTAAATGGTAAAAATATATTCTAATTTCACTTCAAACCCAATTTAAAATATAATCTAATCATATAAATAAATTAGATTAAAAAGCAGTTTTGATGTAAAATGCAGTATTTTTCACTATTCATTAAAAAATGAACATTGTTTGAAAAATACCAAAAATTCACACAATGTAAATTTTGATGTCCCAATCATAAAGAATAAGTTTATTTTGAAAATCATAGCTTATAAAATTGTCAAAATATATATTTAAAAATGGTTTTCCATCAAAAGGCAGTAAAACAATCTTTTGAAAATATTAGTGTATTCCATGCTTAAGATTGGATTTATTTTCATTTTAAGCCTCTAAAACACTATCTAATTCATTAATAGACATAGATAAAAATATCTATTACTCATTAATTACTTGGGATGTTACAATTTTCATTCCCAATCTGGTAGTGGATTGATCAATCATATTACATGATAAAATATAACAATATTCATTGGATCATATTAAGATCATTTTATGTGCCTATATTATTTAGTCTTTTATGATTCATATATACTTCAAACTTCTCCCCCATAAATATAATTCCACTACATTTTTAAGGATAAGATCATTGTATCCAAATATATGTCATAAATATGATTACTATAATCATTAAAATTTAATTTCCATGAGGATTAGAAAATAAATTTATCATATCTCATTAGTAAACATTCAAGTACCTTCCATAAATAATTTTGGTATACTATGAAATGTTCCCCATTTTCGGGTTTTTCTGATGGTATAGTGATAATCCTATTTTTTAATTACATAAAGCTCACTACGCAATAGTGGTCTTGAAAAACATTAATACCTACATGGTCATGTTGATATGTGGGCTTCAAAATCTCCCAAAGTTTCTCAATAATCAACTGCAATATCCTACTTGTCCATGGAATCAATGGATCTCTGCTAAATATGTGTGCCTAGGTCACTCCTAAAATCCATTTTCCATTGTAAGGCCCACAAATATCCATTTTATTGGTGATAAAATTCTTAAAGAATGATGGCTCTTCAATCCATAAGAGGTATTTTATATAATTTTCATAGATAATATTCTTTTAAGTAGAATATTGCACTGTATTAAAATACTCCACCTGTTCCTTATAGATTTTATAGGATATCAAAATATCATCTACTAAAAATACTAATTAAATTTCATGTAAATCTCATAAAATACTTTACATTATGTCCATAATGGTTATCTGAGCATTATTGAGTCAAGAAGGAATCAATATTAACACATACTGATCATACATTGATCAAAAAGAATAATTAAGAATATGTTCATTCTTCAACTTTAATTACTAACATCCCTACCAAAGCTCCAACATAAAGAAATATTGTTCCCCACATATACATTTATAAAAGGTACATATCTATAAATGGGAAAGTTTTTCATTATCATGATTTTTTAGATCATGATAATAAGTTTATATGCACCATAACCCTTCCCTCTTCATGATTAAGAGGAATGATTCACCCTATGGTGAATCACTTGGGTGTTTAAAATCCTTTTTCAAATTCACCTGTATCTACTACTTCAGGTTAAACAACTCAATAGGGGAAATTTTATAAGGAGTACTATATATGGGTAGAGGTAATGTTTTATATTTTATTGAGAACTCAACCTCCCCATAATTACGAAGTCTAAAAAATTCTTTAAGGAAAATATTTGTGTAATCACTCAAAATGATCATATATTGAATATTGAATCGCAAAATTGTTTCAATGATTTCAGATAGATAATATGGCTCATAAATATATAATTTCAACAATTGATAATAATATTCCAAAAGATATTTATTTCTCTCTTTATACATGTACAAATTAAGAGGATAAATTGGAATTTTAAAAAATATCATCCACTCTAAATAGTTGATGTTGAATTTATAAAGGGATAATAAATCCATTCCAAAAATAACATCACTATCCATTTAAATATGTAGTATAAAATTTTTATGAGGATTATTCTAAATTTAATGACTATGGAGAAAATATAGACTTCAAATTTAATAATTATTTTGTTTTTTATTTAAAAAAATATATCAACACCTATGTTTTTATTTTATGTTGGAATAGTTAAATTAAAATTTTACAATATGGGAGAACGTGTTGGACAACAATAATATAGAAAATTTGAGGCTCATTAATACATAATGAGTTTCCCATAAACTATTAATTTCTTGTTCTAATAATTTACTATATCCCAAAAAATTAGGGATAAGGATAATTAATATAATTATAATAAATATAATAAACTATGAATATAAATGAAATAAAATTATAAATGAAACATAAAATAAAACTTCTGAGTATTTAGGTTTCAATATTGTTTATCTATAATAAATTTTATATTTGGTTTTCAGATATAAAATTAAATTTATTTCATTTATAATGGATTGTATTTTTTTGTAAATTTCCCATATAATATCCCCCATTAGTGCCATAAAATATTTCTGGAAAGGCCTCTTTTTCATGATCCTTGTAATGGTTGAGTAAATAACCAATGATCCATTTTTTGATTATTACACCTGAGTAGAAAAAATTTAGTGCCACGCCCACTTATAGTATCATTAAAAGTATATGATGTTTTGGTAACCCTCACTCCATACTACACCAAAATTCCAAGATATTCTCATATATATTGATTTATCTCGATGGGTCTCAACATATAATTCTATCCATAATTCCAAAAAATATTTAACCATCATCTGACATCAACTAAAAATACTCATTTCCTTTAAACATATTATTACATGTTTTTAACATAAATATCCAATTAATTTAAAATATGCATTAGGAGTCCTTGTATCACTAGAAGACTAGGTACATAAAACATCAATATGAAACTAAAAAAAACCTTATTTTAATCTCACTAATGACCTCTTAAATCCCTCTAAGATCAGAAATCCCTTTGATCTCCTACAACTGTATAGGATAACCTCACTATAATATAAATGAATGGGATTGTCTATGTATCCCATTTAGGGAATAAACAAGGTAATGAGGCATGTCATATGAGTCAGAAGTCCTAACATGATAACATAACATACATGGCCTGTGATTAATAATTTTTACGTATAACAGAAGGAACATGAAATAATAATATCATTGAAACATAAGAATGTGGAACAAACATATAACAAGACATGAGAAAAATTCAAGGAAAACATCCCTGACAACATCACATGGTTGACAGTACCATAATAGATTATATCCACTCATAAATCCCATTTATATCATAAAATGAGAAAAAATTACCCATATAATTAGATTGTTATCTAGGTGCAACGATCCTAACACACACACACACACAGATAGATATATATTTTCATTATTTTAAACCATTTATATATGTTATAAACATTGTAATATATCATAAAAATAAATGAGATTCATAACCATTCCTCATATCATAAGAATTACTAATGGAATGAAATGAGTTTTATTTCACAAATGAATTTATTGAACACATTTCCCTAATAAAAAAGGGTTTAATAAGTAATGAATATATATAATATAAATATATACATAATTTAGAATTATTCCATTACATAAAATTGATAGATAAAGTGGGTTTGAGAGATAAATGTAACAAACAAAATAAAAAGAGTGATTCACATATATCCCCTACCATAGGTTCTAAAATCATGAAACACATTATCTAACAACCCTCGATAAATAAGATAGATTCATTAATTACCTAATATAGAAACGTATCCATCTATACTAGATTTTATATAATTTTTTTTGTTCTTTTATAAATATTTATATGAGATATAATGTTTAATTTTATTTTTCTGAGGGAATTTGTTTCATTGTTCGATGGTCAGATCACTTGTGGATAATTAGTAAATATCATGTAAAATTGGACTAAATATCAAGAAGTGAAATGAAATGGTATTAAAGAAATTATAGAATTTTTAATTGTCAAGTGTATCAACATGTGTTATAACATAATGGACAATTCATTTTATAAAATGTTAATGTTATATGGTTAGTTTATTTTTGTGGTTTTACCATCCATCAAAAACCTAGTTTTCATTAATTTAATATTACAACTAGATATTAATGTTAAATTTCGAAAAAATATAATATACAAATTTAATTGAATTTAATCGATTATTAGTGAATTTAATCCTACCATAAATGTGGGAATGGAAAATGCAAACTCATCATCCATGGAGGCGGTGAATCGACATAATACGAATGATGTTTTTTTAGATTAAGATGATGAGAGAAGATTATTGATGGTATATGTTACATTAAAACAATAAAATTATATAATATATGTCACAATCTAGTAATTATTCAATGTTCAACTGAATTTTTTTTGGACGAGTGACAAGAGAAAAATAGAATACAATGTTTTGGTTATTACCTTTTCCATGTAATTTATTCAATTAGGATTCTATATAAGGAACCATTAATTAATCTTTTCTTGAGTAAGAATAATCTAATATATGGGGTACCAGATTTGGAAATTCAAGAGAGTAAGACTCTGTGGGGAAAATTCATGTGGGGGAAATATGGGAATGTGTAGGCCTAACCCATTAATATAACTTCTTCTCATTGAAAATGATCCACCCCCACATCCATACACTTTCACATCACCACCATTGGATTGTTGGTAAATGGGATAATTTTTTGTGGCACACTAACTTGTTGGGAACCAAGCAATGATTCTGAGATTACCTATTCATAGACATCATGATTATTTATGAAATTCATTTCCATGGTTTATTTCGATGGTATTGGACAAGGATTAAGAAGCCTAGAATAATAAAAATGAGTTGAATTCCGACCTAGATATGTATTTTTTCACATTAACGTTCCTTATAATACTTTCATACAATGATTAATGGTATCTGGTGAGGGATAAAAACACAACTCACACTTAGGCTGGGGTTCTTTGTCCTATGGAGATCCCTAAAAATTTAACATCACCAGAGGCGACTGAGAAATCATGCACTTCCAATATACGAAAACATCAAATTCATTGGAATTAAAATGATATCCATATATAACAATTATGAAAAAACTCAATTAAGAGTCTGTGGACCACCATTTTTATAAATGTTACAATTTGAGTTAGAAATAGATATTTTTTGGTTTTTTTACAGTCCATCACTCATAGGTATCTTTGTGTTCTTCCATCTTCATCCTGCGGTTGTAGGTGGAAATCTCTTCTAGTATGAATAAGTTGGACAGGGGTATAATTCTAATTGATAGCTATTATTGAATCTAGAAAGTGAAGAAAACATCCTTCAATGATTCCACTCCATGAATTATAAATAAAATCACCATGAAGACTAAAAACCTACAAATTTATCTCACTTATACTTTCAATAACTGTGACAAGGCCCAATTTTTGTCATCTGCATTGTACATCACCTTCCTCCTTTCCTCATACATGCAAAACACATGAGAGATGTATATCTCGGCCCCCATCTTCATAGCCTCAATAATAACACTAAATGATCTTGCATCATCAGATCAATGAGGGGATGGGTGGTCTAAGAGTTTATTTGTGTTGTCAACGTTTCCTTATCGGCCACCTTTGATAGTGAAAATACCTTACAGGTAGAGCTGGAGGATATTTTTATTAGCCTTTCCTTTTTTGCCCAATATATCATTCCCCTTGAGGTAGTTCAAATAGACTACCACACTCTTCAAACACCCTATATGGTTATGGTACATCACATTGTTCCATTAATTACATCATCAGATGGTTCGGTGTGTCATAAGAAACCATGTGTATGTCTTATATACATATATAGAAGTAAACAAGGTGGAAGACATTCATTCATATAAGGAATTAAGAGAATTCCACATAACCAAATTATCCACCATGGGGTCCAATGATTCATAGGTGGTGAAGGTTGTGATATTATATTCTCTTGGTTTACAACAGTTCGGGCCCCCAAAGATCTTGTTTTCCTATTTTTCCTGTTGTATGTTTTGTGATATCATTTTCCCAGAGTAAAAAAACTTTTTTACCTGGCCCACTATTTTCAAAAAATAAATCTAATCTTTAAAAATAAAAAAACACAAAAAAAATTATTCAATGTGATTATTTAAAAATTGAAATTCATTTTTCTAAAATAATTTTCAATATGTTAGAAATTTAATTTTTAAATTAAATACCCATTTATAAAAAAATTCCAATTTTAATATTTTAATAAAGTGTTTGGCCCTTTGAATAATTTCTTATATTATCATAAATTTTTTTATTAACAATAATAAAACAAAACTCTAACTTATAAAAACATTTTAAAAAAATATAATTTATTTTAAATCCTTATATTTTTTAAAAAATCAAAATAAAACATATATTTGTTTGAAATAAATGAACACATAATTTTTCATCTAAAAAATTTATTTAACAATACCATTGTATATATATATATATCATATTTAAATTTTATTATATACCTAAAAATTATCTTACACTTCAATAAGGGAGGATAATATTTTAATTTTATTATTACTGTTCCTAATGGTCACATTACTATTCCAATAGTCATATAACTATTCTAATAGTAAGATAACTATTTGGAAGATCAAATTTAAAACAATTATATGGGTTCAATATAATATTTAAATACCTCATATATAATTATATCTTCATTCAATTATATTTCTCTCAAGGCTATATATTTTCATTTTCAAAGATCATATCTTATTATTAAAATTCCTCTTCATTACTATTGTGGTGTTCATGAGTTTGATTATTCAGTGGGATTGAGAAAATAAAAATTTTCCTACAATGGTTATCTTATTTTTTATTTTTCTATCACATTGTACTTATTTGAAATATTATTGATATATTTTTATTCTAAATTTAATATTTAATTAAACATAAATGTATTTAGTTGTATTATAATATGGTTTATTTCTGTTATGCTACACCACTAAATATGACACAATATAAAAAAATTAAATTCTACTAACAAAATGGAAGGTCATTAAAAGATTATATTTAGTGAATTTTCCACATAGATCATGATTGTAGAATTTTTTATCATATTAGAGGCTCTATGGATAGTTATTTTGGATTGTTTCATCATTTTTATGAGGGTTTCACTTAGGTTTGGATTCCAAATCTGCCAGTGGGTTGGGTTGTGATCTATGACGATTGAGTGGGAGTAAATAGCATGATTATTTTCTTGGCTAGAATATTATAATATGTTATATTATGATATTCATTTGATGTTTTTTGAATATGGGAAATTTTTTTGTCTCGAATCGAGGTGTTTATATGTGTTTCTTGAGGTTTGAGTGGTCAAGGATCAAGAACAATTTCACGTGGTTTGGATAATTCAATTTTTTAAAACTTCTGTTGGATATTTTATTCTTTTATGATGTCATTGTATGGAATTTATAGCCATTTTTTTTAGGATGATGTTGATATAATCCCAAGGTACACTGTAAGAATCAATTATAAGCATGGAAACACCCAAGGATGAGTTTTAAACAAGGAAGGTCAGTTGATCTTTTATTGTGAAGCATTTATCCTTGATGATTTTATATCTGGAAGAGACCATTGTGATGTTCCCTTACATTGATATTGTAATGATGAGGATTGAGAACAACCTTTTAGAGATGTAGTTATTTTTGGATTCCCTTTTTCGAGGGAATTTTACTGAGGATTATCTACAGACAAATGAGGTCCATTTTTACATGTTTTTATTGTAGGGAATATACCAAAATTAAGATGATAACTATTAACCACTAGTAGGGTATTTTATAGTTATTTTATCCTTATATATATTTGATGAACAATTAATGGGTGTGGCATGAGATATTGGGTTTGGTAGGGGATCCCCTAGAAGGACATCCAATTCTGTTGTGACCTCGTTGAATATGGGAGCACAGAGTTGTTGATGACCTTAGGGAGGTTTGGTGAGAGCCTCTGGTCACTATGTGTTGGATAATAGGATATATGGGAATAAGGTATCCTCATTCTATGTTATCAGACTATTTTGTTTTTCTAATGTCAATATCAATGTATGTTGGGTTTATGAGTGGGATCTTACCATGCTTTGGTGGCCATTATATATTATGATTTAGGGGGATCATGATCCTGATTTTACTTTGACATCGTGACCCTTGCAGTATCATAGACTAGATATTTTCCTTTGTATTTTATTTTGGTATCTCCTCTATTGGTTGGTTTGGGTTAATGATCCAAAGAGACAATGGAAAATGTAGATGATTTCACTCCTCTAGTTGAATGTTACACACCAGATATATGATATCTACAATAGATTCAATGAGATCCCAACTACCTGTATGAGATCCCTAGGATCATATTTTTATAGGTCCCTTTAATATAAGGACCATTGGAGATTATTTCTCTTCTAGGACATCATTTGTATCATAATTAAATCATTATGATTTTTGGGAAAATAAATATTTTCTAGGGTCAATCATAGATTCATGTCACTATATTAGACCATGTTATTGATATTATAGTGTCATATAGGTGTGGGTTATCATTCACCCATGCATAGTTTTTATAATTGAGTTTTAATTTGTTTCTAGTTGATTTTAGACTTCCAAGTTGTCGTATGATAATATGGAGTATGATTCAAATGATTTATGGTATAGTTTTCTATGTTTTATAAATCCTCTATCATGTAGTTAAGAAACATTATATTTACCATGGATATCATTTTAGAAACCGGAATTGTATTTTTTTCCATTTTACCTAATTTAAAATTAATTATTTCCAATTAATTATTTTCTTTCAATTATTATTAGTTTACAAGTAGCCTAGTCATATCACATGTTCATACAATGGTTATGAAAGCAGATTATAGGTTCACTTTTGAGGGTGTACTATAGAGTGTTATATCTCACCACATGTATATGCATTATTGTGTGAATGAAAATTGAATATCCAATTTCATATATGAGAATAGGTCGTGTAGTGGATCAGGTAGAAGAAAAATATTTCTTGATCTACTATATCCACTAATGTAGAGGCTCAATATTATGGTCACATAGCTCAAGAATTATTTATAGAATGTATGTGGTGCAAATTAGAGTTAGTAGAGGAGCCCTATAAATTTAATTTTAGTATTTTTTTTCTAACCTAGTGGGTTACCAGTTATTTATTTATACTTTAGGTTTTAGTGAAAAGTTGTCCCATTACAATTATTATATAATGTTTTGTTTTTGTATATTTATTTTGTGTTTTTTGATATTTCTTCTTGTGGGTTTTTTTTATTTCATACATTCTTGTACACTTGCCTGAGGGTATATTATGCCTACTATATATTTTAAACCCTTTATCATTTTCATTAGCATCTATAATATATGGATGTGTCCTTTTGGGCTTGTGGCTATCCTAATCAAGTGATTTGTCCCGTCAACATAGGCTGGTTTTCATGAGAATTACCTATTTTTAATCTAGACATCAAAAAAAAAGGAAGATAAACCAATTTTTAAATACTAAAAATAAAATATAATTCAAAACATTAGCATAAATTACGAATAAGTATAAAAAACCACATCCATACAATGATCCCATATAAATAAAACTAACAATGTGATGAAAAAATGTATGAGATAGGAATATACTCGATGGAATAAAAAAAAGACAATGAATCATGGTTAACTCACTAGGTCATAATGTCAGATTGTTCTAGATGAAAATAAAAATATCCAAATACTAAAAAATTTATGTATTAAAATACATAAGCTCAATTCATACTATTACACGCTTTATCAAGGGAATACACCTAGAAAGGATTTATCATACAAATAGGTGACACTAGTAATTGAATAATATAAACTAGTATAGAAAAAATCAAGAGATATCCCTTAACATAAAATTTCCATGAAATGAAAAAAGTGTATTTTATTAGATAATTTCATCATAAAATCAACACCTATATAAATAATATATTAAACCATATTATCTTTAAATAACCTTCGATTATCTCATTAGAATGAGTCCCCTTTACATCGATAAAAGGTCCATTTAAAAATTCAATTCCACCATAAAAGGGAACTAGCATATCTAAGGATAAATTGAATTAATGTGGCTAAATAATTGAGGTAACAATAAAATAAATAAAATTATTTCACAAATGTTTTAAACAAACCATTGATACACATTGGGATTCCATGTATTTCTTCCAATTCATTGAAAATATAGCTACCAAAACACCCTAAATAAATCACATGAAAAAATAATTGAAATATTTTAAAACACTCTATATATTTTTACACCCTAGGAGATCATATTACATTATCATTATAAAGGCCATCAATAGATTATATTTCACGTAACACCGATATTTCTTATATTACATGCAACATTGAGCTTCTCTAAAACAAAACCTTAATGTTATAATTATTTAAGTGATATATTTTTAAAATATCCATTAATTATAGTAAATCTAATAGTAATAAGTAACTTTTAAATGTTATTAATAATTTTTTAAAATAAATAAAACATATTTATAATGAAATTTATATGTTTTCATAAAAGATTGATTTGTTTAGAAATACTATTTTTTTGAAGGAATAACTTTTTATGTCCTTTTGTGACAAAAAATAAAATAAATTTTAAAGACACTTGAAAATTGAATTTTAAAAAATATAAATTTTTTTATTTCATAATATTAAATTTATCTTAGGGTTTACTTTTCATATTTCTCTAAAAACATTCCATTTTTTATTATTACCGGAAAAAACTGCATTGTTTTAAAAACCCATCTTTTTCATTTAAATAATAAAATTAATTAAAAAATATTTTAATGTAATAATAGATAAGTAACAAATATATTAACCCAATTTAGTACAATGGTATCATTTTTTAATATAAATAGAAGTACAAATTTTTTAAACTTTTGAACGTCATTTTTAGACTTCTTGTCACATTTGGGAGATTAGAATTAAATATAATTTTTCTGATTCTGTGAGTTTAATATATAAAACACAACAAACATTGCTGTAATAAGTGTGAATCATTAATCCTAATAGATTCAAAATTTGTTTTGATGAATAGAAACTTTTGAATTTTATTACTAAGTCTAACAGTAAATATGGTAATTAAAGTTAAAAATAACACTATAATAATATAAAGTTCCCATAACACTGGTAATAATTTAATTGGATATGTTTTTTTAGATCCAATTCTACATTAGGCCAAACATATGATCCTTTTACGATACATTAGTTACATTTAGACTTTTATTACATTTTATTTAAATAATATTTAAAAATTTCATATTCAAATTTTAGTAAATAAATAATTTTTAATATAAGGATATATAAGTGTTATGATCGACTATATATAGTCATTAGAAATATAAAATTATTATATACATAACAGAAAATTATTTTTAATTAAGGAAAAAATAATTACATTTAATGGTTACATAGTTAAGATGCTATAGTTGATTGACTAGATGAAAAATCTAATAAATGATTGTAATAATTTTAAAATAAATATAATTGGATATATTTCATTCAATCCAGGATTTTTTATATACCATTTAAACATTACAAATTATTTTATATATTATTTTATAAGGACACTAGTTTTTATGAATTTACTACACATTAGTTATTGAGAAGTTTCAAAATTCACATAAAAGGGATTTTAAAACGAATACTAATTTATTAAATGATATAATAGTCATAAAAATATACTGATCGGTCAAAAAACATTTAGTGTGATACATATGTCATATATAATCTAATTGGGGTATGTTTTTCATTATATAGTAACTGTACTAACCCAATAGTGTAATGAGACAACTAGACCTGCTAAGAGTTAAACAATTTAACGAAGGGATAAACCCAAATAATATGGTGAAATTTTTGAGCAAAAGATGTGTAAAAACATTTGTTTAAGATTAATGGGAAACATCATCATATTGTCCATGAAATAACTCACATTTAATTTAGATCCAAAATTATTTAATTATAAATTTATATTTTTGGAATTTCTAAAAGTTCCCCTAACCTATATTATAAAAGATAACATCTACTTCTCTATTATTCACTCCTCCAAAACCCTTTAGTTCAGTAAAACAAAACAAATTTTTCCTCCAAAATTTACTAACGTCTTTTTAGATTCTATAATTTTGGAATAAATCTAATGTATGGATTTCTATTGCGAAAATCAAAAAGGAGACACTCAAAGAAGAGGTAATTGGTTAACCAATTCATTCAATGTTTGCTTCTACTTCTAATTACATTTCCTATTATTTTTCCATTATAAAATAAAAACACCAATATAAAATATATCCTGATATTTTTTTTGATTTTGGTATAACCATATTCATCTTTTTACCCATCCCACAAAAAAATTATATCACCATGCGATTGTATGTACAACTTACCGTCTCCATGACGTTGTGTAAACTATTTTTCATCTATACATTACTTCAATGTGTTTAATTATTAATTTAAACGTTTTAAATACTAAATATGTCATGATATTGTTTCATTATAATTAATATTCCAAAAAATTCAATAACTTTAAACCATTAAGGAAATAATATTGTTGCTCGTTCATACGTACAACTTCCCTTCTCCATGATGATATGATATTTATCCTCCATTACAACCATTTAAATATGATTATAAAAATTCATATACTGATTAAATATAACATATATTAAATAATAATTATTTAGAAATAATAATATATACACACACATATATATATATATATATCATTTACATGCTTCCATTAAATATTATAAGATAACATAAACAGAGTTAATTCTTACATACGACCTACCGTATCCATTAACAATGTGTTCCATTTAATATATCTATATATTAAATATATTTATGATTTTAATAAATATAAAATAAAAATAATATAATAAATTATTGAAGTAATTAAATAATTTTCTATGTAATGTGATCTAGAATAACAATTCCAAACATATATGATAAACAAAGCGATTATTACATTAAATTTTTCTTTACCAAGGAATTGTTAAAAGAATGGGTAATATTAAGTCATAAATGAATCATATATGAAACTATAAATACTATAATGATTCTCATACAAGTTATTAATATATCAAAAACCATTATATAGTGTTTTCAAACATGTACAATAGGAATTGGACATACGGTACGAGAATTTCATCTCAAAATTAATTTTCCTAAGATATAATCCTTGTTCACCACCCATTTCTTGTGTGTTTTTTATGTACTACTCCTATTATATTTTATATAATGATTAAATTTATATTCATGTTACTTGATAATTCATTTAAATATACTGGTCTTATTATTTAAATATTTAATGTGTTTTGTGATGAGTTGCATGTTCATAGAATTAGTCCTTTATCCATTTCCTTAATCATGATATTATAAAAAATATGTATTAATATGTATATAAATGATTATAAATATACTTTTCTATCCTTTTTTAATTTCAATCAAATTTTTTCAAAACAATTTTTTAAATTTTTTATGTAATTGAATTTTATACTAAAACATTATATTGAATGTTATAATGATTTAGTATTATAAATTTTTTCTTTAATGTACATGTTTTTAAAATGGATTTAATAATTTATATATATGGACATTAATTTTTTAAAAAATTAATTCCATTCAAATGTTTTATAGAAGTTTGATACAATTTGATTTAAAACCATGTTTTTAAATGTACCCTTTTAAATGTTCAGGGATTTTGAATAAATGATTTCAATGAAAAAGTGGGTATTTGTCCCAATATATTTCAAGGAAATTATTAGATTATTTTCATCTAGGTCGAAATCCATTTTTGTATTTTATGATTAATTTATGTTGATTGAAAATGATATAATCTACCAAATTGTTTTGAATTTTTATGGATATGTTTGACTGTGGATGATCTATTTTTGTACACATCATGGATTATAGAAAATGTATTATCATTTCTTATGGTAGTTTTAATAAGAATTATTATGTTATGTTTACCCCTTTCATAAGAGGAATGAATTGGAATTAGTATTTTTAGGGTGGGGACTGCTATATACTTCAATGGACCAGTAGGTCTCCTGAAAAAAACTAGTTTCTTGGCATGAGTACCCCACAATATGGTTTTGAATAGTCCTGGGATGAGTCCTTGATGGTAGGATTATGATGCCTAAAATTATACATTCCCAAATTATGAGAAATGTTACTGATATTTCTTATAATTTTTAGACCAGTATAATATCCATTTGAATTTTCAAGTATAATTATTTGATTTATTCATTCAATATTATGTTCATGTTTTTGTTTAAAAGGTTTCTGTTTCAATTTTATACATTCCACAAAGTTTATTGTTATTTATAAAATATTATATTGAATTTTTTAACCTTAATGAGAATATTATATCTCCCTTATCTTATGTTTTATTTTCCAAGGAGTCCATGAATTGATTTATTATTGATATGTAGGTTTGAGAGAGAAGAATTATTGTGTTCTCAAAGGATTATAAATGTTGTATTTTGTTTCATTAATAATAATGTAAACTTCTTGTGTGTAATATATTTATTATAGATGTTAAACTGATCGATAATTTAGGGTTTGATTTACTATAATAATGCCAAGCTATTAAAAAAAAGAACTAATTCTATGATTATGAGGTTGGGGTTATAAATTTTTTATCAATGATTGTTTTGAAAAAAGCATAAAAATTAAATTTTATTATTCATAGATTATAAAACATAACCATATGAAAAAAATTATGGATAAGTCTAAGTATATGATATCATCCTTATTAATTGGAAATGGAAACCATTTGTTAATCATATGGAATTATGGATTTTGAATAAGATGGAATAATTTAGATATCCTGATAATGATTCGTCATGAATATATCATATTGATTAGTGTATCTCACTTAGTGATTTCTATTTTGGTTAATGGTTAAAATCATCTAGGTTATACAAGAAATTGTTATAATGATTTTAATGAAGAGTCTAAAAAATATAAATTAGATTAATGATGTGGTAAGGAATGTGGTGTTGAAGAATAGGTAAGGGTTTAAGAGTGAAGTTGAATTATTATGTTCATTTTTTTGTATTTGCAAATTATTTCATCATAGGTACTCTTTTATTAGAATCATGAGATATATATGGATTATACTATAGTACATATTCATTATGTATTTTTATGTATAATATTTGTCATTAATGATCAAATATATGGTATGTGAAAATTACTGCAACATTTTTTTAGGAATATGATGTTAAGATAGATTTTGGAAATTTAGAGACATTTTTGGGAAATTAATTTGGACTGATGTATTTTGCAAAATTCTTAATTTTTGAAAGTGATAAGTTGAAAACATGATATTATTATTTTTGGATTTAACTAAGATTTATTGGATATTATATGCTAACCAATTTAGTTTAATAAAAAATTAAAGGATGAATGAAATACTTATGAACCATAAAATTCATTAAAAGTACGTCATGAATAAAGAATCATCTTTAATAACCATTTCCAGATGAATAAATCATAGTGAATATAGATCAATGAAAAAGAAAATGATAAAATTCTGGAATGGAATTAAAATATGTAAGTCTCATAGTGTTATTATCTTGATAATAAAATATTCCCTCAACTCCTAGAAAAATAATCTAAAAAATATGTTCTATTAAAAAAATAATTTCTGATGAACAGATGGTTTTTTAAATAATCATAAATTTATGGGTTAGAGGTACCCAAATATTAATTTATCATTCACTTGTTTTTTATTAATGGACTCAATCAATCATTATAAATAGTTACATTTTTCATCCATGTATATATAAATACATTCAACTAATTTTATCCTATTAGAAATCAAATTTTGGTGGTGACCTTCTCATTTATATTATACCCTTATTTAGTGCAAATTTTATTAAAATTATTTCTGATTTCTATTTCAACAAATTTATTTTATTGTATAATCATTTTATTTTTTATGTCAAATTTTAAATTATGAGAACACAATTTATTGATGGAGGGGAGAATGTGTGAACCTAAAATTTCATAGTATGATATATTTTTAAATAATTTTAATTGACGGTTCAACATGAAACACCAACATGGATTGCATTACACGCAATATTGTGTTTCTCTGAAAAAATTCATTAGTATTATAAGTATTAAAATCATATATTTAAATATTATCCCATAATTATAATAATATGAATAGTAATATATTATTTTTAAAAGTTATTCACAATTAATTCACATAAATAAAACATACTAATGATGAATTTTGTAAGATTTAGTAAAATAGTTATATGATAAGGACTATTATAATCTTAAACGATCTACTTTTTATATCCAATTGAGAAAAATATTAAAATTAATTTTAGAGAATATTAGAAATTTAGTTTGGTAAAATAGATATGACTTTTTAATTTTTATTATCATAATTAAATTTGGGTGTTCTTCTAGTATTTTTATGGTAAAATTATGTTTTAGATGGATAGTGAAACCACTACATAATTGTTAAAATTATGATTTTTTCAATTAAATAATAATTTTCCATTAAATTGATTTTAATGTCACAATAGATAAATTATTTTTATACTATACCAATTGAGGTCATTAGAATTAGTTTTATAATATTATTAGATATATAACATTATTGAACATTTGGATGTCACTTTTACCCTCATTCTAGTCACATTTAAGAGATTAGCATTAAATGTAATTTTAATGCTTCTACAAATTGAATTTATAAATATAAATATAAGTTGATATAATAAGTATGGAAATTTTGTTTTAAAAAGATAAAAATATTTTTTGGTGATTAGTATGTTTTGAATTTTATTTATTACCATTAAAGATAAATTGGAAAAATAAAGGTAAAAATAATATTATAATAATATAAAATTACCATAAAAGGTTTCTGAATTAAATCGGATACATTTGTTTTCTACTTAAATAAACCATAGATCTAAAATATGATCCTTTTTATGGCACATGTGTTAGATTATAATACATATTATATTTTATTTAATGAAGAGTTAAAAATATTATTTTCAAATTTTAAAAAATAAATCATTTTTAAAATGAAGATATATAATTATTGTGGTAGAAAATAAATATTATATAAAAATATAAATTTTTAAATAATATTAAAGATATATTTATAATTTAAATAAATAATTTATTAAATTTAACATTTACACAATGATGATGCAGTAATTGATTTACTTAAAGAAAAATCAATTAAATGATATTAATAATATTAAAATAAATAAAATTTAACATATTTAATACCATAAAATAATTCTTTGGATTAAACTTACATCTTATAGATGTGTTTATATGGTTTTTTAGTAGGAATAATTTTGTTATGTCTTTAACAAAAATCTTGTATTTAATGGTGTCAAAATTGACAAAAATGAGTTGTTAAATCCAATAATAATTTATTAAATGATATAATAGACATAAAAATATAATTTACGGCCAAAATACTAGGATATTGTTACATATTTCATAAAGTATGATATTGGGTTTCTCTTTTCATTTTAAACTAACTATATTAACCCTATAATTTAAAAATTACATGCCGAAAAATTAAGCAATAAATTTTTTACTAAGTGTTAAACCCAAATTTTAAGCCTAATTTTGTGACATGAAATTGTCTAAAAATCATTGTCTGGGAGGATTTATAACAATAAACATATTAGACTCTAAATAAATCACATTTTATTTATTTAAAATCAAAAATCATTTTATAATAAATTAATAGTTTTGGTACTTCAAAATGTGACCCTCATCTATCTTATAAAATGGAACATATCCTTCTATTTTATTCAAATACATAAATCCCTTTATTTGTGTATAACCCTACCAATTTATGGTAAAAATTTTCCTCATTTATTCTAAGAGGCCATAATTTTGGAATAAATCGAACCTAAGGAGTCCTTTTGTGCAAATCAAAAGACGACACTCGAATAAGACATAATTGATTTACCAATTCATTAAATGTTATTTTCTACTTGTACATACTTTTCCTAAGATGTATACATACTATGATAAAATATTCAGAATATAAAATTTGATGATATTTTTTTATTTTTATGTTACAACCATATTCATCATTTTACTCATCCTACGAAAAAAAGTATCACCATTCGTGTGTACGTATGAATTAACGTCTCCATGCTATGATGTAACCTATTTTTCATCTATACATTATTTCAATTGGTATAATGATTAATATATTAATTTAAATAATAAATATGTCATGATAAAAAAATTTCTAATTCATATTCTATACAACATTATACCATTTAACCATTAAGGATATGATATTGTTGGTTGTGCATACGTATGGCTTACCATCTCCATGACATCATGAGATTCATCCACCATTACAACTATTTCAAAATGACTATAAAAATTTATATATTAAATAAATATTACATGTAAGACATATTAATTCTATATAGATATTATATATATATATCATTTACATTCATCCATTCAGTATTATAATAAAATGGAAATAACTTTCATGCGTATGTGTGTCCTACAAGGTCAATGATTGGGGTATTATATTTCATATATATATATTATATTTATTTACATACTAAATTTATAATAGAAATAAATAATATAATATTTATTTAAGTAAATATATCATTATCTATGTAATACTAACATGAATAAAAAGTAAAAATATGTATGATAAACAAAGTGATTTTTACTTGAAACATTGTGTTACCATGGAATTGTTAAATGAATGGGTAATATAGAGTCATAAATAAATAATATATGATAAAAGAAACATTATTATGAATCTAGTGTAAGTTAATAATATGTTTTAAACCACTATACAGTTGTTTCAGACATGTATTGATGGAATCGGACCTATGGTAAGGGAATTATCACTCACAATTAATTTTCATGAGATATAATCCATGTTCACCACCTATTTCTTGTGGGTGGTGTATGTACTATCCCTTTTAAGTTTGATGTCAGGAATAAATTTATCATCATTCTTTTAAGATATTCGTTTGAGGATATTGTGTTAATTATTTAGATATTTAATATGGAATGAGACACCTTGAATGATTAATAATTTAATCCATTCTGCATTTATATATTATTATTATTAGTATAAAATTTATTTATATTTATATTAATGATTATAACGAACATTTTATGTCTATTTGGAATATAATTAAAATGTTATCAAATGTAATATTTTTAAGGTTTTATGTAATGGACTCTTAAACTAAATCAACTTTTTATATGTTTTAATGATTTGTTCATGTAAATGTTTCCCATTAATGTCCATGATTATCAGTTGCATTTAAGGATTTATTTATATGGACATGAATGGTTTAAATTTTCAATTCCCTTCAAAAGATTCTATGTGGTATGGGACACATTGATTCAAAAAATGTCTTTTTAACTGTCATCTTTTTTAAGTGTGTTGCTTTTGAATAAATGATTTCAAAGAAAAATGGGTATTTTTATGAAGATATTTTTAATGAATTTATTAGATTATTTTCATCATTATAAACATCCTTTTTTGAATATATTCTTAATTGTGGTTGATTTATTATGATAAAATCTACCACATTGGGTTGAATGTTTTATAATATATTTGACTTTGGATGTGATATTTTGATACCATTCGTTAGTTATGTCTAATGTGCTAACCTTTAATATTCTAATTTTTATATGAATTTTTATGTTATTTTTACACCTTTTATAAGGGGAATACATTGGACATAGTAAGTGGCGGTCGTGGAACGCTATAGACCCTCGACGCATCAGTATGTCTCAAAAGAAAAACTTGTCTTTTAATAAGAGGCCATGATGGAATGGTTTTGTATGGTAATTTAACAAGGACTTGATAGTATGGGTATGATTTCCAGAATTTTTCAATACCTCAATCTGAGATTAGTTATTTCTATTACATGATATTATTAGAGTAGTAGAATATCCATGTGATGGTTTAACTGTAATTATTTTATTTACCCTTGAAATATTATGTTCATGTATATATTTCAAAGGATTATTCTTCATCTTTATATTTACCTTAATGTTTTTAGTAATATATGAAATCTTATTCACTATTTTTTAACCTTACAGAGCATCAGAGAATTTAAATTTCTAATGTTTTATTTTCCTAGGATTCCATGAATTACTTGATGATTGATATATAAGGTTAAGCTAGGAGAATAATTTAATATTGAATGGATTTTATATATATTATTGTATATTTTGAATTATAATGTAAATTTCATGTAAGTGATATATTTTTCAATACTCCTAAACTTAGGATTCCATTGGGATTTTATTCATTGTAATCATGCCAATTTATTAAAATAGTGCACTAACATTGATCTTTTGCGATTGGGGCAATATATTTAGTATCATATGATGTTTAGAAAAATAACTGGGAAATTATATTTTGAATACTTTGATTAAAAAACATAACCTTATAACAAAATATAAATATATATGAACAGGCCGGAGGTCATCACGACCCTAAAAATATTATTTAAAAACCTACACTAGTATAGTAGTAAAGGTTTGAACCCAAGGTAAGGTAGATTAGTTATCTAATGGTTTATTTTTATTAAATTCCATTTTTGTTAGTAGTGAAGTGTGTGTGCATTTTTTACAATTTATTATTATTTTTCAATGATGTTGGGGAAACAGGATGAGGAAACTAGATTTTCTATAAAGGAGCTAAAATTACACTATGTACTACTAAACTAAAGAATTAAATCAAACTAACATTAAGCGGAGAAGACAAAGGAGTTAAGAACAACTATATTCATGGAATTCCAAACTTGATGGTTAAAAAGATAACTCTTCACAAAATTTAATTGCATCACAATGTAGAAATTGGTTGATATATCTTCCTCTCTAGAAGACACATCAAACAGAGGTTAGACTTTTAGAGTTCGTCACTCTAATGATCATCGTCTGTTAAAAGTTTGAAATAGAATATAGTTGAAATTGAACTCACCGTAAACTATAATGACACTAATGAATCAACATAAACATGATCAAGTTCAATCTCTTCAATTGAACTTGAAACTATGAAATATTTGCAATATGGTGTGAACAATTTGACATAACATCAGAGTTGACCTCACAGATTAACTCTGATTTTAATCGAAGAGTAAGTGAGAAATTAAACAGATAAACCAACAAAGATTTAAGCTCCAAAAAGGGAAAATTAGCTCATGTTCATAAGGAAATATATCATTGAAAAAATTCAAAAACACATTACATGAATTAATGAAAGGGGAAGGATGAACTCCCTAAGCACTGCTCTGCCTTCAGGCTCCTTGGTCTCCTACTCATCTCCAGTGCTGCTAATCAGATTCTGCTCTCGAATAGATGTGGTCGTGGAATAAATGAACAAGAGACAATGTGAGTCATCCCTAAATTCAGCTTCTTGCTATGCTTAAATACCTAACTGTCATCCACTACACATCACCGCTTTCCTTCAACCGACATTAAGTATCCTTCAAGAGCACACCGCACACGTGCATTTATTTCATGAAAGTCATGTCACGCTAGAATTTCCATTGTAACTAACTCCCACTGAGTTAGTTGCATGAACCTGGACGGGGTTTCAGCTATTGAATGAACCAGCAAGTTAGAAAATAAAGATAAATAAATGAGAACGCAAATAACAAATAATATTTAGTATTATTTTTAAATTTAAGAGTTAGATTATTCATTAATAGTTAACTAAAGATAAACATTAAATATCATAATTTTTATTTATTATTTATAAAACATTTATATCAAACACTATTGAGTTAATTAAATTATAAGTATAAATTCGGAAAACTAATTTTTTGTTTATCATTTGTTGACTAATTCATTAAAATTTGACAACATGAAGAAATAAGTAAATAAGATAATATTTTAGATTGTATTAATAATTTTATTTTTATTATTTAAGAAGTTATTTTTTTAGATTAAATCATAAATTAGTTTATTTGAATAGTAAGAATTTAATTCTTTAATTTTAAATATTTTTAAATTATTATGTATATTTTAAAGTTTATTTATACATATTCTTAATTATATATTTATACTATAATCAATAAATTTAATTATTAACATTTATTATAAATTTAGTTTTATATTTTAATATATAAATTATCTATTTATTATAATTATAATAGTTTTAAATTATAACTTTTCTAAATTTAATTATAAAAATTTTACTCAGTTAAAGTTATCTTTAGCTTTATCTTTTGATTTACATTATTTTTACTTTACTTTTATTATTATATTTATTATTTATTTATTTATTATTATTATTTAACTCCTTTTCACCTTCCACCCCCACATCCACACTACAAGGGGGAGGGTTTTTGTGGTCTGCTTCTCCCCGCAGAGCAGCGGCATGGCGGAGGCTTCTCCAGCTCAGCAAAAGGCAAGATTTGCCTCATCACTCCTTTGCAGTGGCGGTCTGGAAGTCTTCCTCCTAAAGCTGCCACTCGACTCCTTTCTACCAGCAGTATGAAATCCTCTTCTCCAGATGGCGTGACAGCTTCCTTGCTCCAGCGTGGACAGTAACAGAAGACTCTCCTCCTTAAACAACAACTAAGCGGCAAAAAGTACATCCCTCTGACCAGCAGATCAACCATCATCACACTATTACACCAATTCCTCCTCACGCAGTATCAGCACGACAGTGGGTACCTGGTGCTCCTCCTGCTCGTGATGTCATCTAATTGGTTGGTGCATTATGCAGTAACAGCTCATTCACTCTTCAGCAGCACAGATCAAGTGGTGAACTGGTCAGCCAGTAAAACTCCCATCACGCATTAATTTCAACGAATCACAACAGTGGCGCAAAGGCCCCTCCATCACAGCAGTAGGACAATGATGCTTCAGTGAGTAAACACCTCCTCACATGACGTCCTCTTCTTCTCATCCAGCATCGATGAAGACCCAAAACCGAGGTCTCAGTTTGAGAAACAATGGTGGGGGCCCAAAAAACTCACGCCGAATCCTTCCTTCATCATTGTCGAACCCAAATCTTCCTCAGCACAACGAATCCTCTCCTCATCCTTGCTACGACTTCAACCCATCAGGCAGACACATGCAGTGGCGACACGCACTGGCCTCCTCTACTGGCTTACAGAAGTAATGATTGGATTCTCCTTCAGTTATTATTGGCGAGATGCAAAGGTGAAAAATGAGGATGTTGTTGATGAAGCACCATGAAGTGTTACGGTGGGTTGGGATACGATGAGACCGTGAAAATGAGGTCATGGTGCCACTATGACTGAAAGAGTGGGAATGGAAATGGTGTGTCAAAATAGGTGAGAACGTGAAGTTGAAATTGTGGGTTGGTGGCAAAGTTTATGATGCCTCTGTGAGGAGTGTCGCTGTGAGACAGTAAAGAGAGATTGACGGTGGAACCATGAGTTAGGTTATGGTGAGACCGTAAAAGGGGTAACTTTCAAATTAAACAGAAAAAATAAAATAAAATAAATTGAAACTTAAATTAAACAGATTGTGATAACTAATAATAACTAAAAGATAGATAAAAACAAATAAAATTAAGTTACTCATAAACATAAATTAACTTTTAAAACCAAATTAACTTAAGTTAAATTATCATTAAATTTGAAATATAAAATTAAAAATGTTACTGAATTAAAGTTAAATTTAAAAGAAACTAAATTATTAAGGATTAAAGTAAAATTTAACAATTATATAACAACGTAAAATTATTTAAATTAGTTACTTTAACAAATTTAATTAAGTTAAGGAATACATATATTAATTAACATGTTAAACCATTATTTTAATTGATGGAATAGAATTTAAAGCGATTTTAATAAAAAAACATGTTTATAAACTTATATTATGATTAAAAAAAATTTAAAAGAAAACTAAAAAATTTTGTTACTTGAAATTAATTAATAATAAATACATGCAATATGAGATTAAGACTACATTGTCTATGTGAAAGTGCAGAATTAATTAACTATCTATGTAACACCCCAAGATTTCATAGTGTGTTATTTCTTCAAAATAATTCAATAATTTGCACTACACGCAACACTGAGTTCAATTGCACCATGACTTACCAAAAAAAAAAAGGCATTAAAAGAGGTCATGAATAGTGTTAACTAAATTTTAAACTTTATATAATCCTTATAATTTTAGAATCCATATTATGAGTTTCTTAGTCATAATGCAAGAACAGATTCATTTTCAGTATTGCACTTTTATCAACTTTTGATAGTGAAACCTTTTTAAATACAATATTTTAAACTTTTTGACTAAATGGAGACATCAAAAAATTTAAAATGAAACATCCCAAGCTTCCACGGTACGCTTTCCTTTGAATAAAACAGTAGTGTGTGTTGTACGCAGCTTCGAGTTCTAACACACCGTAACCAATCAAACTAGCTGTTATGAATAGTAATACCTACTTTTTGAAGTTATATATATTTTATATTTTAAAATGGACTTCAATTTTTGATTCGGAATATCAAATTTAGCCTAAGGTGAAATTTTGGTACTTTTCGGATAACTTTCATATTTTGATGAATAGTGAAAATTACTAAATTTTAATTAAAAACAACTTTTTTAATCAAAATAATTAATAGTAATAAATTATGAATTTGAGTGGTTTTAAAGTATATTTAGAATATATTTTTACTATTTAATATAATGTTGGTCATTGGACATAATTTTACAATTAAACCGAACATAAACAATTGTCGATCTTTTGATAGTTATTATCTCTTAAAAACACGCTTTTTGTTTTGACAGCGGGAATTAATTTTAAATTAATTTCTGCCACTTCTGTGTTTTGAATTTAGGAAAATGGATTCCATATTTGGAATCAGGATGTTCAAATTGTGTAAATAGGTAACTTTTATTTTTAGACATTTTGAATAATTACTGCGGTAAATATTTTATTTACCATGGTTAAGGGTAAATCCGGTAAATAAGGGTTAACAAATAATATTATAATAATACTAAATTACTCTAAAACGTGTCTTAACCCTATTGGTTGATACATGGTCGACCATGGTCATCTTTGTGTCAATTTTGGGACCCCATGGATCCACTTGTAAGTGATAATGACACTTTATTTTAATTAAGTCAAAATGAATACAAAAATGACACAAGCATATATCTTTTAGAAAAACAATTGTTACATAGGCTTATATAAGTTGGATTTTAGATTATAAATATTCATTAGAAATATAAAAAGCTTTCCTACATAATTATATTTTATTTATAATTTTTAGACATTAAATAATTTATTTTATTTATGACACAAAGATGATGCAGTAATTACTATAATAGTGAAAAATTAAAATAATTGATATTATAAATACCCAAAAAAATATAATATGAAACTTTTAATGAATTAAACTAATTTTCTAGGATAATATGATATATTAGTATTGATTTAATTGACTTTGTTCGAAGTAATCAATCTGTTATGAGTTTCACAAAAATCAACTATTGAATAGTGTCAAAATTGACATAAAAGAGTTTTTAAAACAAATATTATATTATTAATTGATATTCAATTCCTAAAAATATAAGGTTCGGCCAAGAGACTTATATTAGGATAGGTGCATTATTAATGGACCACTTGGGGGTCTCTTGGATGTATATAGTATGTTTATTAACCATATTATATAAAAATACAAAGAGACATTGTAAAAGTGAAACTAATTAACTTAGAGTTAATACTTAAAGATAAGGTTAATATAAGTACCCAAACCTGTCTAAATTCTATTGGTTGAGTGGTTTTCGACCTATCCCCACCTTAGCCTTTGAATAGTCAACTTTGGAGCCTTTGGAAACCGAATATGAATTTATTATAAATTAATATTTCTAGCTTTTCCAAAGGTGCCCCTCACCCCTCTTATAAAAGGGCACTCCTCCTTCTCATTTATTCACACCTCTAAAGCCTTTTGGTTCGGCCAAACTCTGCCCAAATACTCTCCCAACATCCCTCACTACAACCTAGAGGCCTTAGTTTGATCAGAAAGCCAACCTAAGGAGCACTTTTGATCAAATCAAAAGGAAGAACCCGAAGAAGAGGTAATGATTTCACCACCCTTCTCCAAGTTCATTTCTTCTTCCACATCTTCTTCCTTTGTTCTTACCATTCTAAAATAATAACTCCAGTATCTCACATATACTGTGATGTTATTATAAGTATGGTACAACCATATTCAGTATTCTATCCACCCTTTGAATAACATGTCACCATACGTGCGTACGTACGGCTTACCGTCTCCACGTCGTGGTGTAATTGTTATTCAATATAATATTATTTGGATGGGTATAATAATGATGTTTAACTTATGTAAATAATAAATATAACATGTTAATGATTCTGTATATATGATATACCATTCATTTATATATTATTTTAATATCAAAAGAATGATATTGTCGCTCGTGCGTACGTACGGACTACCGTCTCCACGAACGCGATGAGATTCATTCTCCATCGTAACCATTCAAGTATAATTATCATTTGATGATTTAAAAATGATGTTTAAGGACTAGATATCATTCTGGATATGAATAAGATACAACAACCATGGCTTATGTAACAAAACATATAAAGAAAATGAGTAAGTTAACACCCGAAACGACGATAATTCTAAGATATTATTAACAAATCAATGTTAAAAGATCATATATGATATCATATTAATATATATGATTCTTGTATAATTTAATAACGATTATTTCACCATTATACAGGAGGTTAACCTACCCCAACCAAGGAAAAGTACAAGGTAAGGGTTATTTCACAATCTCTTCATTATCCGAGGTTGTATTATACGTAATAATCTACTGGGATCTCTTTATCATCCACATCCATGTTTCTTCGAAATGTATTTCAAAACATTTTTACTATTTCCAAGAATATGGGTTAAAGTCATTTATACCCTTGTTTGAATTTTTATAAGAGGTTTATAAAGGAATCTTTTCGTCGTTTTCAAAACAAGGTCCTTTTTAACCTTTTCGACAGAATTGAGGTAAGAATGTTTTTTTTAACTTATACGGCGGGTGCGGTTATTTTCCGCCGTTATAAAATCGTTGAAGCTTTCCATACAAGCTTATAAGAATATTTTCAAAGAAAATGTTTTATTTTATATGGATCTTAAATGGTTTCAAAATAAAAGGAGATACTTCTTTTAAAAGAATTTTGATTTCATCTATGTCAACATCCTTTGATGGATTTTAAGATTATTTGAAGTTGATTTATTATGATACAAAACTGCTATATTGTATTGAAGGTTTTGTGATATGGTTGACTGTGGATGTGCTATTTTTATACCATTCATAGTTTATGGTGAAATTATTGACATTTCGTATGCAAGTTTTAATACGAGTGTTTATGTTATGTTTAAACCTTTTCATATGGGAATGCATTGGACTTAATAAGTGACGGGTGGAGCCCGCTATAGCTCCTCGATGCATCGGTAGGTCTCATGAGACAAACTAGTGTCTTGGCACAAGGCCTTGACAAAATCTTATTTGTAGTCTTGGCACGAGGCCTTGGCTATGTGGTTATGATAGTCTGGCATTATGCATTCCAACATTATGAAAGTGGTTATTGATTTTTGCATGTGATTATTCGTTTAGTAGAATATCAATGTGAATAAGTAAATGGCATTATTTAATTTTACTTTTGCCATACTATGCTGAAGTTCAAGTTTAAAAGGCTTTTGTTTTACTAATGCATTGCCTTAAATGTTTATTCTTATTTATGAAAGTTTCCGCTATATTGTTATCCTTACTGGGCATTTGAGCTCACCCCTTTTCTATGTTTTATTTTTCCCAGGAAGTGAAGAAGTAAATTATGAATGACCTGCAGGGATATTATGTGGGGATATGAGTGTGGATTATGGAGACATTATGTTAATGTAGTAGATTTTCATTTTATGATGTAATGTAAAACTAATGAATATATCTAGTGTTTCCAAGGCTACTAAACCAATCGGTCTTTCGAGATTTGATCTTCTTGTGATCATGCCAATGTTACGAAGTAATGCTCCGACTCTGGGTAGCTGGGGTCGGGGCGTTACAGTTGGTATCCGAGGAAGTTTAGTACAAACCTTGGAAGCTAGATTTAGATAAACTCTGATTAGAGCACGTAGACCTAAGATTAACTTTGAGGATTAGTATAGAAGAACTTCCTAGAATTTTGGTATTGTAGAGATTTTGTGAGTTTTCCGAGCAATACATCCCTGTCTGGATACGAGCAGGTAGAGGCGGCTCTGGCACAGATGTACCTAGGGGTAAAACCAGAAAACACCGCTTTGAGCTAGACTCGAACGGGAACTGGTGCACGACAACGGGCCTTGCTGCACTCTTGGTTACGACACTCCCGGGGGATATGCTTAGGATAACTCTCATTTTCTTTACAAATCATTTTGAAGGGATTATGAGTATATACTTCCTCAAATAAAACATTCTTATGATTATGGATTATATCCATAAATAGTTCAATTTATGTTAAGTGTTTTATAACTATGGGATTATGTATTTTGATTCATAAACTGATCTAGTTTATGCCATTGTTTAGAAATGGCGCCCAGTAGAAGGAATGAGAACTCCGGAAATGCACATGATCCAAAGAGAAGGAAGGATCATATCTTTCATGGTCTTAAGCTAGAATTTATAATAGAAATAGTCTCCCATGTATTATCATCATATGAAGAAATAATATCATGTGTTGATAAGATAAGTAAAGAGATTACTGAGTCCTATGGCTTTGAAGGGAAGCAAGAAAAGAAAAGGATAGAAGAGAGAAAGATGGATAAAGGGATGAGGGAAAAGAAGAATTTTCCCATATGTGGTAACTGTGGAAAGAAACACCCTGGAACTTGCCTGAAAGGAATTGGAGTTTGTTATAAGTGTGGAGGAAAAGGGCACAAAGTACGTGACTGCAAGGGTGAGAAAATGGTTTCAAATGTACAATGCTTCATTTGCAAGGAGTTTGGACACTACGCGAACCTATGCCCCAGTCATCAGACTATGCCGCAAATGATGCTATTGGATAATAATCAAGTTATGATACTAACACAGATGAAGAGGAATGATTAGAGTTCTTATGTTGATTATGTCAATTGAGTGTTGTATCAACAATGTACTTGTTATAATAATTATGGAGTATATAATGATTGTACTACAGTACTATTTCATTAAGGACTTGAGATTGTGTGGAACAAAGAAAAGTGACTCATTAGCAGGATAGATTTTTGGAAAATATATGGTTGAGAGAATGATAAACCATAATATAGTTCTGATACTGAGGTAGTGATTTTGGAATAATATGTGATTGTTTTGGATAAATTATATTGGATATTCTTGACTACCTTGGAACTGATTAATGATTTGTATATTCCATCATTGTTGGGGTTTAAAACATTTTTGGATTAATGAAGTATATCCAGCATTCTATATGGAATAAGGGATCACGAATGTAATCAATAAGGAATATGGTAATACATGATGAAGGTATTCATATGCTATTACGGGGTAAAAAGGATCTATATTATGTTTACCTTCCTTATGAATGCTGGACTGTGAGTTTGGACAGAAGTATTTTGGATAGTTCTAGTTTGGATTATTTTGGATTGCCATAAAAGGACAACCCGGAGGTCGGGCGACAACCCGTCGCGTCCGGCAAGGCTGCGAGACTTGAACCTGCAACCAAAGGACGACAAGGGTGTATCACCTACCACTATCCCACGAGATTTCCTGGATTAAATAAAGTAGTTTTTTAAAAGATCTGGTAGATGAATTATAAATTCATTTATTTTGGAACCCTCTATGAATAGTATAGATAGAATTTTTTTACGAGTGAATGATGTGTTTTTGTAGAAATTTATTAATGGATAAAACTCTAATTATAAACTAAGTATATCTCCTTATGATCTTAGCCAATCTCATAAATAAATTCCTCATCATTAATAAAAGGAACTTAGAAAAAAAATGTTGTCCTAGATGGTACCTTAAATCATCAGTAATTTATGTCTTTGGGATTGTTGGCCTTTTCATAGCCATGTTCTCTACCACTCTCCATCAGATAATTGATGGCTAGATTTTTCTTCCATATCCATATTTTCTTACATGGAACCCTAGTATGTGTTATTTTCGGTAATCTTCATACTTTCCACTCATTATTTTAAATAGAGGCCTCATTAATTCATTTTTCGATGTGGGATTTCAACTAATATATTTTGAAACGTCAAAAATGTGTTATCCTAATACCCTATGTTTTGTTGAACCGATGGTATTTCAAATCATCATAGATTGATGAATTTAAGGACCTCAATTATACACTTGTTTGTGATTGATGACCTCAATCACTACCTATAAATATTTACGTTTTTCCTCCGATTATATGTCTCTAATTTCCACCAATGTTCTCCTAATCGAGATCATAATTTGGTGGTGACCCTTTGATTTCTATTTTCCTCATATTAAGACTAAATTTTAGTAACCCAATTTCCGATGTGGGTTTTCCCACAAATATATTTTCTACTTTCAACCTTTTATTTTTGAAGAACAATTTCAAATTGCGAGGACGCAATTTATTGAAGGAGGGGAGAATGTAACACCCCAAGATTTCATAGTGTGTTATTTCTTCAAAATAATTCAATAACTTGCACTACACGCAACACTGAGTTCAATTGCACCATGACTTACCAAAAAAAAGCCATTAAAAGAGGTCATGAATAGTATTAACTAAATTTTAAACTTTATATAATCCTTATAATTTTAGAATCCATATTATGAGTTTCTTAGTCATAATGCAAGAA
Organism: Viscum album; assembly: GCA_963277665.1. Classification (NCBI taxonomy): domain Eukaryota; kingdom Viridiplantae; phylum Streptophyta; class Magnoliopsida; order Santalales; family Viscaceae; genus Viscum; species Viscum album. The sequence continues at coordinate 276,762,440 of OY728120.1, forward strand.
CAGATTCATTTTCAGTATTTCACTTTTATCAACTTTTGATAGTGAAACCTTTTTAAATACAATATTTTAAACTTTTTGACTAAATGGAGACATCAAAAAATTTAAAATGAAACATCCCAAGCTTCCACGGTACGCTTTCCTTTGAATGAAACAGTAGCGTGTGTTGTACGCAACTTCGAGTTCTAACACACCGTAACCAATCAAACTAGCTGTTATGAATAGTAATACCTACTTTTTGAAGTTATATATATTTTATATTTTAAAATGGACTTCAATTTTGGATTCGGAATATCAAATTTAGCCTAAGGTGAAATTTTGGTACTTTTCGGATAACTTTCATATTTGGATGAATAGTGAAAATTACTAAATTTTAATTAAAAACAACATTTTTAATCAAAATAATTAATAGTAATAAATTATGAATTTGAGTGGTTTTAAAGTATATTTAGAATATATTTTTACTATTTAATATAATTTTGGTCATTGGACATAATTTTACAATTAAACCGAACATAAACAAGTGTCGATCTTTTGATAGTTATTATCTCTTAAAAACACACTTTTTTGTTTTGACAGCGGGAATTAATTTTAAATTAATTTCTTCCACTTCTGTGTTTTGAATTTAGGAAAATGGATTCCATATTTGGAATCAGGATGTTCAAATTGTGTAAATAGGTAACTTTTATTTTTAGACATTTTGAATAATTACTGCGGTAAATATTTTATTTACCATGGTTAAGGGTAAATCCGGTAAATAAGGGTTAACAAATAATATTATAATAATACTAAATTACCCTAAAACGTGTCTTAACCCTATTGGTTGATACATGGTCGACCATGGGCATCTTTTTGTCAATTTTGGGACCCCATGGATCCACTTGTAAGTGATAATGACACATTATTTTAATTAAGTCAAAATGAATACAAAAATGACACAAGCATATATCTTTTAGAAAAACAATTGTTACATAGGGTTATATAAGTTGGATTTTAGATTATAAATATTCATTAGAAAGATAAAACTATTTCCTACATAATGATATTTTATTTATTATTTTTAGACATTAAATAATTTATTTTATTTATGACACAAAGATGATGCAGTAATTACTATAATAGTGAAAAATTAAAATAATTGATATTATAAATACCCAAAAAAATATAATATGAAACTTTTAATGAATTAAACTAATTTTCTAGGATAATATGATATATTAGGATTGATGTAATTGACTTTTTTCGAAGTAATCAATCTGTTATGAGTTTCACAAAAATCAACTATTGAATAGTGTCAAAATTGACATAAAAGAGTTTTTAAAACAAATATTATATTATTAATTGATATTAAATTCCTAAAAATATAAGGTTCGGCCAAGAGACTTATATAAGGATAGGTTCATTATTAATGGACCACTTGGGGGTCGCTTGGATGTATATAGTATGTTTATTAACCATATTATATAAAAATACAAAGAGACATTGTAAAAGTGAAACTAATTAACTTAGAGTTAATACTTAAAGATAAGGTTAATATAAGTACCCAAACCTGTCTAACTTCTATTGGTTGAGTGGTTTTCGACCTATCCACACCTTAGCCTTTGAATAGTCAACTTTGGAGCCTTTGGAAACCGAATATGAATTTATTATAAATTAATATTTCTAGCTTTTCCAAAGGTGCCCCTCACCCCTCTTATAAAAGGGCACTCCTCCTTCTCATTTATTCACACCTCTAAAGCCTTTTGGTTCGGCCAAACTCTTCCCACATACTCTCCCAACATCCCTCACTAAAACCTAGAGGCCTTAGTTTGATCAGAAAGCCAACCTAAGGAGAACTTTTGATCAAATCAAAAGGAAGAACCCGAAGAAGAGGTAATGATTTCACCACCCTTCTCCAAGTTCATTTCTTCTTCCACTTCTTCTTCCTTTGTTCTTACCATTATAAAATAATAACTCCAGTATCTCACATATACTGTGATGTTATTATAAGTATGGTACAACCATATTCAGTATTCTATCCACCCATTGAATAACATGTCACCATACGTGCGTACGTACGGCTTACCGTCTCCACGTCGTGGTGTAATTGTTATTCAATATAATATTATTTGGATGGGTATAATAATGATGTTTAACGTATGTAAATAATAAATATAACATGTTAATGATTCTGTATATATGATATACCATTCATTTATATATTATTTTAATATCAAAAGAATGATATTGTCGCTCGTGCGTACGTACGGACTACCGTCTCCACGAACGCGATGAGATTCATTCTCCATCGTAACCATTCAAGTATAATTATCATTTGATGATTTAAAAATGATGTTTAAGGACTAGATATCATTCTGGATATGAATAAGATACAACTACCATGGCTTATGTAACAAAACATATAAAGAAAATGAGTAAGTTAACACCCGAAACGACGATAATTCTAAGATATTATTAACAAATCAATGTTAAAAGATCATATATGATATCATATTAATATATATGATTCTTGTATAATTTAATAACGATTATTTCACCATTATACAGGAGGTTAACCTACCCCAACCAAGGAAAAGTACAAGGTAAGGGTTATTTCACAATCTCTTCATTATTCGAGGTTGTATTATACGTAATAATCTACTGGGATCTCTTTATCATCCACATCCATGTTTCTTCGAAATGTATTTCAAAACATTTTTACTATTTACAAGAATATGGGTTAAAGTCATTTATACCCTTGTTTGACTTTTTATAAGAGGTTTATAAAGGAATCTTTTCGTCGTTTTCAAAACAAGGTCCTTTTTAACCTTTTCGACAGAATTGAGGTAAGAATGTTTTTTTTAACTTATACGGTGGGTGCGGTTATTTTCCGCCGTTATAAAATCGTTGAAGCTTTCCATACAAGCTTATAATAATATTTTCAAAGAAAATGTTTTATTTTATATGGATCTTAAATGGTTTCAAAATAAAAGGAGATACTTCTTTTAAAAGAATTTTGATTTCATCTATGTCAACATCCTTTGATGGATTTTAAGATTATTTGAAGTTGATTTATTATGATACAAAACTTCTATATTGTATTGAAGGTTTTGTGATATGTTTGACTGTGGATGTGCTATTTTTATACCATTCATAGTTTATGGTGAAATTATTGACATTTCGTATGCAAGTTTTAATACGAGTGTTTATGTTATGTTTAAACCTTTTCATATGGGAATGCATTGGACTTAATAAGTGACGGGTGGAGCCCGCTATAGCTCCTCGATGCATCGGTAGGTCTCATGAGACAAACTAGTGTCTTGGCACAAGGCCTTGACAAAATCTTATTTGTAGTCTTGGCACGAGGCCTTGGCTATGTGGTTATGATAGTCTGGCATTATGCATTCCAACATTATGAAAGTGGTTATTGATTTTTGCATGTGATTATTCGATTAGTAGAATATCCATGTGAATAAGTAAATGGCATTATTTCATTTTACTTTTTCCATACTATGTTGAAGTTCAAGTTTAAAAGGCTTTTGTTTTAGTAATGCACTGCCTTAAATGTTTATTCTTATTTATGAAAGTTTCCGCTATATTTTTATCCTTACTGGGCATTTGACCTCACCCCTTTTCTATGTTTTATTTTTCCCAGGAAGTGAAGAAGTAAATTATGAATGACCTGCAGGGATATTATGTGGGGATATGAGTGTGGATTATGGAGACATTATGTTAATGTAGTAGATTTTCATTTTATGATGTAATGTAAAACTAATGAATATATCTAGTGTTTCCAAGGCTACTAAACCAATCGGTCTTTCGAGATTTGATCTTCTTGTGATCATGCCAATGTTACGAAGTAATGCACCGACTCTGGGTAGCTGGGGTCGGGGTGTTACAATCTAATTATTGTTAAATTATAAACTGTGCAGACAAAAACAATAATCCGAATAAATAGTTATTAGTCAATAAAATTAAAGTAAGATATAAATTAATTATTTTGAGGCATAAAATACACTATTAATTATAAATATTTATTTATCATTAATTTTAATAATAAAAATACAAATGAATCATTATTTATTAAAAATTAATAAAATAAGTGATTAAATTTAAAAAAATTAATTAAAATAATGTGGAAGAGAATTGTGTTTTTAAGGCCACATCAAATTCCCCAACACATAGACATTTTTTTCCTCAAACAATACCATGTTTTATTATTGTTTGAAAAAAAGAAAAATTGTTTATAATTTAGATCAAATTGTAACATGTCCAAAACATTAAACAAAGGACTTCAAAAACATGTCAAAAGGCTTTTAGAATCAAAATTGCTCATATGAACCTCGTATAGAACAAATTCTCACTCGTAGTCAAGAGAGTAATTAATCAACAATAAATACAAATGTCATGCCTCATCTGCGATACTTCATACTGACTAACATCAATCCAGGACAAATCCAAAATCCAAGAGTGACAAGAAGTATAATTATTGTGGAATTATGGCCTTAACCGATGAAAATTGTTCTTTGACTTTTTCACCTAGGATCTAAAAATAACTAAATTTTTTTAGTGGATCACCTCAATAATACAACATAAATGTCTCCCATATTAACCAATTGAACCCTTAATCATTGGGAGTTCATCATTCACCTCACCTTAATGAGCTAATTTTTGACCCTAGACACTTTATTTATTTTTCCCAAGCCATGTTTCATTTTGATAAGCCCTATGCAATGCACTTATTCAAAGTGTACAGAGGGCATAATGTTAATAGAAAAAACCCATCATATAGGGTCTCAGAGACTCACCATGGAATCCTAGATGCCCAAACTTCTCCAGTTTAAGAAGATTTATATGAAAACCATTTAAATAGGGTCATTATGATAATTAATTTTTATAATTAATAAAAAAATTAGTCACCTGTGTACAAAATAAAACATCCAATTCGAAGAGTTATGATTATAATTCCATTAAAAAGGGTGCCCATGTCACTCTCAGAAGTAATTCTTAAACCTAAATATCCATTATATCACTAAGATAGATCACTCAAAAATCATCCATTATCACTAATTTTAGATTCAAAACAACTCTCAACTATCCGTAATGCACTGTCCTAAGGCTAGGATCATTTGAGTACAATGTAATACCTAAAATTATGAAAGAATTTTGAAACAATTTACCCATTTTTAACAATAATATTGAAGTTGTAGTGGGAATTGATGGGATTTCATTAAAGAACAGTTAAGAACAGTCAAGAATGAACCCCCTCTGTCACACTTAAAACCCAACTTTGTCCCCAAAGATGACTTCTAAAAATGGGGAAAAACAATTAATCAATTGTAGTTCAAAATAGATTTTCAATTAAGTAGATATATGACATGCTTAAAGGGTCTTAATGATCTTTTAAATTATGTTTTTCCACAAAGGTTAAATTAACATCAGGTTCATATCCAGGCACACACATTAAAGTGACATGGATTTTTAATTAACGTTAAAACAAGGCATGCCACATGTGGGTGCACAATTAATTGGGTGTAAGCATTTTAACAAAGTATAATTCAAGCAGATGTTCAGTTAAGCAGATAAAGTTAATGCTAAACACCCCATCATAAATCAGATTTAAAATACCTGCATCATGTACCCCCCAAACTTAATTTCAAGAAGTGGAAATGATTTAAACAATAATGCAGTTCAGTATTTTTAGCAAGATGCATATGCAGATTTTTTATTCTAAGAAGTGACATACAACAAAATTACATTCCAATATATACAGTATTTTTAACATATGTATAATTTTAAAAATTAAGTAGCAAGAAATGCAGCATAATTTTATAAATTAAAAATGTAGCAGAAATTTCAGTACACATGTAGCATATTTTTTTAATATAAGAAAACTTTATTAAATGAGCAGAAATTTTTTCTAAAGCATTAAGGAGAAGAAAAATGAAATACATCAATTATGAATTGAGTACTTCCCTGCATATATTTTCCCATTTCCCCATATTATTGGTATTATACTCCTTAAATGACACAACAACATCATCCTAGAGACAGAGATCATGTAAACCAGGAACAAAAATCCAGCAGATACAATAGAAACAGGAGGCATCACAACATGAATTTATTCAATGTAAAATAAGAATAGAACAAAATTAAACACAAATAAAAGAACATGGCTTGAATCCCAAGAAGCACTGAATTTAATGTCTTCAGTTAGAATTTATTTAATAACAAATTTTTTATATATTAACACAACAAAAACCATGGCTTACCTCCCATGCAGCTCTAGGTCTAATGTCCCCAACCAGACTCACCTAACAACTATCCATAGTCACTAGGTGTATGCGGTTTCCTTAATAGGAACCAACACATTTGTTTTGCCCAATTATTTTTAACAGAAAAATGAATTATGTGGGCATCTAAACATAAGCAGACAAAAAATGAATTCTCATAGACTAAAATAACCGCTATGTAGAACCCATTAACCGTAGTGGGTATAGTGCTGTCCACGTCCAAAATTTTATCAGAGTTATCATGAGTTGAGTTCACATGAAGGGACAACATAGTATAAGGTTCTTCAAAGGGTTTGGAATTATTTTCATGGATTTCTCACTTAAACTCATCATTAATAGGTTCAAATTCAAGGGTGGAAATGGAAAATCCTGATTAGTTGATTAAAAAGGGGATTTAATAACATGCTGAATATAATTATAAATAATGGATCTAAAGTGTGATTCCCCCTCTAGTATACTATCAGTATCGTGAGAAGACTCAGCACCCTTTTCAGTTGGGGATGAAAGTGACAAATAAGGAAGAGAATTTATATGGCCAGTAGCAGATTCAGTTTTAACAATGTTATAAATATCTTCCTATAGATCCTCATCTGTTAACTCACATTCAACAACTACTACTTATATCAAATTAGTTCTTCCTAGATCATGTGTGTTTTCAACCTCTACATTAAGTTAATGTTCTGAAGGCTCACTTTCTAAAACCAAGTCATTTGAGTGTTGCAAAAATTTTAAATCAAGAGGAGTAATGTCCAATTCAGCATCATTAAATTCAGTTTCCCGAATGTTCAAATTTATACAATTCTCTTCAATTTGTAAAACACTGACTTGTATTTCATTGCACAATGTTTCAAATAAGTGGTCACTATGACAATAGGGAAATGATAACTCATTAGTTATCCTTTCTTCAAATATCATTCCTTTCTCTCATCATCCAACAATATTTCATAAATTATTGGGTTTGGAGTTTCAAAAAATGGAAGAGTGTTTATTAGTTTAGGTTAAAATATTTGAGTTTCTGTGATTTCCAGCATAAGGTTCTCTTCCAATGTGTACCCAATATCAAGTTCAGGCTCAATTTTGAGAATTTCAGAAAGATTGGGTGAAGAGTTTTTTACATTAAAGTTTTCAGTTTCATGTTTGACTTCAACCCGAGTGACTTCCTTTTGAAAACATCCAAAACAATTATTTTTCTCTAATGTTTGAATTATGATGAAAACTGGGCATTCATTTTTAATCTATTTCAATTCAAATTCATAATTTTCTAGCTCAACAGTATTAATGTTATTTGGAGTATTTTCAACATTTTCTTTGTTTAATGAGTTGGTTATCTCTAGATTTGGTTCTACAGATTCATATTTTTCAGAAATAAAGTTTTATTGCCCAGTCTCACAATCACTCTCTTCTTCCATTTGATTTTCAAATCTTTTAATGAAATTTTATTTTTCATTTTCTTCATATTCATATTGTTCTTTAACACTTTTTTTAATTCAAAGAGCATATTTTCCAATCTTTTCAGTCTTTGATCTCGCTCTTGAGAATCTCTATGTAGAATTTCATGGGTTTTAGTTAACCAATTATTAATTTGTTCCACCCTATCATCTAATTTAGAATCAATTAAGTAAATTTTAGCTAGGGTGTCAGGAAAAATCTCTTATTGTCTGTTTTCTTCAGTGTAATTAATCTACTGTGGTTGGTTATAGACACACTGCCAAGCAGTATGTCCATAATCACCACATAAAACATAGTAAAGTCGTGATTGATTCCAATTATAATGATCTTCCATTTTTTTAAAATGTTATAGGTCGAACACACAAAAGAATTTAAACAAGACTTAAACAGAAAACACAAGCATCAAATGTTCATAGAATATTGTTAGCGGTTTTTTTAATATGTGATTTTATAAAAATGTTTTTATTTTTTTTCATAAAACCTTAGATTCCCAGTACATGCCTTCCCTATCAACGACGCCAAAATTTGAACAGGCCGGAGGTCGTAATGGCCCTCAATATATTATTTAAAAACATACCCTAGTATTGTAGTGATGGTTCGAAAACAAGGGAAGGTAGATGAGTAAACTAATGGTTTATTTTTATTAAACTCCACTATTGTCAGCAGTGAAGTGAGTGTGCATTTTTATTTTTTATTATTATTTTTTCAATGATTATGTGGAAATAGGATAAGGAAAATAGATTTTCTAAAAAGGAGATAAAATTACAATAATTACTGGTAAACTAAAGAATTAAATAAAACTAACATTTAGCGGAAAAGACAAAATAGTTAAGAACAACTATTTTCTCAGGAATTCTAAACTTGATAGTTAAAAAGATAACTCTCCATTAAATTTAATTGCATCACACCTTATAAATTGTTTGATATATTTTCCTCGCCAGAAGACACATCAAACAGAGGTATGACTTTTAGAGTTCACCACTCTAATGATCATCGTCTGTTAAATGTTTGAAAAAGAATATAGTTGAAATTAAACTCAGTGTAACAGTCCAACTATAATGACATTAATGAATCAACATAAAAATGATCATGTTAAATATCGCTAATTGAACTTGAAACTGTGAAATTTTTGTAGTAAGGTGTGAACAATTTAACATAACATCAGAGTTTACCTCATCGATGAACTCTAATGTAATTCATAGAGTAAGTGAGAAATTAAACAGATAAACCAACAAAGCTTTAAGCTACCGAGATGGAAAATCAGCTCATTTTCATAAAAAAGTCTATCATTGAAAACATTCGAAAACAGAGTACAAGAATTAAAGAAACTAGAAGGATGAACTCCCTAAGCGCTAGTCTACCTTCGAGCTCCTTGGTCTCCTGCTCATCTCCAGTGCCACTCATCAGAGTCTGCTCTTGGATAGATGTGGTCATGGAATAAATGAGCGAGATCGATTGAGAATCCTCCCAAATTTCTACTGCTTTCTCTTCTTAAATACCTAGCTTTCATCTGTTGCACATCACCACTTGCCTTCAACCGACATCATGTTTCCTTCACAAGCACACCGCACAGGTGCGTTAATTTTTTGACAGGCACGTCACGCTAAAATTTACATTGTAACTAACTCCCGCAGAGTTAGTTTCATGAACCAAGATGGGGTTTCAGCTATTGAATGAACCTGCAAGTTAGAAAATAAAGATAAATAAACGAGAATGAAAATAATGAAAAATAGTTAGTATTATTTTTAATGATAAGGGTTATATAATTCCGTAATAGTTAACTAAAGTTAAACATTAAATATCTTAAATGATATTTCTTATTTATACAAATTTTTTATCAAACACTATTGAGTTATTTAAATTATAAATATAAATTTTAAAAACTAAATTTTTAGTTTATCATTTTTTGACTAATTCATTTAAATTTGACAACATGAATAAATAAGTTAATTTTTTTTATATTGTATTAATAATTTTATTTTTCATATTTAAGAAGCTAGTTTTCTAGATTAAATCATGAATTAGTTTATTTTATTAGTGAGAATTTAATTCTGTAATTTTAAATATTTTTAAATTATTATGTATATTTTAAACATTATTTATACTTATTCTTAATTATATATTTATACTATAATCATTAAATTTTATTATGAACATTTATTATATATTTAGTTTTATATTTTAATTTATAATTTATCTATTTAATGAAATTATAAATGTTTTAAATTATAGTTTTTTTAAAATTTAATTATATTAATTTGACTTAGTTAAAGTTATCTTTAGCTTTATATTTTTCATTACTTTATTTTTACTTTACTTTTATTATTATCTATATTATTTATTTATTATTATTATTTAACTCTTTTTTAACTTCCTCTCCCACATCCACGCTATAAGGGGGAGGGTTTTTGTGCTCTGCTTCTCCCTGCAGAGCAGCGGCATGGCGACGGCTTCCCCAGCTCAGCAACGGCAAGCTTCGGCTCGAAACTCCTTTGCAGCAGCGGTCCGACAGTCTTCCTCCTGAAGCCTCCACTCGGCTCTTTTCTACCAGTAAGATAACATCCACTTCTCCAGATGGAATGACAGCTTCCTTGGTCTAGCGCGGACCACAACAGAAGGCCTTGTCCCTAAACTGCAACTAAGCGGCAACAACCACATCCCTCTAATCAGCAGCTCGACCATCACCACACTGTTATGCCAATTCCTCCTCACGCAGCATCAGTGCGGTAGTGGCTACCCGGTGGTCCTCCTGCTCGTGATGTCATCTCAGTGGTGGGTGCATCATCTAGCAGCGGCTCATTCAGTCTTCAACAACACAGCACAAGCGGTGAACTGTTCGGCCAGTAAAACTCCCAGCACAGATTAATTGCAGTGAATCACAATAGTGGCACAAAGGCCCCTCCATCACAGCAGTAGGATGGCGATGATTCTGCGAGTAAACACCTCCTCACACGACGTCCTCTTCCTCTCATCCAGCATCGAAGCAGACCCAAAACTGAGGTCTCAGTTTGAGAAACAATGGTGGTGGCACAACAAACTCATGTTAGATCCTTCCTTTATCATCATCGGACCCAACTCTCCTTCAGCACATCGAATCATCTCTTCATCCTCACTACGACTTCAACCTATCGTGCAGACACCTCCAGCAGCGACACGCACTGGCCTCCTCCACTGGCCTGTGGAAGTAATGGTTGTATTCTACTTTAGTTGGCAGCGGCAAGATGCATAGGGGAAAAAGGAGGATGCGGTTGATGAAGCACCGTGAAAGGTTACGGTGGGTTGGGATACTCTAAGACCGTGAAAATGCGGTCACAATGCCACCATGTCTGAAAGAGTGGGAATAGAAACGGCGTGCCCAAATCGGTGAGACCGTGAAGTTGAAATAGTGGGTTGGTGGAAAAGATTATGATGTGTCTGTGAGGAGTGTCACAGTGAGACAGTAAAGAGAGATTGACGGTGGCACCGTGAGTTAGGTTACGGTGAGAACCTAAAATGGGTAAGCTGCAAATTAAACATACAAAATAAAATAAAATAAATTGAAACATAAATTAAAATGATTCTAATAACTAATAATAACTAAATGACAGTTAAAACCAAAGAAAATTAAGATACTCATTAACTTAACTTATCTATTAAAACCAAATTAACTTACGATAAATTATCCTTAAAATTAAAATATAAAAGTAAAATTGTTACCGAATTAAATTGAAATTAAAAAGAAACTAACTTATTAAGGATTAAAGTAAAATTTGACAATTATATAACAATGTAAAACTAATTAAATTAGTTACTTTAGCAAATTTAATTAATTTAATGAATATAGATATTAACTAACATATTAAACCGTTATGTTAATTAATGAAATATAATTTAAAGTGATCTTAATAAAAAAACATGTTTATAAACTGATATTATGATTTTTTTTAAATATTAATAATACATTATGTTACATGAAATTAATTAATAATAAATACATGCAATATTAGATTAAGACTACATTATCTATGTGCAAGAGTAGAATTGATTAACTAGCCAATTATTGTTATATTATTAACCATGCAGACAAAAGAAACAATCTGAATAAATAGTTATTAGTCTATAAAATTAAAGTAAAATATAAATTAATTTTTTTAAGAATTAAAAAACACTATTAATTATGAAAATTATTTAATTATTACATTTAATAATAAAAATACAAACGAACCATTATTTATTAAAATGTATTAAAATAATTAATTAAACTATCAAAAATTAATTAAAATAATGTGGTAAAACATGTGTTTTTAATTACACAATAATATATAAATGAATATGATATCATATTTTATAATCAGTGATGTATGACCATGTTTAATAATTTTGAATTATGTCTTACTAAAACATGAAATTTTATTATCAAAACACTTTTGGGGAAAAAGTGAGAAACCCCGTGTTACATACAATAAATCAAAAATAAATCATAGAAGATTTTATTCCAGATGAAGACTATAGAAACGGCTCCTCTCTAGTGAATATATCCTAATTTCATGCTTCCACCTTCGCATGACTACTCGGCTAGTTGTATCATGCAGGATTGCAAAGTCATTGTACCGATGCCATAGTAGTATTGTATCAAACCTCGAAATACGAATGGCAATGCTCTAGTGAATTCATCCTTCTATGATTGTCAAGGTTATACAATATATTTTTATACTGTTAATAATTTATTAGATTAAAAAGAATAATTATATGAAGGTATAATTAATGAATATGATGATGAAGTGTAGCTATGGGTTTAAGAGTGAAGTGAAATAATTGTGGATATTTTTTATTTGTATTCATGAAATTTTTCATCATTGGACCTCTGGTTATTGGAACCATGAGATATATAAGGGTTGTATTGTAGTACTTATTCTTTAATTATTAGTAAGAATAATAGTTTTAATTTAGTATATATGTGTGATAAAATATTTTTTATGTAACAAATTGATCTATATCATGTTTTTTAAGGAATATTATGTTCATATTGATTTTTGGAATTTAGAGACTTTTTGGGACATTGAATTTGGATAGAAGTAATTTGGAAACATCTGAAGTTTGGAATGGGATATGTTGAACAACAGATAATAATTTTTTGGGAGTAAATATTGTTTATTGGATATTATATGATAACATCATAGGTATTAGTAATCATTTAATAGATGAGTTAAATACTAATGTACTGTACACTTTATTATAAGTCCATTATGTATAAATAATCCTCTTCAATATCACGCTCTTGGTGAAAAAAATTTGAAATATATCAATGAACTACCAAAAGAATAATATTTTACACGGAATGAAACCAAATAGGTTTTCTAGAGTTCTTATCTAGTTAGTAAAATAATTTATCAACACAAGGAAAAATTATTTAAAAACATGTTATCCTATTACCAAAATTTATATTGAACTGATGCTATTTTAAATCATCATTTTTTATGTATTTGAGGCCTTCAAATTTCAATTAATCATTCATATGTTTTTGGTTGATGACCACAATTACTCTCTATAATTATTTACTTTTTTCCACCATTTACATATCTCTACTTGAAACTAATGTTCTCTAGTTTGAAATCTTAATCTGGTGGTTACCTTCTCAGTTCCAGTTCCCACTTATTAAGTGTATGTTTTATTAACCCTATTTAAAATGTCGGGTCTCCCCACCCAACAGTATTTTCTAGTATCAAACTATTATTTTCCATGTTCAATTTAAAATTGCATGCAATGATGTTTTTAAATGATAGGAAAAATTAACAACCTAGGATATCATAGTACATTATATTTTTAAAGAATTTATATAGCTTATTTTGCACACAACATCATCTTGGTTTATGTTACATGAAACATTGAGTTTCTCTAAAACAGATCATTTATATTATAATTATTTACATGATGTATTTTTAAACAATCCAGATATATTATAATATGAATTGTAATAAATAATTTTTAAATGTTGTTCTTAATTTTATTCACATAAATAAAAAAAATTACAATTAAATTTTTATGTTTTACTAATGAAATTATATGGTCATAAATAAAATTTCGATAAAGGAAACATTTTTTATATCATTATGTGAACAATAATTAAATTAATTTTAGAGACACATAGATAATGAATTTGGTAAAATAGACTTCATTTTTGAATTTGGAATATAAATGCTATCCCTAGGTGATCATTTGGTATATTTCTAGAAAATTTCAATTTTTGATGAATACTGAAAGACACCGCATTGTTGCTAAAACCAAATTTTTCATTTAAAAAATTATTTCACATTAAATTGATTTTAATTACAGAATTGATAAATAATACATGTATTAAAAAAATGAAGTTCATTTGAATCATTTTTTTATGTAACTATATATAAATATTTATTAATATTTTGAATGTCACTTTTAACAGCCTTGTATTCCCATTTGAGAGATTAGCATTAAATGTTATTTAACAGATTATATGAATTAAATATTGAAAAAAATATAAATGGTTATATTAATTAAAAATAATATGGTCTCATATGATAAAAATAATTGTTGGTGAATAGTAAACTATGAATTTTATTTACCATTATGAAATGTAAATAGGTTAATTGAAGGTAATAATAATATTATAATAATATAAAATTACCCTAAAAAATTTCATCACTTCATTTGATAATTTATTTTTCACCCAAATAGTCCAAAGGAATAATCTATGATCCATTTTATTCAATTTTTTTATTATGAAATTTATTATATATTATTTAATGAAGTGTAAAATATGTCATATTCAAATTTTAATAACGATATATTTTTATTATGAGGATATATATAAGTGTTATGGTCTACTATAAATAGGCTATAGAAATAAAATATATATATATACCTAATGGTTATTTATTTATAATTTTATGAAATAAATAATTATATTAAATTCTTACATGTTAATTATGTAATTGTTGATTTAATAAAAGAAAAATCAATTAAATGATAGTAATTAAATTAATATAAATATAATTTGAAAATTTAAATTCCATACATTAATTTTTTAGATTCCATTTATATTTTACAGATGATGAAATATTGTTTTTTAGAAGGAATACGTTTTTCATGACTTTAAAAAAATAATGTATTAAATATTTTAAAATTTTACATAAATGGAATTTTAAAATATATAATAATTTTATTAAATGATATTAAAGTCATAAAATTTAAGATTATACCAAATAACTAGTATAGTGTTAAATATTTCATAAATTATACAATTGGGTCATGTTTTAAGTTTTATAGTAACTATATTAACCCTATAGTGAAAAAAGAGAAGTAGACACGGTAAGAGTTAAACTATTTAACTAATGGTTAACCCCAAAAGATAAGGTTTATTTTGGGACATAAATTTTCCTAAAAATAATTGGTAAATATTATATAGACACGAAATGTTCTTATACTATATATAACTCACATTTGAGATAATTTAAATTTAAAATAATTTACTAATAAAGTAATAGTCTTTGAAATTTTTAAAAGTGAATATCCCCTATCCTATAAAAAGGCACATCTCAATCCCATTTATTCACTTCTATAAACCCATTTTGATTAGATAAAACCTTCCCATTTCTGTTCTCAAATACACTATCTTCATAATTGAGGCCTTAAATTGTGATGTAATCAATCCTATGGAGTCCTATTATGAAAATCATTAGGAGACACATGAAGTAGAGGTAATTGTTTTACCAATTATTTCAATGTTTTTTTATATCTACTTAATTTTCCTTAGTTTTTTCCATAGTAGACTAATAAATCTAGAATATAAAAAATACATCAAATTTGATATAATTTTTGGACAACAATATTCATTGTTTTACACATTTTATGAAAAACTACATCACCATGATATTGTGTGTACGACTTATCGTCTTGGCAACGTGGTGTACGCTATTTTTTATTTATACTTTATTTAAATGTGTATAATGATTAATATAATGGATTTAAATAATAAACAGGAAATTATATTTTGTCAGAATAATTAAAATTCTATCCAATTACATATCATTTAACCATTGAGTAAATGATATTGTCGCTCATGCGTACCTACAGCTTACCATCTCCAGGACGCGATATGATTCATCCTCCACAAAAACCATTTCAACATGATTATAAAAATTTGTATACATAATAAATATTTCATATATTACATAATAATTATACTGGAGTAATATATATATATATATATTTCATTTGAATTATTCCATTCAATATGATAAGAAAACAGTAATAGCGTTCATGATTACATATAACCTACCCTCTCCATGAACTATGTCTTCCATTTCATATATCTATTATATATATATATATAAACAATATATATGATCTATAAATCATATTATACATTATTTATGTTTTTCATTCATTATATATGTAATTCAATCTAGAATAATAAATCAAAACATGTAGGATAAACCAAGAGATAATTACAAAAAATTATTTTTTAAAATGAAATTGTTAAATGAACATGCAATATAAAGTGATAAATGAATCATAAATGAAAAAAATATTATTATGATTCAAATGAAATTTAATAATATATTTAGAACCACTATATTTCATGACCTGACCCTACCGGTCTCAAGCCGCTACTACCCCAGGCCCGCCTCTTTAGGCCAGGGGATGGCGACAAGTGCCGAAGGCGTAACCATCTCAGGGATGCCTTTTCCTAAGTACTTGTACACACAAACACAGCCCACTCGATGCAGAAGTGCATAGTAAAAATAAAACAAAGGAAAAAATATAACCCAACCACAGTCATGCTTCAACTTCATAATAAAACAAGTAATGTGCTGAAATGTACACACAAGATAACTGAACAGAAAAAGGGAAAAACACGCGGCCAACCCAAAAGGCGCCACAACCCTGTAACTGGTAAACAAAAGTAAAAAGCTGGTGAGTCTCGTACCTGAAAGTCCCACTATGACCACTGAATGCAGCCAAAGATCCTATGTTGACTACACTCTTCCGTAGTATCGATCGACCTGTTCGTCGTCTGCAAGGGCACACCAAGTGCAGGCAAAGCCCATGAAGGGGTGAGTATAAAGTTACTCAGTAGGATTCACCGAGAGCTAGAGGGAGTAACAATGAAGGTACTAAAAAGGAGAGTAGTAGATAGAACAAATAACAGTGTAAGATTAAAATAGAGAGAGTGCAGCTCAAACAAATAGATGGAATGAAGTAAACTCATCCAACCAAGATGAGCTAGAAACGGAAAGCACATGGCCTACCTCACACATCTTCGCCCCTCCTAGTAGGAAAGTAACGGAACCCAAGTGATGGGAAAAAAGTACGGTGTATAAATATATATATATTCTCAACAAAAAACATGAATGAGTGGTAAGGGTATATCTATCTCCATGCTCAACCCAGGAAAAGTCGCCATCATTTCTAAGGATATCCATCACTGATGTCCAACAGTCCTGCATGCCAAAGATGCCTCATCACTAAACCGTAGAACCAAGGGTCTCTCTCCAGTAATCACGATGAAATGTCACTAACTGGCCTTAGATAAAGGGATGAGTAGGAATGAAGTTATCGGGTAACCCACTGCCCAACCCAGCTTGAGGGTAAACCCTAAGAGGTCATCGGGTAACCCACAGCCTAGCCACGCTGGAGGGTAAACCCTAATGTCAACTGGTAACCCACTGCCCAGCCCCCTAGAGGGTAAAAGCTAAGGACAAAGGGTAACCCACTACCCAGCACCATTGGAGGGAAAACCCTAATACGCTAGTGGGTAACCCACTGCCCAGCCCCGCTGGAGGGTAAACCCGGAACTGGTCCGATAACTCCACATTGCTTGTACAATATCAAGTTATCACTAACATCACTACCATGCGTTAGTTCGGTCTGCATCAAAGGAACGTCTGACGAACACCCTTTCATGTTTCCACATATAATGAGATCTCTAAATAGGCGCCACACACCCAAACAGATTACATCATTGTAATCCTCGTGAAAAAACACGCTAGATATATTATATACTCGCTGGAAACAGACTTCAGATGAAAATGTTATTCAACACCACATTATGCACATAAAACATCTCGTGGAGCCCACACATCGGTCCTAGAAAAGGTTGGGGGAAATGTTCCATCATGATGCTCTTGGAAAAACATTCCAAAATGACTATTATTCACCCCGAACGAACATTAGATGAAATAGTCATAGAACGCAGCAAGCAGCTTGAAAGAAGACCTATGGGGCCCATGCCTCAACTCTGGGATCAATGCCTAGGAAAACCCTATATTACTACTTCTTGACGACGGTGTCACAAAACCGATCGCTATGCCAAAAACGGACTCCAGATGTGTCCGCACCATCCTAAAGAAGAATCCCCACGAGGAGCTAAACAATACTTAACAGCATGTCGTGCCACCGAGCCTCCGCATCGGGCATTAAAAATCCCCGTGAACATCTCAAAATCTCTGTCTTGAGCCTAGGATTTAGTTGCTTTAGATGTGACACAAATCCGACACTAGGTGTGAAAATTGGAGGTGTTTTAGCTCAAATGGACAGAGACGGGGTGGGCCGGACCAGTTCGGTCGGTCCACCCCGTTGGGCTGGCGGTCCGCAACTCGGCCACCCGGACTGCCCGGTCCACCACATACAGCGGTTCACCGCGTGGTCCACATGGCTTTACCCAGACTGGCAGAAGCTTGTCCAGCTCCTTCTCAACAAGACCGCAATGAAAGTGTCTTGGTTGGCTCATGGGGTCGCGATGACCCTGGTCTCGTGTGCCGCACGCCAACTGGCAGAGCCCGGCCGTGCACGCCCCCGCGTCCCAGACCACCAGGCAGCTGTCTCGCTCGGCCAACACTGCCTAGGAACCCGCCGTGTTTTTGGCTAGGATGTCTACCATGTCGCCACTTCGAAAGCCTGTTGCACTACCACCTAAGAGTCGTGCTGCCATCGTCTCCCACTCGACCTCTGCGTGGAGCCGCCAGACCGCCCTAGAACCACTGTAAATGGGTGTTTTTTACCGATAAACTTCTAGGGGTCACCCCGGACACCCCTCCACTCGACAATTTGATCCAGAAGACTTGTTCAAATCTCGGATCTATCCCTACTAAAATATGGCATTCAATCAAAAATTAAACTCCAATTCGACATTAAAATTTGAGTTCAATGTAGAATGCAAAATTTACAAATGAAACACCTGAACCTACCTCGTAGGGCGTAGCCCGTCCCTTCACAAATGGTCTGCCGGAGCCACAACCGCCATGGAGAGGAGGGGAGAGAAGCTTGAAGAGGGAGGATCCCTTTGTTGAGAGAGAATCTTCTAGGGATAAATGAAAGGGGAAGAAGGGGGGGGGGGTGGGTGTGTTTAAGTAGATAAACACACTTAAACACCCACCTGTAGGCCCGCACCCGAACATTCGACAGGGTCTGGGTTAAGCCCCCTCTAGGGTAAAATCCACGTACTGAGATCAATGGAGGCCTCAAGATTTTAATCCAAGCCTCCATTCATAAGATAAAATGTTCACGCCCGAAGCCGATAAATTACGAAAACGCCCCTTGTGGAATTTTACATAGAAGGGTCATGCCCGCGATAATTACACCCATCATAGGGTAAATGGAACACTCCAGACTCAGTAGTTCCCTTGGGTTTCCCATATGAATAGTTGTTTAGTGGTTATTCTATTAATTAGGTGTGTCTACGTTGAACGCACTTAAAATTTAACTCCGACCACACCGGGGCACAGAATCACATGCCGTATGAATGCCCTGATCTGGAAAATTTTCAATAAAAAATTCAAAGTATTACAGGCTCAAATTCTAGGTTCTTAAATCATTCCCAACTTTATGTTTTTCAACCCTGAAAAACAAAACTATAAAAACAAACTCAGGATACTGACCTCGTATCTTACTCTCCTGTTCACAGGTGCTCTCAAGCACCCTCTTGTGCTGCCACAACACACGAACTAAAGGAATGGTCTGTCCCCACAGTTTCCACTCATGTCATTCCTCAATTGGCACTTGGTGCGCTACAAAGGTGGATCCATCCTCAATGTCCAGCTCTCGCCAGTCAATAACGTGTGTGGGGTCGTGCATGTATTTTTTCAGCGCTGACACATGTAAGATGTTATGCACTCTCTCTAGTTGTGGGGGTAAAGAAATACGGTACACAACCTCAACAACAATGCGCATGATCCCAAATGGCCCAATGATCATTTAGGATAGTGTGCCTCCTGGGCCGAACCTCCAAGATCCACACCATTGGGAGACCCTAAAAAAGACGTGGTACACCTGCATGAACTCCAAACGCCTGCGAAGACGGTCTACGTAGGACTTATGTCTGCTATGGGAAATCCTAATTCGCTGAAAAAATGACCTTTACCACAAGGGAGGTTTCCCTAACCACAGACCAACACAACAGTGACCTGTAGGGTCTCCCGTAGAGGGCCTCAAAAGGATCCATATCGATAGTAGAGTGGTAACTGTTGTTATACATGAACTCCACCATGGGCAGGTGATCCTTCTAGCATAGGTCATAATCTAACATTCACTCCCGGAGCATATCCTCCAATACTGGGATAGTGCGCTCTGTCTGCCTGTCATTCTGGGGGTGAAAAGCTATAATCATCCGCAGTTGAGTCTTGAATGCCTCGTGCAGGCCTCACCACAAACGTACTATAAACCGTGTGTCACAGTCCGAGATGACCGTTGAGGGTACTCCATGAAGGCGAACGATCTCCCAAACGTACAACTGCCCTAGACTCTCCACCGATCTCTGCTCTCTAGTGGGAAGGAAGTGTGCTGACTTCGTTATTCGGTCCACTATCACCCAAATGGAATCATGGACCTTCATTATGTCTGGAAGCCCTTTGATGAAGTTCATTGATATGCCATCCCACTTCCACTCCGAGATATCAAGGGGCTGCAACAACCCTGCCAGAACCTGATTCTCTACCTTCAACTAATGATAGGTAAGACACTGAGAAACGAACTCAGCTACACTCCGATTCATGCCAGACAACCAAAACTGCCGCTGAAGGTCTTTGTACCTCTTCCCCGCACCGGGATGTACATCCAAGGGAGAAGTGTGGAATTCCCCATGACATCCTCACGCATCTCCAATGGTACTATAGCTCTCCCCTAGTAAAGGATCTCATGATTCCCTCCTTCAAAATACCCATTGAGTGCATCGCCCATTGATATCTAATCACGCAGTACCCCACTTTCTATATCCCCCAGATGGGACTCTCTCACACACTCAAGGAGCAAAGGAGTCAACACCATCGACTGTAGAGAAGACATACCCACCTGCTCCACCTTGTTCCACTGTATTAAAACCAACTTCTCTAAAACATCCCACACTAGACGATCCTAGGAATTCCTGCTAAGGGAATCTGATACTACGTTTCCATTCCTAGGAGAGTAGACTAACTCGAAATCATAATTCTGTAGAAACAGCAGCAAGTGCCTCTGCATTAGATACAGATCCCACTGAGTGAAGATGTACTTGAGACTCTAGTGGTCTGAGTAGACCACAAACCACTCACCCAGAAGGTAGTGTCTCCATAGCCTCATGGTGAAGACCACCGATGCCTGCTCCAAATCGGGAGTCACATAATTCTGCTCATGGGGCCTCAACTGCCTCAGCCCATATGCAATCACTTCCCGCTGCTACATCAGCACACACCCAATCATAACTCTTGAAGAATCACAGTACACCAAAAACTCAACGCCCTCCTCTGGCAGCCTCAACACAGGGGCACTAGTCAGCCTTTTCATGAACTCCTCGAAGGCCTTCTGGCACTATTCAATCCCAATGAATGGTCGTCCCATCCGCGTAAATGTGGGAAAAGGGTTAGAAATCCTGGATAAATTTTCCACAAACCTCATGTAGTACCCTACCAAAACAAGGATGATCTGCACCTCTAAGGCATTCTTGGGTGTTTCCCGAGAAACATTGCCTCTTTCTTTGTGGGATCTATATCCAAACCCTGTTCCGAAATGACATTCCCCAGAATGTGAAACTCATGAATCCAGAACGGACACTTCCAGAGCTTCCCATGTTGCTGGTGCTCCTCGAGTACGTCTAGGACTGTCCTCAAATGATCCGGGTTCTCCTCATCCGTCTTACTGTAGATTAGTATGTCCTCAATAAAGACAACCACAAACTGGTCCAAGTACGACTATAATATCTTGTTCATCAAAGCCATGAAAATATAATGGGAATTAGCCTTGCCAAAGGGCATCACTAGAAACTCGTAATGCCCATAATGGCAACAGAAAGCCATCTTCGGGATGTCTACCTCACAAACCTGAAACTGGTGGTTGCCAGATCAAATATCAATCTTGGAGAACCACTTCCCACCTCTCAACTGGTCAAAGAGGTCATCTATCCTAAAAAAAGGGTACATGTTCATTATCATGGCTTGATTTAGGCGACGATAATCCACACAAAGCTGCAGACTCCCATCTAACTTTTACATAAACAAAACCGTAGCTGCCCATGGGGACGCACTAGGCCTGATGAATCCCTTCTCATGAAGGTCTTCTAACTGAAGTTGTAGCTCTCGAATATTTGTGGGTGATATCAATATGCTTCATACGATATCACGGCAATCCCTATCAATATGTCAATGTAGAACTCCATCTCTCGCGTCGGAAGTAGTCCCAGGACATCGTTGGGAAAGACGTACCTTTAGTCCTCTATAATGATAGGGATCTAGGTTCCTGTAGCGTCGGCTGATCCGAGATCCAAGCTCGCCAACTAGTGAGAAAAGGTTCTTGGTCTCCTACTTATAGTACCCATCTGCTCTACCATGTGGTCTCGTTCACCAAGGATGGTGAACCTCATCCCATCATAATGGACACATCTGACTAGACTGCGCTGGCAGTTAATAAGGGCATGAACCATGGGAAGACAATCCATGACCAAGATGATTTCATAAGGTTCTATCATGATGATGAGTAGGTCCCACATGAAACTCTCTCCTCTGAATGAAAGTTTGCACTGTCTGTAGATAAAGGTCTCCAATTAGGCACTTCCCGTAGGAACCTCGAGGATAAGCGCAGGTGTCAGCGCCTCTACTGGAAGCTCCAACTCCCATACAAAAAACAACAATATAATGAAGTGGATGGCCCTGTGTCAACTAGTACCAAAGAAATCATAGAGTAACCACGAAGAGTACCTTGGAGAATCTCATGTTCTAGGGTGTCAAGAACACCCACAGCCTAAATCTACCTACATCCCCTACCGCCAACTCCCTGAACCTGGCATGGGCCACCAAGTGGTGGTGGTGGTAGTAACTCGAAATGCCATCCACCACCCCCAAGACCTACCACTCTACCAGTGCTGCCACCCTGAGGACCACACCATCCTCACCTAGGAGATCATTGGTCAGGTCGCTACCTCTCCCACTATGGTGCACCAACTTCCTGTCACGACTGCTTGATACACCTGTTTGTGTAGTCCCATGATATGTGACCCCATCCATCACAATCATAGGAAAAACTCTCTCCTAACTACCTTGGTGATCTAAGGCACCATTGTGGTGTACGACCATACCCCTGAGTCTGCTCCCGAAAGGGTCTCCTCGACTAAGCCTCTGCTCTCTACCACCTACCTGCTACCGAAGACTCTGTTCTGAAGCAGCCACTACAAGGCCCTTCCCGCTGGCATCCCTCATCCAAGAAACTCTATGTCACGAGCGATCGCTCTAGCACCCTAGCATATTTAGGGTTGCACAGGGGAACCAAACTAGTATAGATCTCCCTATGAAGACCCTGTTCATACTTCTGCGCCTAAAAGTAAATATCGACGACCTTATCCGGCGAGTATCCTGTCAGATCGGTAAACTGGGACGAGTACTACGCTACAGTAATCACCCCTGCTTCAGCTCATGAGGCTCCTAAATCCGAACAGAGTATAAACAAGAGGGCTCGTACTCCTCCAAGAAGAGCTTCTATAAGCTATACTACATGAGAGATGACTCATCGTGTTTCTGTGTAACCAACCCCAACCAACGCCCGACCATTTCTAGGAAAAGGCTGGAAGCTAGGGATACAATCTAGTTCGCTTGTGTATATACCAGCCTGAAAAGTCAGTCAATGGACTCCATCCAGTCTTCCACTGCCTCAGGATCCGGGTCCCCGCAGAACATCTACGAACGCTGATGCTGGATTTCTCGGAGCGCACTCATCTTGCACTCAACCTTGACATGTCATACCGGTACTAATTGCGACTCTCCAGGTGGAAGGACTACTACTGATGCGCTAAGCAGAAGGGGGTCACCTGAGGGTCCCTGAACTAATGCCACGTCACTCGCCAGTTCGCCGTCACGAACTAGAGAGGGTAACCTGGATGGCTTCTGTCATGGGGGCATCCTGAAAATTATCAAGGATTTCTGCGATCAGATGAACATATATATATATAAGATAAATAACAAATGGGATCTGAATCAAAAAGGAAAATAAAAGACTCAATACTACATGATGAATGTTCCAATGTTCACTGAAACAAGTGGCTTAGCATGCCGAGTCAACAAGCAGGTTATTAGGGTCCTGGTGAATAGATACATCAGCCGCCCATATCCTCACTGAACTCCTTTTCCTGAAAGCCGTTCTCGAGACACGCCGACACTATTTCCCTAAATCCCAATCAATTCCTTTTTAGGGACGTCTGAAAAACTCCCCAAGGAATGAACCACCTTTCATACCAGATTGTCACGACCCGAACCTACCGGTCTTAAGACACAACTACCTCATACCCTCCTATATATGCTAGGGGCTGTCATCAAGCACCAAAGGCATAACGATCTCGGGGAGGCCTTGACCTAAGTAACTGTACAAACACACAACCCACTCGACGCAGAAGTGCAGAGTAAAAAGTAACCAAATAACAATCAACTATAACCCAACCACAGTCGTTCATCAACTTCTAAATAAAACAAGTAAAGTGATGAAAAGGAATTACAAGATAACTAAATAGAAAAAGAAAAAACACACTTCAACCCTGAATGGTGTCAAAACCTAGCAACAGGTAAACAAAAGTGAAAACCTGTTGAGTCTCCCACTATAAAGTCCCACTACAACCACAAAACGCAGCCCAAGATCCTATGTCCTCTACGCTCCTCCGAAGTCTTCATCGACCTTTCCATCATCTGCAAGATAACACTAAGTGCGAGCAATGCCCAAGTAGGGGTGAGTATAAAGATACTCAGTAAAATTCCCTAAAATATTCTAGGAGTAACAAAGGAGGTACTAAAATGGTGAATAATAGAAAGACAAAAGAACAGTGTAAAAGTAAAATAGAGAGTGTGTAGCTCAACCCAATATAAGGAATGATGTAAACTCATCCAACCATGAATAGCTGGACATGGAAAACACGTGGCATACCCCTCGCGTCTTCACTTCTCCCAGATGGAACGTACCTGATCCCAAGGAATGAGAACAAAATTAAGGTGTATAAATATATATTTATGCTCAACAAAAACCCGAACAAGTGGTAAGGGGATCTGTTTCTCCAATCTCAGCATAGGAAAAATCACCAACATTTCTAAGGATATCCATCACTGATGCTGAATAATCATGCATGAAAAAGGTGCTTCATCTCTAAACCGTACAACCAAGGGTCCCTCTCTGGTAATCACGGAGAAAAGTCACTGAGTAGCCTCATAGAAATTGTTGAGTCTGAAAGAAGTCATCAGGTAACCCATTGCCCAGCCTTGCTGGAGGGTAAACCCTAAGAGTTCATCGGGTTAACCACTGCCCAGCCCCACTGGAGGGTAAACCCTAAATTCAATGGGTAACCCACTACCCAACACCGTTAGAGGGTAAACCCTAAGGATAATGGGTAACCCACTACCCAACCTTGTTAGAGGATAAACCCTGATACATCGGTGGGTAACCCACTGCCCAAATCCACTAGTGGGTAAACCCAGAACTGGTCCAATAACTCTACACTGTGCATACCATTATTGGGTGTCAATAACATCATTACTGTGCATTGGTTCGGAGTGTGTAAAAGGAACCTCCAACCAACGCCCTTTCAAGTTTCCACATTTAATGATATCTCGATAGAGGTCCCACACTCCAAAATAGATTTCACCGTTCTATTCCTCACATAAAAAGATGCGAGAGAGACTACTTACTCGTTGGAAACTGACTCCTGAAGAAAACGATATTCAGCACTTCTTTATGCCCATATGGCGTCTCGTGGGTCCCACACCTCGGTCCCAAAAAATGTTTGGGTAAACTAACCCATCGCGATGCTCTCAGAAAGACATGACAAAACTTATATTTATTCACCTCTAACGAACGTTAGATGAAAAAGTCATAGAACGCCGCACACAGCTTGAATGACAGCATGTGGGCCCTATGCCTAAACACTGGCTTCGATGCCTGGGACCACCCTAGAATAATTCGTCTCGATGCCACGGTCACAAATCTGCTGACGGCGCCTAAAACAGACTCTGTATGTGTCTGTGCCACCCGAAAGAAGAATCTTGATGAGGTGCTAAACAATACATAACTGGCGGTCCAAGCCACCGAGCCCGCGCCTCTAGAATTAAAAACCCCCAAGACCATATCAAAATCTCCGACTCGAGATGAGGATCATGTCACGATAGATGGCACATGAATCTGACACTCGATATGAAAAATGGGGGCATTTTGGCCCCAACGGAAGGAGTCAGGGGTGGGCCGGACCAGTTCGGTCGGTCCACCCTGTTGGGCCGGCTGTCCGCAGCTCCACCACCCAGACCACCCTACCCACCGCGGCCCGTAGTTTACCGTGTGCACCGGGTGGCTTTACCCATACTGGCATGAGCCAGTCCTACACTTTTTCCATGAGACCTTAAAACCGCGCATCTAAGATGGCTCCCTGGGTCATGAACAGCCCGGTCTCTGGTGCCGCACGCTGATCGACGGGGCCATCCGGCGCGCACCCCCGTGGCCTGGACCACCGGGCCGCAGTATCGCTCAGCCGCAACCGCCTGGGAACCCGTCGTGCCACCACCTGGGATGCCCATCACACCACTACCTGGGAGCTATGCCGTGCTACTTCTTGGGATCCACGATGCCATCGTCCCCTACTGGACCGCCGCGCGGAGCCGCCTAACCACCCTGGACCCACTGAAAATGGGGGTTATGGCCGAAAAACATCCCGGGGTCACCTCGGGACTCAAAAAAACCGATCCTAAAGACTTGTTTAAAATCTCAGATCGAGTCCTACTCAGATATGTCCTTCGCTCAAAAATTAAACAGCAATACCAGTCTAAAATTTGACTTCAAATTAGAATGCAGAATTTAAAAATGAAACACCCGAACCTACCTCGCAGGGCATAGCCCGTTGCAGCATGAATTGTCCGCCAGAGCTGTAATAGACTTGTAGAGGTGGAGAGAGAGCTTGAAGAGGGTGGTTCCCTTTGTTGAGAGAGATTCCTCCAGGGGGAAATTATAGGGGATAAAGGGGGAGGGGTGGGTTTGTTCATGTAGAGAAACACACTTAAACACCCACTCGTAGACCCGTACCCAATCTTTCGATGAGGATGGGTTTAAGCCTCCACTAGGGTAAAATCCACATTTAGAGTGCAAAAGAGGTCTCATAATTTTAATCTGAGCCTCCATTAAAATGTTATAATGTTCACGCCTGAGGCCTCTAAATTAAGAAAATGCCTCTGGTGGCGTTATACACAAATAGGTCATGCCCGCGAAATTTACACCCCTCCAACGGTCAGGGATAGACTCTGGAATTAATGGTACCCACGGTTTTCCTATCTGAGCAACCGTTTTAAATATATTCTATTAATTTGGTGTGTCTATTGTGAACACACTTAAAATTTAATTTCGGCCACACCGGTGCTCGGAATCACATGTCGTCTGAACGCCCTGCTCTGGAAAAACATCAAGAAAAAACTCAATGTTTTACAGGCTCAAAACTCAGGTTATTACACTATATAAGTGTTTTGAATAGGTATGGAGGGATTCAGACCTATAGTAATGGAATTTCGTCACACTTGTAAGTTTTGTGAGATATAATCCATCTTCACCACCTATTTCATGTGTATGGTGTATGTAATAACCCTATTATATTTGATATCATGAATAAAATTAACTTCATGGTGTTTAATGATTCATTTGAATATATTTGGTTTATTATTTAAATATTTAATGTTGTATGGGAGGTGTGGAATGTTTAATGAATAAATCCTTTATCAAATTCAATATTCATTATATGATCATACATATTTATTCATATATATATATATATAACTATAAATTACATTTTATATAAATTTTGATTTTAATTTAGTTGTTTTCAAAAGGAGTATTTTTAATGTTTTAGGTAACTGACTCTTAATCTAATACATTGGTTTAAATTTTATAATGATATATTCTTCTAAATATGTCTCATTAATGCCTTTTTTCGAAATTATTTTATGGATTTATTTATATAGACATGATTTCTTTAAATTCATATTTCTCTTAAATATATTCATAGTGGTATGAGAATCTTTCAATAAATAAAAAATTTATATGTCTTCTTTTATAAGTGCAAGAATATATAATAAATGATTTCAAAGAAATAGTGGTATTTGAATCAAGATATTTGTCATGACATTTTTAAATTATTTTCATCTTTTCTAAAATCATTTAATGGTGATTATTTTTTATAAATATTGATTTATTATATTATAATATATCATATTTAATTTAATTTTTTAAAATATGTCTGACAGTGGATGTGCTCTTTTAATACCATTTATAGTTTATGGCTAATGTTTTAATATTTCATATTCTAGTTTAAATATAAATGTTTATGATATGTTTTACCCCATTTATAATAGAAATTCATTGGGCTTAGAATGTGATGGGTGGGGCCCTCTATACCCTCTCTATGAATCTTTATGTCTCATGAGGCAAACTAGTGTCTTGTAATGTGGCCTTGATGTTATGGTTTCGTATGGTCATGGCATGAGGCCTTGATGGTATGGTTTTAATATTCACCGTTATGCATTCCCTCATTTTCTGATTAGTTATTGATAATAAATGTGATTATTAGACTATTATAATATCCATGTGATTTTTAATATGAAATTATTTTACTTATTCTTGGTATAGTTGGCTCATGTTTATGTTTAATAATATTTTATTTCAGTTTTAAATATTCCTTAAAGATTATAGTTATTAATTAAATCATCTGTTGTATTGTTTAACCTTACTAAGAATCTAAGCTCACACATTTATTATGTTTTATTTTCCAAGGATTCCAAGAAGTTTTTCAAGATTGATATGTATAGTTATTCTAGGATAATAATGGTTTTATCAAAGGATTATATGTGTTTTATTTTATGTTTTTGATTGTAATGTAATGGTCTTGTATGTAATATATTTTCATAGACTACTAAACGGACCCGTCCTTCGATATTTTATTCCTTGTAATCATACCAATATTTGAAAATAATTCACTTGACATGGGCTTCTGGGGTTGGGGCATTACATATTTATATATTTTTGAAATTATATTTTCCTTTTTTAGAAATATTTTAGAAAATAAACACCACATTATTTAAAACAATACGTAGAACTGTGATTTTCCTCTATATAATGTCAAATTGTTTAAAATAACCCATTTCTAAATAGTTATTTCATTTAGAAACAGAAATCGTTATTTTAAAATATAAATATTCTCATACAAAATTTTTATATGACAAATTATATTGAAAATACCCCTAACAATATAAATAATCAATGTTGAGGCGTAATGAATTGGATTTTATAAACCATGAAATATAAATTCAAAAAAATGAATTTATGATAAATTTAAATATATTAATTCTCTTTTAATACCCCACCATTGACATCACATATAAATAAAATTGAAAAAAAATGAATTTAAAAGAATAAAAAGTTTTATGAAATTTAGGATAAATTAAATTGATTAAAATTACTTACGACATCCACTAAACATAAGCCACATTTGTCAGAAGAAGAAAATACAAGGAATGAACCAGGTCCCACATTCACTTGACATTAAAATAAATGTGGTCATTTCATCCCCAAACATATGTTTTTCCACTATAGATATTACAGTTCATGATATGTAAAAGAAACCAATGTAATGGATAATTGGAGGTGGGGATATGATAAATAAATAACAAATTATTGAATAATAATAAAGAACAACTTAAAAATCATGTCAATATTCCCATTGAGAAATAATGTCGGAAATAGAGGTCGTCCAATAATCCTTTTGGAAGTGAAATTAAAAGTTGGTACTTAAAGGGGAAAACGTGTAACAAAAATCAACTATTGTATTGAAAATACCAAAAATTTAATAGGTTTCTCAATTTACCATCACAATTTACAAAATCATGTGGATACCATGCAATATTCAATAGATTCAAACCAACATAGACCCATAAACATTAACCACAAAACATATAAATCTATGAATAAATATTTCGATCTATTAAAAATGAAAAAAATTCAAAATTTCATGCTCCAAACACCTCAAACTCATAGTGAATTAATATAGAATAATAATTTTAAGATAAAATATTTTTCTCATGTTAAAATTAACCTCACCATTCCATTTTTTACCACTAAAAATATCATAAAAAACTTGATTTCATATAAATTATAACTAGTTAAAAAAACATATAGGTTATCGGAGGACATAAATTAAAAAATGAATCCACCAAAGGAATAATTATATGAAAACATGTTACTCAAGATCAATGGATTAAATAATTAAACATCATAATTAATTTTTATGACTAATCTAAATTATTCCCATAGAACATGGATCTTAAGGAACACTTTGAAATAATATAGGAATTCCCACTATTTAGAATTTATTTATAATGGTAAAATAAAATATAAAAACTCACATAGGTATAACATCATTATAAAAAACCTATTTCCCGAGAATACCTAAGGAGAAATTAATCCCCCACTAACCAAAATAATTATATAATTTTTTAATTTTTAAGGGGAAATAAAAAAAATAAATAAAGACTATAAGAGAATCTCATACAATCCATAATTATACCATTTTAAAAAAATGGATGGATATACAACCCCAAAATTTTCTAAATAAGAAGAACATTGACTCTCAAGCATTAGGTTATAAAATTAAAGAGAGGTTATTATAGGAACTCACTCAATTAAAACAAACATAACATGAACCTAAAAATATAGACTAGGAACCATCCATTACACTATCTAAACTAGTTTAGAAATTATCCTAGCTACCCAAGAAAATGGCTGAGGATTCCTAGGATCAATTTATCAAAATAGAAGTCAAATAATATGTCTATTATCATTTAAATAACTCAAATAAATAAAAACAACCACCATGGACTGAGTATTACACAAAAAAACCTATGAATCATAATAAATGATCCAGGTGATCCAAAATAAAATAACCAATCAATAATAAAATATAAATCTCACATCTACTAAAAATTCATTAAGAATGAATCCAAAAATAATCTTCACCTCCCTCACATAGATTTGGATAATACTTAGTAATCATTTTAAATGATTAAATAAAATATATATATATATATATATGTTTGACGTGAATATTAAATATACATAAAAGAAAATAGAATCATTTTCTTTCTGTGATAGATAGTAAGGATCATAGAACAAATCCTCACTAGAAGGATTTCTAATATTTCTTTTTATCCATATAATAGTCATCCTCAATGAAACAGAACTTCAGACCATTTTCCTATACGATGTAATAGTATAATTTAGATTCAAAAAATTTCAGGTCTAAATGAAAACATTTTTTATAGAGTCATGATTTGAAAATATAAAATATGATTTTCTTATAAATATAGATCAATTACTCATAGAAAAAAGACCATAGAGAAAATAACATATAAGTCTTCATGGGATTCTTGAGAATTTTAGATTTTTTCAATCCTCTCATGCAACATCATTTCCACATAAGTAAAATGATAACTGTATAAAGTAAATGGATGATGATTCAATAAGTCCAAGAGTGAAAAATGTTACAACTCCACCACTCTATTTTTAGTTGAAGGAGTGTAATTTTTTTGTAGTAATGACTAGACAATGAGAGGAATCAACCTAAATATTATCCCTTAAAATGGTCATTCCACTTTTCATCCTGACATTTATAGAAAGTTTACTATAAATAAAATTAAGCATGAATGAAAATAAATCATGCTCCTCATTTTAAATCGATATATATATTTCTAAACTAATGGGTGACCCCAAAGAACAATATCTTCAAATAATTCAATCATAAAATACATTACCCTTTTTAGAAATAATCAATTGTAGATAATTAGTTTATAAATTTATTTTGAAAAGTAATACACACTATAAAAAAAGTATAATTTTAAATTACTCCACTACTTTTAAAAAACATTCCATCTATATAGAAATGTAAATGAAATCAATTCACTACATTATAAAAAATTGAAATTTTAATTTCCTAATATGGAATTGATAACATTAATAAAAATCCATTTCATTTTGAAGAACTTATCATATTCTGTTATAAAATCAACTATTTATATAATATTATTTGAAAATCAATTCACTATTACTACAAAATTACATAACATGGTATTAAAACAAAAACATTACATGAAATGTATTTTCAAATAAATAACCAATTTTTTTTAAATTCAATAAATTTCATAGAATCTTATTTTTATAGAAATATACATAATGTATCTCACATAAAAGATGATAACTTGACACATCAATCAAAATCCACTCTAATAGTACTAGAAAAACATGAACATCATATTTTATCCATCTATAACTTGTTGAATTCACATTTAAATAAACTATAAATTAAGGGTGGTCCCCAAAACTTTTCAAAACCCATATTATTATATATATATAAAAAATATATTTTCTTCCTTAATATGAAAAACAATGAACATAATATTAAAAAATTTATAAATCATCCACAATTTTTTTGGAAAACTATGGTTGATCCAACTATATAAAAGAAAATATTTTTTAAACTTTGAAATATTATCTTTAATATTGAAAAATATAAAATTAATCCTCTTCTTAAAAAACTATCATAAAAAACTTTTCTATGAAATATGATTTTCCTATTTCCTTTGAATCACCGAATTTAATCCACCCATGGAACCCCATTTTAAGTAAAACCAACCAATAAGGAATAAAATATACAACAACTAGGTTTTATATTACTAATGAATCATAAAATTAAAAAATATCCATATCAATAAAATTGTTCTATATACGTCAATTTAACTAAAGTGTGAGATAATGTTTTAGATGGTAATCCTCTCCTGGGAATCCTCAAAAATGACTAGGAATCACGGTGAACTCATTATTTCTTATGGAAAGACAACACTAGAAAAAAATAAAATAAATATAATATATACATATGTAAGATTTTTGAAACACATAAAACACAACATACTATAACTACCATCTTTAGGGAACTCCTATATCTGAGGTGTATCAAATAAGATGGGGACACAAGACAATTAATAATATAAACTATTGTATTATATGTCTAATCCTCTCTTATATTTGAATATTCCTTCAAAATATATCATGTGGTGGTGAGAAAACAAGTTCCTCATCAAATCTGCATGTATATAATGAATTAATCAAATTTCAAAAATCTTATATTTGATTCCACACCCTATCATGAAACAAACCCCTTAAAATTCATAAAGGAATAATATAATATTCATATTCATCTTATAAGAGGTAATAAAAATATCCAAGGTATAAAATAATTTAATGGGATAAAATTATTATGGTATTAAAACATCAATAAAATTATATTAAAATAGATCCAAATAGGCATTAAAAATTTTGTGATTCGATCATATTCATTCCATCATTTAAAAATAATACAATGAGAAAATTAAAAACTAAATTTAATATAATCCCAATAATTCTTTCATATAGTTTAAATCACTACAAATTCCATTTTAGAATAGGATTTTCCTTCATTGAAAACCATAAGAAAAAAACACCACATTCTTTTAAACCATTAATTTAAATAAAATTTCCTTATCCATGAGAAGAAATTATGTTAAACACCGAGTAACTATAAAATAACCAATTTTAGAATAATAATAATTCTATATAAAAAATGGTGTCCTAAACATATTTTCTATTTCAAATCAATATGATAATCCCTTAGGTATGTTACCAAACAATTGGAAGTTGCAACGAAATATATTTTAGAAACTAAGAACATGAAATTCATATAAAACTAAAGATAAAAGTTGTTAAATAAAGAAACCCATCCACTGTAATTTACTATAGATACATTTGATGAAAATATGATTTTAATGAACTATTTTATTTCACTAAATGCATAAAAAAGTAGGCGTTATTGAAAAATGAACCTTATTCAATAGAAATAATGCATCTTTGATAGTTAATGAAAAACCAAAAGGGAATAATATTCTACATGACATATAAATCAATATATATATATATATATTTCAAAAAAATACTAATATTAACTAATCTGATCATTAGGATTCCTGAGATTGGAAGAAACTATAGGTAAATTGAGAAATAGAGTAGAATAAATAGAATAATGAAGAGAAAAGGGTTGAATAACATTAAATAAACACTTAAATCAGGGGAGCATGAAAATTGAGCATTATAGGAGGAGATAGAGCAAATGAAATAATTACCTAAGATATATATTTTGATGAGGGGAAATAATGTCGACAAACCCTTAATAGAAATTACAGAAATGGCCAAAAATCGCAATTTTATAATGATTTGTTGATTTATCAACATTATTAATTAGATCATGTCGAAGTAATTCACCCTCCAATGGATTAATAACATCCAATACTTATAGAAATTACTTTTATTGTTTTCAAAATAATTCAAAAACCATGTATCCAAAATTATTTACAAAATCTATAAATTTATGGTGAAACACCTCAATGTCAATGGAATTTATTATAGAATAAGTTTACAAAATTAAAACAGATTTTTTTGTGTAAGATGATGTATTTTAGTTTGTGTAGATATAATAATTATATTATGGGTTTGATTTAATATAGATACAAAAAATATTCTCATGATGCATGAAAAAAGGTTTTTTTCTTAATATACCACATAGTATTCCATATAGACTGTTATAAATCATGTATTTTGTATGATAATGCTGAATGAATGACATTGAATCCACATACCCAAGGTTTTCAAGATAAATAGGTTTAGAACCTTTATACATGGATATATTTTTTACAAATCATTTATGTTTTGGTATCTCAGGGATGGTTTGGCATTTTGTCCATTATGTAGTTAGTTGAGAAATAATCATGATGAGAAATTTCATCTAATATAATGATTATGATCATTGTTCCCTCGATTGTGATAGACTATGTAATTGTATATTAATACCTAAATAAATAGAATGTGATATGTTTATCAATGTAAATGATGGGAATATGAAGTTATCCTTCAATTAATATTAATTATATATAATTTATTCATAGACCTAGTCTAAAAAATACTCGAAGAGTAAAAAATGATTTAGTTGGCTATACATGATTGATATACATTATTTATCATGGTCACTCAGGTACATGGAAAAAGAAATATATTCATATGGAATTTATTATATGATATAGTTAGTGGATATTTGTTTAGAGGTACATATGTTTGATAGGGATAACACCAAATCCCATTGTTACTTGATTATAATAAATAATTCTATAAAGGATGATCTTTTATTATATTTATAGTTTAAATAAATAAAAAATTAATTGATATAATGGTATTTTTGGATAGACATTGCTGTTGGGAAAATGATGATCATGTTTGAAAACATTGGTACATACCCAACAAGTGTTTTAAACGATATCTAGAAGAAAAAATGTATGGATTTTTACATGTCATTAAAAATAATGTAACATGTTTTTTGAAATATATGATATAATTTAGAACAAATGGAATTATCCCAAAAAAATTCATATATCCTACCGTATTTTTATTGGTTTTTACAAAAGGTGAAAGTACATCAGGTCTATATGGATTTTCTGAAAGTGGATTTTTTTTGCATTTTTCCACTAAAGAAACCACTACAATTTTGTGATTTATAATTCTCTATGTATTATGAATATGCCTACCACAACATATTAAAATATATTATATTTTGGTGGATATTTCAAGGTATTGTAACTTGACATGATAACATTTGTGGATTCAATCTAATCCATATTTTAATTCTATCCTATCTGGTTATTCAACAATTGATGATGAATTCTATAAATGTGAAAATTAGTCATATTAATTTTAAATTTTTTTAAAAAATGATGGCAGATCATGTCAAATTCTACCACGAGGTCAAATTTAATTTGAAATTTATGAAATTTATTATGAATGTTGGAAACCTCCATTGTGATTTAATTTATAAATAATTCAATATAGACCTTCATAGTAGCTTCTATGAGTATGAGTAGATTTTCTCCTTCTACAACACCTTTAAATAGATATAATCATATATTTCATTCTACCCACACTATAAAAAAAATTTCAAGTATATCATGGAAGGGGGGAGATCTTACCCAAGTGTTGGGTCATTCCCATGACTCATGGATAGCATTGGTAGGGATGAACCCATTGGATTCTCCCAACGTATAATAATCCTAGAAAACATGGATCATTAAGATAAAAGGTACTCATTTCTCTTTTTTTATTTTTCATTAAAAATGTATATACATATTAAAGTTTTAATGGTTTTTTATAGATGATTTATCTTTTTATTTTGAATGTAACAAATCAATCTAAAACATTTAAACCTATAGATCATTCTATCCTTGATCTTGGAAATAAAAATTCATTAATACAAAAATTTTAATGGATCT
Organism: Viscum album; assembly: GCA_963277665.1. NCBI lineage: Eukaryota > Viridiplantae > Streptophyta > Magnoliopsida > Santalales > Viscaceae > Viscum > Viscum album. The sequence goes on from OY728120.1 coordinate 276,799,032, forward strand.
ATATACTTGAAATAGTTTATTAAAATGGAAATAAATTATTAACATCATTTTTATACCAATTTATTTATTTTTACATACATTTTTCCCATGATTTCCTCATAAATTTGAGGTAACCTTCTTAGTTGATTTTTGACCTTGAATTTTACCGATATCAATCCCACGTTTTTGAATTGATCCAATTGAAATGATGGAATTTAAATTTTTTGAGTGTTTTATATCTAATGGGTTCATCAAACATAACACTTCCCTGGTAGTTCCAATATTCTTTTCTCCATGAAGGGAGTTATAAGAATACAATTTTTTATGATCTACCAAAAATAGAACCAATTGAATGTACATAATGATAATGCATTACCCTATGATGATGATTTATTTGGCCAAAAAAATCTTTATGTAGGGTTTTCAAATATTTATCTATGATTTGGTAAATATCAACTACATGTGAGAATATAAGAAATTACAAAGAGTTATTTATAATGACATTATAGTCAATATGAATACTTGTTCCTCCAATTTGGATTGAAAAAAATCCATCTACATTTATTACATGAATGAATTTGATTATTAAACTATTTAATAATTCATCTTGATTTTATTTATAGATTAAAATTATTAATAATTGTGATCGCATTAAGAGTGTGGATTTTATCAAGGGATTGTATTAGAGAAATAAATAGTGGAAGTCATGTATTGGGAAGTAAACAAATTTTTATTTGAAATTAAAAGTATTTATTGTCTGTTTAGTATCACTAGCACATCATTAAATACTTATCTATGATAAATAACCTTATTTTTTATTTAACAATAAATTAAATAAATTTTATTTCGAATGATTAGTGTAAAAACTATTTTTATAAATTAATGATAATTCATAATACTACACCTATGTTAATTTTTCACGAATCTTGTAACTATTTATATATTTATTTTGTTACTCTATTTTGGGTATTATATGTGTTCTAATATAAGATAGTTTTATATTGGTCCATGGTTTTCAATAACATCAGCATCACAAAAAGGAGTTGTTTGATACAAAAAGAAGAATAAGTCATTATATTGTGTTCTATAAATCATTGGAGATACTATCTCATTAGAAAATATTATGTCATATGTACTAACCATAATAGTCTCAATTATAAGATTTAGTAATAAGATACATGAATACTTTTATTATTGTAGAATTCAAATGATTTGCGGTTTTTGGCAACGTAGGTGTCGTAGAGTGCCTATCTATGGTTATCTCATAAAGAGGCCACAATTAGAAAAATTTATTAAAGGTATTTTGAAAATAAAATAAACTAACATAAAAAAACTACATAAATGTATAGGGATATTTATCATTTATAAAATAAGAATATGTATTATGGATAAATATTTAATTAAATTGTTTTTTTCATAAATAAATTTGATTCAAAAGACACCACAACAAGATGTTTTTTAGAGTTTTTTTAGAATGTTTAATCCATATAAATATAGCTCATAAATTAATTATTAATAATTATCATTTAAATAATTATACACACAACTATGATCCTCTAATTTTTAACCACCAAACCCTATGAGAATTAACATAACCGCTATTATTAAATAATTTAGACCCTATGATAGCTTTGCAATGTCCAATAAAATCATCCTTATTTTATGAACGTTATAAGAATAGATTATGGTCTGTGGAAAATTTAAAAACATATAGACTATAGAAATTAGGATTAATTTAGATTATGAAATATATTTTAAATCTAATAATTGTTCATGTGTGGTTTTTTATTACTGATTACGATGGTACTCTCTCAATTCACAAAATTCTTGACCTTATCTATTTTGTGTTAATTCTTCAATTTCATGCATAGTCTCATTTAAATTTAAAACTAAAATAGTATATAATATTATGTGAATTACATTGTGTCATTGATTCAATTTATATTAATGAATATTGTAATAAGTTTTTGAATTACTAAACAGAACTACCCTTACATGGGTTGTCTAGTCTTCTTAGAAACATTTAGAATGTACAATGGTTTAGAAAATGTGTAACCCAGTATTTTTTTATTCATGATTTTTAGAAAAAATAGGATTACTAGATAATTATATAACAGAATTAAAATTAATAATTTATGTATAAGAGAGTATATTAATCATAAAAACAGAAACATTGCAAAAAAAATAGGAAAAGAAAAGAATTTTGGAGGAGATCCAAGCTTGATAGCTTCTCTCCTCCAATTATTAATTTATATCGTATGTAAAAAACTTATTTTGTGATCCTAATCTTATTGTTCAAGTCAAAAACCATCCAAATTTGAAAAATACATATTTATTGAGTTGTGTGGATGATATATTTTAAAAGGTTTGAAGAGTGAAAAGGGAAATCAGACCAAATATTTTAATCCCAATTGCACCACCTGTTTGAACAGGAAACACGTGAACCATATGTTCTTCCAGAAGGATGATATGTTTGAAAATGGGTCATAGATATTCTATCAAAATATGGACCCAATAGAAGAATGGATGAGGATGGAATGACCTCAATACTAAAAAAGTTTCTAATCTAGTTATTCTATCCCAAATTTGACATCACAGAGGCTTTATTAAAATAAAATGAAAGATTTAACACATATATTATGAATAAATGTGGTTTCCAATAATTTCATGAGCATGTTTGAAATTTTTTTTATTCAATTGAAATAAAAACAAAAATTATGTATTACAAACAACTATGAATTATAATGTATAGAACTAGAATTTAAATAAAAATATTTAAATGAACTACCTAATACCAAAAAAAATTATAAATAAACATATTAACAATATGTGATGATATTAAATCATTTATTATCAATAAAATTGTATTTAAAATTGTGTTTTATGAACACCCCCACACATACCCTTTTACACTCCTTGGAAAAACATCATATCAAGTATTCCAGGAAATTGTGTTGTTATATATACATGTTCATATTCCCTAATCCAAAGTGAAAATATAAGAAAATTAACATTCCAATAAAGAATCAATAACAATAAATTTGAAAATCATCTTCTTATAAATTTTATCTAAATATAATCCTGCGATAAAAATGAAACCAATCATACAAAAACAAGTAATGTGTTTACAATAAAATTGGTTTCCTAGATGTGTGTGGGATACCCATTTCAAGATCACATCTCCACACTATATTCAGTATATTTAGGTAAACTAGAAGAATTTTTATTACCATGATTTATTCACTGAACATGTTCTATGTTACTTTCAATAAAATTTCATGACCTACATTGTTACGAATTTTATAATGTAAATCCTCAAGATGTCGACATATATGTGCCACATGTTGTACTTTTTTCACTCACATCATTTATTATTTTTATTATTTAAATAATTTATCTTGGAATAAATTTCACCATAATCTCTCAACCCTTCATTCAACTCCTCACAACACTAATTTTATTTCTATAATAAGATTAATGTTTGAGGATTGGTTTTTTTACTGGCCTAAGATAAAAGGAATATTTTTTTATTGTTTTTATTGTTTTTTAGGTCGTATAATTGTTGGATAAAAGGTATACATTAAATTGTCAATTTGAAATATAAATTAAATTTATGGGAAGAAAAAATACCTTATTGACCTACCATTGATATAATATGATTTTTTTCATAACATCTCTATACCTTCAACTGAGTAGAAATATATTTAAAAGTAATGGTTGCATGATAATTTGTGTCAGGAAATCAATGAAAATAATTACCCTGAAAAAATATAAAAAATAATTGTGTAAAAATATAAAAGTTATTATATTGAAAAAATAAATCATATCATGAGAATATTATATTTTATAAAAAAACTATGATAAAATAAAATTCATTATTATCATGATTCTAATGAATTTTGAAAACATGAATTTTCTATATAATCAACATATAAATGGGAATGTTATAGGTTATTTATTTATTTTTATTTTGTTTATTTTTTGGGTGTTTTATTAATATAAATCATAACATAAAATAGAAAAAAAACATTCAAATGAAATTCCTAAACAACTACGCCAAAATTTTCCCCCTTCCAAAACATAAAATATTACATTTTAATCAATGTGGACCTTTGAGATTATTTGTTTACAATGGATTTTTAATTTTTAATAGGAAAATAAAAAATGAAATTTAAATTGTTAGGAATAACCAGATATTTTCAAGTAATGATGGGGTTGTGAATTATGCTTAAATAAACTACAATGGTAGGAAGTCCATCAATATATTTCTTTAAATTTTTCCCATTGAAAAAAATATCCTTCATATGCCCACTTGTGTGATCTACATTAGACCATAAGGAAATACATTATATACAACATAAGAAACTAACCATTGGGAATCTAACTTACTGGGAATTAGTTTTAGTCGTGAACTATAGAGTATGACCTTCTCTCCAACATAGAACTCACTTTTTTGGATCATTTGATCCTGATACAATTTTCATATTTCATTATAGAGCATTAATTTCTCACATGATTACAGTATAATCTCCTCAAACCCATTAATTTATAGCATAAATTAAATCCTAGAATGGTCAAAATCCATGTTGGATTTCTTTATAGCCTAATAATCCTAATGCTCGACACAAGTAGGGAGATGATAGGATTTCCCAAACACAATCTGAAATAGGGACATATCAATCAGGTTCTTGTATGATATACTATAAGCCCAAAGAAAATCATTCTATAACATTCCCCAATCCATCATATTCAGAGTCTTGGTTTTTCCAAAAAAAATTGTTTCAACTCTCCATTTGAAACGTCATCCAGGCCATTTGTTTGGCTGTTTTATAGAGATTACATTTTTCATGTCACCAAATACTTTCGAAAGAGGGAAGTAAAATTATAATTGAAAATGTGTGTCCCTTGACCTATTATTATTTCCTTTGGTTCTCTAAACATTAAAAAAATTATCATTGAAAAATTATACTACAACTTGATAATAATGAGCCCTTTTGGCCTTATCCTACACAAATTTCTCCCATAATCAATATTGACTATAATGTATAGGAAACAATTTGAACATGGAAAATGACCCATAAAATCAATTTCACAAAAATATAAAATCTCAAAAAAAATTCATACAGGTTGTTGGGCCATCGCGGGTGTCCAATAAATGTTTCCACTATATTAGAAATCATATAATTACTTGAAAAACACATGGGTATCATAGAATAAGCTAAGACAATATAATCCAAATTCTATGACATATGTATCTGTCCATTAGTTTCCAACATGTCCTCTAATGGCATGTGTATAGAATAAATAAAGAATGAATGAAAACTCATCCTGAACACACCTTCTAGTATCATCATTACTAAACATTATTCAGTTTTATGGATCATCCTATACATAAAACATATAATCACTCTTCAATTTTTTATACTTTACATATCATTTTATTTTCGTGAATTTTATAGTAAAAAAGGTAGTTTTCTAAATAATCATACCAAGGATTTGTACATGAGTGTTTATAAAGATGAGCAATAGGGAAATCGTCTCTGAGTGGTACCAATTCTATGTTATGATCCAATGTAATGTGAATAATCATTGTAATAACCTAATGATATATAAATAAATATTAAATTTAATGTATGAATCATAGAGTCTCAAGAAAACACCATTTTTTATAACCTAGCTAGTAAAAATAAAATTTCCACCACTACGATTTTAATTTCAGAAAAATTACATACATAATTACATTTAGTATGATATTTAGATTTTGATAAGAAAAACATAATTTTTGGTGAATGGTGACTTACCATTCTGAATAATAATATAAATATTAATACAAACCTTATTAATAAAAAATTATTTTATTATTTAATTTTCTTGTTGATATAATACAAGGACTTATTTGTTGAATTTTACATGTGATATATTCCAAATTATTGTTTCCAAATTGTTATTTTTCGAATAATGTATGATTTTATTGAAAAATTTAATAAATAATATTTGGATTTTTTTTAAAAAATGGACTACATTTTTAAATTATGAATTTCAATATTAGGTTATTCTAAATTTATGAATCTTTTAAAAACAAAATAGTTTTTCTTGAATAGTAAAAATATAATTTTGAGTTTCTAGATATATTAATGACATCATAATGATGTAATAAATAATATAAACTTATGGAATAATTTTTTTATATTAAAATGTATTTTGAGGTATCCCATGTGTTCAGTTCCATGGGAAAGACCATGGTTTTGAGAATAACACTAATGATGCTTCATTTGAAATTAATAAAACACTTCATCTTTTTTTTCTATAAACACCCAACCATATCATCGTTTTAATTCATTATAAATTCATGATACATTATGCTCTAATATTTTAACCACCATATGAGTCCTAACAAGGTGTCCTCATGCCCCCAAGGACCCAACCTTCATGTTTTAATAGTTAATCTACAAGGTAATAGAGTCAACACTATTCTCTTTTTCAAGCACTCCTTTTTGATTTATTCTCTTTTAATTTCAATTGAAAAAGGCTGGGAATGTAATTCCACATCCCCCTAAAAATCCATATTATGTAAGGTTGATTAGATACCAAATTTTGAATGATCAAAATGTTTTATGAATTTTATGTGATGTTGTTAGTCTTTTGAATTTTCAAAATAGATTTCTCAACTTCTCATTTTATTTGGAGTTCCATTGTTTTCTTATTCATTCATCTTATATTTTCATTGAAATATTATGATATCTCTATTACATTACATGTACTTGATTATTTTACTGATAATGGAATATCTCATCATCATCTCACCTTTCGCCTTATTTTATAATAGAAATTAAAATACTATTCGATATTTGTTAATTTATCTCATTCAAGGAAGACATGTTATCAATTTCCATTATTGTATTCAATTCTATTCATGAAACCATTTTGATGGTTGAAACATACTATAATATATGTATTATAACTTATTTAAAGTCTTATAATCTTTTTTTACACATGATATAAATAAAAATGAGTTTTTTGTGATAAAAAAATACCATTCAATCCAAACAATTATCATTAAAGTTATATATAATGATTCATATTATCACCAATTAATCAATTTAACTTTTTAAAAATTTAATATTATAGATTTTTAATATAAAATAAATCTTCTATTCTAGGAATCCATTCTATTCTTATATGTTTATCCTTATAATTATATAAGTAAACTGGTCATGAATACCAAGGAAGAAAACCCTCCCAAACCATAAAAATAAACCTCTTAAACCCATCAACAAGGCCTTGAGTGAACATAATAAGGATAAAATAAACCAATTAAATAAATAAGATGTTTGTGGGAATATTAAATAATTAATTAAATTTGGTTATATATGACACTATGATCAATTGAATAACAGCATCAGACTTAAGGTAATGGTTTTCTACTTGAACATCTATTTTCAATTGGGTTACACATATTCTCTACTTACATCAATTAAATTTTTTACTTATTCATATTTACACCTCATAAATACTATTTTAATGTTATATATAAGTGTACCAACTAGATTCTTAATTTCAATTATAGAGAGTTTTATATTTTAAAACCATGTTTCAAAAATTCATCCAAAAGTACATGCATGTTTGAAGGGAATTTCTCAAATTATTACCTTTTTTCAAGGGCATTGTATAATACGATTTTGAAAAAAATTATCTTTATAAAAATCAATCATATAATTAGGAAATTAATATCTTACTTCACTTCTAATTTTATACAATGTTTTTTTTCAAAAATAACTCTTCTTTCCAACGTAAAAGAGTATTCATCTCAATTATTTCTCGATTATTTTATAAGAACATATTCATATATATATCAACAAAATTGTTGATTATTTTTTTATTAGAAATAATATTTTATGATACCATCTACCATATTTAATTAAATGGTATTTAATTAGTTCAAATATGGATGTTATATTTTAAACCATTCACCAATTTATTCTAAATGGTTTGTGTTTATGCTTAATAATCGAGGAATGCTATTTTCATTTCAAAAGATAGTTTGAATATGAATATATTTTTTGTTTATTATTATCCCCATTCATATGAATAATGAATTGGTCATTGTACATGATGGGTGGGGCACACTATATCCCCCCTATGCATCATTTGGTATCATGAGAAAACTACGATCTTGGCATGAGGCATTGATAAAAAGGTTATTTATGGTCTATGATGTTCGACATTTTTCATTCCATCATAATAAAACAACCAATTGAATGTTAATGTTGTTATTTCACGGGTATAATTCTCCATATTATCCTTTATTATGTTACGATTTTTTATATCTCATTCTTAACATAATGTGCTCATGATTATCTTTATACACATTTGGTTTTAGATATTCACCATGCCTTATGTTTATGTTTATGATACCATCTGCTCTACTGCTTAACCTTAGTATGCATTTGATACCTTAATATGTTTAAATTTTCTATGGACATGAAAAGGTATATTAGTAATGACATGCATGGATAACCATGGAGTTATAGATGTATACATTGGAATTTATATGTTGTTTTCCCTTTCAAGTTAAAATTCTTAACTTATGTATGTATCTAGTTTTCCAAAACTACTAAAATATTCATTACTTTGGGATATGAAATTCTTGTAATCATGGAAATATAACCAAATAAGGAACTGTCTCTAGAAAACTGGGGTTGGGTCCTTACAGTTGGAATCAAGGGATGATTTTTAGATTACATAAATACTAGATTTAGAAAGAATATATTAGGGAACAAACCCAAAAGATTTAAAATGGGCATAATCATAAACAAATGTGTTGGAATATTGGTAAGGAAATGATTATGTGGTTCATTCAAGAAAATAAATCCCTCTCTGGATATTACAATTGGACTTGGTTTTAGGCTAGATGAACCAAGGAGTAATAACTCTGAAAAGGTGTTTTGGGATTGACCTTGGGTAATATATTAAACGAAAATGGGCCTTATTTCTTACTTGATTTGACACTCCCATGGGTTTTCTTAGGATAATTCACAGATTCATTACAAGTCATATTGATGGATTTAAATGTAATTTTTTCCCTCAAAGAATCCACGTTTATTATTATGAGACTAGATATGTATAGTATTTATATTTATTATATGCAATTTTCTAAATTCAGATTATAAACAATGATTTATAACTTGATATATTTTTTGTTATTATTTAGAAATGGCACCGAGTTGAAGGAATAGAATCCACATGATCGAGGGTGTCTAAGTTATGGTTTTCCCTCTAATGCAAGATAATTTTTTTTGGATATGGTGTTATGAGTGGTTCTGAGTAACCTATAACCATATTTGGAAATTTGACTCATTTGATGAACAATAAACTTACTTGTATGGGCCATCCAGATCCACAACATGGAGAAGCTATGTTAAACTGCTTTATGTGGAAACATCATCCATCATTTAATGGGACTAAAAACCCATTCATAGCAGAGCAGTGGAAAATTTCATTAGTGAATATATTTCTTGCTTTGGGATGTAATGAAATAGATAATGTTGTCATGGTAGTTTATTGTTAATCAAGAGATGCATATCTGTAGTGGTCATTAATTAAAAATAATAATTTTTTGGAAGAAAAAGAAGAAATGTAATGGAAGTATTATAAAGATATATTCTTTGAAAAATTATCCCCTCATGAACAAAGAGTATATATGGAATGGTAATTTATAAATCTGAATAAAAAATAGTATGATAATGTTGGAAACTATCAAGTATAATTCACAAGTTTAGAAAGACATGCCTCAGTCTACATATGAAATCCAAATATCAAGGTTGATTGATTATTTGATGGTTTAAACCCATTCCTCTAAAGGGATCTACTCTCCCAATGATTCTCATCATATGAATTTATAGTCTCATGTTATATCAAGACGAACAAGGAATTATCTATGTCTAATGATTTTAATGGAAATAAAGAGAAGAAATGGATACTTAAAACTATAGAAATGAAGATATAGAAATGGGGAATAAGTGAAGAGTTTGCCTTCCACCCTATGAAAATTATTGGAAGAGACGCCCTGGTACATTCATGAAGAGTATGGGTGTTTGTTACAAGTTTAGAGAAAAATGAAACATATCCCAGGATTGTTAGGGGATAAATGAAGATACCAATATTCAATTGTACAATTACATGGATATGATTAATTATGAAAATGACTGTACTAGGTGTCCATGAAACATTCCCCAATCAATTACAAGGGAGAAAGGTCAATCTTATGTGATAAAAACTTATGATATTGAATTTCCTAATTATATCGTTCCATATACATTAATTTTTTCCACAAACATATCGGAAGATTTATTTGATTTAGGATCATAACATTATTTCATATCATCCTAGTTTATTAAAAAATTAGATATTTCGAATATTATTTAATAAGGTATTTTTCATTTCAAAACACTAAGGTATGTAACAATACAACAATGATGTGTTATGTGGACACCATTATTTCATATAAAAATTCATTATGTATTGATTTTATTTACATAACCATATTGAAATTATATAATCCTATGTATTGATTGGATTTCAAATAAAGTTGTAGAAATCTAATGTTATAAAAAGGATTTTACAAATTTTTAGAATGATGTAGAATCCCTTATATTTAGAGTAGGAACATCATAATTTAATTCCCATATAGATACACCCTCAGTAGTCCTACTGAATTCAATTACTGTGGTGGATGAGAAATCTATATATACGAGCGTGGACATATATTTTCAAAATGCTTTTTTTCCTACTATGTATGAATATATTAATTATTTTTAGAGGATTTACATGGATAACCTCCAGGGTGTAATGTTGAGTTCTCTATTTATTTAATTCTCTGTTCAGAAAATTATAAAAAACATTATATATAATAGCCAATATGGAATTAGTTTAACTAAAGATATAATTAGAGGAATTGGGTGATAAATGATTTATTCTCCCCAATGTATCTGAACAGAGAGCCCATGTTCTATTCATTAATAATGAAGATGGATCAATGAGGTTATACATTGACTACAGGTAGATCAATTATATAAGAATGAAGAAAAATTATCCCATCTCATGAACATATGAATTATTTGATCAATATCATCGAGCCTATATTTTTTATATATTGACCTTTGATCTGGATATCATTAATTGTTAGTGAGGATAAATTATATTTTAAAAACCTCATTTCAAAAAAGGTATGGTAATTATGAGTTTACAGTACTGAGTTTTGGAATAACTAATTTACCCCATGTTTTCCGGGATCAAATAAATAGCATATTCAAGGAATATTTTGAAGACATTTCGGTTGTATTTATTGATGTTATCTCGGTGTACTCCAAAATCTAGGATGGTCATGAATATCTATTTTTCATAATTCTGAAGACTCTTATAATAAATGAGATATATGGGATGTTTAGAAAGTGTGAATTTTGGATTCAATTACTCTGCTTTCATGGCCACATTGTCTCTATGGATGGAATATTTGGTGATCCTATAAAGACAAAGGTTGTTCCAGACTGTCCTTCTCCAATGAACAAAAATGAAGTCTGTATATTTATTGGTCTTTAGGTTATTATCATTATTTCATTCATAACATCACTCTTTTATCCATCCTAATTAATAAGATTGCACATAAGGTGGTTTAGTTCATATAGAAAAAATAATTTGAGTAACGTTTCGATGAATTGAAGAGGATATTAGTGACTGTTATGATCATGACTCTATCATTACAGAATGACGGGTTTTTGATCTATCGTGATGCATCAAATATCAGAATTTTTATTTTCTTTATGATAAATGATATAGTTATTGAGTATTCATTAAGGTAGTAAAAAATCATGAATAAAACTATCATACTCATGATCTTGATATTGCTATTGTGATCTTTCCTCCAAAAATATTGAGACAATTTTTCTATTATGAATTGTGTGAGATATATATATATATATATCCCATGAGTATGAAATATATCTTCTCATAAAATGAACTCATCTTTAGGGAATGTCGACGGCTCTTACTACTCAAATATTATGATTGTTCCATACACTACTACCTAGAAAATTCAAATAAGGGATCTGATTCATTATGTAGGAAGTGTCATGGAGTATTAAACAAAATTAGGATTGAATGGGATCATGTATTCATATATATAGTTAGGATGGAAATAGGAAATATCAATGAAGTTGACACATAGTTTCTTTTTCAATTATTTTCCCATCACTAATTATTGGAAAGAATTAAATATTTGTGGACTGATGATGAGAACCTTCAAATGAAAATATATGTTATGAAAGATTGGATGTTTAATGACTTCATATGTGAATATATAATTATAATGATTAGGAATAGGATGTGTTTTCCATCTGTACCTGAGATAGAAAGTTATTAAATAGATTAATCTCATGGTTCAAATTTTTTTATACATCTTGGTAGCTCTATGATTTATATAAATTGAAAGAAAATTTTTTTGTGGGACAACATGAAGTTGGAATTTTTGGATTATTTTTCATGATGTTTAGTATATCATCTAGTGAAGGCCGAATGAAAATTCCCTAGAGGATCCATGAAAGCACTAAATATTACTACTTGGGTATGGGATGAAATAACAATATATTTTTTCATTGGATTTCCGAGAACTCTAAAAAATAATGATGTAATATGGGTACTTGTGGATCGAATTACGGAATATACACCATTCCTATAAATAAGGGTGGATTTACCTATATAAAACCTTGAAAAACTATATATTTATTATGTTGTGAGACTTCATGGAAAACCTCTCACAATTTTTCTGACCATGATCCTAGATTTTCGTGAACATTCATGAAACGACTTCAAAAATCAATTAATACTTAGATTTGATTGAGTACTTATTATCACCCTAAATATGACGGAAAATTATAAATGATGATCCAAACATTAGATTACATGTTGAGTTAATTCACACGTGAGTTTCATGGTATGTGGGATCAGTAATTACCTTTGGTGGAGTTTTCCTAAAATAATAATTTCAATTAAATCATTAAAATTGAACCATATAAAGAATTTTACACAAAGTATTTCCGTACAACAACAGGTTAGAATAATATTTGTAAATTAATTCATGTGGTACCAGAGCATGTGGTGGAAAAACAATTAAACACTATTCATGCCCATATCATTGTAGATCAATGTAGGAAAGGTATTTGTGCTGATAATCAAAGGAAGGATATGTAATTTCAAAATGGAGATCAAGGTTTCTTGAATGTATCTCCATGGAAGGGTGTTATTTGATTTGGAAGGAAAGGTAAAATAATCCCCAGGTACATATGACCATTTTAATTCCTAGAGAGAGTTGTATCCATGGATTAGCATTTGGAAATGCCTCTTAGACTGAATTATTTACACATTTTGTTCTATATCTCATTTTTGAGAAGGTACATGTCCTACCCAATGCATGTCCTCACTTCTAATGTAATGTAATTGTAACATGAATAATCATACAATGAAAACCCTATTTGTATTATAGAAACTAAGGAATAGTTTTTGAGGAATATGATGAAATAACTGAAAAAGGTACTTTGAAAAAATCATAGAATTGATGAAGAAACATGGGATCCAAAGGAGATTTTTATGAAGAACTACCCAAATCTTTTTATGAGGTAACATTCTTGTAATTTCGTGGATGAAATTTATAGAAGGGGGATTGAATGGTCCACCCAAATAATTTATAAATAAATAAAATTTAAATTCAGGAAATAATGAATCCATACAAAAAACCACTTTTTAATAACCCAGGAAGTAAAAACAATTTAAACCTCTGTGATTTGAATTTCAAAAAACTGACAAACACAATTGCATTCAGTATGATATTTAGAGTCTGATAAGAGAATCATAATTTTTGGTTCATATTAACATAGGGTTATGAATTTTAATATGAACCTTATGAATAGTAAATCATAGTATTAATTTATTTTCTTATGTTTATAATATAATGATATCCTGATTGATTTTACAAGTTATATAAAATGAATTATAGTTTTAAAATTATATTTTTTTGAATAAATTATGGTTTTATTTAAAATATAAATTAATTTATTTAGAAAATTAAATTCAAAAAATTGTGTTCAATTTTGTATTTATAACATCGATATTAGGTTATGCTGTATTTATGAGAATTTAATAAAATACTTTATTTTTTCGTGAAGAATAAAAATAAATTTCTCAATTTTATTTATGATTAAATACATCATAATCATGTAATAATTAATATAACATTATGGAATAATTGTGTAATTAAATATATGATATGATATATTCATGTAATCTAATAACATGGGATAATTCTATGGGAAAGCCCATGGTTTTTCAAATACCACTAATAAGTTATCCTTTGAAATTACTAAAAACACCATCTCTTTTATTATAAATACCCATTCATCACATCGTTTTATTTCATCCAAAATTAATAATCCTAGAATATCTAATAGTTTTACATCTCTTGGAGTCCTCCCAAGGTGTCTTGAAGAACCCAAGGTCCCAACCATAATTTTTTAAGAGTTACCCTACCAGGTAAGGGAATCTACCACCCTTCTCTTTTCCAAGAACACTATTTTTGTTATCCTATTTTAATTTAAATTTTATTATGTTAGGATATTTCAGTAATTATCCCCATTATAATAAATATTTTTTATGAATGATGAGTGACTCATTTTTCTCTCATCAAAATATTTTATTATTTTTCTGTGATGTTGTTTGGTTGAAAAATTTTTATAAGGGATTTCTCAACTTCTCTTTTTTAATTGTAGTTACTTTCATTCCATTTTATTTCCTAACCTCCATTAATCCATATTTTACGATAAATCCATTAATATACATTTAATATAAAATTTTTATATTGATGTGATAATTCTTCATCATCTACATTTTCCTTTCTTTCATACAATAAATAAAAACTCTATCAGATATGTGTTAGTTTATCATATTCAAGGACGACATGCTTTCAATTTCTATTATTGTATTCAATTCAAGACATTAAACAATTTTCATGTTTTAACTAGAAAGTAATATATATTTATATATAAACTCATTTATGGTTCTGGAATCATTTTGTACACATAATTTTAATGAAAATGAGTTCATTGTAATCAAAAACCGTCAATTAACCCAAATAATTATCATTACAGTTTTATAAAATGATTTATATTCACTCCCAATAAACAAATTAATTTTATAACCATGTATTCTTATAGATATTAAAAAACAAAATACAACTTCTATTATATACAAAAATTATCATCACACATATTTTTTCCAACATGTATATATGTAAACTGGTCATGAATACCAAGGAAGAAAACACACCCAAACAATAAAATTAAACCTTTTAAACCCTTCAGGAAATCTATGAATGAACATAATATGGCTATAATAAATAAATTAAATAATGAATAGGTTATTTTAATATTAATTAACATATTTAATATGGTTATCCTATACCCTACTATCAAATGATGAATGCAATCAGACTTAAGGTAAGGGTTTTCTACCCAAACCTCTAATTTCATTCAGGTTAATCTTAATCTCTACTTACCTCAATTAAATTATTTTTTATTCATATTTACTCCTTGTAAATTCATTTATAATTTCTTATATAAGTGTACTAACAATATTCCTACATTAATTTATGGGGTTTTATATGGTTTCTAAGAGTCGTTCAAAAATTCTTCCTGAAATACAAGCCCAATTCAAGGGAATTTCTAAAATTCCTACATATTTTAGGGGAACTATATAATAATTTATTAGAAACCTAAATATTTATAAAAACCACTAATTTTATTGTTAAAATAATATATTACTTTAGTTTTGTTTTTATAAAAATATTTTTCTAAAAGAACACTTCTTTACAAAGTAAAAGAGTTTTTGTCTCACGAATTACTCAATGATTTTATATGAGTTACTTCATCTATTTTTACTCTATTGTTAATTATTATGTATTTTTTATGATTAATATTTTATGATATATTGTAAAATATTTAATTTAATTGATATCATTAGTTTGACTATGGATGTTACATCTTAAAATCATTCAACAATCTATATAGAATGGTTATTATTTAGGGTTAATGTTTGGGGAAGCAATTTACATTTCATATTTTATTTTGAATAGGAATGTATATATTTTTTATGTTTCTCTTAATTAATATGTTGATTATATTGTACTTATTATTTCATGGTTGGGACCTTATATATCCCCTTAATTCATTCATAGATCTCATGATAAAAACTACGGTCTCGGTATAAGTCCTTGACAAAATGATTAATAATAGCCTAGAATGGGGCCTTTATAATATTGTTATGTTTTCCGAAATTATGAATTACCTCATTATTATACTTTAAATTTATTGTTCATGTGGATATTCTACTAGTTATTGTTCATTATTATGAAATTCTTATTTCACCTCTTTTTCCTACCATAATGTGTTCATGTTTATTTTTGATGGCATGTGTTTTTAGTTATTCACCACGAAAAATGTTTATTTTTATGATAACATCCACTGTATTTCATACCCTTACATGGAATTTGTGATCACCCCTATTTTTGATTCATTTTTTAGGATATGAAGGGGTATATTATGAATGAATTGCAGGGATAACCTAGGAGTCATGTATGTTTTCAAAAGAATTTATATGTTGTTTTTCATTTCAAGATCTAATTTTAAACATATGTATGTATATGGTTTTACAAACCATCTATACTATTAATTACTTCAAGATATGATTTTTTTTTAATCATTCTAAGTAAATCAAATAAGGCACTGTCTCCAGCAAAATAGGTTTGGTCATTACAATCATACTCAAGTGGTCCGCCACTAGGTTTTATAACCCCCAGTGGTCCTTTATCTCCATATCGAATTTTTTATGAAGTAGATTATATCAGATTAGCCTAGAATTTGTTTATGGATTCTTCAATAGGTACCACATAACTTCATGATCATAAAAAACTACTACATTAGGGCCTAATAAATATGAATTGTTCTTATCTAAATCAAATATGATGGAAAGAAATTTTATTTTCATTCTTTTGTAGTTTTATTGGGTTAAATCCAATGTCTTCAATGCATAGTTAATCACTTGTGAACATCCCTACACCCTATGTGATAAGAAATCATCGAATATGAAGTTGGAAGAATCGCACATAATCTCAAATGGAATGTTCAATCAAGGGGGATTTACGATCAGTGGAGTGGTTAGAGGTTTATTTATATTATTAAAGGAAGTTCTACAAGTATAATCAAACCAAAAATCATATTCCTTATAAAGTAATTTATACTTATGAAGATAAGTCTTATTGAAATCATTGATGAAGCACCGATAAAATAATGCCTTCCATAGGAAATATCTAACATTACACACACATGAATGATAGGGTATGGATGAAATATTATCTATGCTAGATATATCAACCTATATCCCATGGTATGACCCTACATGACCTAAGAAACTACAATGATCTACAATGAAATGACACTTTTTAAGGTTATAAACTAGATTATTCTCAATACATCAATTCAACAGCATTCCCTGACTAATAATAAATTAATCAAATTAATATCCATAAACAACAAAATAATATATAAATACATCAATGCATTTCATAATGAAATATAAAAAAACAGACATAATTTATCTCTCGAAGGTATCTAAGGTATTTTATAGTCCAAATGGAATCCTTTTGTAGGAAAATTTACTGAATTTACAACTTAATATTGTCTTATATGGTTCTTACTGTTGAATAGGAAGACGAAAATATCAATAAAATCATTCTATGAAATAATAATGTGTCGTTCCAACTATTCATTAAAACTTTTGATCAATAAATGGGGGGCGAATTGTCCTTGAAAGTGGATTGATATTGTTTCCAATAATCAGTAAATGCACACGCACAATTTCGTACTATCATTGTAACTAATTAATCTCCCTCATTTTTAACAACAGTAAAATCACATTCATAGGAACACTCTAAATAGGAATCGTTTACTAGGAATTTGAAATGAGATATATTATACCTTCCTCGATAAATGATTGTTATTATTGTTTAAAAACATATAACAGAGTAAGATTCAATCTCTTTTGTGGATGCCTATTCTGTTTTCCCTCATCCTCTAAAAAGTACTTTCCATAAAAAGTACGGGATGTTACCTGATACATCGGCCAAGTTCTACCTGATTTCCCTTATATTCTCCCCAAAATAATTTAAATGATTTTCTTCATGTTCAAAATGGATATTACTAGAAATGATAATAGGTAATATATCACTACTCAACAAGTACGAGTATATGAGATTTTGTGTTTATCTCATGAGTTACAAGGAAGGTGTTGATGGATAGATGGATTAATGCATGTAACATACATATATTCACAAATAAGATCAGCATCATAACTAAAATCATAAAAATCTGAGAATAGTGCATCAAATCCATCATCATACTCAACATACAAGTCATAATTAGGGTGATAAATATCTAAATTAAAATATGAATCCATTTCAAAATCAAATCAAAGAGATGTTTATGTAATCGAAATTGGTGCCTATGTTCTCTTAGATATCAAAATAGAACCAATAATCATAATCTCACAAAGAATAGGATAATCAAATTCCATGGGCTTTCTGTTTTTTAGATCAAAATGGGAGATAAAAAATTAGAATAGTCCTATGATTTGAACTTCATATACTCTATAACATTAAATATAACATCATAATCTCCAAAATCCATGGAATGCGTACTATCATGGACATTTATGATCGGTTTTTTAGTTTTGATGAAGGGAATTCCTGGGATTATGGAAGCATGAGAACTTACTTGATCATTCGAAGTTCTAAGAACATAAAATGTGTAGGAAATATCATTTCATTTATCTGAACAAATATATACTCAAGGAATCAAATTGGATATAGTGTACCTATAATTTCTGAATACACCACTACTCTCATTATATTGTACTCACCAACCTATATAGAAGAGAATATAGAGTGATTCATCCAATTTATGGAATCTACCTAATCACATAATGCATCAGATATTTGAAACTCCCATATGGCACATAGGATGATGAATATCCCAAGATATTTTTACTTTTTTTCACTGATTCAATTGGTTTGATGAGGGTTGACACATTCTTTTCTATATTTAACGTGTAAATTCCTTTGATCCGTCTTTGATTGCACAAATGTTCTTTTAATATTTTCCATACCTTGATATATTCATAATTGCTTTAGGTGGAGGGAATTTGATCTCAACACAGTTGAATATTTCCAAAACCTATTTTTCAAGCTCCTATTCACCGATATTTTTATATTTAATAACTCTATTTGGAAAAGGAAGTGGTTTTGGGGTAACATCTTCAATTTTTTTCTTACCTTTGTCTTTCTTCTTGTCCTGCTCGTACACTAACCTTGAATAAGGCTTATTTGGAGTTTATGTGAATCCATGTGGAATGATAAGTGACGATGTTTAAGGTTTTTTCTTTTTAAGTTTTCAATTTGATGGCACTGACATTACCCGTGGGGTTTTAGAATGGTTGGTCTGGAATATATCAAGATTCGTTACATACTTGTACATGGAGGGTAGTGGAAATCACGCTCATTTGTGTTTTTGACTCCCTCATCTCAGAGCCTTTAATCGTCAGGACATTACGATGATTAAGAACAATTTGTTTTGAAAGATCCTCAGTTTTAGAATCCATCATTCTTTAAAAATTCCCTTGTTGTTGAATTTTTTTTCCTAATCTTAAAATCACAAACGGTGTTGTTGGAAACAGTATATGTCATGTGGAGGCACCTTAAAATTTTGTTGAAAAGGTGATAATTATTGTTGTCTAGAGCCATAACTCATGTTTGATTGATCTAAACACCCTTGGTTGTGTTTTAGTGAAAAGGAAACATACATAATTTTGTTATGTAGTTGTTTCTTGCTAATGATATGGTCTCTATGTTAGTACAGTTTCACAATCCTCTTCCTCATGATGATGGTGGAATCTGTTAGTTGGGGTATGTATTCCAGTGAAAAATCCACAAGCCCTCACAGGAGTGGGTTGAGATGTCCTTTGATCAAAATCAATATGTCTCACCATAGTGGTTAATTATTCCGACTTATTATTTATTATATTACTTTCATTAGAATATGTATTTACCTTATGTACTCTCTTGATATGTGGTGTACCTCAATTTCTAAATTGTTGTGTGTTTCGCACCATCTTGTCCATCAACCCATGTCCAACTATGTGTTTTTTTGACCAATGCTCCTATAGAAAATACATCAACCATGATTCTATACAAAAATGCAAGTCTATAATATATGTATGTTATGATTAGATTCTCAATTATTTGTTGATGTAGAAAACATGCACTTGACAGCTTGAATCTCTCCAAGTACTCATACATTGGCTCGCAGTGGGCTTACATGATTCTTTAGATCTCATTTTGAATGAAATATGTCCTTAATACTGGAAAAAATATCTCTAAATGGTTGAAATGCGTACTTTAATCCTGAAACAATATACCAATTTTAAAGGTTCTATTATGTCCACATTGAAATGATGTGAGGTTTTTTTTCTTCGGTACAACAGAGTGGAACAACAAGGTCATCTCTCCAAGGGGTAGTAATTAAAATAAAATATTAAAGGTATATTGACAATAAAATAAAATAATATAAACAAAATAATTAAAAGGATGGGGTTTTCATCATTTATAATAGAAGAATAATTATGATCGGAGAAGATTTCAGGTTTTTTGTTTTTATTTTTGAAATGAAATTAATTATTATGATAGATCAAGAAGAATTTTTTAGATATTTTTTTAGAAGTAATAATAAATATAACTATACATAATAGATTAATTATTATTCATTATAATTATGAATAATATGCACATAAATATAATCCACTAATTTTTTAACCCTAAAACTATAGGAATATTAACATAACCACAATGATAAAATTAAACCCTAGGCTAGCTTCATAACATGACATCCTAGCAACCATCATTTATTAATTATATAAGGATAGATCCTGGAATGTAGAAAATTAAGTCCCATATCCACTCTATAAATTAGTAATAATTTATATAGAGATTATTTTCGAACTCTACTAGTTTTTCACATGTAGTTTTTATTACTGATTAAGATCACGCTCTCAAAATTCACACAATTCTCGACGTTGCATGTTTTGTGTTTATTATTCAATTTCATTATTATTTTCATTTAAATTAAAATAAATTAATATATCATATTATGTTATTTATATTAATCCATTGATTCAAAATAAATAAATGGATAATGTATGATTTAGATTGATTAATAAAAAGAACTACTCATCTATGGGCGGTGTAGTCATCATTGAAACATTGTAAATGTGAAATATTATAGAAATTTAATAACCAAATATAGTTTCTACTATTGATTTACATTACAAAGAGGATGTGTATATAAGATTATAATTTAATAAAAATGAATAATTTAAATTGAAAAAATTATGTTTAATACAAGAACAGAATCATTACAACAAAAAAGAGGAAAAAAAGTTCAATTTAAAGGAGATCCTGGTTTGATAGATTCTCTCCTGAAACTGGGAATTTAAATATTATAGACCAAATTATCTTCTTCTCATAAGCTTTTAATTCCCTAACATCCCCATATAAATTATAAAAACAAATTTATAAAGTAGAGGGGAGGCTAGGTTTTAAAACATTTCAAGGTTGAATGGGGAAAATCAGCCAAATAATTTAATCCACCATGCACTGCATATTTTACCACCAAAATGAAAGAACCAAATGTACTTTCAATTGAATGCTCTATTTAAAAAATGGAACTTATAGATTCACTCAAAATTTTGGCCTAATATTAATTTATAATGATTATATGGACCAAAAAATGAAGTGGTATCAAATTTGGTGAGTCCATCACATCTTTGATTTCAGGGCCCCTTTATTACAATTAATTTCGTGATTTATCTCATATGTCTGGAATCAATGTTGGATCCAATTAAGACATGAACACATTTTGAAAAAAATTAAGTTCAAGTAAAAATCATATATGTATTTTTTTTAAATACTATAGTTAATTAAAAATTTATCACCCCAACCTTCTATAGTATACTTCTCCTTGAATAATGTTATAGATTGCGTTGTACAAAACTTAATGTTTTATCACACCCTGACCAATCAAAATAGTTGATATGAATAGTAATATACACTTTCTAAGATTTTATAAATTTAATTTTTCAAAATGGACTTCATTTTTGGATTCAGAATATCAAAATTATATTACAGTGAATTTTTGATATTTTTTTCAAATATTTTAATTGTTGATGAATAGTGAAAAATATTTCATTTTTGTACAGAACTGAGATATTTTTAAATAAGTATTTATTTTATTTTCATTTAATTTTATTCAAATTAGATACATAAAACCTATATAAGAATTATTTAATTCATTGGAGTAATTTTATAATAAACTCAGATGTATAAATTTTTATTTAACATTTTAATTTTTTTTACCCACCTTCTAGGCACATTTGCAAATTTTCCAGAAAAATAATTTTACTGCTCCAGTAAATTTAATTTCATAAATCATAGAGACACAGTTGACATCAGTAATTAAAATTTTGTTGAATATGATGAAAATAATATTTGTGGAATAATAACTTTTGAATTTTATTTACCGAGGTTTAAACTAAATAGGGAAATTAAAGGTAAAAATGTTATTAAAATTACAATAACTCATGTCCTAATTTTATTAGATACATTTTATGGGACCAAAATGAAACTTAGGATTAAAATATTTTCATTTTTTATCCACTTGAATTATATTAGGACATTTATTATTATTTTAGTTAAAGAATAGTTAAAAGTGTCAACTTCCAATTTTAATATGTAAAACATTTTTAATAAAGGGATATACATAAGATAAATTCAACTATAAATATTCATTGTAAATCTATAATTATTTCCTAAATAAAGGAATTTTATTTATAATTTTTAGAAATTAAATAATTAAATTTATTTATGACACAATCATGATGCATTAATGACCATTTTAATGAAGGATTAATATAATTGATATTATTATTCCTAAACTAAATACAAATTGAGGCTTTTGATGCATTCCAAGAATTTTGTCAGTTAATATGACATGTTAGGGTTGATTAAATAATTTTTTTTCGATTTGACATTGTTTTTATGACTTTCCCAAAAACCATATTCTAAATAGTGCCAAAATTGAAATAACTGAGTTTTTGAACAAATACTATTCTATTAAATGATATAATATAACTAAAATATATTTTTTTTGAAAAAGGACTTAGATAAGGTAAGTTATTTCAATAATTAACCACTTTGGTATCTCTTTATTATCTGTAGTATGTATATTAACAATTTATTATAATAATAAAAGATGACATGGTAAAAGTTAAACTATTTAACTAAGATTTAAATCAATATGATAAGTGAAATATGGTTACCAAAAATCTTATAAAACCTATTGGATTAGTGGTTTTATTCCAATACCCACCTTAACCTAAAAATAAATCTTTTTGGTTCTATTATAATGCGAATATGATTGTATAATAAATTAATACTTCAATTTCTTTCTAACGTTCCCCTCACCTCTATTATTAAAGGTTACTTACCCTTCTATCAAATCCACACATCCAATGCATTATAGATCATCCAAATCCTAATCAAATAGCCTCCCAACTATCCTCACTTCATCCTAGAGTCCATACATTGATTTTAAAGAAATCCTAAGGAGCCCTTTTGGTCAAATCAAAAGGGAGCATCCGAAGAAGAGGTAATGATTTCAACAACTCTTTCTATGTTCTTTTCATCTTTCACTTCTTATTTCTTTATTGTTTCCATACCAAAATAACAAATCCAGTACATTTTACATACATTGATGTTATTTTATGTATGGTAAAACAATAATAATTATTCTATCCATCCAATGAATGATAAAGTAACCATATGTTTGTACATACATCTTACCGTCTCCACGTCGATATGTAGTTTGTTATTCAACTCTTCATTATTTGGATGGGTATAATAAATAGTGTAATTGTTTTAAATAATAAATATATCATGATAATGATTCTGTATATATTATATACCATCTAATTACATACTATGTCACAGTAAATATAATGATATTGTCGCTTCTGAGTACGTACAGATTACCATCTCCAAAAACGTGATGATATTCGTTCACCATTGAAACAATTCAACAAGAATTTTCCTTTATGATTAAATGTAATTTTTAAGAAAATAATATGATTATGTATTTGAATCAAATACATCCCATATATAACAAAAATTACTTACATAACAAAGTATATAAAGGTAAACAAATCATTTAACACATGAAACAATGATACTACTAAAATATTATTAACAAAGCGGTATTAGAAGATATTATATAATATCATATTTATGTAAGTGATTTTTGTATAACGTAATATCTATTATTTAAATATTATACAGGAGGATAGTGTACCCTCGACCAAGGAAAATTACAAGGTAAACGTTAATTTTAAAATCTCTTTATTATCAGAGAATGATTATACATGAGTATCTACTAGGAACTCATTATCATCCAAATCTGTGTTTCTAAAACATGTATTTCGAAACATTTTTATTATTTAATGGACTATGGGTTAATTTAATTTATACCATTTTATGGATTTTTATAATTTTATTAAATGAATCACTCAATCATTTTCAAAACAAGGTACTTTATATGCTTTGCGACAAATTATGGAATGAATGATTTTTAACTTATATAGCGGGTGCGGCTATTTGCAGATCATATAACACCTTGAATATTCCCATAAAATATTATAATAATACATTCATAATATATTTTTATTTATTATAACATTACTTTTAAATTATTTCAAAATAAAAAAGAGTTATTTCGCTCAAATATTTTAGATTTCATCTATGTCAACATTATTTGTTGGATTTTAATCAAGTTTGAAATTTATTTATTATGATACAATCATCCATATTGTATTGAATGTTTTGTGATATGTTTGAATGTAGATGTGTTATTTTTATACCATTCATGGTATTTGATTAATGTATTAACATTTCATATTTTTGTTTTCATATGAATTTTTATGTTATGTTTCAACCATTTCAAATGAGTAACTAATTGGTCTTAGTAATTAATGGGTGGAGCCCGCTATAGCTCCTAAATGCATCGATCGATCTCATGACACAAACTAGTGTCTTGGAACAAACCCTAGAAAAAATATTATTTTTAATCTTGAAACAAGGCCGGGACTATTTGTTTATGACATCCGACATTATGTACTCCATCATTATTAAATTAGCTATTGATATTACATGTGATTATTCGATTAGTATAATATCCATGTAAATATGTAAAATGAATTATTTGATTTAACTATTCCATATTATGATTTTTTATGGTCAAAATGTTTTTGTTTTAGTCCTATACAATTCCAATAATGTTTATTATTATTTATGATTGTTTCTGCTATATTTTTATACATAATGAGCATTTGAGATCACCCATTTATTATGTTTTATTTTTTTAGGGATGTGATGTAGTATATTATGATTGACCTTCAGTTATAGGAGAAGGGATATAATTGTGTTCAAATGGGATGAAATGTTGTAGTTTTTTTAATTTCATGATGTAATGTAAATCTTTTTTATCCATATAGTTCTTCCAAGGCTATTAAACTATATGGACTTTCAAGTCTTGATCTCTTGTGATCATTCTAATGATATGTAATAATGTACCATCACTAGGTAACAAGGGTTGGGGCTTTATAGTTGGTATCCGAAGAATTTTAGTACAATCCTTTGAAAATAGATTTAGAAAAACTCTGATTAGTGAACATTACCATAAGATAAACTTTGAGGATTATTATGGAAGAACATCCATGATTTTTTGTAATGTAGAGATTTTGTGAATTTTCAATGAAATACATCCCCGTCTAGATACGAGTAGGTAGAGGTGGCTCTGGAACATATGTACCTAGGATTGAAAACTCTGACAAGGTGTTTCGGGCTTAACTCGATGTATCCATGTACCCAACAATGGTCCTTGCTGCACTCTTGGTTGTCACACTCCTCGTGGATATGCATAGGATATTCTTAATTTTCATTACAAATCATTAAGGAGGTTTTAAGAGTAAATACTTCCACAATGAAAAGATTTTTTAATAATGGAAGATATGCATAAAATGTTCAATTTATGGTTCTTATTTTACTATTTTTGAATTATGTATTTTGATTTATAAAATAATACATTGTATTCCATTAATTACAAATGAATCCTTCGGAAAATAATGGAAACTGTATCAACACAGTTAATCCATGTCTGGATTTCCCTCATACTCAAGATAATTATAGTGGAGTTGGTAATTCAACTAGTGATGAACAACTTATAACCATGCTGGGACAACTCAGTCAATTTATGAATAATAACCTTACCCGTATTGAGCACCCTGATCCCCAACATAGAGGATAAATGTTATAAGGCTTCATGAGGAAACAACCATTAATATTCAATGGGACTACAAATCCATTTGTAGTTGAGAGATGGATATGTTCCTTAGAGAAAATATTTTTTTCTTTGACGAGTAGAAAAATGGATACCGTTATCATCGAAGTTTATTTCCTCATAGAATATGTAGATCAATGGTGGTCATTAATTCAAAACACAAAACAGGATGAAGAAGTATAAAATTTGGAATATAGGGATTTTAATGATCATTTCATAGGAAAATAATTTCCTCATGACCATCATGTAAATATGGGAAAGAAATTTCTGAGTCTGAGGAAAAATGAGGATAATAATGTCACAATGTGTGAGGATATCTTTACAAGGATAGAAAGGATTTAGGTTGATTATATATGTAACCCAATTAATAATATTTATCGATTAGTTGATGGTTAAAACAATTTATCTATCAAAAATTATCCTCACAATCCATCTCATTATAAGAATAAATTTTCTCAAGTTCAACATAGATAGAAAAATAATTCTCTAATTCTTATGACATTAAAGAAAAGTAAGCGAAGAAGAGATCTATTGAACAATCTGGAAATGGAAATAAGGGGATGACCAGAAAATTTGAATTTATGTCCTCTTGTAAATTTTTAAAAAAATACCCCGATACATTCATGAAGAGAATGGGATTTTATTACAAGTGTGGTGAAAATGGACACCATTATCGTGATTGAAAGGGAAAGGATGAGACTTTTAATGTTGAATTTTACAATTGTAGATAAATGGGGAATTATTAAAATGAATGTCATATGCATCATGGAAGCTTGCCTCAGAAAACTGCAAGGGAGAAAGGCCCAGTTTACACAATCACTACTGCTGAGGCTGAAGCTCCTAATAAAATGGTAGTAGGTACTTTATTGGTTTCCTAAAATTTTTCCAATGCATTATTTAATTATAAATCATCGCATTGTTACATATCTTCCCAGTTTTCTATAAAAATTAGATATTTATAGTTTTATTTAATAAGGGAGTTTTCATTAATAACTCCTAAGGGATCTATCATTGCAACAATATTTTTTGAATTGGTTGCCAATATGTAAGATAAACATTCCTTATCGGATGATCATATTTCCATAAACATGATTTAATTTGATATAATACTCAGTATGGAATGGATTTAAGAGTACGTTTTGAAAATTTATTGTAAGAAAAAGGAGGTTGAAATTTTTTAATGATAAGTAATACCTTATCATTAGAGCAGAATCACGGCCATCTGATTCTCATCTAGATCCACCATCAGTAGCTCTACAAAATTCAATTATTGGGGATGAAGGTAGTGAAATAACAATGGGTGAGGAATATAATGTTCAAATAGAGGATGTACCAATTGTGCAAGAATATGTTGAAGTGTGTCTAGAGGATTTACCTGAAAATAATCTAGAATGAGGAATTGTGTTTTCTATTGAATAATTACTTATTAAAGTCCCATATTGAAGACATCTTATAGAATGGACACTATGGAATTAGTGGAACTAAATAAACAACATGAATAATTTAGTAATAAAGGATTTATTCTCCATAGTGTTTCTCCACGGGGAGGCCCTATTAATTTTGTTAAGAAGAAAGATGGATCTATGTGATAGTGCACTGACTACAGGGATATCAATGCTATGACAATAAAAAACATATATCCCCTACTACACATTGATGATTTATTAGATCAAATTCATGGAGCACAATATTTTTCAAATATTGACGTTGGATCTAGATATCATTTGTTGTGCATGATGAAAGAAGACATTACAAAGACATCATTTCGAACCAGGTATGGGAATTACGAGTTTATAGTAATGTCATTTAGAATGACTAATACACCCTATGTCTTCCCTGATCTAATGAATAGTGTTTTCATGGAATATCTTGATGATATTTTTGGGTTTTTTAGTGATGATATCTTTGGTATACTGCAAAATCTACTAAGATCCTGAAAATCATTTTCACACTATTCTATTGACTATTAGATGAAAGGAGTTATATGGGAACATTAGAAAGTTTGAATTCTTCATTTAGGAGATTTATTTTCTTGGCCATATTTTATCGAATTATGCAATCTCTATTGATCCTATATGACAAGAGAAATACAAGAATGTGCATCACCGACATTTATAACTAAGGTACACATTTTTACAGGTTTATCAAGTTATTATCGGCATTTCATTTTTAATATTTCCTGATTGGAATCCCTATTAACCAAGATCCTACATAAAGGGGTTAAGATTGTTTGGAAAAAATAGGGTGAATAATTTCTTGAATAACTAAAGAGAATATTTGTCAATTCTCTTATCTTGAATCTATCATCATGGAATGATGGGTTTGTTATTTATAATGATGAATTAAATATAGGACAAGGTTGTTCCCTTATGTAGAATGATATGGTTATTTCCTATTCATCAAATAAGCTAATAATTAATAAACAAAACTATCTAACTCTTGTTCTTGAGTTAGAAGTTTTAATATTTAATCTCATGATATGGAGACACTATCACTATAGTGAAAAATGTAGAATTTATATTCATTAAAAGAGTTTGAAGAATATTTTCTCACAACAATAAATCAAAAATACCCAAAGGAGATGGCCCAATCTACTCAAGGATTATGATTTAAATATACACTACCACCCGGTGATGGCAAATAATGTGGCATATGATTTGATTAGAAAGGATTATATTGTTCTGAACAAGATGAGAGTTGAAAGAGATCCTATGTTAATGTATATAGTAAATATGGATATTGGAATAATCATGGAAGGTGAAACATCTATACTTATTAAAATGGTGGCCAATCCATCTTTACTAGGAAGGATAAAATGTTCTCAAACTAATGATGAGGAGTTTCAAAAGAAAATTAAAGTTACGAATGATGGGAGAGTGATTTACGTTGTATATGAATAGGGAATTTAGAAATTTGGGTGGAGGCTTTGTATTCCTGATATACCTGATCAAAAAAGTCAATTGATGGATTATTATCATAGCTCCAATTACTCTATACGCCCTATTTGCACAAAGATGTATATAAATTTGAAGAAACATTTTTGGTGGGTCAACATGAAGTGGGATATTGATGATTATGTGTCACAATGTACGGTTTTTCAATAAGTGACGGAAGGAAGACAACATCTTCGAGAAGTCATGAAACCTCTTCCCATACCTAAGTGGAAATGGGATGATGTTAGGTTGGAGTTTGTCATGGGGCTACCAAATACTCCAAGAAGGAATGATGCAATATGGGTCATTGTTGATCTTCATACCAAGTCAGCACATTTTCTTTCTATAAGAGAATATTTTCCACTTGAACGTTTAGCAAGAATATATATTAATTAAGTTGTAAGACCTCATGGAGTACTCATATTGATTATTTCTGATAGTGATCCCGATTTCAAAACAATATTCTATAAATGTATTTAGGAAGCCCTAGATACTGAACTTCATTTGTTCTCTTCCTACCACCCTCAAAATGATGGACAATCAGAATGGACTATTCAAATATTAGAAGACGTGTTTGGATCTTTCTCACATTACATTCAAGGTGTGTGGGATCAATATTTACCTCTGGTAGAATTTTCCTATGACAATATCTTCCATTAAAATATTCATATGGCACCAAATGAAGCATAATATAGAAAGAGATGTCGTACACAAAATTTTCTGGATGATTTTGGTGAAAGAAAACATGTTTACTCCGAACTTCTTGATGAAACAATGGAAATGGTTAATATTATCCAAACCTGTATCAAAGCAGCTCATTGTATGAAAAAGTTCTATGCCGATAACAAAAGGATGGATTTGGAATTTCAATTGGAGATCATATTTTCATGAAGGTATCTCCATGGAAGGGTGTAATACGATTCAGAAAGAAAAGAAAATTTAATATGAGGTACATAAGGCCCTTCAAAATTATAGAATGAATTGAAGTTGTAGATTTCCATTTGGAAATTCCACCAAGTCTCTCCAAAGTTCATGACGTGTTCCATGAATCACTATTAAGAAAATACATACTTGAACCATTTCATGTAATCACCTATGATGAAATAGAACATGAACCTGATCTATCTTATTATGAAGATAATTTCACGATTTCGGATACTAGAGAACAAGTGTTAAGAAACTGGATGACTCGTTGGGTAAAAGTTCTATGGAGAAACCATAAGATGTAACATTCATCACAGGAACCTGTCACAGATGCCTATTTTACATTATTTATTTTATAAATATTTCTTGGTATCGAGGAGTATGGGTGAAACCCGACTCAAAATTTTTAATTCTTATTCTAAAACACACTTTTTTACCTTGACATCATTCAGTGCGCCGCTGTCAAAGCCGCACGACCTCACTTGGGTCACCGTGCAGCATCGCTCGGTTCTCCGCATGCCATCCTCACGTGTAACTAATCAAATTTAAAGAATTATGGATAATGAAATAAAATTTATAATGGCAGTAAAATGAAATAAAATAAAAAAAGAAGTTTGATAAAAATTTAATAGATTGTTTTAATTTTTGAGGATATTACTATCATTATTATTGTTATTATTAAGGAAAAAAATTTATTTAGGTTATTATTATTCTTCCAATTATTACAATTATTATTATTATTATTAGTATTGTTATGTTAATTATTAGTATTATTATTATTATAATTATTATTATTATTAGTTTTGGTTTTCTTTTTATTATTTTTTCTTTATCTTTTTTTCCTCTCCTCCTTGTTGCGTCGAAACCCAGCTCCCCCCACCACCATTTTTTTCTTCCCCAATGAAGGCCTCCCCCTTAATTGGTTCTACTCATGCCTCCACCCTCCATGGATGACACCTCCTCTGGAGACACTCCCCTCCAGAACTGCACACCACTCCGGCGACCTTGAACTGCTACCCTGGTTTCCCTCCTGGCCAGCACTACCCTCACACCGCAACTACTTCCTGCTACTAGCTCAGAGTCCCACCGAACCCCCCTCCTCTCATTGTTCGACCCCCTTTGGTGACTGCAAAACCCCCGACCACCACCCCCTCCCCTCCATTCATAGGTCTTATCTCGGTAAACCCTTCTCATCTTCATCTAGGTTTTTGGGGTCATGATTTTGGGGTTTTCAGTTTTCCAGCGGGTATGAGGTCTACTTCCATAGTTATAACTTGATTATTTGAGTTATAATTCGTGTTTTGGGTTCTCGATATGTTTCTTGAGGTGCGGTTGAGGAGCGACTGCGATTTCACACCATTTTTCATAATCTTCTTGGTTTGAGGTAGGTGGTTTGGTGCATGAGCATTAATTGATTAATTCCTTTTCATATTTAATTAACTTAGAATGTTAATTAATTAGTTAGTTTGGTGAACATTTGATTTTACTTAAGGTTTGGGGTGTTTTGACATGTCTAGTAGGGTGTTGCATGATATGAGTATGTTTTTTTGAAATCAATGATAAACTGATTATTAGTTTTATTTAATGAAAATTATGTAGTTAATTGGATAGGGTGTGAAAAGGGGGCAGTTGTATTATTAGTGTTGTGTCTATTTTCAGTTAGTTATAAATGAAATTTGAAAGAGTTTTTGGTGTTTAAGGTCATGGGTCATATCTTAAAATGGATTTAAAAATGTTTCTGTCAGTTTTTTTAATAATAGAAATAATATTTTTAACTATGCGGGTAGTTTCCTTAATCGTTCTTCTAATGCAGATTGAGTTCCTGAGGTGGTGTTGTGTGCATTGGGTTATGTGAGAGTGTTTGGGTCTGTCTAGTGAGTAACACATTGTTTTTCTCTCCCAAAAATTTATTTATGAAAAAAATTTTGGGGTTTTAATTAAATAATTATTAAGGGAGATTGATTTTTTTGGTTAAATTGTGTGAAATATTTTGGGCTTAAAGTCATACGACGTGTGTGGAGTTTGGTTAATAAATTATCTTAGTGGCATGATAGATAATGAAATTGATTTCTTTTACTATGTAGCAGTTTTAATTGGTTTTGAAACTGATGCAGATTTAGTTTTGAGATATTTTTATTGTGCGCCTTATTTCAAAATGGTGTTTACATGTGTATGTAGTTGTTCATTTAGTGGTGAGTGCCTTTTAAATTGTCCAAATGGTTTATTTGGGTATGTAACCTTTGAATATTATGTTTTGAATATATTTCGGTGTGTGTATCATTTTAAAAGCGGGTATGGGTTTGGAAGTTGGGATTTTGAGTACATAAAGACCCTGTTTGGATTTTATGCATTACTGTGACATGTGACATGAAATTGAAACTTGTTTGAGCACAAACCAAAAAGACTGGGTAGCTATTATGGTGGACTAGACTAGTGGGCTAATGTTCCGGAGGTTACTCCACTTGGTTTCATTGGAAGGACTAACAATTGCAACACCAACAAAACATATGATTTTCTGAGGGTCATGGCCTTCTAAGCCACATTTTCTTAGGGTCGTGGCCTTCAAAAACACGTTTCATCGGGAAATGAATTTCAAGGGACCCAAGAGAGATAACATCCATGAGGACTCTCCCATACTTAGTTCTCATTAGTTACATCATGATCATCAGTGTGACACACTGGTTTTTTTTAAAAAGTAATGGTGTGTGTTTCTTTTTAATTTAAGTTGTTCCATTTTAAAATATTTTCCAAAAACCCATTTTCTTTAAAACTGTTCAAGCATTTCCTTTGATGATTTAATTAAAATTGCATATGTATTTGTCATTTTATAATTGTGTGTGGATCATTTTTAGTGGTTGACTTCTTATATGTATTTTGGACCACACCCTATATACACCTTTGGGTGTACATAGTTTCTGTTTCTTTTGTATTCCTGGTCGATGTGTTGAGCTCAGTGATTCTGGTTCAGGTTGTTGATGGTATTCTCATTCAGGTTGGTGTTTTTAGGTTGTGGATTTAACATTTCTATTTTTTTCTTGGTGGGTTGCGTTTGAGTTTTAGTTTCTTTCACTGTCATTACTTTCTGGATGTTGGTTCATGTTGTAAATCATTAAATTTGATTTTTGTCTAAGGTCCAGTTTGATTGTCTATTTAATTTTTAATTTATTTATCTTATCGATTGTTTTTTGTTTACTATTTCTAGTAAATCATTCTGATGTGTTAGTTTTTATACTTCGGCACTTGGGCCAGCCCGCTGGGATCAGGAACGACCATCGGGCCATGTCGCAGACTGGGTCAAGCGTCGGGTCGGATGGAGACCTGGATTGGTTCGTGAAAAATGGTATCATAGGGGAATGTTTTCTCTCTTGGGTCATGTTCTTTTGGGATATAGTAACAATTGACTGGAGTTATGTTTGTGGGTACTCGACATCCTGGGTATGAGCAAGGTGCATGTCCAGCACACCTCGTAGCGGGACTCAAGTTAACAAATAAAGTTGAGTTTTTTAAACCATTGTTTTTTGTAGTTAATCATGATTAGGGGAAATGAAAATATAGTAGGGATAGTGGTCCCAGTGAGGTCTCAGTGTCTAGCAAGCCATGTAGAGTAGGGGATGCTGTCCTCGAATACCCTCTATGGTTGTGGTGGGATTCGCATTTGGGAGCCAACCATTTGTTCAAGTCGCCCACTAATACTAGTCTCCTTTTGCATCGTTCCTCATATCTTTGTTTTGTATTCATGGAAATACGTTTTTTAAGTAAAAATGTTTTTTTCTTGAAAAAAAATGTTTTAAATGAATATTATTTAAAATAAAATGATGTGTAAGGTTTCAAAAGTATGGGTCAGATGTTTGGTTTTGAAAAAATTAAAAATTGTCCGGTTTTTTTTCTTGGTGTTCTCATGGGAAACCACATGTATGAGAATTTATGTAAAGATAAATGGTCAATGGAAAGGGTGGATAAATTCAGGGATGGATATGATGTGGGTGCCAGTGTGGCACATGAACATGCAAGTGTGAGGCCCATGAGACACCATTGGTGTTTGTGCAACACAGTAGCTTTGCATATTTTCAAAAGGTTTTGTCAAATGAGAATTCAGTGTTTTAATAACCTGTTATTGTGGGGTGTGTCCTTTTTTTGGAAATGTTTTATGTGAGGCATTTCAAGCCAAGAATCTTTTTTGGATGATTTGTGTATTGATTTTGAATTGATATTTTTAAGTTGGTATACAAGTGTGTAGTTAGTGAATTATTTTGAAAAGTACATGTTGAATCCCTTGCAGTGGTTCCCCCTGAATGTTTCGTGGTCGCTTGTGGTATGTATTGACCATTGGACTAGTTTGGTTGTGTCCATTTTTTTATTTCATTACAAGTGTATGCCCCACTACGCACTTTCCTCCTGCTTCAGGCTCGGAGTCCTGCCGTACCCCCCTACTCCCCTCGGCTGACCCCTTTCAGCGACTGCAACACTCCCAGACACCACCCCACTCCCCTCCACATGTAGGTCAACTCTCAGTAATCCCTTCACATCTTTATTTAGGGTTTTGGGGTCATGATTTTGGGGGTTTCGGTTTTCCAACAGGTATGAGGTCTACTTTTAGGGTTCTAACTACATGATTTTATTGGAATTCTTTTTTTGGTTTCGTGCTAGTTTTCTGAAGGTGCGGTTGTTGTGCGTTTACAATTTTTCACCGTTGTTCCAATGCTTCATGGTTCAAGGTAGGTGGTTCCATGCATGAGTATTAATTGATGAATTAATACTTATCATTATTATTAATTAGTTATTTTGGTGAAAATTTGATTTTACTTAATGTTTGGTGTGTTTTGATGAGACTAGTAGGGTGTTGCATGATATTATTATGCTTTTGTGAAATCAATATTGAACTGATTATTAGTTTTTTAAAGAAAATTTTGCAGTTAATTTGTTAGGGCATTCAAAGTGTGTAGTTGTCATTTTAGTATTGTGTTTATTTGTGTTTAGTCAGAAATGGCATTTGAATGAGTTTTTGGTGTTTAAGGTCATGAGGCATATATTTAAATAGTTTGTAAAATGTTTCTGACAGTTTTTCTAGTTATAGAAATGGTCTTTTTAACTATTTGGGTGGTTTCTTTAATCGCGTGCGTGTTGTATATTGGGTTCCTGAGGTGGAGTTGTGTGATTTGGGTTATGTGAGGTGGTTTAGGACGGTTTATAGTGAAAAGCATTGTTTTTTCTGTCAAAATATTATTTATGATAAAATATGGATTGTTTTATTAAAAATTTATTAAGGGTGAAAGATTATTTTGGTTAAATTGTCTGAATATTTTTGGTGCTATAAGTCATACGATGTGTGTGGAGTTTGAATAATAAATGTTGTTAGTGGCATGTTTGATAATGAAAGTGATTTCTTTGACTGTGCAGCTATTTTAATTGGTTGTATAACTGATGCAGATTTAGTTTTGAGATATTTTTAGTGTGCGCCTTATTTTAAAATGGTGTTTACATGTGTAAGTGGTGGTTCGTTTAGTGGTGAGTGTCTTCTAAATAGTCCAAATGGTTTAGTTGAGTATGTAACCTATGAATATTATGTTTTGAAATGATTTTGGTGTGTTTATGGTTTTAAAAGCGGTTTTGGGTGTGCAAGGTGTGATTTTGAGTGCGTAAATACCATGTTTGTCTTTTATGAAATTGTGTGACATGTGACATGATCTTGAAACATGTTTGAGCACAAACTGGGAAGCTCAGGGAGATAGGAGGGTGGACTAGACTAGTGTGCTCGTGTTCCGGAGGTGACATGACCCATTTTTACTAGATGTACTGACGATTGCAACACTAACTGAATGTATGGTTTTCTAAGGGCCGCGGCCTTCTAAGCCACGCATTGTGAGGGTCATGGCCTTCTAATCCACTTTTCACTGAGACATGAAGATCTAGGGACCCAAGCTAGATAACACCCATGAGTCATCTCCCATATTTGGTGCTCATTGGTTACTTTACGCTCATCAGTGTGACACATTGGACTTTTTAAATAGTAAGGTTGTGTGTTTCTTTTTAATTTTAGTTGTTCCTTTTGAAACTGTTTTCATAAAATCTATTTTCTTTAAATCTGATCAAGAATTTACTTATTTGATATTATTTAAACTGCTGACTAATTGTTTATTTAATAATTGTGCATGGAACCTTTTTTTAGGTGACGTCCTACTAGGCTTTTGGATCACACCCTACATACACCTTTAGTTGTATGTAGTTTCTGATTCTTTTGTATTCCAGGTCAAAGAACTTAGCTCTGCGGTGGTGGTTCAGGTTGTTCATGGTATTCTCATGATGTTTGGTGTTTCTATCTTGTGGATGTCACACATCTCTTGATTCATGTAGGTTTGAGTTATAGTTTTAGTTTCTTTCACTCTCATTACTTTCTGAAAGATGGTTCAATATGTAAATCATTAAATTTTATTTTTTGTATAAGGTCCAGTTTGATTATCTATTTCAATATTAAAATATATATCATGTAAGTTTTTTTTGTGTTTACTATTTCGTGTAAATCGTTCCCATGTGTTAGTTTTGATACCCGGGCACTTGTGCCAGCCCGTGGGGATCGGGAATACCCTTTGGGCCATGTCGCATACCGGGACGGGCATCGGGTCGTATGGCGACCCAGCCTTGTTCGTGATAGAACCCAAGGAATTTATGATTAAGAACCACCAAAATATTTTTAGGCATTAATATTCTTGAAGTTCGGGGGGTGAGATTATTTGAAAGAGGGAAGACTATAACCCCACAAGCCTCTATGGTATTCTCCACTTTGAATAATGAAAAATATTTTGTTGTATGCAACTTCGAGTTCCAGAAAACCACAACTAATTAAACTAGCCATTATGAATTTAAATACACACTTTTTCAAATTTTAAAAATTTTATTTTTCAAAATGGAATTATTTTTGGGATTCAAAATAACAAAATTAGTTTAGGGTCATTTTTTGGTATTTATCTAAAAAAATTCAATTATTGATGAATAGTGAAAACTTTGGGTTATTATTTAAAACCAAATTTTTATTTAATTAAATATTTATTTTATTTAAATTTATTTTAAGTCATAATAGATACATAATTATTATATATGTTTAAAGTGATTCATTAAAGCCATTTATTGTAAAATTTGATGGATAAAATTTTATTAAACATTTTAACGTCTTTTACATACCTTATAGGCTCATTTGAAAATTTTCGTAAAATGTAATTTTACCGCTTCCGTGAATTGAATTTCAAAATATCATGAGAAACAGTTGAAATCAGTAATTAAAATGTGGTTAGATAGTATAAAAATAATTTTTGGTGAATAATATCTTTTGCATTTTATTTATCATGGTTAAAAATAAATAGGGTATCTAAATTTGAAAATTATATTATAATTACCCAAAAATATGTTATAATTTTATTGAATAAGTTCACTTTGACCAAAATCAAATTTAGCAATAATATATGATCCTCTTTGTCCAATATGGATTAGTTTATGACATTTATTATTATTTTATATAAAGAAGAGTTAAAAGTGTTAAATTCAAATTTAATTAACTAAAACATCATTAATGTAGGGTAATAAATAAGATAAATTTGACTATAAATATTCATTAGAAATAAAAAATTATTTCCTACATCATGGTATTTTATTTATGTATTTTAGACATTAAATAATAAAATATATTTATGACACAATGATAATGAACCTCTTACCTTATTAATGAAATATTAAAATAATATATATTATAAATATTAAAATAAATGTAAATTTAAATTTTGATGAATTCCATAGATTCTATAAGTTAATATGACATTCTAGGGTTGATTAAATATATTTTGTTCGAAGTGATAATGTTGTTAGGACATTAACAAGAAGAAAATACTAAATGGTGTCAAAATTTATATAAATATGTTTTCAAAACAAATAATATTTTATTAAATGATATAATATTCCTAAAAATCGATGGTTCAGACAAAGGACTTATTTATGGTTATATATTTCAATAATGAACCATATGGGGTTCTCTTGGATTTTAATATTATGTTAATAACCAATTTTTATAATAATACAAGAAGAAATGGTAAAAGTCAAATTTAAAAGATATGTTATATGTAGAGAACTAAACTTTTATGAAATCTATTTATTGAGTGGTATTCGTCTTTTCCCCACATTATCATAGAATTAAATATTTTTTGAACCATTATTAACATCATAATATTTTATAAGAAATTAATATTTCTAGCACTTCCTAGAGTTCCCCTCACATCTCTTATAAAAATGTACTTCCCCTTCTATCAAATTCACTCATCCAAAGCCTTTTGGATCAGATAATCCCGACTCGAATATCCTTCGAATGACCCTCACATCAAACTAGAGGCCTTATATTGATCAGAAAGTCAACATATGGAGCCCTTTAGATCAAATCAAAAGGAAACACCCAAATAAGTGGTAATGATTTCATCACCTCATTTAATGTTCTTTTCATCTTCCACTTCTTCATTCTTTGTTGTTTCCATTACAAAATAATAACTCCAGTACCATTTACATATAGTGATGTCATTATAAATATGGTACAACCATATTAATTATTAAATCCATCCTATGAATTAAAAGTCACCATATGTGTGTACTTACTGCTTACCTTGTCCACGTCGTGGTGTAGTTTGTTATTTAACACTTCATTATTTGTATTGGTGTAATAATGAGTATAATTGATTTCAATAATAAATATAACATGTTACCGATCCTATATATATATATATATATATATATATATATGATATTCCATCCAATTACAAATTATTTCGCCAATTATAGAATGATTTTGTTACTCGTGCATACATACAGATTACCGTCTCCACAAACGCTATGAGAATCATTCCCCATAATAACCATTCAAGAGTAATTATAATTTTATGATTAAAAAGAATGTTTATGAACAAAATTTCATTATGTAAATGAATAAAATATATTCTATCCATAACAAACAAGACTTACATAACAAATCATATAATGGAAAACGAATCAGTTAACAAAAGAAACAAAGATACTAATGAAATATTATTAATGACGAAATATTAGAAGATCATATATAATGTAATATTGATGTATGTGGTTCTTTTATAATTTAAAAAAATTGATTCAACTATTATATAAGAGCTTAAATTACCCTCGACCATGGGAGATTACATGGTAAGGGTTAATTTTAACATCTCTTTATTATCTGATGTTGCTTGTATTTGAGTATCTACTGGGACCTCTTTATCATCCACATCCGTGTTTCATAATAATGTATTTCCAAACATTTTTATTATTTACTTGACTATGGGTGAAATTAATTTATAAACTTTTTTTAATTGGTATAATTATTTTCAAAGAAACCCATTCGTAATTTTCCTATAACTGTACTTTATGATCTTTTCGAAAAATTAAGGAATGAATGTTTTCATAACTTATACAGCAGGTGAAGCAATTTTTGGACATTATAACAACATTGAAGCTTACCCTACAACTTTATAAGTATACATTAAAAATAAAATACATTATTTTATAATTATATGTCTTTTAAATTATTTAAAAAAAATATTTCTCTAAAATTGTTTTGATTTCATCTATGTCAACATTCAATGTTGGATTTTACACTTATTTGAAGTTTATTTATTATGAAACAATATTATATATTGTATTGAGGGTTCTGTGATATGTTTGAAAATGGCTGTATTATTATTATACCGTTCATGGTTTAAAAATTAAATTATTTTCTTTTCATATTCTAGTTTTAATACGAATTTTTATGTTATGCCTCATATTTCTCATGTGAGGAATGCATTGGACAATGTAAGGGACAGGTGGAACCCGCTATAGCTCCTCGATGAATCGATAGTTCTTATGATATAAACTAGTGTCTTAGAACACGACCTTGAGAAAATATTATTTTTATTCATTGAATTAGGTATTCACTTTGTGGTTATATTATCTAGGATTATGATTTCCATCATTATGAAATTAGCTATTGATATTACATGTGATTATTCGACTAGTAGAATATCCATGTGAATAAGTAAATGTAATTATTTTATTAATATATTCCATATTATGATGAAATTTAGTTTTAAAATTATTTTATAGTATTATACATTTAGTGAAATTTTTATTCTTATTTATGATAGTTTCCTCTATATTTTGATCCTTATTGAGCATCTTAGCTCACCCCTTTAATAAGTTTTCGTTTTCCCCAGATGTGAAGAAGTATATTATGATTGACATGAATGTATAGTCTAAGGGATATGAGTGTGTTAAAATGGGACACAATGTTTTGTTTTTTCATTTCATGTTGTAACATAAACCATATGTTTGCATCTATTACTTCCAAGGCTACAAATCTAATTTGTATTTCAGGACATGATCACTTGTGATAATGCCAATGTTATGTAATAATTCACCGACTCTCGGTAACAAGGTTCGAGGCATTACAAATAAGTGTAAAACTAATTTTTTTAATGATATGAATGATCTAATCACATATAATATAAAGTTAAACATATTTAACACTATGTTTTGATATTATATTATTTATTATCAATACAATATTCAATAAAATTGTGTTTTATCAACATGAATTAATCTAAACAAAGAAGGTTCAAAATATATAGTGATTCAAATATAATCTTATATAGACACTTATTAAAGGTAATGTAATGATTTATTCCCTTAATAGAAAATTTATTAAATTAAAGGATCATAATGATATTGTGAAATGGAGATTGATATCACTAGAATGTATGATTAATTCGGATGTAACTATGTATCATAATGAGATTTATTTCTGATCAATTGATCATACATCATCCTTTATTGAATAATTTATGTATCTCCAAGTATCTAATCATGATTGTATCAACGATCGTGATATATTTGATTGTGGGGAGATTCATGTTGTATATATTCAAGGCACTAATTGTTTCATACTTTTTTATAGAATAATCCTGGATACTAATAGTAAGAGGTAATATATCATGTGGTTATATCCCTCATCAAGA
The DNA here is from genome assembly GCA_963277665.1 of Viscum album. Lineage (NCBI taxonomy): Eukaryota > Viridiplantae > Streptophyta > Magnoliopsida > Santalales > Viscaceae > Viscum > Viscum album. Next base: position 276,840,498 of record OY728120.1, read on the forward strand.
AGGGTTGATTATACCAGAATATCAGAGATATATAATTAAATATTTATGATGGTTTTTGATCAAGTAAAAATGGGAGAAAGTTTTTTTTCTCTAAATTCCTCTCATTTCAAAATGTGAATGATGAAAACCAATGAAAAAAAATTACATCAACTACCAATATTGGATTATATTTGAGAGGAGATAATGATATATTTTGTGATTAGATTACAAGGATCCCCCATAGTTATTAATAAAATCTAGTTAATTGTGGATTTTTTTATACAAACTAGCAAAATGTTTCCTATTATATTTTCTATTTCCATCGATTAATAAGATAAATTATATATGTGGTATTGGTATTATATTTTAAATTTTTAATTAGCTAAATTATATTTTTGGGATATAGAAAAAAATTGTATATAAACTAGAATTTTCATTGACCATGTATTATGGGTGACATATAATTTTTGGTTTTATTTAATATTAAATTTTTATACTCACATGAATCTACTATTATATTACCGGTATTAGATATATACGTAATAAAATTTAATCATTCACATTTAAGTATATATTTTATAGGGCCATATTCTTGATTTTAGTGGATAATCAGAATATAAACTATTATAGTAGAATTTTCTTATATATAAAATAGAAAATCATCATTAATATGGATCCTTTCACATCTGTCTATTATAAAAATTTCATTCTCCCGTATGTTGTACATGAATTGATGATGAATCATTATTTAATCTCGGTGTAGTGAAATAAAAAAATATTAGGTGAAATTGATTTAGAAATGGTTTATCCCTAATTCAGGTCACTAAAAATATATATTGATCCTTGTTATTGAAATTTGGTATTATGTATCGATGACCATACCACTATCTAGGATTACCATTGATTAGTATATAGAAAAATAGGGTTGAAATGTAATGTGATTCCTTAAATTGTTTTCCTATTTAAAATCTTATAAAATAACAGTGAGATAACATATAGTTGATCTTTACTAATATTATCATTTCAATGTCTAATACATTTAATATTTCTCAATTAATGTGGTATATACATCATATTTCATGTGTGATTCAGTTTGATGATACAAAGTTTGAGTTCTATATTTTGCTAGGGGAAAATTCAATTTGTGTCATTGAATGGTTTAAGAAGTTAATTTAGGGAACATAAATTATATTATTTCAAGTATTATGTTATAAACATTAAATCTATGACGAATTATGAGATCATGAAATTCAAATAAAATCCCATTAGGCCTTCTTTTTTCCACATGATGTATCAATATGATTTCCAAGGCTGAGAAGCCCAATTGTGTAGAGATTTTAATGGAAAATTCCATTCATGTTAGTAATTTATCTTATTTGTGGTTATTTATATCTTATAAAACTAAATTTATCGATAAAATAAGTATTTTTAATAACGATAGGATTAATGGTTCTTAAATAAGTGGAATTATGGTGAAAATGTCATTTTGAGGGGTATGTGGAATAGTGGTGGGTAACAATTAGTATTTTATTTATATTTTAAAACCCATTAATTCAGATATTGATTATTAGTATCTATATACCATATACATAGTGTACACTTGATGGTATATGGAACCTTATTTAGTTTCAAATAGATGTAATTTTACTTTTTTAACATGAGAAATGGTAATTCTCTTATTAAAATTTGACCATTAAAAAATCACTCATTTTATATTTTATAGTATTTCATATATAGATCACTCCCTATATTCACATATTTTCTCCACATATTTCTTCCAGTGTATCCCATCTTCATGATTGTTGTATGAATTCACCAAGATACTATAGGGCCTCTTGGGTAGCAATTTCAAGGTAAACCCACATATTTCCCCTTAATTATGTTATTTTTGTAATGTTTTATATTTAAATCCCTATTTTATCTACATTCAAATTAATTACATATGGTGTATTGGTTGAATCCTTCCACCACTGGTATTAATGATTGGATATGACAAATTATGTGGTTCATGACCCATCCTGTCTCATATATTATTTCAGCTATTAGGGTATAAATATAATCGAGATGTGTGAGATACAATAAAAAATATTTAATTCTAAAAATATCTTCTAAACATCCATATTTTATAAATTTTAACTAATGATATAACTTTAAAGTATTTTGTTTAATTTTAAATAATTTCTGTATGATTTTTTGAATATTGACAAGTTTTTTATAATTATAACTTATATACTTGTACACTACCAAATGTTAAATATTTGTTATAGAGTAGTACAATGTAGTACATATTACTTATCAGGGTTCATTTTTCCCTTTTCTTGGAAATTTATTAATTATATATATATATATGTGTTTCTATGTGTGTGTGTGTATGTTTATTCCCTCATAAAATAAGATGAGTTACCAATGTAAAGATCAATATAAATATATATACTAGTACTCTTTCTAAAGAGAAGACCATCCTCCAATGTGATTAATGATTTTTGTGCATGTGTGAGACCAAGTATGTGTGTGTGTGTGGTTATTTAAATCCTATATAGGAAGTTTTGATCCCACTACCTTGGATTTTGGGCTTTGATCAAGCAAGGTATGGTTTGTTTTAATGGTGATATTTTTGCAATGTGAAAAATAGTACCCAAGTTAATGTATTTATATTTATGCTTCAAAACTCCCATAGTAGATGATGCATATAACAAACCATATCTTTTATATATAAAAGAATAGAAATATGATCACAATAAATTATCTTCACTTATATTTTATATTTTAGGGAGACTGAAGTAGATTATTATGTTATCATTTTCAAATCGCTCTATTTTTAAATGAATGATCTTATAATGCTATTTTTCTATATTATATTTCATTTTTATTACTCTTAAAAACGTTCTTAAGTAATTTTTTGTAATATTGAACTGTTGTTTTGTAAATATAATACTCTTTAAAAACCAAATTCGTGTTTTGGAATCAAATAATTCTTGTAAAATATATCATAATATAATTTCTATTTTTTTCATTAGTGACATGGATGGAATAATAATATTCCATGGATATACATCTTTTATTAATTAATTTTTCATTTACAACATTAATTTTATCCTGTAAATATATATTTGAATATTAATTTCAAATTATATTTTTCAATTTTGTAAAAAAAAATAATTAACAATAAAATTTTATAAAATCATTTTATTAAATTATTTTTTTCTAAATTTTAATGTATTATTGTAAATCATTATTTTTTTGAGTAATTTCTTTTAAATGTTTAATATATTTAAATGATATTTAATTATGTATTTATTATTGCTTTCGGTAGAATTTAAAAAATACAAAAAATATTTCTATCTCTCTCTCTCCAATTATTTTAAAAAAATTGTTGATATCCATCAGGATGTTGGGTTTATGATTTTTTTATATACACATGGGTTCCCATTTTTTATGTGTTCATGGATTCCCCCATCTATCTGACAAGGTTGGAACCATTTATTAGATAGAGTATCATATGTAATCATATCCCACTAATGAGATTATTTCCATGTCTTGGACTCTAGTGTAGATTAATGAAATTATTTTGAAGCACTTACTACCTCCAAATATGTTGATGTTTGTTAATTATATCACTAACTACTTATGCGGGGTGAATAACTTATAATCATAGAAATGGATATGATTTAAATTTATTATGATTTTATTCCCTTAAAATTCATGGACACATGTGTATATTATGATTACATCATAAGTAAAACTATATTTTCATTTAAAAACATCAAAGGGGAATGAACTATGTGTTTTGAAACTATAATAAAAGTCACTCATGGTTTAGAATAATATTGGTAAACTCAAATTTTAGATTAAAAGCGAGACACAAATAGTTTATAGTACAGTTGGGATACTCATGGTATAGAATCCAATGAGGGAACTCATGGTTTAGAGTTAAGTGAGGACACTTCCGGTTTATAGATCATGGGGAACAATTGATTTGGAGACTAGTGGTGATATTCATATATTATAATTCCATAAGAAATTTTTTGGTTCGGATTCATGTGGGTACACTCAAAATATGAGGTCTAGTGGGGAAATATGAGTTTAGCATCTAGTCAAAAAACATTATGGAATAAACCCTCATATTTGGGCACTCCGGTTGATTTCAATTTCTCTAATATGGTGATAAATTTATATTCAATAAAACTTCTCAATGGGCATGTATTATGGTAATATGGTTGGGGATAAATATAAATGGTGCATCATACATATCCTACATATGGGATTCAAATATCATTTTTTTATTTGCACAGTTTCATTTCGATTAATTGGAATAATCCATGTAGTTTAATATCAATGTTAAGGATATATACATTATTAAAGGAATAAAAACAAGGTATATGGTGGAATTTTAACATTGGTTGTCTTAAAAAGAGAGAGGTTAAGTACGTTCATGTATAAATGATTCCTAAAAGAATCATTTATTTGGGTATGGATTTTGAATATGTTGTCTATCCAATGTCTGATACAACAAAAATATGTGAAAGGTCAAATGTCCAGTTATGTGAATGGAGGATTAATGAGTAAATTAATATTTGTCAAATGAATTCCCCATATTATATCAATCATAGGTAAATTATCCTCTATAAAGTGGGATAAATGGATAGGCATGTCATAGGAACACACAATTCATAGGTTATGTGAGACTCAATATTGTATAAGTTATTATTCCATTTTGTGAAAAATATTCTTCATGGACAAAATTTTATCATTATATAGTCTCAATCATTAATAAAATCATTTATGCACTCATATGAGGTAATTCACATTAAAAATATCATCAATTAGTGTCCATGAAAATGTCTTAAAATGATTATGTATGTGGAAAATACTTTACCATTGTGTGAAATTAGAGCCTACGACATCCCATGATTCCATAGAAATATTCCTTTAATTAAAAAGTGAAATAAAATTTATAGGCCACTATCCTTGAAAAATGTCCTGGATGGATGCTCACATGGAATAAGGTAGTGTTATTGTGTCATTGAAACTATAACATCCAATAATTTTATCAATGTAATTTTATATCTAAATATATAATTTTTGTTTATTTAGTAACTTCAAATTATATAGTGCACATGAACCACCTGATATGAAAAAATAAATTTTAATATATTAACATAAAAATTACATCTAGATAATAAATAAGGTAATAATAATTGAATGTAATATAATTTGATAAAATATAAAATAATATTAAAATAATAAAAAAGTTTTAATATTCTCGATCGCCTAAGATAATCTCACTCATAAACAACATTATATAAATGAAGTAGAATATTATTATTTCAATATACATATGGGAAATTAAAATATTAAAATAAATATGAGATAAAATAAAAGTGAATGAAGAATGAATATATCATTAGTTATTTATAAAATTTATGGGACCCATACGACCATTATTATTTGAATGTTGGAATGGTAATATTAAAATTGAAATAGTAATCTTACCATTGGAATATTGATATTATAATTTGGAATATTAAAATTACCATTATACAAATAACCTAATATATGAAATTTTAAAATGATATTTAGGTATCTTATAAAATTATAATTTTACACATTTATATGATGATTCAAGTAAATAAATGTTTTAAATGATAAAATAAGTGTCTATATTTTTGTATAACATAAATGATTTATTTAGTGTTTATAAAAACTATAAATATTAAAATAAAATTTCATTTTGAAAATGTAATTAAATAAATTAATATTATATAGTATTATAATGATATGATAATTTTATGGGACCGTAATTAATTTTTTATGGGGTTTGAAAATTGATCACAATATTAAAATAGGAATTTAAATAATAAATATGTATTGTATTAAAAAAATTAAATGTAACTCTTTTAAAGATAATTTCCATAAAATATAATTAGTTTTCTGAATATACATGATGAATATTTTTTTATGGTGATTATTTTAATTTTATAAAATAGTTGAATTTTTTATGAATTGTGAAATACATTATAATAATTTATTTAACATTATATGCTAGAAAACTATATTTTTTTGTCATTGATGATGTAAGAACAAAAGATTTAAAATTATAAGGAAAATTTTACTTAACATAGTAATAATAATAAATAATATTTGTATCCTAGTCCAAAATAATAAACTAATGATTATAATAATCCAAAACACATTCAATTAGCCCATGTAAATACCACCCCATCTCCTCAGAACTTCCAAGACTTGGAGGCTTCCAAATTTCTACCCATTTACCTTCAAAATCATTTCCTCATTCCAAATTAAAATCCAATGAGCCTAAAGGGGATTCCAATAATGTGACAACCAATGGAAGAGGTAAACGCTAAATTTAATTTCAAATCTATTTTATTCTACTTTTAACACCTCCATATTCTTTCCAACTAAATAAATATATTAAATGTATCTGAAATATATTTATATCATATTATTATGGTTTAATATCCTCTATTATACCCTCACATATTTATATTCCAAAATGATAATTTTTTTTATAATATGGTTTGTTGGCTACATGCAAGATCAATATTCATTGTTTTGTCCACTGCCAACAAGGACAGTTATAGAGAAAATATTATTGTTAAATGTGATTATAATAAGTATATAATAACTTATTTCAAGTAAAATATTTTTTTAAAATTAATTTAATTCAATAAAATGATTCTGGATCTTGAACCTAAAAAATTTCTAAATTAAATAAGAATATGACAATTACATTTTAAAAAACACATTCATCCCACTATCAAAACAGAAAAGGGAATTTTCGACAATTGAAATTTTTGAAATTAAATGGATACAATATTATTTGACTTATATATTTATTGTATCATTTGACATGAAAATCAAAAATTATTTACAAGTTATTTGACCTAGAAACCACAAAACGAACGCCCCCATAATAGTGCAATTAAAAATTATATCTCATTGAAATAGTTTATATAAAACAATATAATGAATTTAAATCTAATATATACATTAACGATTAAAAATTTTGAATTTAATGAAGTTAATTTTATTATATATATTTTTATGTGCATGTGAAAAATGATTCTATTTTATAACTTAAGGTATCTATTAGAGAAATCCTATTTTCTTTTGGGTTATTCTTTTTCTCTATTACCTAACATTATCTCTCTAATATTCTAATTAACTAATTATATATTATTTTTATATGTTCTGAATTTACATAACATTTTTATTTCATATATAATTGTTAGATATATATATTTTTATTAAAGGTTCAATTCTAAATTTCTTATTTTAAGGATTCTTGATTAAGGGGGACATATCTATGTCATATCCCTATTAATTAACAAATAATAATGTGTTTTAAACAACCAATTATTTCTCAATGTTTCAATTTTTTAATGTAGAATTTTTTTTGTTATGAAGTTATTTATAATATTATCTCTGTATAGTATTAATGATTTATTACCCTTTTTCTTGAACATCCCATATAAAGGTAATATTTCAAAAAAATATATGTCCACCCTATTTTTTCTATTATATTCTTATAGACTCATTATCACATCAAATGTATCTTTATTTATCTATGAAAATTATGAACAAATTCTTCCTTTCTTTCATGGAATTCGTTATGAATTTCCCCATGAAAAGTTTATAAGGAATGATTATGTAACCCATTTTATTCCATGGGTATTATTTATGTTAATACACTATGCTTGATTTCGTTTTTTGGAACACATAATAATGAAAATTTCAATATGGGATCACCCAAATAGTGATCCAACAAATTGGATAATATTTTTTTCTTAGGATACATTTTGTAGGTGATTAGGGGGTAAATCTAATTTGTGATGGGACTCTATACATTATGTGATGTTGTCTTGGAAATTACCCTTAACTTATACATATGTCATGTTTTATGTTGTTTCTTAATCTATATATTTATATTATCATATGATTTCAGGTAAAATATTTTTTTCTCTCATATAATTATTCAATATAATTTTGTTTTATGATATCATGTTCTACCTTTTGAATCATTTATTGTGATCTTTTATCTTGTATATTCCCTTTCTAAAATTTTTAGCTCACCTATTTTGTTTAGGAATTTCTAAAGTTATCCTATGTAGTATCAAGAAGATCGAAGGGTGTTGGGATCATACTAAAGTGGTTAAGTAGTGTTTTTTGTTTCACTATGTTGTTTTATATCCCCAGATATCCAAATAAACTAGGCCTTTCAATCTATTAATTGTTATTTTTGTAAATTTATATATAAAACATGTAATAATATGTTTATATCGTTTGGGTCATGATAGTTAGCATTAGGGAAATGTATAGTAATTTTTAGGGATTTTCACAAGAATAATATAATGAGAACCCTTGGGATAAGTCTTGGTATTGTGGAATATCCTAAAATCATGGTGATCTATAGCGTGAGTAGTTTCTATGAAATTTAATATTTATAAGGACAATAAATGTTGTTGCGTCATGGGCATAGTTTTACCAAATGATAATTACCCATAAAAAGGTGGAATTAGAATTAAATTGATATTCATTGGGTGTATCACAAAAATTCCTTGTTGTCCACATGGAATGACAGCCCACGTGGATATGCTTTAAAAAATTCAAAAACCATTTATGATCCCCTTTTAGGGAATTTAATAGGTATTTATGTTTGAAAAAAATAGGGAAATTTCGAAGGATAAAAAATATTGAAACCTAGAGACACATAAATTATGATATATGTTTATTTTCTAAGTTATTATTTCTATATTCATAGTTTCCATTTTAATGTGTTTTTTAGTTTTTGTATTCCTATCCTTAAGTTGATTTTAGATATCGTAATTTTTTATAACAATAATCAAAAAGTGAAAGCTATGATTTGTTTTAATTCATGATCATTAAATGTAAAATATGATTATAATTATACTCATATACTCTTATCATTAATGTTTTGTAGAAATAATCAAACAGAACATCAAAACATGGCAGTTGATCTATCTATGGGATTAAAAAATTAAAAAATTAAAAATTCCCAAGTACATGAATCCTCCTTGATTGTTTTTTGTGAAATTATCCTCCTACAAAATATTTTCATTCATACATTTGTAATGATTGATTCTACATTTTTCATGTCCTGTTGGTATATATATAAATCCAACCTTAACCATCGAGAAATGCAGTTCTCTTTTAACACCCCAATCATACTCCAATTTTTCATATGTGTAAGGACAAAGATGAATCTCATATAAAATATTATTATCTTGTGTAGATATTATTTAATTATGAAAAATAATATAAATATAAAATTATTTACCATTTAGAAAATAATTCTTTAATACATTCCCATTTTTTGGGACTATACTAATCTAATTTTTGAGGATCCTTATAGTCTTCATCCTGACCAAGAGGTTGAGTTCCCAATCGATCTTATACCTGGATCTCTATCCATATCCAAGACTCCTTATTGAATTCAAACCATTGAGATGTAACAACTAATGAAGCAGTTACAATATAATATGGACATGAATTGTATACACCCAATTATTTCACTATGGGGCGTGCCAATCAACATCATCAACAAGACGAATGTGTTAATGTTCATTAATGTTTGATATTATGAACTCAAAAAAATATTGATAACGAAAAAGATCCCCTAACATTTTTATATTTCTAGTTTGATCAACTATATTTGGATGAACATTTCCCTATGGTAGTCCTTCAATAATGATACCAACAAATAAAAGTGATGAAGAACAATATTCCCAATACAACCCTTTGAATTTTTATGGACATATTGAGTTTGTAGTGAAGCTCTTTGAACTGTCAAATGGTCTAGAAGTATTTTTAGGCATAATAAATAATGTATTTATAGATTATATTGAAAAAAAAATTATTTTGTATAAATTATAATAATATATACACAAAATGACATGAGGATCATGATTCATTTTTAAATTATATAATAAAGTAAATATGAAAGTAGAGTCTATATGAATGTTCAATAAATGTTAGTTTTGGATGGATAAAGTTTCAATGTTTGGGAAATTTATGACAAAATAAATGAATATTTGTATACCCTTATTTGATAAAGGAAACTAAAGAGTATCCTAGACCAATATCTGTATAAAGATGCCCAGTTTACTTGAAAAGGCTAGGTATTAATGATGATATGTGAGAGAATGAGCATAATTTTCATACCTTCTGGACAATATAACACATATGGGAATAATTTTAGGTATGGACTAGTGGACATGATGATAGATTTATGGAATTGAAAAATAGTATAATCACCAATCCAATACTCATATTTCCCTCAAGTGGGGATCCTTTTTTATATAGATTAGTTATTCAAAGAAGGTATTATGCAATGTGTATTAATGAAAAATGAAAAAGTGATATAGTAATCCTCATGGAAGAAGGATTTTAATGATCATATCTATCTAATACACTATCTATTGTTGGATTTAGTAATATTTTAATAGAATATATTATGGCGTTTTTTCTATGGGGATAAGTGTGTGATATAAAATGACCATAATAACATCAAATATATATTTATAAAGAAGTATAATAATATTCCCCATGAAATATGGTTAAATATTATCAAATTTATTAACTTCATAATCCAAAATAATACTAGGGATGAAAGGAAATGAGGATATTCTCTATGTAGAATGGATCATCTGATGATTTAATGAAGATAATTTATAATGATCTATCCCTCTTACAATTTAAATGGGTGGAACATTGAAACATAATCGATTGAAAATCACCATTAGATTATTAAATTATTTCTGATCCATCCATTATAATTAAGATAATGGATTCATAATGTCATGGTGTGGAAAATTATAAGAAGATATAAGCTATAGAAAAATGGATATCCTTATTATTCCAAATTAATAATGAATGAGTTGTATGATTTGGTTCATTACAATATATACCAATAGATAATAAATAAACTAGAATTTTGATTATGCACATTGCTTGAAATTATATGTCAACCCATTGATAATAAAGAAATATCAAGATATTTAAGTTAAAAATTGGTGGGATAATATAAATAATGACATTTCATTATATTAATCATGGTTCCTCATATTTCTAAAGTGAATTCGAAGTAAAAAAATATATGGAATGATACGAACACTACCAATAAACACATGAAAATGGTAAAATCATGACATATACGTTTTCATAGGTCTTCAAAGGATTTTTTTTTGAAAATAATGATATATGGGTTGTGGGGGATCACCATACAATGATTTATCTCTTTATTAAAATTCGAGAGGAACTATATCTCAATAAATATACAATGTAATTAATAAGGAAATTAGTGGGGATACATGTAACAATATTATCAGTTATTCTTTACCAATATATGAGATTTACCACAATGATCTTTAAAAATATCAAACATGTTCTAATCAAAAAATTGAAACTTTTTATAGATTATCATCCCCCCAAATGAAATCTGATCATAGTGAACTATTAACAGACTTGAATACAAATTGATATCATGCTTGATGGACTTCAAAGAAGGATGTGATCATCATCTTTCTCACGTTGAGTTCAAATATAACAATAGGTTCCACTTAAGAATTTAAATTACTCCATATAAATCACATTATAGGATAATATATAAATAACATGTGTGATAGGATGATGTTGGTGAACAAAAGATTCTAGGTCCTAAAAGTTTCAATGAAATAGTATAAAAGGTCATTTATATTCCACAGAACACCGAGGATTCTAAAATTCGATAGAAAATTTATGTAAAAAAATTTCAATCAAACTTGACGTTTGAGGTCATATATAATTGTGAATCTCTCAAAATATCCTTGAAAAAAAATCAAAGAAATTTGGTAAGAAGGATATGTTATCTTCAAAGTACATAAGTTGCTTTGTGATTATTTATTACATTATATTTATCGACTACCACTCCCACAACCCTACTATCAATTACATGTTTTATTCCATGTATCCCTCATGATTAAGTACACACAAAATCCCTCACATGTACTGAATTATTCAGTGGTGCTTATTTAAAATTACCTATATTATGTGAAACAGCTGACGGTGTTTTGGTATTGTTGAGAAAATGTTCTATGCAATACAATAACCCAACTAATAAAATTACTAGAGAGAAACAATAAGAAATAGGAGTAACAATAGGAACTGGAGGAACCTGTGATACATATGTAAACTCTCCAATTTTCACCAGACTATGTAAAATGATATTTCAAGGGTGAAATTTTTTTGGTGGAAGAATTTAATTTCCTCAAAATTTATCAATGGAATTTCCCTTCTGAATATATAATTATTTCATAGTTAATAATTTTAAACAATATAAATCACACACACCACAAGATAAATCAAAATAAATTGTAATATATTTATTTAAAATTTACATTTATAGATTAAATATGGCCATAATAATTGAATATCTTTTAAAGAGACAAAAAATATAAATTGAGAGAAAAATAATATGAATGTTTGGATCTACATGATCCCAAGAGATAATAACACTCGTGAACAACATTTTACAAATGATGTAGAATATAAGTAATGTAATATAATTTTTTAAACATAATATACATAATTATATATGAAATTTATTTAAAAATATCATAATGAAAAATAAATGAAATATGAGTTATTTCTCAAATTTAGGTAAACCATATGACTAGTATACATCAAACTGTATGAATGTTTATATGATAACTCATATAATAATTTGACCATTAGTAATAGTAACCTATCCTTGATAATAGTATCCTCACCTATTGAAATGTAAAATTATATTTTTCTATCATATAAATTCAGAATATTTCATATTTATATCACAGAACTTGTAAGTAAATATTTTAAAAGAAAAATTAGTGTTTATATTTTTATAAAAGATATATTTTTTGTTTAATTTTTTTATATGTAATGATTCAAAAGAACCATTTTTTTAATCATTTTTTATAATTAGATATTATTTTGTATTATAAGGATGATACAATTTTATTAGACAATAAGAAATTTTAAATAGGGTTTGAAGATTGATCATAATAATAAAATTAATTTTTTCAAATAAATAGGGATTTTAGTTAAGAATAAAATTTCTAGTTTTCAGAAAAAAAATGCATAAAATATATTTTATTTTTTGAATCATTGAAACAAAAAAAAAATATGTTTATTTTATTTGTATTTTCCCAACATAATTCTATATTTGATGAATAGAAAAATATGGTAAAATTTGTTATTTTACATTATAAGTTAATACATTATTTATTTAGTCTTCAATGACATAAGAACCCATAATTTCAAACTCACATGAACCATTTACTATATATAATTACAATAATAAAAACTATTGGTTGTCTTGAGTCTAAATATTTAACCAATAATTATAATATTAAAAAAAACCTCCACGTTGTATATACAACCCCTCACCAACCATTCTCCTCACATCATCCAATAATTTTTATCATTCTAAATATATTCCATAATACCTTCAAATTATTCTTACACAAATTCTAGTGTTTCTAATATCATCCAAGAATAGATCCAAGGAGCATTAATGGGTAACCCTAAGAGACAACTAAAGGGATATATAAACCCAAACCTAAATTTCATTTATTTTAATTCATCGTATAATAACACTATATGATCTCCATCAACATAAAAATTATATCATAAGAGTATTTAATATACTTATATGTACTAATTCTTGTTTTATACCCATATTCTATGCCATATTTTTTAGATTCTAAAAAAATAATGTTCTTGACAATATGATTGTTTCACCGACTCTATGAACAACGTACTTCATTTTCCTCAACCACCTTCACGATTGGTTATATAAACAATATTATTTTTAGATATGATTATATTATATATATTAAAAAATATTTCAAGATTTTTTATTTTTAAATAATAACAATATTAATTAAATCAAATCATGATCATGCTTGTTGGAGAACCCGCCTAAATGAAATAACCATATTAGTTTATCATTTTTACTAAATGAATCATCCCCCTTTTAGAAAAAATTGATATTTTGGACCATTTAAATTTTTAAATGGAAATTAATATAATTTCATTTAGATTTTAGGAATATATTTCCATTTGAAAAAAACATCAATAATTATACACAATTGATCCATCTTTGAACCATGAAAGGAATTTCACCTAGAATAGTGTAATAAATATTTATATATCACTAACATTGTGGTAAATAAATATAATAGAATTAAAATGATGAAAATATATATGATATTTTCTATTATTTATGAATTAATTAATTTGATTTTATTATCCTATATGTTATGTGAATGTGTTGTATGATTCTAGAACAAAATCTAAGGGATCTCTCTTAACCATACAGTTTTCTTTAGGGTGGTGATTTCTATTTATTACAAAATATTTTCACACTATTAATAGTATACATTTTTCTTATGTTATTTATATTTGTCCCAAAAATATATACCTAAATTAATTTGTTAGAGGATTTATTCTCATTGAAATTTGTTATGAAAACCTAATTAAATGGTACATCTCTATTTATTACACAACTTCAAAAATTCATACATTAATTGTTTAATGAAACTCACAGTCTATTAAATATTCATTTTATTATGTAAAATTCATTTTTGTTCATGTCTGGTTTAAAAAAATATTATGACCTTACATTCATGGAAGATTATTTACATTTATTCATAAATTTCCACATTAAAATGTATATTTCAAAAATAATACCTCTAATCCATTATATGTCATTAATTCTCATGGAATCATTACAAAATCCTATAACTCGTTATTTATCAATGAAAGTTCAAGAATAAATTTATTCCATTTTTTGTGGAATTCATTTTGAAATGATGTTTGACTATTTTATAATGAAATATTGTTTATCCTATTTTGTCCTTAAGATATTTATTATTATAATTCTATATATTGGATTACATTTTATGGAACACATACCGAAAAGTCTAGGATCCGGTCAATGCTGACAATAATTTTTTTTATTAAAAATATATAGATAAGTCAACCGTACAAGGGACTATAACAAAAATTAAAGTACATTTCACTACACATGTCATCCACCACCAGTGGATCATAGTATCTTGGTGCCGTGAAGGACCACATCATGGTATTCTCCATGATTTATTACATTCCCAGAGCATCTGCAACTCGGTTTTCTTCCATATAGGCATGTGAGACTTCAAAATTTATATGGATGAATTTGTTGAGACACTCAATCCAATGAGGTATAATTATCCATGGCACATCTTGTGATCTTATTTTCAAGGATTTCACATCAATTGTAGAATCTGATTCAATCAATAACAAGTTACATTTAAATTGAACAACATACCTAACTGCATAAACCACAACCCATATTTCATCTTCATAGGCCACCCCAACATTAGTGTAATGAGAAAAATAGCCTTCCACAAAACCACAATAAGTGTGAAACACCCCGCCACATCTGAACAACCCTTGAGTGCTAGATGAATCCCTATAAACATTTATATTGATCCACAAGACTATCAGATATGTCCATCAGATATACTTGAGAGTTTTGGGTCTTTGGGGGAGACCAGAAACACCTTACATTATGAGGATATACAAATAAAATAAACTATTATTCATACCACCAGCTTCCACCATAGAAGAATCATATGCCTCCCTATGTAAAAGAACCATTCTTGAATGTATAAAAATATTCTAATTCTAAAATAGGATTGTGTTTTGGGCATGCAAAATAGCAAAGAGAATTGCAGCACCAGCCGGCAGAAGGTGGTTCTGTATTTTCTCACTCTATCCAGCATTGGACAGCAGTGAAAGAAGATCATTAACCTTCATGTGTGAACTCAAATCCATCCCAAATTTGGAACTTTTATAAGACCAAATCGTATGTGCATACCTTCACCCATTTAATTATGTACTCACCTAGTTAATATTAAAACTTATATGGGTAAAAGGGATTTCAAATATAAATATGGATATTAAAATAATTTTTAATTTTTTAGTTTCATGTTGATGGTTTCATTACGTATAATTATAATGAATCTATTACCTTTGATCCTAAGGTTTTATTTAGTATATATTTTTTTAAAAAATCATCTACCAAAATGTGTAAATTGTTTAATATACTATAGAAAAATAATATATTGACATCATAAATGAAAAACAGAAGTTATTATTTAAACGATATTGTGAACTTCATATCTGAATCCATTACATAGGTTTTCATTACTCTTTGTTCAATCTAGATAACATTTTTCAGAATCATAAAATAAATAAAACCCATATAATTGGGAAAAAATAAGGAAATGAAGTTAAAATTTTGTCGATGAAATTGATTTTTGGTACATTATTCTATATTCTTGTGAAACTTTTGACGGTCAAAGTTCACCTCTATCCATTTATATAGGGATAATGGACATTTGATAATCAATGAAATTGCATGGAATGATAGTTATTATATCTTTTCTATCACTCAATCCATTTCCTACATTCACTTCGAGATTTTTACTTATTTTTCAAATTATCCCCATCTGAATAAACAATCATCCATGGCTATTAGTTACATGGGAGATGTCGAGTGAACATTTACATTAATGAGGGTGACAACTAATTTTCATCAATAATATTTTATATATTTTCCGCTAATCCACTAAACATCTATCATCGTTTTCTAAACCTTCTTGACATAACATCAAGGAGGATTTTGATGGTTACAAACCCTAGAGGTGGACTAATTGAGTGGATCAAAAGTGGCATCATATACTAGTCAAACTGATATGAAAAGTCTAAATATATTTCATAGTTACCAAAATACATCAATTATATGAGTTCATACTACTAGATGATGTTTCAATCCTAGTGTATAACTATTATTCCCCATATAATTATATTATAATTTCATTATAATATGTAATGATGAATTTATCCAGTGTTGGATATATCATGAGGGATTACAAACAATCTCTGGATTTCACCATATAGAATAACCATTAAATAATGAATGATACTAAACTCAACATTGAGACCTATCCTCCATGAAATTAAACAAATTATCAAGAAACTCTGATAGATAAATGATGATGCTAAATTAAGAAGTGGTACATTCATATAGGCAGTAAATTATCAAATTATTGGGCATGTGATCATTAGTTATGATTATACTATAGAGATTCTGGTGAAAATATCAACATGAATGAGCTGTATGAATCTATATGAGTGTCACAATATCATATATACTATCACAAATGTGTCATTTTAGAGCGGCTAAATATGTGGTCACTAGAAACCAATACCATCCTTATCAATGAAGTAGTGGTTTTGATCAGTATACGAGACCTCCACAAGATCATATGAATCCCCATCTTTGAAAGGATATATATCGAATTAAAATTAGAAAAAAAATTTAGGATGAAAAAACAAACACATATTCTTAAAAACATGTTCTTAATGGTATTGAGGGAATAGAGTTATAGCATCCCCATAAGTATTGTGATTCCCCCTTTAATATGTTGTTCAAGATGTTTCTAGAAAACCTGATGTGAGGATGTTATGGTGATCAATAGAGATTCTATGAATCCTACCAATTGTCTAGACAATGTCCAACATATTAATCCAATAGTAGGAATGTACAGGGAGTGGGGATTCCATATAATATATAGGATAAATATACACCTAAGGATTATGGTGTTTTCATTATCCATCCATAGTGGGTGGTTACTTCCAGTCAAGGATACCCTTATGGGGGTGAGACTAGTCACTATTGTTATGGTGGCGTAGCTAGTGAATATGCACCAGATTAAACTATCACTCTATGTACTAACACATTTATACAAAATCATTGAGGCACATGAGGTGTATAAACACAAAAAATCGCATTTATGGTCCCTTCGAATAGTTTACCGATTTGTTTGCAATTGATTCTAATGACTATAAATACAAGATCCTCATCAACCTATTGGAATACAACTTATAAATGAGTTATCATAACACCATAAGGGTGAGGCCACTCATGATTGATAGAAAATTGATAACTATCATCATGGGGTCCCTTGAGAGCTTCATTTTCTCCCCATTTTATACTCCAAATAAAATCATCATATATAATGGAAATTATTCCATCTATGAGTTATCATATCTAATGGACTTAAATGGAGATGAATTGATTGCACACAATACTGGTGAAGTGATCAGTGAGTCGTACTCTTTATTTCACATCAAGTATTAGTTTTTGTTTAATTGAATATCTCACTACAATTTTCTACACTAGGTTTCTCCATTTTTGTAATATGATAATCATCTAACCACTCTAGTGAATTCTTGTCTCTAAGAACATTGAAGTTGAGATCATCTTTTCATAGTTAAATGAACTAATCTTATTTCAGTATTAAACCCAATTATTAATAATGGTTTTTCCATATTCCATGTTGAGATACAATGTTTTGGGAGGGAGATAAAGAATTATTCTTGTTGTAACAAAGTGAAGGGAAAGGGCCCACCAGGGTTACCAACTATTGGATATAGAGGGATTATTGTAAATCAGTGGCCACTAAAAAAATCAAGGAAACCATAATAGTATCTTGGGAAATCCTATGGTGTAGGCATAGGTAGAGATGATGTCTTTCCCCAGGGGAATATCCACCAGTAGGGAAATTCTTTATGGACCTCAATGGATACTCTGAGGATTTATCTAGTAATGAATATATATCCTATTTGAGAGATCCAAAGAGATGATTCCTCTCATAAATCTATGTAATCATAGGATAATAAATGTATTTTCATCACAATGAGGACGGTATAGGGGGATATTCAATAAATTAGGTTATAATTTTCCATACTAAGATTCATCGTATTTGATTTAAATGTTTATTGGATGAGCTAAATGGAATTCATCAATGAGATAATGGTGTTTTGTATTCCCGTTAACAAGAGGGAATCTATAAAAATCTAGTGATGATGATTCTTCACTAATATAGAAATAATGGTTTAAAGGATATTGGTCTATATAGATACACATATTTTAGGGGGTATGTGGTTGAAGACTCATAGGTAATTGACATTGATTGATTCAATACTCCCACCGGGGTATGGAGGTCCTGTCAATCAATGAGTCTAGGGAGATGATACTATATTGGGTTATTCCAAATTATTTAAAAAATTATTGTTTTATATAGATAAGTGAAAACATTAATTATATCATTTATAAAGGAATCATAAAAATAATAAACTCTATTACATATCTCTCAATATGCATCAATGAGGGATAATTCTAATTCATCTTGAGACTCATAAGTACGAGAAGAAGAATTGGATTCAATTAGATTATAAGTTGTCTAAGGAGTTCTGTATCTTGAAACCTTACCCTCATCACATCCTAATTTTAGAGTTTAATCTATAGAACCTATGGTTATGTTGGTAATCAACCAATGTTGTAAATTACTTGTTTATACTAACCAATTCTATTTTTCACATTTTCATGTATACATGTATTGATGTAATTCAATGTTTCATTATATATCCAACCCATCAAGATGAAGAACCTTCTATGGTGACCATAAGGATTCATTAAGTCATCCTATAGTTCCACATAACACAACTGTCTATATTTTGTGTTGTCTAGAGTTTCTTCATCAAAGAAAATTGATGAAATGGGGAAAATGTATTCACATTGAGGAAGTATATGAGGTGGATGAATATTTAGAAGTGTTAGGTACTTCACCAAATTTTTTGAAATTTTTATCATAATAATTATCAGGACTACCATTGTACTGGTAAAAATTATGAAGGGTTTTTAGATGAAAGAATAATAGGGGGAAACAATTTAATGGGATGCATGAATCATTACCTCATGGATGGAGATACATGAGAAAGTAGAATATGAATTTATGGTACAACAATAATTCATACTCATCATTGATTTTTAGGAATAGTAGAAGGATTAGAAACATAATGTGATCACTACCCATAGAAATCAAATTTTACTCAAGAGTATGATCAAGGGAAAAAATTTAGGGTAATGACAACACTGACTTTAATGGAAGAGGTCACCCCTACCATGGAAATAACTAGACAAAAAATAGCAATTAAGTCACTATGTATCCATAAAAATGCATCATAGTAAATAAAACTTGTCTTCTAGTTGTCTCAAAACCTAAACTAGTGGAACATAATATGCTAGGATTGCAGTCTATAGAAAAATAATGCAACAAATAATGCACATTTGAGATCTCATCACTATTCATTGATTAGTTCCTTGGGTAAGAGAATTACCTAAAGTATTAATCCATTTTGGGATTTTATATTGTCGTGGAAATTTTAGGGGTCCAGTGATGTGAGTGGATGAAAATTTGGGGCTTCATCAACTAGAATAAAGTATATTATATAGGTGGTTGGATGAGAAAATCTAGCCACTGTATGGTGAACATGGGGACTATTGGGGTTGAATTCCATTCCCTCTATTACATGAACCAATCCTGTTTGGTTGTGTAGAAGAAAATAGAGGTTTAGTATGTTGATTTTTTAAGGAAAATTCATAGGATTCTGTTGTGATGTCATTGATAGATATTCAATATGAAATTTTTCCATAAGAGGATTACGAATAACATATTTTTGTTATAAAATAGATTAATGATGAGTTAAATATCTTACTAATTACTTAACTACCATCTATAAAGGCAGAAGTAGCCTAGAAAATAACATAAGTGTCAGATTACTAGGAGGAACAAAATATAATTTATGTGTTAGTGGACCATGTAATCTCACATGTAGAGGTCAAGATATAGAAGTACAGAAATTTGTTATTGTATAATTGATTTTCCTAATAAATTGTGATTAATCATGAATAATAAATAATTCATCATCTATGATAAAATGTTTTCATTGTCGTAGTGGCTAAAAATTATGGATGAATATATTGATTATTCATGCCATGAGTACTCTTTCAACAAATTTTAACATTATTTAGTAAAAATGGTTTAAGTGGATTTGAACATTATTTTAAAAAGAAGTAGCCAATGTAGTTAAAAATTATGAACCATGAATGTAGTCCATGTAGTTTAACATTATGTGATAAGGATATATTCTATATAGTTTGTGTAATTTCTAAAACATTGACTCATAAGTAGTTTTCCAAAAATGTGGATCCATCTAATGGTTCCACCAAAACAGTAGCACCAGTCACGGCGACACCATAACGGTGGAACTGGTCGTGGTCATGCACTGAAACGGTGGCATCATGATGGTGGAAGCATGATAGTGGAACCGCAGCAGTCACACCATCATGGTAACACTCCGAAATGGTGGCATGTCTTACAGTGGAACCGTGATGGTGGAACCATTACGGTGTCTCACCAAACAGTGTCCCACCCATTGATTTTTTCCAGATTCAAATTTTTTGCAGTTCTACCCCCAACGTATCTTATGACATAACATTGTTTTAATACCTCTTTAAAATCCATTTAATGCCCATAAATGATATCTAAAATCCCATAAGATCCGAGAAACCCTCGAATTACCAACACTTGTGGTTTTTTCATCGGTGTCATGCCCTTTTCCTATAATTTACAGTTCCTCACCTGTTACGCATTTTCCTCTGTTTCAAGGAAACCCCTTAACTCACAACTATTATTTCCACCTCTCTAATGAGAATTATTAAATGAAAATTAAATCCATTGTGTGTAACCACCCAACCACATGGAGAAACCACAATCCACCATCATAGTGGATCAAGAATTCATTTCTCGTAACTCCATGATCTCCCCATTTATCGTACGAGTATTTTTTCATCTTTGTGGATGGTACCTTTCATTCCATGGTTTTTTTTGAGTCCCTATTCCCTATTATAGTGGTATGCTTTTTCTAGAGCCTTTCTTGCTCACTCTTGGAGTCCTCAAAATTCTTCCCCTACATGTCACGCATCCCCATTTATTGGTGCGTGTGGAAAATCTTCGGTCATTGATCATCCAGTTGGGGTTTTTCCTTCATCTCTTTTTATTATATATCATACGGGGTGGGTATGATAATGTTCTCTCAAGTATGGATGAAACTAAACCTCTATTATATTAATAAATGGGTTTTAATGAATCAAGTGGTGTTTTTGATGATCATTACTGAAAATAAGATCTATACCAACCACATTGGGAAAACTGTTGGTATAGTTCACTTATTTGGTCCTATACTAATGGTTGGCCAAAACTGTTGGTATAGGTTACAAATTTGGAAATATAATAATGGTTTTCCCAAAAATGTTGGTATAGGTCACTTATTGGGACCTATAGCAACGGTTTGTCCAAAACTATTGGTATAAGTCCCAAAATCAATGAATATATACCAATAGTTCTGAAAACTTTTTGTATAGGTCTATACCAATGGTTTTGAGAACCATTAGAATAGTTACATGTATTTTTTATAGAATATTCTTATAGATAACATTAAATAAATCAAAATTTAATATATTTATGATAATACATATATATATTCATGAAATTATGTTCACAAAAGACAAGTTAGGTTAGTGTTTTGGTCGTTCAATCATAAACTGGAGGTACTAGGAACAAAAACCTTAGAGTGCTTCGTTTTTGAAATACATATACCAACGGTTTTATGGAATAGTTGGTATAGATTTTTTATATTACATATACCAACAGTTTTGAAAACTGTTGGTATTGAACTATCCCCACTGCTTATTAGCCAACAGTTATCCAAACCGTTGGTATAGCATATAACAACAGGTTGGAGGCCTATACCAAGGGTTTCAAACTGTTGGAATAGGGTATTTTACTAGTAGTGGATATAGAAGTAATCTATTATATTTTCTTATATGTTTTGAATTTTATGGGCTTCTATCCCCTGAAAATCATGGCCATTGGTGGTCCTTTTTTGTGCACTAATGAACCTAGGTTATGTTGATAATTAAAAGATTGAATGGTTGTTACATGGAAATGGGTTAATCACATAAAATTGGTTGATTGAATGGATTCCTAATGAATAAAAATCCTTGTGTGGTCGCCCCGATTAGCCAAACAGAAAGAACAAAATATGTAATGGTCTGTATAAATATGAAAAAAACCATTCTCTCTTCTAATGATGTGTATGGGTGTTCTATTTGATGATTGTGAGGTGAAATGGATGAGGATGGGATCCCTTGTTGTGATGTTGTTTGATTGTGGATTTGGGGCCATGTGGGGCCATATTTTAGGGCTTGGTTTAGTTCTAGAACTTCATGGATCTCATGGATCCCTATAGTTGTTGTGACATTACAGGAGAACCAGGTGTGAATGCTTAATTTGGTGCTAGGATGTTTTTCCTTCCTTGTATTTTGTCTATATTTGTTAGTTGGCCGGTAGTGAAGAATTATTTAAATAGAACCACATGAATGTGATAACAATAATGGGTTCAGTGGGGAATTGATTTCTTGGAATGAGGTGTGACATAGTTGTGGATCTTGTTCATTTTATGAATGAATAGTTTCAAGGGTTTTTGTGTATAGGCTGGTTTTGGAACCACAAGGTTTGGAGGACGGCTTGATTATCTATATGTATAATTAAGTTCTTATGTTTCTTATTTTCACCCAAACCAAGTTGAGAACTTCGTTATGAACACCACCATTTCATGGGGGAGTGGCTTTTTTCCAACACTCCTATTAGTGGCTGGTTTGTATCTCCTATTTTCTCTCCATTTACCGAGTATCCCAAGACTCTTCAGGCAGGTCGTGAGGGCCTGAGGTCCATTATTTCCAAATATTATTTGGTCCTTGTAGTTGTGGTTGTAGTCCCATGTGTGTGCAAAATGTTTGTTTCCCATGTGTCTTTTCGATGAGGCACAGGTGTCTTCAGACATGGCGGTAGTTGTTCGGGTCTTTGTGTCTTCGGATGTGGTTGTAGTTGTTGTGGCCCTTGTTTCTATTGGTGGATATTTGTGTGGTTTTTGTGACCTAGGTGTCTGTGTGTGGGATGTGTGGTAGTGGTGTCCCAAAAGGTTGTTTTTGGTGTGCCAATAAGACTGCAGTGAAAATGGCGGGGTTGGTCTGACATATAGGATGTCTTCAATAATTTGTGGGAAAGTGGTGTGGGGTACCCAAACATCCATTTTTTATTACTATTACTTTACTTAACATTTGTTATTTGGGGAGTGTGCCTTGGTGTGGATTAGTTGGATAGATTCCATGTCAGGTGCTTTGGTTATCTCTTTTTCTAACGAGGTATTAGACTGCCTCCCCACTTGTACACGAGAGATTTTGTTCTTCCCTAATGGGTATACCTTTATACTCACCCTATGTATATGAAAATGTTTTCAGGTTCCCAAGAGGACTTCGAGGACCGTTCCAGATCATATTAGATCGAATGTTGGAACCTTTAGTGTTGATTCTCTGTTTTCTTATGGTACTTACTATTGGAGTTTTCATTTACTTTTAACACGTTATATTGGAACATGCATATGGGAATGAAATAATTTTTTCTTTACTTCTACATCTAGTTTATGTGTTGTTTGGATTTTCTATCTTATCTCTCGATCCTTTTAAAAAATGTTGTAATTCCATCTATATCACATAAGATTTTATACTATTGGTTCTAGTGACCACTATGAGGCCAATTGAAGGTGGGAGCCAGTTGTCATTATATCTCCTTCATATTGAAGAAAGAATGGTATAGCAGTTTGTTGTCCCATACCTCATCTTGGTGATGGTGTGTTGTGATAGAATGGTATTAGAGGAAGGCTGAGATATAGGATGGAGTCTGAGTTTAGGAACATGGATGATTGCATGGGATGGTAGGGAAAAAAATTTAGCCGGTCTTGGTGAGTGAAATAGGCTTGTGAAGTCAAGCTCAGATTTGGGATTGTAGGGCCCCCATGATCTGATGAAAAGACTCTATACCTACAAAATGAACAAGTGAGGATACACTTATTACAGGGTAGAGACCTAGGAGAGGTTAATTAAACCAAATGACTTTTGTTCTTGTATGTCTTGGGTATTTTAGGGATTGAAAATAAATAAATATACTAATAAAAATTCAAATGAAATATTCTACACTGCTTAGGCATTGGCCTTCCTTATTTACCTTATAGATATTGATCCCATACAGAGACCACGAGAAGGGCTAGTGATTGATTCCCAAGAGGCTGATTTGGCTGATCAACAGTGGGCAGATCAAGAGTAGATGGATGACCAGTGGAAGAGGAAAAATCATTCCATTCAATGTTTGACCCTTGGGAAGTGCGAGGCAACATCATAGACATGGGGATGGAGAGATGGATCAAGGAGATAGTGATAGATTTCAGCTTTATACGTTCTTTGACGGAGTACCAGGATTCTCTGGTTGTAATCCAGATGTAGGGAGCATTGTATTAGTGGTAGACTCTCTATCTTGGGGAGAATAGGGAGGCTGAGGTGTCGTGGATAGACATTGAGAGGTAGTTCTGGACATAATTCATTTCTTCCACGATTATGGTTGATAAGTGGCATGAGCTAATCTCCCTTCATTAGGGGAGTATGTCAGTGAGGGAGGTTGGGGATCAAGTTCAAGGATCTCCTTCACCTATCTCTGGACCATTTTCCAGATGAGGAGTCACGTTTAAGGTGTTTAGAGGTGGAACTCCAACCATCTCTTAACTATGTTGTTACTCCCTTCACACTACCAATGTACTTGGGGGATTCAAGAGAATAATGAAGAGGGGGAGAGGATGCACACGTTGGGAGGTGTACCATGATAGAGGATCTATTAGGGCTCATCAAAGGGGAAGGTTATCAGCAGAAGGACTCCAGTTTCCGGGCCTTCCAGGTTTCAAATATTGGGGAGCATCCCCAGCAGTTCTAGTTTTGATCTCCTGGTCCTCGCCCCTTCTTTGTGGGCCCAGGACCGAAATACATCAACTATTGTAGTTTGGAGAATATATAGAATAAATTCCCGGACCACGTGTAGTACAGTGGGGGTGGCCAGGTTCAGGGACTACCTCAACAGCAGTAGTTTCTAGCAAAGCCTTTTCAGCAGTATTAGAAGGGACATCGAGCTCTTGTTTCTCTGTGAGAAGATGATGCAGGATGAGGTAAAGCCTCAGGGTGCTCCTCATGTACCCTTTCCATGGTATGGTCACAGAGGCAGCTGATAGACGGTGAGAAGAGGAGCTATGCATGCCAATTGCATGCCATAAAGGAAGTATTTCTAGTGGGCCTAGATGTCGTTCGAGGTACGATAATCTTATTTAGAACTCTCCGTTGCACCTTGTTTGATTCTGGTTCATCACGATCCTTTTACACCAAATCTAGCCCATTCTTTGGGTCTAGAGGTAGTGGAACTTACCATGCCCCTGGTTATGATTATTCTAGTCAGAGGTTAGACAATCATGTCACATGTTTTCTGGGGATATAGACTAATTTTGGGACCACTTTGTTCTAGTGGGGACCTTATTTTTCTGTAGATGCAACCATATGATACCATTCTAGGCATCTACTAGCTATTATCTTTGTGTGCCATTACCAAATGCTTCCTAAGAAGGTTGATGATTTCTGATATGGGCATATAATGTATGACTTTCTTCGATGAGCGGTGTTTTCTAGGAAGGTTACCGGTGAGTGGAGCCCCTTCTTTCCTTATTAGATGAGATGTTGGTGGAGTCATCAGATATAGAGATTGTGGAAGTCACGGGTATCATCAATGAGTTCTTGTACGTCTTCCCTAGAGAATTGATGACTCTACCTCATCGACATGATGGGGAGTTCTGGATAAACTTGCAACAAGGTACTCATTTAATTTTGATGGATCCCTATCAGAGGGCTCCATCGGAGTTGCTGGAGTTATAGATTCATATTGAAAATGTGATGAAGAAGGGAATTGTGCAACCATGTGTGTCACTATGGGTTGTTCTGATATTTTTTGAAAAGGAGGTATATGGTGGTCTCAGTCTGTGTATAGACTACTTGAGGTTGAACCAAGTAACAGTCAATAATCGTTTTCCCTCCTGAGGATCGATGTCCTTTTTGATTAGTTGAAGGGGCAGGATGGTTCTTCAAGATTGACATATGGTTAGGATATCACCAACTAAGGGTGAAGGAAGGTGACATCTTGAAGACTGCATTTAGGTGTAGATTTGGGATCTTTGAGTTCATGTTCATGCCTTTCGGCATTATGAACTCACAAGCCATGTTCATGGGTCTTATGAACTCCCTCATCTTGGAATATCAAGACCTGTTCATAGTAATTTTTTTGAAAACATCCGGATCTACTCAAGATTAGTGGAGGATCATGCTGAGCGTCTGAGGAGGGTTTTAGAGGGCCTTCGATAGCACCATCTGTATGGGATGTTATCCAAGTGAAAATTTAGGACACATGAAGTTCACTTCCTTGGACATGTGGTGTCCGAGCATGGGATAGTAGTGTACCCGTAAATGGTCGAGACGGTTGTTCCTTGGGAGGAACCCAATAACATGAAAGGGGTTTGAAGTTTCCTGGGTCTAACGGGTTACTAGCAGAGATTCGTTCCCAACTACTCCTGATTTTCATCACCATTGACAGCCATGACCAAGAATGACCAAGAATTTATATGGAGTGAGAAGTTCCATTAGTTCATCAATTATCTAATGGTGAAGCATGTTAGAGCACCATTTGTAATGCCCTGATCCTAGATACTCCAGACTTGGAGAATTATTACATAACATTGTAATTATATAAGGAACCGTATCCTGAATGACCGATCAGTTTAGTAGCTTTGTAAGTACTAGGTATATACAAAAGTTTTACATAAGATTATGAAATGAAAAAAACAACATTTTGTCTACATTTAACACATTCATCTCCCTTAGACTATCCCAATAGGTCATTCACAAAAAAATTCATCGCATCCTTGGGAAAATAAAACATAGAAAGTGGTGATCGTTGGTTCCCCATAATGACAACAATATAGCAGAAACATTCATAAATAAGCATAATAATTTAAGGCAATGTATAAGACAAAAACACAAGCCTTTTAAACTTAAACATAACCATAATATAGCAATGATAGATCAAATAATTACATTTACTTATTCACATGGATATTCTAGTAGTTGTATAATCACATGTAATTTAAATTTGCAATTTTATAATGTTGGAATGCATAATGTCAGACATCATAACCACATAGTCAAGTACTTGTTCCAAAACTACAAATAATATTTTTTCAAGACTTTGTGCGAAGACACTAGTTAGTCTCATGAAACCCACCAATCCACCGAGGATTAATAAAGGGATCCACCTATAATATTCCATGTCCAATGCATTCCTCATAAGAAAAGTTTGGAATATAATATAAACATTCATTTTAAACTGATCATATGAAATGTCAATATTTTATCCCCAAACCATGAATGGTATAAAAATAACACATCCATAGTAAATCATAACTCATTAAATACAATATGGAAGTTTTTATTATAATAAATAAACCTCAATTAAGTGTAATTGAGTATATTTACATAGATGAAAATACTATATAAAACTATTTGAGAGAAATATACACTTTTTCTTCAAAACATTTAAAAGTATGGCTATTTACCAAGAATCCTTTAAAATATATATTGAATAAAATTGTCCCATAACACATTGAAACTTTTTAAAGGAATATAAATATTAAAACATTAATGTCTGTATAAATAAATCCTTAAATCCATTTTCAAAACATGGACATTAATCATAATGATTTAGAAGAAAACATATTTAAAACATATAAAATGATATTTTAGTTAGATTTCCTAAACAAATGAGAGACACTTGAATACAAATAATTGTGGTAATAAAAACGTTATAATATCATGAGAATAAAGGGATTCATGATATACTATGTCAAAGTACAGTATATACACTATATAAAAGTGAATTGGTGAATAACAACAAAGAAGTCACAAAGTAATATAGATATAGATGAAATACCTTATAAAGACTCTATGATTATGTAATGGATAAATCAATGAAATAATTATTTGTGAAAATATAAACACTCTCAATATTATTGAATATTATGTGTAAATAAGTCTGAGTACATTCACATATATTCTAATAAAAACAACACCAATGACTTGTATGTCTAACTCAATTAATATAAATTTATTTAATATTACTCTTATCAAGTTCATATTGATGACTTGAGAATTTATCAATGGAGTGGTTTTGTGTATAAATTGTTTCTTAAAAACACGCTATTTGTTGTGACAGCGGGAATTAATAATAAAATAATTTAATTCAAGTTATATTTTTGGAATTTTTTAAAATATACATCATTTTTGAAATCGGAATATCAATTATAGCTTAGGGTGAAATTTTGGCATTGTTCTGAAAATCTTCAATTTTTGATGAATAGTGAAACCACTAAGTGGTAGTTAAATAACTGATTTTTGGTTTAAATGAAATATTACCACCTCTGTGGTTTGATTTTCAAAAATCCAACATACATGGTTGTCATTAAGAAGTAAAATGTGGTTCAATGAGATTAAAATAATTTTTGGTGAATAGTAACTTTTAAGTTCTTAATCGAGATTAGAGGTAATTACTGTAGTTTAAGGTAAAAATAATGCTTTAATAATATGAGATGAGCTTGAAACATGTCCCACCATCATTGGATGTGTCATGGACGACCAAGACAAATCCATGGGTCAACTTGGGGACCCCATGGATCCATTTTAGTTGGAAAATGACATAAATATCTTTTATTTAAGGTTAAAGTAAAAAATGACACAAACATGAAATGTTTTACTAAAACAATTTTTACATGGGGTTATACAAGTCATATTTTTGAGTATAAATAGTCATTGGAAAGATAAAAAGATTTCCTACATTATAGTATTTTTTATTATAATTTTTATACATTAAATAAATTAAATTATTTATGACATCATGATGATGCAGCAATGACCTCATTATTTAACGATTTAAATAAAATGAGAAGATAATGTAATATCCAAGGCATAAACATCTCCAAAGACTATTGGATGAGTATATTTCGAACCCTTATAATCTTATCCAAGAATTATATAAGTTTGGGACCTCTAAAATCCGAAACTCATTTTATAATAAAGTGACTTTTCTTTACTTTCAAAGAGTGCCCCTCCTCTCCACTTATAAAAGGCCCCCACCTCTACCACCTCATTAACACATTCAAGCCATTTGGATCGGCCAACCTCTAACCTAGTACTCTCCCAACTTCCCCCTATTACTCCTAGAAGCCTCACTTTGGGCATAACTCTTTCCCAGGAATCCATTGGGTCAAATCAAAAAGAGTTACCCGATTTTGAGGTAATGTCTTCTCTAATGTTGTTTTGTTTTATTTTTCTTCTCCAACCCCATAAAATATTTTTATTCATTTCTTTTGTAACAAAACAATTATACTAAATATACTAGGAGGTTGTTATAATAAGTATTCTTGCTACACTTACACACAACTACATCTAATGGTTAAAGAACATACGGTTTCTGTGGATGGTGAATTTCTGCCTCACAAAACGATGATTGTTCAACACTCATATAACACCTTAAAAGGTGGCCATTAAGATGTCACAATATTTATATATGATATATGATATGATTATGTTTTAATTATGCTTCTTTATTTCTCATTTATGGCATACTTTATGATTTCCATTATGGGTAAACGCGATAATTTCATTTTAGGAAGTGCGGACTACCGCCCCCTCAAAGTGATTTGAATCGTTAATGCCATATGTGGGATGTATAAAGGATGGAGTAAATGGTATTATACACTATATTATACTGGAATTATATTGTACATTTATATAATTATGATTTCATTCCATTATATATGAAATAGAAATGAAAGTAGCATTCATGCGTACGTACGGCTTACCGTCTCCATGAACGGTGCATTTCATTTCTTACCTCTAAATGTTATGTAATGTTATAAATGAATGTATATACTGGATATATATGATATATATGACATCAATATCATGAATATAATTCTGGCAATAATGGATATTCTACCACATAAACAACTTGTAATTATAAGAAGTTTATTGTTGACTCAAGTACCAAAGATCGACAAAACGACCGTTATTAACTTAAATAATTACATAATGTTCATATCATTCTAATAAGTGATATAAAAAGGATAATTAAATTGAAAATGGTCCTTAATAAGGTATATATTAACTCTAGTTTATTATTCAGGAGGTTAAAGAACGGTTGAGTCAAGTCAGACACGAGGTAAGGGAACTTCTTAACCCAATTTCTATTTTTTGGGTTAATCTCCTACTTTCAAATTATGTCATGATATTATTATGTCATATCTTGTATTTTTACATTATTTATGTGTAATTATAGTGAATAAACATTATATATGCACTTTATTTAAAAAAATTATCTTTTTAAGGACTTCGTCTCAATCCCCTTTCATTGAGGCATATTTGGTTTTATACACAACATTCTTTTATACGGTGTATAAACCCCTTTGAATTTTTCGTTTATTCAAAAGGAATCTTTTTTATATGAAGCGTTTTGCTAAACGACAAAAGGGAATGTTTTTCTTTCCATACTTATGCGGCGACAACGACTTCTCCACCGCCGTGACCATTATTTGAGTTTCGGCTTCCTCTACAAGCCATCATTTTTTTAATGAAAAATAAATACAATGTTTTAACATTATTTTATTTTGGTGTTGAAAATGGTTTTGAATGTGTTTGTATTATATCAATGTGTTTTATTGATATATTGTGATTGAAATGTGGATATGTTATGTTTCCTTTATGCATGTTTTATGTGATACGATTATGTTATGGTTTATGATATGTTTAAACCTATTCATATGACGAATGGATTGGACTTAATAAGTGACGGGTGGAGCCCTCTATAGCTCCTCGATGCATCGGTAGGTCTCATGAGATAACTAGACGTGGAATTGGCCGAGGCCCTTTCCCAATTTGATTTATGGTTTTGGCCGAGGCCTTAATCATTTTAGATGTCTTGGCCAAGGCCTTGACAAAATGTTTCAGAATGTCTGGCATTATACATTCCCTCATTATGAAAGTGGTTATTGATATTGCATGTGATTATTCGACCAGTGGAATATCCATGTGAGGAAGTGAATGGAATTATCTCATTTTACTTTTGCCATATTATGTTGATGTTCATGTTTAAAAGGCTTTTGTTTTAGTTATACATTGCCTTAAATTTTTATGTTTATTTATGAAAGCTTCCTCATTATTGTTATCCTTACTGAGCATCTGAGCTCACCCCTTTTAATGTTTTAATATTTTCCAGGATGTGAAGAAGAATTTTATGAATGACCTGCAGGGATTGTCAGAAGAGGATATGAGTGTGGACTATGGAGATTTTGTTATTGTAGTTTTTCACTTTATGATGTAATGTAACGTTTTCGAATATATCTAGTGTTTCCAAGGCTACTAAACTAATCGTTCTTTCAAGACGTGATCTTTTGTGATCATGCCAATGTTACGAAGTAATGCACCGACTCTAGGTAGCTGGGGTCGGGGCGTTACAATATCAAATACCATCATGGGTATGACGATGAGATCAGCAAATAAAAAATATTTATATGCCCTAATAGGGATTGATTCAAAAAACATTGTTACAATGATTCATCCCATAGGATTTGTGACTGACAACTTCTTTGTTAAATAAAATTGGAAATATCTAATTTTCATAGAAAACTGGGAAGATATGAAACAATGTGATGATCCAAAATCAAATAATGCATTGGAAAAATTTGTGGAAACCATTAAATTACCTTCCAACTCATCGTTTGAAGCTTCATCCAAAGAAGTAGTGATCGATAATTTTAGCCTTTATCCCTTTACCTTTTCTACGGTATGTTTCTTTGGCTCTTAGGATAGTCATTTTCATAATTAACCATTTCTCTACAATTGTAGAATTCAACATTGACAACCTATTTCGTTCCCATACAAACATGAGTTTGGTGGCCTTGTTCACCACACTTGTAATTGACTCTCATTCCCTTCAGGAAAGAATTAGGTCATTTCATCCCACCTTTACTATAGGATGGAAAATAAAATTTTACCTTATTGCCATTGTTTCTATTTCTACAGTTTTCAATAGATATCTTATTCTCTTTCTTTTCTTTAAATTCATAGGACCTCAAAAATTACCTTTCTGTCTTGATAGCACATGAGACAATATCTTCATACATTGAGAAGGATTATGATACTAATTCTCTATTGAGAAATGATTTTAACCCCTGAAATAATTGATCAATATTACTCCTTAGGTTACGTATATAATCTACTCAATGCATTTCAAACCTTGTAATGTTAGCCTCAAACTTTATGACATTCTCATCCTCCTTTTGCCTCAGACTCAGAAATTGTCTTTCCATATCCGCAAGATTTTCATGAGAAATTTATTTTTCTATGAAAAGATCATTAAAATCCATCCATTATATATTTGATGATTCTTTATATTCTTTCGTGTTTTTAATCAATGACCATTATTGATATGCATCTCTTGTGAGGAGATTAATTGCAAGGATAACTTTTTTCCATTTCATTACTCCAAAAAGCATGAAATATTTTTTCTAAGAAACTAATCCATTTCTAAACTACAAATGGATTTTTAGTTCCATTTAATGTTGGTGTTTATTTCCTCAAGAAGCATTCTAACATAGATCCACAACGTTGTGGATCAATATGATTCAAATGGGTAAGGTTATTATTCATAACCTAAGTGAATTGTCCTAGTATAGTGATAAGTGGATCAGTACTAGTTTCATCACCAGCTGCAATGTAATTATCTTGAGTAGGAGTTCAATCTCTACATGGATTATGTTCATTGACATGGTTTCCTTTCCTTCCCCTAGGTGAAAATTATAAACAGTGGCATACACTAGATTAGATTTTGAATAACAATATATATTTCCAAACATGTTAAACATTAAATATAAATTGAATAGTTTATGGATATAATCCATAAAAATGTTCTTGTTTAGGAGGTATATACTCATAAATCATTAATAATGATTTGTATATATAATTTGAATTATCCTTAGCATATCCCATGGATGTTTCATAACCAATAGTTCAACAAGGCATGTTGTCGTGTACTAGGATACCCCAGGTTAAGCCCGAAACTCCTAGTCAGAGATTTCACTCCTAGGTACATCTATTCCAGAGCAGCATCTACCTGGTCGTATCTAGACAAGGATGTATTTCATGGAAAATACACAAAATCTCTATATTACCAAAATTTGATGAAGTTATTCAACAGTAATCCTCAAATTCTATCTTAAGGTAATGTTCTCTAATCATTGTTTTTTAAAATCTATCTTCCATGGTTTGTACTGAAATTCCTCAAATACCAACCACAATTCCCTGACCCCAGTTACATAGAGTCAATGCATTATTACATAACATAGGCATGATACAAGAAATTATGTTCCAAAAGATGGATCAATTTATTATACATAGAAGTACTAGATACATAAATAATTTTTACATTACATTATGAAATGAAAAATAACAACATTGTGTATTATTTTACAATATTCATCTCTCTTAGACAATCCATGTAGGATAGTCAAAATATATTTCTTCGCATCCTGGAAAAATTAAAACATATAAAGGGGTGAGATCAGGTGATCCGTAAGGATAATAATATAGAATAAACATCATTAAATACGTATAAACATTTAAGGAAATGTATAAGAATAAAACATGAACCTTTTAAAAATAATCTTCAGTATAATATGAAAATGATAAACAAAATAATCCCATTTACTTATTCACATGGATATTCTACTAGTCTTATAATCACAAGTAATACCAATATCCAATTTCATAATGATGTAATACATAATTCCAAATAATATAACCACACAGTAAAGGCCTCATGCTAAGACTACAAATATGATTTTTTCAAGGACTTGTTCCAAGACACTAGTTTGTCTCATGAGACCTGCCGATGCATCGATAAGCTATAATAGGATCCACCGATCACTTACTGAGTCCAATTCATTCCTCATATGAAAAGGTTGGAACATAATCTAATCATTCGTATTAAAACTGGCATATGAAATGTCAATATGTTAACCACAAACCATGAATGGTTTAAAAATAGCACCTCCATAGTCAAACACAGCTCATTCATTACAACATGTAATATTTTAATATAATAAATCATCTTCATTCACGAATAATTAAGGATATGGACATGGAGGAAAATAATTAGTAAATCATTTTGAGAGAAATATACCCTTTTTAAAAAATATATAAAAGTCGCACTTTTTATCAAGAATCCATTTAAACTAATTTTTGTATCAAAGTGTCCCATAATAAATTGAAACATTTGAAAGGAATATTAATTTTTAAAAAATTCATGTTTTTTTAAATAAATCCTTAAAACCATTTTTAAAACATGGACTTTAATCAGAATGATTTTGAAGAATAAATCATTTAAACATTTAAAATGATATTTTAGTTTGAGTTCCTTTCCAAATTAGAGACTCTTGAATAAAAATAATTGAGGTAATAAAAACATTATAATATATTGATAATAATGGGATTCATTATATACTATGTAAATGTACAATATATACACAATATAAATGTGAATTGGTGCATAACAGCAACAAAGTCTAAATGGAATGTAAATTAAGATCAAATCCCTTATAATGACTGTATCATTAGGTTAATGATAAATAAAGAAAATAATTATTTTTGGAAAATATAAATACACTCAATATTATTTGAAATTCTATTTATATCAATCAATGTACATTAAAACATATTCCTTTTAAAAATAACAACAATGACATGGATTTTTAACTCAATGAACTGAAATTGAGTTATGATTACTCTTATCAAGTTCGTATCGATGAAATGATAATTTATCAATGTATTTATTATATGTATAATAATTATATCCACACAATGGGGAGAAGAAATTAATATATAAATAAAAAATAGTGACTTTACACATTTTTTGGAGTAAAAAAATTAATGAAGATTGTGTAAAACCCAATGAGTGGAAATTGAAATTAGAAATTCCCTTACATATTTGTTAACTTAAATATGTTACACCCCATGAAATAAATAACATAAAATGACATTTTAAATACCCCTAATTTAAATTATATTACAAAAATAATACAATCATGGGAAGTACCTAATTGAGGGTATGTTAACCTCATGTATAATAGTTATATAATTGTTATTAAAATATAAATTAACCACATACAAAAATATGATATCATATATGATCTTCTAATATTTATTTGATAATAATATTTGAGTAGTATCATTGTTTTGGGTGTTTAGTGATTCATTTTACTTTATATTTTTTATTACGTAAGTCATATTTGTTATGGATAGGATGTATTTTATTTATATCCAGAATTATATTATGTTATTAAACATTATTTTTAATCATAAAATACATATTATTCTTGAATTTATACAATAGGGAAAGATTCTCATCGCATTCGTGGAGACCGTAGTCTGTATGTACACACGAGTGACAATACCATTCTAATGATTGTGAAATCATATTTAATGGGATAGTATATAATATATAAATAATCTGTAACATTTTATATTTATTATTTACATCATTTATACTCATTATTATACCAACACAAATAAATATTTTTTGAATAACAAACTACATCATAACCTGGAGATGGTAAGCAATTCATACACACGTATGGTGACATTCCATTCATAGGATGGATAGAATAAGGAATATTATTGTACCATATTTATACTAAAATAAAAGTATTTTTATGGTACTATATTAATTATTTTGGTATGGAAACAACAATGAAATTGGAAGTGGAAGAAGAAAAGAACTTTGAAAGAGGTGGTGAAATTATTACCTCTTCTATGGATGTTTCTTATGAGTTGATCAAAATGGCTCTATAGGATCTATTTTTTATCACATTTTGTCTTCTAGGTCAAAGTAAGGTTTGTTGGGAGGATATTGGAGTAGGGTTTGGCCGACCCAAATGGATTTGGTGGTGTGATTTTGAGAGAAGGGGATGTACCCTTTTACAAGAGAGGTGAAGGCCACTTTAGAAAAATCATAAAATATTATTTTATTATTATATTATATTCCATTTATAATTGCTCAAAAATGATTTATTTCTAGGATAAGGTGGCTATGGGTCAAAAAAATCTCATCCCATAGGTTTTAGATAGGTGGAAGACACTTTTTAACCTTATCTTTTAGATTTAAATCTTAGTTAAATAGTTTACCTTTTAACATGTATTCTGGTATTATAATATTAAATGTTTAATAATCATACTATATTAAGTGAAGAGAACTCAATGTGGTTAATTATTTATATATAGAACATTATCCATGTACTTTTTTTGATCCTTATATTTTTAGGAATATTATAACAATTAATAATATAGTATTTGTTTTAAAAACTCAATTATTTTAATTTTGAGACTATTTGGTATTTTTAATATAAAAATCAGAAAAACATTATCACATAAAAAAATAATTATATAATAAATAATAACATTCCATATTAACCTATAAAATTATTTCAATTTATCAAAATTATCAATTTATATTTATTTGGATATTTATAATATCAATTATTTTAATCATTCATTAATAAGCATATTAATGCATTATAATTCTTTCATAAATAACATTAATTATTTAATGTCCAAAAAATATATATAAAATACCATTATGTAGGAAATATTTTTAAATATTTAATTAATATTTATTCGATTTTATATTATGTATAACCCTATAAAAAATGGATTATTTTATAAACATAGAATTTAGAACTTTTAACTCTTCTTGAAATAAAATAATAATAAAAGTCCAAATATTATCTTAGTGGACCAAAAGGATAATATTTTATTTATAAGGTTTCTTTTTGTCAAAATAAACTTATAAAATAGAATTAGGACATGTGTTAGGATAATTATATTATCATTTTGTACCTCTAATTACGCTATTTACTTTAACTGTGGTATATAAATGTCAAAAGTAACAATTCAACAAAAAAAATATTCATTTTATTGAACCATATTTTACATACTGATGTCAACCATATTTCGTGGATTATTGAAATTTAATTCATAGAAGCGGTAAAATTATGTTTTATGAAAATATGAAAATTCACCTAGAAGGTGGGTAAAAGTTGGTAAAATGTTTTAATAAAATAACTAATTATTTAAATAAAAAGCCGGTTTTAAACAATAACATAGATTTTTTCACCATTCATCAATAATTGAACGTCTTCTTAAAAATACCAAAAATTCACCCTATGCCGATTTTGATATTTCAAATCGAAAAATGAATCCCTTTTTGAGAAATAAAATTTATAAAATTTTAAAATGTGTGTATTAATATTCATAAAAGCTTTTTTGATTGGTTGTGGTGTGTTAGAAATCGATATTGTGTGTAGCGCAAACTACTATAGTATTCAAATAGAAGCGTACCGTGGATTCTTGGTGTGTTACACTAGAACAATGGTTTCTATAATTTGGGGTGACATTTGATGTGTTCTGTGATGCTTCAGGACAAGGCTTGGGGTGTCTGCTAATGCAACAAAAGAGGCGATTTCTTATAGGTCTAGGAAGTTTTTTCCCAATGAGGGGAAATATGCCACCCACGATCTGGAACTTGCAGCTCTCATGTTCGCACTAATGTTGTGGCGGCATTAGCTCATCGATGAGTGTTTTGTGTTCTTCATTGATCACAACATCTTGATGCATATATTTTCCCAGCAGAACATTAACTTGCATCAATGGAGGTGTATTGAGTTTCTTTAGCACTATAACTTCAAAAACTCTTACACTGAAGGGTATGGGAATGTGGTGGTTGATTCCTTGAGCAAGAATTTAACAAAAGATGCGGTTTGGGAATCAACAGATACTTGAAAGGTGATGGGGGAGTTGGACGCCCTAAACCTTGATGCAAGGGTGGAGGATTGTAGAGGTTGTTTGTTTTAGATGATAGTACAATCCTCTCTAATGAAATAGGTGGAGGAGTCTCATTGTGGGTAATTATAGGCTGAAGTGATGTGCGATCATGATAGCTCGGGCAATGCTCTGGGAGGATGGTCGGAAAATGATCAGAATAAGATGTTGTTTCATTGGAAATAGTTTATCCCATTGGAAATGCTAAAGAGAGTTCTTGGTGACTTCCACAACTCACCCCTATAGGTACACCTAGGATTTTCAAATAGGTACCAGTGTTTGACGGGTCAGTTTTAGTTTCCCAGGGTAAAGGGGCCAGTGGCAGATTTTTTAGAAAGGTTCCTCTTGTTTCAGTAGGAGAGGATTGAACACCATGTCCCATATGGTCAATTAAAACCTTTAGATGTCCCTGAGTGGAAATGGGACGACATCTGGAAGAATTTTTTCATAGGAGTACCCAAATTTCAAGGGGGTTGTGATTTTATCTATATATTGGTGGAACAGCTGATGAAATTAGCTCACATCTTGGAAATGAAGGAGTCGAGTGTGGTGGATGCCTTAACACAGAGGTACATAGACAAGGTGGTGCAGTTTCATTATGTTCCATGGTCTATTGTCTCATATCGATATACATGTTTTACCTCGGGAGTCTGGAAAGGATTTCAACATGCTTTTGGCACTAAATTATGCATCAACAATACTTTCCAACCCCATATAGATGGGAGACAGAGAATCCCATCTAGACATTGTAGGATATAATACGAGCATCTGTTACGGACTTTAGAGGATCTTGGGTACGACACTTTCATCTTATAGAGTTTTCCTATAACAATAGATATAACTTTAATATTATCATGTCTCAATTAGAATCCTTGTATGGGAGGCCATGTCGCTCACCTGTGTGCTAGAAAGAGTTTGGGAAAGAATGTGATCTTGGATCGAAGGTGGTGAAGGTCACAACGAAGAGGGTTCAACTTATACAGTATAGGATGAAGGTGGATTAGGACTGACATAAGTCATATTCTGATCATAGGAGGAGACCCTTAGAGATCCAGGTCGGGGACCATGTGTTCTTGAATGTATCCCCTCGGCATGGGGAACGAAGGTTTGACAGGGGAAGTAAACTTTCTCCCAGGTTTTTCAAACCCTTTGAGTTGTTGTGGATGGTCAATGAAGATTCTTATCAGCTAGTGCTACCACCATCGCTACTGCGGGTGCATGGAATCTTCCATGTGTCTCAACTGTTTTGGTATCTACATGGTGATTCTCACATCCACGACTTGGGGGAGATGGATATCATTGACAATGTGATGTTTTTAGAGAGACTAGTGAGGATTGAGGATCTTGAGTAGAATGTGTGTTTTTGAAGATCCATCCACATGGATCATGTGTTATGGTGGCATGGTGGCATCGAGGAGAATACCTAGGAACATGAGGCATAGATGCCCACCCAGTACCTAGATCTGTTTTTTCTTTTGTGGGGTTTTGTTTTGTACATGTTTGTGAGGTAGTGAATGTCATTGTTGAATATGAAATGGGCTATTTCCCTTGTCCTCTAGATGTGTGTGTGGAGTAATGACTATGGGGAAGGGAGGACCTGATCCTTAATCAAGATGCATTAATGTGGATGCGGCTAAACCTGTGTGGGGGAGTCAGTCCCACCCAAAGCCGATAGTATCTTGACATGGAAGAAGGGAATCCATAATCCATATGAATTTATGATATCACTATTACATGTGTGTGTAGTTACTTGGGGGATAGGAGTGGTAGTGTATCTATGGTTTTTCAGAATATAGATGTGGGGGAGGTGTTCCTAGCTGTTGTGGAGGATTAATTCTGAGAGGTATTCTTCAAGGTGGTTATTTGAAACCATCTATTTTTGTTGGGTCTTGTTTCGATTGTCAATGGAGAGAATAGTTTGGGAGGTATCTGATGTAATTTCCCATACAATGACGCATTATGGAGTTTGAAAAAAACATGGTTCCATCAAACAGATCCATCAAAACAATGGCATTGGGCATACAGACACTATAACGGCGACACTAGTCATTATAGCATACCGAACCGGTGGAAACATAGCATTCACACCATCAGAGTCAGACACCAATATTGTGGCACCTATTATGGTGTTCCACATAACCGGTGGCACTGTGACAGTGTCACTGTAGTGGTCATACCATCATAGTCACACACTGAAATGGTGGAACCACTTATAGTGTTCCACCGAACCAGTCGCACCATGGCCGTGGCGCCGTAGTGGTAACGCCCTCACGGTCACATACTAAAATGGTGGCACAACTGCCGGTGGCACTATGATAGTGTTACCGTGATGGTGGAACCATTATGATGTCTCCTCAAATGGTGTCCCAACCTTTTCATTTTTCTAGTATCCTACATTTTCCAGTTACACCCCCGCAACATATCTTTAGACGTAAAAGTTTTTTAAAGCCCCATTCAAATCCATTAAAATCCCTTAAATGTTATCTATAATCCCCCAAGAGCTGGGAAACCCTTTAATTGCAAAAACGTGTGTCTTTTTTCTCAGCGTCACACCCTTTTCTCTTAATTTCCATTTCAATCCTCGTTACACGTTTTCCTTTGTTTAAAGGAAACCCATTTACTCGAACTCATTATAGCCACCTCTCCAATGAGGATTATTAAATGAAAATTAATTCCATCATGTTTAACCACCCATCCGTGTGGAGAAACCATAAGCTCCCATTAAATCGATTTTAGAATTCATATCCCGTAACTCCTAGATATCACCTTTTATCACACATGGATTATTTCTTCATCATATATGGTCCCTTTCCTTTCCTTTGTGCATTTGGAGTCCTCCTTCCTAAGGATAGTCATGCGCCTATGATAGAGCCTTTCCTACTGAATCATAGAGACCTTGGAGTTCCTCCCCTGCAAGCTATGCATCCCCAGTGCTTGACGCGTGGAGAAGAACATAGATCTCTGATAATCCAGGTATGTTTTTTCCATCTTAACTCTTTACTGTGTATCATTCGGGGTGGGTCTGATAATGTTCCTATGGGTATGGAATAAATCAAACCATAACGAAAATAATAAAAGGTTATTAAATATTTATGGGGTGTTTTTTATGATGATTATATAATCTTTTACATTTTCTTGTAGGTTTTGAATTGTATAGTCTTAATTCCACTAAATATCGAGGATGTTGGTGGACTTTCATGAGCAATAATGAACCTCTATTTCTTAAATAATTCTATGATTGTATGGTTGTAACATAGAAACCGATTAATCACATAAAAATAGTTGAGTAAATGGTTTCCAAATGAATAATTACCCTTCTGTGATCAACCTGGTTAACCAAACCGAAAGACAGAAATAAAGGAATGGTGTGTTTGAATTTGAAAACTCTCTTACTTTATTCTGTTAATGTGAATATTTGTTCATCTTAATTCTAGGGAGGTGACATGGATGGGGAAGGGATCCCCAATTTTTCAGTTTTTAGTTTTTGGATTTGGGGTTGTGTGTGGACGTAAATTGGGGCTTGGTTTGGTTCCAGTACATTGAGGGATCTCCGGGATTCCTTTTGATGTTGTTGCATTACAAGAGAAATGACAATGAATGATTAATTTTATGGAAGGCAGTTTTTCTTTCCTTGGCTTGTGGATATGCCTGTTAGATGCCCAGTATTGAAAACTTATTTAAATGGAACCACATGAATGAGATAATAAGAATGGGATCTAAGGGTAATTGTTTTCTGGGAATGATTTGTTACTTGGTTTCAGCTATTGTGGTTTTAAATAATGAATAGTATCAAGGGTGATTGTGTATGGTATTGTTTTGGAACCATTAGTTTAGGAAGTGTACTTTTTTATCTTTATTTATAATTTATTTCTTATGTTTCATATTCGTTCCCCACCCATGTTGTGCACACTGTGCTGAACACTCCCATTTAATGGTGGAGGGTTTTTTTCCCAACACTCCTATGAGTGACTGGTTATTAGCTCTATTTCTACTCACTTTCCTAAGTATCCCAAGACGAATTGGGTAGGCTGTGATGGAATGAGGTCCATTATATCCCATGATTCTATATTGAGGGTAGTTTTGGTGGTCGGACCAGGTGTGTGTTGGCATTTTGTTTCCTAAGTGTCTTCGGTATGGGTCCTATGTGTCTTCGGTTGTGGCAGAAGTTATCCTAGACTAATTGTCATTGGGAATGGTTGTAGTTGTCATGAACTAGGTGTCTGTAGGTGAGGATGTGTGTGGTTGTTGTGGCCTAGGTTTCTACGAATAGGATGGGAGGTTGGTTTGTCCCAAAAGGTTGTTGTTGGGGGAGTAGTGAGACTGCAGTGAAAATGGTGGGGGAGGTCTGAAGCTAACGATGTCATCAATAAGCAGTGGGAAAGTGTTGAAGGGTACCCAAGCATAAATGTGTTATTACTATTACATTACTTGACAAGCGTTATTTGGGTAGTGTTCCTTGGTGAGGATTGCGTAGAATGTTTCCATTATAGGTTCTTTGGTTATATTATTTTCTCAATGGGAATTAGGCTGCCACCCCACATGTGGACGAGAGCTTTTTTTATTCCCTACTATGTATAGAAATATACTCACCATATGTATATAAAACTAATTTAGGGATTCTAGGAGGAGTTTCAGGACTCTACAAGACCCTATTATCTCATATGCTGGGACAAATATTGTTTCTACTTTTTTTTGTTACTTCTCTTTGGACTTTTATTATACATTTAGCACTTTATATTAGAACATGTATATGGGAATGGATTATTTTTGGATTTAATTATACTTCTAGTTGTGATGTAGTTTGGTATTTACTATTCCATCTCCTGATCCTTTTCAAAAAAAGGGTAATATCTATATCACATATAATTTTATAACCATGGTTATAGTCACCACTCCAAGGCCTATTGAGGGCGGGGCAAGGGGGATATTATCTATCCTTCAGCTTCGAGAACGAAGGGTCTGACGATTTTCCTTCCCATCCCTCACCTTGGGGAAGGTGGGTCGTGACATTATGAAATCGTTTGTAAAGGATATGTTCTGTGTTGTTTATCATTATATGGAACGGATACATTCCATGTATTATAACATCTCATGGAAATAATTTTAGGTCAGGTTACCCTATTGATGGTATTTTTTGATAACCATTATAACAGTGGGAGTTGTGATTCCTGCCATAATAATGATTATTAGGTAGTTGTTTTTATTCGTGTCAATATTATGAATGGAATAGGGGACTTCCCACTGGGGTTCTAACAGTGGATTCTTAAATCCTTGGATCATTTTTGTTCTTAATTTAATAATAAAATCACCTTTAATGAATGATAAAAGCTTAAATTTCATATTTAATGCTCCTGAAATATTATTATTTTCAACTTATTGTTTATTAAATTCCTATGACACATTTTTATCTAGGGATTAAAATTATACTAGTTGGAAAAATGATTTATTGTCTTCTATCAATTTTTTGTTGATCATTTTCCAAACTAATGGTATATGAACCAAAATAAATTCTATTCCATATGCTATGGAGGAAGGGTTTACCTTTATAGATGATCCATTGGTGTTGTGATATTCACACAA
The DNA here is from genome assembly GCA_963277665.1 of Viscum album. Taxonomy (NCBI): domain Eukaryota; kingdom Viridiplantae; phylum Streptophyta; class Magnoliopsida; order Santalales; family Viscaceae; genus Viscum; species Viscum album. The sequence goes on from OY728120.1 coordinate 276,884,974, forward strand.
AAATTTGGGGAAATTGTTAAACTATCTCTTCGTATTGTGATCCACCATTTTCTAATGAATGTTATATGAAAATTTATTGAGTATATAAATCATTATTGTCATGGGTGTATGATATTGGTACATATAGTAGGATTGTATATGGTTCTTGAAATACACATTCTTCATCAAATGATTCCTAAAAATTAGTTTCCTTTTCTATGAGAATTATGAGAGTAACTAAATATGATTGGATGATTTCAGGATTCTAGAGTATGATCAATGAACAATTATTTAACTCATACATGGGAACTACATTATCCCATTTTTAAATAAAAATAGTATCAATAATAATGAAATTGAATTATCACACTATGACTGTTAGATATGGACCCATAACATCAAATCAAAACACAGAAATGGGATAATACTACAACATCATTTTGAGTAGATACTTTGGAAGATGTTTAAAGTTAAAATAAAATCGGATGGTCTTAAAATACATGGTGAACACTATGTATTCATGAATCATGGTGGGAAGACAATATCCTAGCCTTTGGGATGTGTGGGTAGTCATTAATCCTTTCATATGGTTCCTATATTCTATGGAATGAATTTCTAAATCATCTTTTGTAATTTCCTTTCCCATTAATAAATGGTGGAGGATTCAGGAAAAACTTATCATAGAGGAATCCCTATAGTTTATGGATATCACAACGGTGAATTTGACATCCAACTGTTGTATCTATTCTCACATAGCCTAAATTAAGAATAGTTTCCCATATTAAGGGTATATAAAATGGGGGTATCTAATAAGACACCTCACCTATAAAAAACTGATCAATGATTCCTAGAGCTGATTATAACATCCATTACATTGGCATGATTACGATAAATCAAATCATGAATGATTAAATTGATTAGTGGTCTAGTAAAAATAGATACATCCATGAGTCTTACATTACATTTCAAATAAAAAATTACAACATATTTTTTTGGAGAATAAAATTATTCCATTTAGATAATCCATGCATAATAGTCAGAGTAAATTTAATGTAATCTTTAAGAAATAAACAAATAAGGGTGACATCAAATGATCATTAAGGGTTAATTACAATAGAAACAATAATAAAACAATCATAGAAATTGATATGGAAAGGTATATAATTGAGAACACATGCCATTCATATAACATAAATATCATAATAATATAATTAATAATTAGTATGAATGTCAAATTACCTAAAAAATATCTATTTTAATCAATAACGAATGAAAAAAATGAATCTACAGAATTTATCAAAGTGATAAATCATCTATATAATAATAACAAAAATTATGAAAATTCTAAATTATCGAATGTCATATATTTAACACATGAACCACTATACCGTATTTCCCTACTCTCAATTAAATTATTGTCTATGGGAAGAATCCAATATGATTATTCATGGAAACAAACATGACGTGTTTTCACTAACTAATTTCATATATTTAGACTGCTGATGCATCTATTGGAATATTTACTATGGTCCCCAACACATGTATTGCCATCCCAAATCATTCCTCATATATTTAATAATTGATAAAATTAATAAAAAATGTCCCTTATCATAAAATATCCATATGGAGTAAAGAATGTGGATTTATCAATATTTAACGTATAAATAAAATAACAATAAATTTAATAACTACATGTTGGAATGGTTTTTGGTATAGGAAATAATCAAATCCATGATAAATGATAAAGATATTTAGGATAGATTTAATGTCCAATTATCATTATAATGTAAACATTTAAAGGGGAAGTTAATGTCTACACAAATGATTCAAGGAAGTGAATTTTAATTTTATATTTGATAAACAAGTGATAATCCTTCTAAACATAGAATAAGTATGGAATTAATATGACATATACTGATCAGAATAAGAATTATGGTTTTCTTTATTGTTTATCTAAACATATCATTAAAAAAATTATAGAGGAAAATATACTTTTGATTTGGAAAATTTTTTGGATGGCCATTTCATTTAAGATATATATTAAAAAAAATTTAAAAACAACTTCGAAATTTTGTTAGGGAAGCATGGAATACTTGAGTGGTCATGACACTAAGAAATATTGTACATCTTGTGATTATTATGAAAACATTGATTCTTTTCATATATTCATTAAGATCCATACATGTAATTTTTTGAAAATTAAATAATATTATTTTGAAACAAAAATATATAAACTTTTATCATATAAAAATTTTATGAGTTAAACAAAAAAGAAACTATTTTTAGAAAACATGGTTTTAAAATAAAACATTCTTCAGACCTAAGGGAGAAATTATGTTAGGTTTTCATAAAATTTTTTTTAAAAGATTTTAAATACCAATGTTTTTATAAATCCCACCATTACAAGAAAATATCCCAAATAACAACATGAGAACAAAATTTAAGGGATTTTTCATAAATTTTTAAATAATTCCAATCAGTGGGTATTCATTAATAAACAATATCTATTAGACAATGATTGTGAAATAAACCCTTAAAATGATCATATCATTATAGTGAGTATTAATTAACGAAATAAATATGTTTATAAACATTAAATACATATAAAATAATTTTAAATGAATCAATATATATTCATACACATTATACACAAAATCATTGGATATTAATGGCTTTGAGGAAGTAATATAACCCAATTAAAATCTATTGAGTTATGAAATTCATTACCACTTGGAAACTCATCATTAAAATCCCCTTAAATGATATATTTTAAATTAAAACTCATAATACAATGAATAAGGATGTATTCATGTTATTAAATGTAAAATAAACATTATATAAACTGTATAGAAGATACATTGTGAGTAAAATTAGAATATGACTCAATTAAATGAAATTGAGAAAAAATCTCTCACCTTATACCCCCTTTTGGTTAAAAACTAATTAAAATCCCAAATAATGGTTTTAAGAATGTTATAAACATATAAAAACCATATTAATAATTATATTATCATATATATGTCTTTTATGACATATTATAACACATTAATTAATAATCATTTGTTATTCTCATCGTTTTTGGGTGTTAATTACCCGAATTTTCAAGTATGTTTTGACTTGTTTTATTTGTTCCTTTTAATTCAACATTGATTCCATAATCACAAAAATGTACACCAAGATGAAAATATTATATATATTCAATATATATGTATTTATATTTGTCCATTATAATCAGTTATCTGGATTGACATAAACGAAAAATGTAGAGGTTATGTGGTATATACTAATGATCGATGCCTTTATTTGCATGTCGTATTAAAATAAATAAATAAATATTTATATATATAAATTATTTTATTACCATTTTTATTTCATATATATCACATATTTTTATTTAAACAGTACTGAATAAATTCTATGTAAAGTGTGAATGAATAACATTACGTTGAGGACACAGTAATTCACACACCCACAAAAGGTTTTATCGTATTGCCACAAAATGGAAAGAATTATGATTTCTGTTATATAATAATTAAATAAAAAATAAATTATATATATCTAATATATCATATTTACACTATATATACATCAATATTCTTAAACAAGAAAGGTGTTAATAGAATAATAGACAACATTAGTTCAGGAGATGGTAGTCCACCATACACACGAATGATGATTATGTGTCCCATTTAATCAAAATGTGTGATGTTTTAGTTCTAAAACAAAACATAAAATAACATAAAAAATTATTTTCAAATTAAATAGAATGAGGTTATTATGTAATCAATGTATAAGAATAATTAAATGTGTGGAGAAATAAATATAATAAAACTAATTGTAAAAGAATGTTACTTGTTTTACGTGTAACTCCTTTTGGTGTTCACAAAATGGCTTCCTCGGTTGGATTTTTGAAAAAAGTGGGGACTGAAGGATTATGGAAGGGATTACAGATAGTTATTTTTTATGTATTTAATTGTTCAAATGGCTAAACCGATGAGAAGAGGTGAGGGGTGAATGACTTTTTATAGTAGTGGAGGAGAGGCATTCGTTTAAATATAAAATGGTAACACTATTAGAAGGTATATCATACATTATATTACTAATATAATAAAACTATTAGATCCATGATGGTATATGGTATAAATATATCCATAAAATGGGTTTTTACAAGTGTATATTACATTTTTGTGCTTATGTTTAATCTTTATAACCTTATTAAGCTAGTTTTTCTCTAAATCATTGTAATTAATGTTTACAGCAATCAATAATATTTTTGGTAACAAACTATATTGAACTAAATAGAAATTATAAATTATTCTTATCATAAATATGGGATCCAATTTTCAATATAATAATGATATAATTGGTAGAAATACATTTTAAATGAATCCTGTAGACTGGACCTGAAGCAGGTTTCTAAAGTGATAATTGTCCAATGTTTACTATGTTTTAATTTTTTAATTCAATATAAAAATGACTACAATGAAAATTGTTTTTAATATATGTAACACTGATCTAATATAACTATATAACAAATTCAAAAAATAGTTTATTCGTGTGAATAATTTAGATGAAAAGTCAGTTTTCAATTAAAATTTAGTATTTTCCACTATTCTTAAAAATTGATGCTTCTCATATAAAACCAAAAATTAACTCTTATATAATAATGATATTTATATTTAAAAAATAAAGGTTTTTTGAGGAATGTATAATAGTTCCAAAATATTGTTTTGAAATTGGTGTGCAATTAAAAGGCAGAAAAAATTTCTTATAGATAAATATTTATTATAAAAGTAAAATTGGATTAGGTCATATCTTATTCCTATAAAATATGTTGTATAAATTTAAAAAAAATATTTTATTTAATATATATTATATATATATTAAATAATTTCGTTTTCTATTTGTAATTTATTTAATTTATCATGACAATAAGCATTTGGGAGCCTAAATTTGTTTTTTACAACAAACATTTCCTTTACAATAAATTGGATTTTATTTTCATTTTTAATTAATTGGTAAGCAATGAATTCAACCATATATTTTCATAATTTAGGTAATTTTATTCAAAAATTATAATTTAATGGCTAGATTATATATTATTATAATATTATTGTAATAATATATTGTCTATTTGGTAAAAAATGGACATGAATGTAATTCATGCTGTCAATGAAAATAATTGTCTTGTGTGATGATAGAAAACTCAATATTTCATGCTTTGAAAGATATATAATAGATAAAATTTAGTTACAATAGTAAATAAATCATAATTTCATTTGATTTTATATTATTTTCTACAATTTTTTTTGTGTTTCTTACATGATATCGAATAAAATGATATTCTTTTAAAATTTTCATGGTGTTATGTTCTTCCCACCTTAAATAAATTGTATCCACATAATTCAAAAATTATTTTAATAATTAGAGGATTTACATATAAAACTAATATTCATGAATACCCCACAAAACTAATAAGATTAATAATACATATTATAAATAATAGGGAAATTTAAATGCCATGTCTACTACAAAACTAGGCATTCAAATAGGGGAACATTAGTGAAAACATGGACATTGTAGGGAAATATAAGTATATTGTTTAATGGAGGGTGATAGAGAACATTAATCTCAAGAAATTAGGCGATCCAAATATGTTTATGGCCACAATTCCATAAATATAATATGATTAAAATTTCCATTGATATTATAAAACTTCATTATAATTAGAACGTATTTTTATTTAAAGACCCATTTCATAGGGTTTTAGAATTATATTACTCCATATGAATATATGGAAGTTTATAGACCTGATGTATTTATATTTCCCAAGAATAATATTATCCTCTCTTTAGTGCATTATAAAATTCACATTTACCACATTACACCCATAATTTAATACGAAAAATGATTTTTGTCACCCCAAAGAAATAAACATCACTTTTAATGGATCATATTAACAATAAAACAATTCCTTATATCTATACATATCTATTTTACAAAACCATGATGTCTAATAAATAAATATCTAAACATTATAAGTCATTATACTATTTTATAATTAATATTTATTTGGAAAAAGGTTTAAAAAAATAATAATTAAATTTTAACAAAGACATCATATAGGGAAATTATTGGTATGAAACCCTTATCATCCTTAGATTGTGGGTTCAAACCAAACAACCATTCTGTATATGATGGAGTTTTACATGTTATATTGGTTTTAAATTTTCTAAAACCATATAATTATTATTCCAATAATGTTACCTAGAAAAAAGATAGACATCCATGAATTTTAAAAATTGAATAAGTTTTCACTTTGGTTTTAAAAACAATACATTTTATTAAAATTTAAATAATCCATTTTTTTTATTTTGACAATTTCATTAATGATCATAATAAAACTAAAGGATATCAATACCTTTTATAAGGAAACCACCTTAAAACATTACAGAATCGTGAATTAGATGAATAATAAACTTTGAGGATCTTTTAAGGTCTAGAGTTTAATATAGTTACTCCATAACTACTACATTACATATCAAAAATTAAAAAGTAGACACTTATACTTAGTATCAATTTTTTTCATTAAAAAATAAATCTTGAAAAAATGGTCATGTCCAATTCCATGTTTTAGATAGCATGACATTCCCTTGATCTCATCCTTGACCATATTCATGTTTATGTCCTATGAAAGATATTTCAAAACTTGGGATGAGCGTAAAAAGATCAATAAGGGTTCTAAAACAATGAAATAAAACATCAGTTCATCAATACATACATAACATACTATCTTTATCATACCTCTTGAAATATTATGATTTATGAATAACACGTAGAAATCATAAATCATACAGTTAACTTATGGAATCAAAATAATACTTACATTTTAGCTATCAAAGCTACGTAGGGAGTTACGTTGGAATACCCATCACAGAATATTCCCTAAATATATTAGGAGAAACATTCCCATTTACCTCTATCAAGTTACCCAATATAATGGAGATCTATCTCGGGCTCACCTGCCCTAGGTTTATCAAGTAACCACCCATATACATACACAATTCCCTAGAACCATAACATATTCATACCACATAAAAAAATATAAAGGAAAACATACATTTCCACATTTCAATCACAGTAAATCATTAAAATGTATTGACATAACAAATCCATGATTTTTTTTTTCAATTTCACAATATGTAAAACAATATATGGTATTTATTTTCAATTTAAAAACATTATGTCTTGTTAAGGGTGCCAAAGATCAAATATTACACATGGAAACAAAAATGTCATTATCACCGCTTACGTTAAAAAAGAAACATTCATTTTTGTCATTTAGTAAAATGCCTTGTGGAAAAATATTCCTTTTGAATGAAATGAAAATTAAATGGTGTTTAGAAACCATATAAAATAAAGATGTGTACAAAAATAAACATGCCTCAATTAATGGAGATTGAGACGAAGTACCTTACCTCGTGTCTGACATGAACCGTTCATTCTTTAATCCTCTGAATAGTAAAATAATGACTATTTATACTTTCTTAAGAACCTTTATCTAGTTTATCATATCTTTAAAATCACCTATTTAAATGTTATATACATTATGTAATCATTGAAGTTAATAATGGTCATTTTGTAGGTATTTTCTACTTGAGTCAAAAATTGACATCTTATAATTACAAGTTATTCATGTGGTCAAAATTACATTATATCCATAATTATATTCAAGATTTAGATATCATACATATAATATATATCCAGTATATACATGTATTTATAATAGTCCGTAAAATTTGGATGTTAGAAATGGAAGTCACAATTAATAGAAATTGTAAGTCGTACGTACGCATGAACGCTACGTTGATTTCTATTTCATATTTAATGTAATTAAAACAAAATGATACATAGGTATGTTATAATTCCATTATAATATCATATATATAATCTCAGTACATCCATCCTTTATATGGTCCACACATGGCTTGAACGAGTCATATCACATTGAGGGGGTGGTAGTCCGCACTTCCACAAATGAGATTTTCATATTTACCTAATATTGAATAGATAATTTTATTATATGAATTAAATATAAAGAAACATAGATAGAATATAAATATAATATATATCATATATAAATACATTTTCATCATAATTTCCTCCTTAATAGGTGGTAGTAGATTATTGAACAATCCTCATTTCGTGAGGTGTTAGTTCGTCATCCATAGAAAAAGTATTTTTTCTACACATTAGATAGAGTTGTGTGTAAGTGTAGATATAATCCTTGTCATAAAAACCCAGTATATTTATCATACTGGTTTTGTAATAATATGAATGAATAAAAAGCATTTAGGTGGTTGGAGAAGTAAAATAAAATAAAAGAACTTAAAAAAAAGGTGTTACCATCATATAAGGTATGTCCATTTGGTTTTAACCAAAACAATTAATTGAGGTGATTTATGACTAATATAGGGCTTCTAAGAGGAGTATAGGGATGTTGGGGTCTTATTTAGGCAGAGGTTGGATGAGAAATGTGGCTTGAGAAGTGTGAGGAATAGGTTAGAAGTGGTGTCCTTTAACAAGGGGGAGGAGGGGCTCATTAGGAATGTTGGAAACACTTATTTTATTATAAACATATAATTGGTTTCCAATGTTCCAAAAATAATTATTGTGGAAGATAAGATGACTCATTTTTGAAATAAAATAATACAATAAGAATTGGACAGGTTTTTTATACTGTATTAATATTTATAACCTTATTTATATAAATCATTCATTAATGAGGTAAACACTACATCATTATTGTGTCATAAATAATTTTTTTTATTCAATGTATAAAAATTATAAAAAATTACCATGATGTAGGAAATATTATTATCTATCATATTAATATTTATAGTCAAATTGATAACTTCCATAACCTCATCTAAAAATTGATTTACAAAAATATATTTGTTTATGTCATTTTTTACTTCAATTGAATTAGAATAAAGTGTCATTATCACAACCAAGTGCCCCAATGGTGTTCCAAAATTGACCCAAGGATCTTCAAAATCAGATATGTAAAATTAATAGTGTTATGTAACATGTTAGGGTAATTAAATATTATTATAATATTAATTTTTTACCCTTAATTACCAGATTTACCTTTTAACCAGGGTAAATAAAATATATACATATGTAAATATTCATAATGTCTAAATATAAAAGTTGCCTATTTATACAATTTTTACCTCCTGATTCCAAATATGGAATCCATTTTTCAAAATTCAAAACACAGATGTGGAAAAAATTAATTTAAAATTAATTCCCGTTGTAAAAAACGTGTTTTTAATAAATAATATCTATCAAAATATTGACACATGTTTATGTCCAAATTCAAAGTGAAATTACATAAAATGAACAACATTGGATAAAATGGAAAAAATAAATTCTAAAATAAATTTTAAACCAATTAATAAGATAATATATCCATATAAATAAGTAATATTGAAATCCATATTTGAATTAAAATAAATTATTTTTCACTATCCCTTAAAAATGAACTTTATCATAAATATTCCCAAATGTCATCCAAATTATATTTTGATGTCATGATTCTAAATAATAATATATATTTTTCAAATAAATAATATTAATGTGACAAAAACTAGATTTAAAAAGGGTTCTCCATCAAAAAGCTGTAAATCGACCTTTTAAAGAATATTCGAGTATTTGTGTTTAAAATTGGATTCATTCACAATTTAAGCCGCTAACATTTATTGGATAAATGAAAAAAAATTATCAAACATGTATAATCATATTTGAGTTAGTTCTATTCATTTCCCATAAATACAAAAGCTATGCGTTAACTACCATTTAAAATAATATTATTATATTATTATAGTGCAATGTAAGATTTCAAAGAAACTCATTGTTGCATATTAGGTATGCCATCGAACATAGCATCCCCTTTAAAGTAAAATTAATATTGAATTCAAAAATATTAAAAAAAATTAAAATTTTATATTTCTTTTTTTCCTAGGATGTTACATCCTTCCCCCCTTTTGGAAATTGAATCCTTTCAATTTTATTCACTTATAAAATAAATGGGGGTATTTATCCCTCAATGAATTTTCAAATTCCCACAATTCCTCTTCAATCATAAGGTTTTTCCAACATACCATTACCTGATAAATTACCATATTCTAGAACACTTTCACTCTTCGTTCATGAATTTGGACTGGTTGTTCCTCATTAGGGAGATTCTCTTCCAACTAAACTACCTATAGTCTCAAAACAAGAGATAAATACGGCATATATATTCAAAAAAAAGCTCTGGTAATAACCTACTAAACCAAGAAAACTATAGATATCGGTTATATTTGTGGGTCTTGACCATTTTTCAACAAATTTTGATTTATCAGGATCAATAGTTATGCCATTTTTGAAACAATGTGACCATGGATTGAAATTTGTTGTAACACAGACCAACACTTTCTGAAATTTCAAAAACAGTTTCTTTTAATTTACTGTTTGCATGAAAATCCATAAATGACTTTCATTTTCCTCTTTAGTTTTATAGTAAACCAATATATCATCAATGAACACAACCATAAACATATCCAAGAACTCATGGAAAATTCTATTCATATGGTCCATGAATACATCAGGTGCATTGGTTAACCCAATAAACATAAATACAAATTCATAATGAACCTATTTATTACAGAATGAGGTCTTTAGAATTTATTCTTCCATTACTTTCAACTGATGGTACCCCGACCTCAGGTAAATATTTGAAAAAAACATAGCTCCCAGGAGCTGATCAAAAAAATTATTGATATGAGGCAAATGATACATGTTCTTAACAATGTTGTTATTCAATGCTCTATAATTAGGGAAAAGTCTCATTGAACAATCTTTATTTTTAACAATCAAGACAAAAGCACCCCATGGTGATGTTCTAGGTCTAATGAATCCATTATCTAATAACTCCTGCAATTGCTTCTTTAAATCTAAATGTTCAATTTGAGAAATTTGATAAGGGGGAATTGAAATTGTCTTAGAATCAGGTACTAAGTCAAAATGTAAATTCAACTTCTGATCAGGTATAATACCATGGAACTCATCATGAAAAACATCAAGACACTCATTTACCATTGAAAGATCATTAATCTAAATAGTTCCTTTGTTTTCAACAATATGTGCAAGGTAATATTCATTTATATATTTTACTAGTTTCTTAGCTTCATAATATGTTAACAAAAGTAAGGGTTCTTTCTTGTACACAAACTGAAATTCTCTCTGAAAGGAAAACTATTTAGCTCGGAATTCAATCTTAGCATGATAAAAAAAAGCCAATCCATACCCAAAAAACATCAAAATTTATTGGAGGAAAAACAATAATTTTTTAAGGTAGATTCATTCCACATAGAAGGACATGAAGGTTATTATTATTTCTTTTTGTCTCAACATTTCCCCTTTGTGTTTTTACCATATGTTCAATATTCAGATCATGAGTTTGAATTCCAAATTTAAAAGAAAAAATCTCAGAAATGAATGAATGTGTAGACCCTGAATCAAAAAACACATTGGCATAATCTATACAAACAAATAGTCTACATGATACTACTTCATTTGATAGACCTACATATGATCAAGTTGTTGCGATGGATTTCACCACCCATTTTTGCTTTTAGTCTGGTAGCTTTACCTTAATTGAGTTCTTCATGGGACACTCATTTTCATAATGAACCATTTAATACCACAAAAAACATTTTAAAAACTATAAATTAGATTTTGTCTCATCATTACCCAACTCTATTTCTGTGCAATTACGAGCCTTTTGTCCCATTTTACCACATCAGTAGCAGTTACCATAATTCTATATAAATTCCCTAACAAGATTTTTACCACAATGTTCATAAACTATTAACTTAAGTTTCTTACCATCAGAATTTTTTGAAGAGTTTATACCCTTCATTTTCCACCTTGACCTCTTATTATGTGGTTTCTCAAGTAAAACCTGATAATCCACAAACTCCATTTCCACATTCTCCGCACATCGCAATTTTTTCATTCAAAACATTGGAACACACAAGAAGCTAATGCCCATTGATTCATAGTCTTGTATCCTGTGTAAAAACAATTGATTTTTCTATAACAAACTGATATGAAATTTGGAGAATACCATTCCTGTCGAGTGAATTTTTCATCATAAGCAGCCACTGAGTAATCTTCCTACCTCAATTCTAGGAATTGTTTTCCCATCCTAAAAAGATCCACTGTAATAAAATATTTCGAAAGAAAATTACATATGAATTCATCCCAATCAATAGAATCAATATCCTCACCATCGCTTCTATTTTTAATTATTTAACACCACTGATCGGTTTCACCTTCAACATTTTAATCAACAAGACTATGCTTTTGATGTTCTGAACACCCCATGACATCACAAATCTATTCCAGTGCTTTAATCCACCCTTCTACTAGCACAAGTTTGTTTGATCCTATGAATGATGGGGGATGTTACCTTATGAAATTCTCCCCTACTATAACGTTCATATGTGGTTGATCTGGCTGATCTCTTGGATGGATACCACCATTATTTATAGCATGAGTCAACTATGCTGATACTGCAAGAAATTGATGAGTTCCAATTCTGACTATCTTAGGTTACTGATTTGGAAGGTTGTCTTCCTCATGATGTTGTCCCATCATAGTTTCCATGTTTCCTCTATGAAAGCCCATTATGAACTCAGAAATATCTTAGGTGAAGAAACACAGTAATCTGTAAATGATATATCATTTAAATCTTACAATAAATTAATTTATGGACATTAATTTAACAATATTCTGACACCCAAAGATGACTAAATCATCCTCTGATAGGAACTATAAGAACCCAGCCTTATAACATTACATAATGTTTAAATAAATGAATAATTAACATTGAGGATCTTTCTTGGTTTATAGTTTTAGAGAGTTATGTCATAACTATTACATTACATCTCAAAAATTACAATTTAAACACATCTACTTTGTTTCTATTTTTCCATTAAATAAAAACCCTTGAAAAAGAGTGTCATGTTCAGTTCCATGTTTTACAAAACATGACTTTCCCATGATCCCATCCTTGAACCTTTTTATCTTTATGTCCTGGGAAAAACATTTCGAAACATGGGATGAGTATAAAAAGGTCATTAAGGGTTATAAAACAAAGAATGATAAAAATATTTCATCAATACAAACATTAACATATGCTCTTTTACGTACCTCATGGAATCATAAGACTAATTAATAACACATAGAAATCAGAAATCTAAAAGGTAACTTGTGGCATGCATATCATACTTACATTGTATCTATCACAGCTACATATAGAGTAACATTGGAATACCCATCATAGTATATTCTCTAAATCTCATAGTAGAAAAATTCATGTTTACCTCTGTCAGGTTATGGTATGTTTTGAAGAGCTATCGCGGGCACACCAGCACTAGGTTTATCATGGACCACCCATATACGTAAATAGTGACGAAGAACCATAACATATTTATAACACACAAAACAAATATAAATTAATGATAAAATTTCCACATTACAATAAAAATATATCATTTAAATGTATTAACATAACAAATCAATTATCAAAAATATTTTCAATACCACAATACATAAAATATTTTGTGGTATTTGTTTTCCATTTAAAAACATTACGACATGTTAAGGAAGCCAGTGATCAAATTATACTCATGGCGGCACAAAGGTCATTGTCACCGCTTATATTAAGAAGAATCATTCCTTTTTGTCATTTATTAATACACATCATAGAAAAAGATTCATTTTGTATTAAATTAAATTTCAAATGTCTTTATACTCCATATAATATATATTCATGTATAAAAGTAAATATTCCTCAATGAAAGGAGATTGTGACAAAGTCCCTTACCTCGTGTCCAACATTTTGTGTCATATATAATTTTATTTTGTTGATGTCTAAAAATTATAAAACATAAACCATGATATTGGAAATATTTTTAACGTAAATTGAATATTAATGGATGAAGAGATATCTTATATAACCCCAGGTAAATTTTTTTTTACTAAAATATAATTCCTTATGCCATTTTTTCCTTTTAGTTAATTAAAATAAAGTCTCATTATCACTCACAAGTGGCCCCATGGGGTCCCCAAATCCTCCCAAGGATGCCCATAGATGGATATATAACAACCAATATGATCTATACACATGATAGGATTATTTTATATTATTATAATATTATTTTTTATCTTAATTACAAGATTTACCTTTTAACCATGGTAAATAAAATATTTACTGAAGTAAATATTCAAAATATATAAAATTAAAAGTTAACTATATAAAAAATTTGGACATCCTGATTGTAAATATGGAATCAGTTTTACCCAATTCAAATCCTAGAAGAAGAAAAAATTAATTTTAAATTAATTTCTGTTGTCAAAATAAAAAGCGTGTTTCTATGAAATAATAACTATCAAAAGAATGACACTTGTTTTTGTCTAATTTCAAAGTGAAATTATTTCTAATTAATAACATTGGATTAAATGGTAAAAAATATTATAATTTCAATTTAAACCAACAAAAATCATAATCTAACCATATAAATAAATTATATTAACATGATGTTTTGAATGAAAATACAGTAGTTTTAACTATTCATTAAAAAATGATCTCTATTAGATGAATACCAAAATGAAATTCAAAATATTTTTTTATGTACCGATTATAATGAATAATATATATTTTTCAAATAGAACATATAAAAATGATTCATTCCCACCAAAACATATTACAGTAATTGTAATTAAAATTTGATTCATTCACATTTTAAGGCTCTAACATTTATTGAATAAATTTGAAAAAATTTAAAAAACATGTATAATCATATTTTAGAAGTTATATTATTTCCCACCAATACAACGTTTAGGTGTTAAATACCATTTAAATTAATAATATTATTTTATTAGTGTTCAATGTATGATTTCGAAGAAACCTGTTATTTTGTATCGGGTACGCCATCGAACATATGTAAATTTTAAATTTAATTAGAAAATATTAATAAATATGAAAAATTCATATTTATTTATTTACCTAGGATGTAATAAGTTTAAACTCATATATCTATAATGTAAATTTATTATTCCTCAGATAACCTTCCAACTAAAAAATATACTAAACTAATGATTTGTATTGCAAACAATTTCCTCCAAAATTACATTAATCTTGGTTGACTCGCATTACATAAACCTAAAAACAGATTTTTGCGGAAAAAAACTTATGATAAAACGTAATCTCATCATACAGTGATGTTATTGATAAATCCTATGTAAATAATTACCTATGTCACTCTATGATAATACTCAATGTCTGTCATAGGGTTATGTTCCCTAATCTACATTTTTTCAACATCTAGTTCCCAATGTAGTTAATAAACATCCTTTTATACCCACTGTAGTAACTAAACCCTAGAATCTAGGATCTGGTTTCTGTTATGATTTAATTTTCATAATTACAAGGAATGAAATCCAAATGGATCAAATAATTTAGTTATCTAGGTAAACTAGATACACACACGGGTCTTAAATTACATTTACAATACAAAAATTACAACATAAACATTTATGAGAAAAAAATTATTCATTCTCTAAAATCCAAGAATAACATTCATCACAATATTAATAGAATACTTGAGAAAGGAACCAAAATAATATTTAGCCCAAATTATCAATAATGGATACGTAAATTGTAAACAATAATGAATAAATGAGAATAATGAATATGGAATGGTAAATAACTAAACACACATGCCATTAAAATAACAACACTATCATGATAAGATATGGAATAATCTATATAGAATGGTAAACAACATAACTCTCATTCCCCTTAATCAATAAATTGATAATAAAATGCATCCATTGATTTTTTCATAGTGAAAAATTCACTAGGAAATAATAACTAAAATTATGGGAATGCTTAATTTTCAGATGACATGTATTTGGAACATGAACCATTATGTTTTCAGGACCTGTTCTCAAGATAGATCAATATTGTGGGTAGAAACCCATCTTTTTCTAATTATAAATAAACATGAATGGTTTTTTAAACTAATTTATTCTTAGGAGAGTACTGAGGCATAAAATGTTTTATTTTTTGAGATACCAAACCGATATATTTCCTGCCTAAATCATTATTCAAATATCAAATAATCTATTTAATTAATAACAAGGATTCATATCAAAAAATACCTATATTGAGTAAATAATATGTATTTATAAATATTACCCTAGTTAATAAAAAATATTAAAATTATATACTATATATAGAAATTGTATACAGTTTTGGAAATAATCATATACAATATAAACAATATGGATAGATACGGGAAATTTAATATTATAATTATTCAAATAATGATAATCCATCCTATGGAATAATAAGGATGGTATCGATACAATTTAAACCCATCAGAGTAAGAATGAAGGATTTCTTGATAAACTAAAATTATCATTACAAAAATCATAATGAAAATATATTTTTTATTTTGAAAAAAATTATGAAAATATTTTTTCATTAAATTAAATTTTAAAAAAAATCATTGAAAAAAATTAGATAAAAGATAAGGTATTCATTAAATAATTTTGAGGTTATGAAAGTGGGAAATATTGTACATTCCCTTCTTGTTAAAAAATATAAATTCTATTCATATATTCAATAAAACAAAATCTAAAATTGTTTTGAAAATGATATAAGACTTTTTTAATAATTTTTTTTAAAATAAATATATGATTAATTTTTAAGTGTTGATGAAATTTATTGAATGCATTTCAAGAATACATTCGTTTATAAGAAAACTTATTTCTGATAGAAGAGATAAATGAAGTCGCGTTTTCAAGAAAAATAAGTACCAATGACTGAAAAATTATTAATATTACTCGTAAAAGATCCTGAATAACTAGGGAAGAATATAATACAAGGGTTTATTAATCAATGTTCAAATAATTTATTTCAATGAAGAGTCTTGAATTAATAATCTCTATTAAAAGGTGATTGTGAAATAAACCCTGAAAAAGATCAAAACTTTGAACTGAGAATTAATTATTGAAATGATTATTTATATCAACTGTAAATAAATATAAATAACATGAAATACATAAACATAAATCCAATTACATTATAATCATAATCATAGGATATTAAGGACAACGATGTAGTAATATAACCCAATATAAAAGAATTGAGTTATGAAATTCTTTACCACTTGG
This sequence comes from Viscum album, assembly GCA_963277665.1. Taxonomy (NCBI): domain Eukaryota; kingdom Viridiplantae; phylum Streptophyta; class Magnoliopsida; order Santalales; family Viscaceae; genus Viscum; species Viscum album. The sequence continues at coordinate 276,902,248 of OY728120.1, forward strand.
TCACTATTACATCAAATAACCATAACTTAAAAAACTAAAATTGATACTAAAAATATAATGAATAATTATGTATATGTGATATTAAATTTAAAATGGGTATTTTATCCACATTTTAAAATAAACTCGGTGAATAACATTAAAATATTCTTCAACGAAATGAAATTGAGAGGTAATTCCTTACTATACGCCCCTATTTGGTTTAATGCTCTATAACCACCTGTATAATGTTTTTAATCATGTTATTATCGTATAAAATAACCATATTAATATTTATTATAAAATATATTATTATTTTATAATGTATTATAAAGAAATCATTAATAAAATTTCCTTATATTTATCATTCCATGTGTTAATTTACTTTTTTTCAATCATGTTTTCACTTGTTATATTTTGTTATTTTTACAGAGATCATTATTTAATCAAATCCATAATGTAACCAATTCTGTAAATATTATATATATTTAGTATTTTTGTTATTATTAATCATTAATATGTAGTTTTATGAAATGAAAAACCATGTTCATGGGGATAGTATGCCATTAATTCACATGAACAGTACATTCAATTTCATGACTTATTAAAAGAAATAAAATTTGATGAGAAGTTTGTATATTTTTATTCCATTATCATTTAATTTCATATATATCAAATATGTTTATTAAAACTAACCACATTACATTCTATATATATCTGGAATCAATTACATCTATTTGAGCAGGAGCTAGTGGACAAGCCCACAAATAATGTTATCAAATCCCCATAACATGGAAATAATGAAGGAATGCGTTATATAAATATTAAATAATAATAAATAATTTATACCTATATCATTTTTAGCATATATTATATATAAATAAATAATTATTTATTAACATGAATGATTTTATGGAAATAACTAGCGACATCTGTTCGCAGTGGGATAATTATTAATCCACACTTATGATGGTTGTGTATCCCATTTGAATAACATGTATGAAGATGTAGAGAGAAAAAATAACATAAAAAATACCAATATATGGAATATTCTAATATTATTATATTATAAATATATAATAAAAATTTAATAGGTTTATTATGAAATAAAATAAATTTCTCATTGAAGAACATTGCCACTTTTTTCAGTAACTCCTTTTTGTTTTCACTAAATGACTTCACTGGATAAATTTCAAAAAAAAGTTAGGACTATATGATTATTTATGGGATTATTTCATGTTATTATTGTATGTTTTATTAAAGGTAAATATCTTCATTGGTTTGAATATGTGGGCGGTGAAATTGTTTTAAAAGTGGAGGAGGAGTGACATTCTTATAAATATAAAAAGGTGAACATTATTTTAATGTCTCCCATACGCTCTGGGCCACAAATGATGAACCAAATAAATTCAATAGTTTATATGGTCTATATATGACCCTAAAATGACATTTTTCAAATTTTTATAGTTCATTTTCGACCTTATGTTCGGGGCTTAGTCCCTTATTAATTTAGTCTTTCTCTGAATCGCTGTAATTAATGTTAACGTTATTCACTAATATTTTTGGTCAAAAAAATTAAAAACTTATTGAAATTATAAATTAAAAATATTACGGATATAGAATCAATTTTTCTATATTCCCATTACATAAGTGGTAGAAATTATTTTATTATTAATCATGTGGATGGGATGAGGAAGCAATTTTTTAATTTAAAATGTTAAAATTGTTATTTTGTTGTATATCAAAATCGAATTTAAAACTTATCAAAATCACTTTAATTATATTAATATATGTATTATTGTTCTTATATTAATTGAAACTAAATTAGAAATATAATTTCTCCTTATAAATTGTTATGATATGAATAATGTTTAAATTTGAATTTAATATTTTCAATATTAATCAAAAATTGAAATTACTCAGAAAAATATCAAAAATCCAACCAAAGATAATAATGAAATTACTATATATAAAATAATTATAATTATTTATATAAAATTTCTAAAATTTCCAAAAAATATTTTTAAATAGGCTCTCCATTAAAAAGAGATAAAACTTCATTTGAGAAATATTGATTTTATGCATAAAATCGGATTTGTTCTAATCATAGGCCCCTAAAATAAATTTTATGAATGTAAAAAAATATTATATTGAATAAAAAATATATTTATATTTATTCAATAGCATTCATTAATAGGAAATAAAATTATTTATTTAGAAAAATGACTTTTGGGGGAATAAAAATATTTTATTATAAAAACATTTCCATTACAGTCAATTGGTTTCTATATTAACTTCCAATTAATTGGTAACCAATGAATTATACCATAAATTTTATTATGATAATAATTCATATTCATAACATCCAATTTAATTTCTAGGTTATATCTTATTATAATAATATTTTAACAATATTTTTTTTACTGTAAAACATGGTCTTCCATGTAAAACTAGCTTTTGAAGAAAATCATTGTTGTGTGAGATGCTGCTAACTCAATAGTGTGTTCATTGAAATCTATAGAATATATTAAATTTATTTAAAATATTAAACATATCTTAATGTATTGAGAGGTTATATTTCATTCTACATTGGGTGTTGCGCGTCATACATGCTATCAAATAAAACGTTATCCTTTTAAAATTTTTGGTGTGTCACATCATCTATCATGGTAGTACTTAATGCCCATGATTGTGAAGATTATTTTCTATGATAATTCGCCACTCACTATCTTATGTCATGAATATTGGTGAAATAACTCTATAATTTTCTAAAAATATTACCATTTCATCTTGTTCTACGTTATCATGTTTCATCTCCAAGATTAAAATTATTTTCATGATCTTTTAGGTATTTAGGGATATGAATAAACTATATCTCTAATAGAAATTTCAACATTAACTTTCATTTTCAAAGAATTATGTGGATGAGTTTCTCATTTTTATAGTATAGTTACCATTAATTTTATTTTTAATCAACTTAGATCAACACTTCAAATAGAGTCATGGAACATGTATCTCGATGGGATAATTAAAGGCTGTTAATGTGGTATTGGAATTTAGTTTCATTAATAGTGAACTCCATCAAATGTGGGAATGGATATAATGATAGGACCATTATTGGAGAGACGGGGAAAACCCCACATATACCCCTATTTAGTTTAGCGTATAAATCCACTACCTAGTTAAGATATGAGATTCAAAATCAAGGTGAATTTATTATAATATTACCCCATAATTGATATAATTAATATTATAATAGTTAAAATTTAAATCGAGGGGTATTTTTTCAAAATTGGGGGGGTTGAAATGAAAATTTCTAATGTTATACCCTTGAAAACCATTTAACAAATGAAACAGTTGTTAAATTATTGGTGGATCACAAACCAAAAAAAATTATTATAAATATATTTTTAAGGATATAAGTTAATGTTTCAAAGAGATATATAAACTAAACCTCATAAATATATTGACAATGGTGTTTATTATATATTTCAATGACCAAAGAAAATAAATTCTTCTTTATTGGGTAATAACTAACCATATAATCTACAATAATATTTATTTGGTAGTGAAAACTATTCTCTTTACTTGAAATACTCTTATGAGCTATGTGGTCACCATGATATATTTCCAAGGTAACCACATTAGGTAACAATGGATTCCCAAGATATAAAGAATCAAAATTATTGTGAACCATGATTTTGATATATAAATATTATTTCTTAGTAGATGAATATTTAATTCAAAATATAATGATGAAAACCAGAATCATATAGGACTATCAGCTATGGTAAATTTGGAATATGAAAAACCTGTTCATAAATGAACTATATTAAATCTAACTAAGTTGTTCATAACGAGAAGCCTCATTAGAAATATCACACTTTTAAATTTCCCTTATAACCTGGGGAAAGGAAACATAATAAAATGTGAACCAAAATGCTTTATAATGGTGAATGGGGGATATAAGAATGGTAAAATCATAAAAAAATTAACTTAAGTGTATAATAAAAATAACATTAGATTTTAAAATTATAGCGTACTTATATTAAATCAAAATCATAAATCATGAAATAAATATTGGTAGTTCATAAAACATGAATAAAAAATTAACTAAAGAACATGATCCATGAGAGAAAAATAGATGTTTGTGAAATACATATATGAATATAATATCATTTACTCTATAGTCAATTCTCAATTACTAGACTATCATAGTAGAGTGGGTAAAATTACCAAACAATAATATTCGTTAGGTTTCACAAAAAATACCATCACAGTGTGCAATATACCTTACTAAATAGGGTTCACTCTCTTATTCAGTTTTATTTATCTCATTAGATATTAATCATTACCAAATGAATTAGATAGAGATATATGTCCAACAAATTAAATAATGAAAATTAAACATAATTTTTCCACAGGATCATAATATATTCATCATATTAGAACCCACGAAAAAAATGGGAGTCATTAATATTTAATCATATAATAACCCATGGAAATATATATGGGTTTTATAATCATTTCAATGTTTCACCACATAATAGCCCCATTACATGAAATGGGTTTCATAAAAATTATGTATCATATTTATAAACCATCTAGATAAATAATACGGATGATATAATATGATCTTTTCCCAAGTAAAGAAAAATTGAAATCATGGTTTTCTATAATTAATGAATATAAATACTACTAAAATATTAGTGAAACCATAATGAGGAAAATAACATTTCAATTTTAAAATCACATATTTTAAAATAAATATACACAAATATGAAGTAAGAATTTTTCTTCGAAAATAAATATATAAACAGATAATGTAAGAATCAAATAAAATTTTAATTATGATGAAATGAAAAATCGTTCGTGTTGGATATTTTCAAAGATATTGCTTCCATAATTTTAACAGAAAAGTTAAAAAGTATTATATTTTCATATTGAAAATATTTTCAAATTAAATAAATGTTTAATAAATTAAATCATTGGTAAATATGAATTTAATAAATCCTAGGATAATTTTAAATACATTATTTAAAATATTTTTAGAAAACCTTGATATGGAAGAAAAATGTTTTTCAAACAATGAGATAAATAATGTTGATTTTCATCAAAATAATGTTTTTGATATGTTTAATATTTAAGGTGAGTGAAATGAAAAGAAAATATTTATTTTCAAGAAATAACTACAGTATAGTTAACTTTAACATTTTTTAGAGAGATAGATCATAATAATTCACCATTTTAAACATAATCATTAAAATCATTATAAAATAAGAGATTTTAATATATCACACCATACAAATTTTGTAACATTTGAATCTTATCTCCAATGAAATAATTATATTTGTGTGGAGATTTACATCCCCGAAATTTTTATATGAATCATATTAAAATAAATTCTTTTAAATTATATTCTCAAAAGAAAATAAACAAGTGGTTTATAAGGCATGTTTCCAAAGGAAATAAATGTTAGACCATAATCATTTACCACATTGGTAAAATTTTATAATAATCCCCATGATAAAATAGAATCCATTAAAAAAATAACTATCATTACAATGACTAGATTAAAGATGTAACATTTCAAAAGGTCCATGTATAAACCGTACAAAATAAACAAGTTCTGAAATTGGCATTAGTCTCGTAGAAATAAAATTGAGTCTATAAATCCCTTACCTTAGGTCCGAATTAATTACTATGCATTGGAATAACTTATATAAAAAATATTTAATTATTATAAATATATTATTTATATATAACCATATATATCATAAAATTCATGATTTATTTATTACCATTTATCTACTACTTAATAAGTGCTCCTTATAAAAAGAAATATTATAGGTGATATATGCTTCATTATTCACTTATATTATAGTTCACTAGTTTTGGTATATGTATACTAATCATGGATACATAATATTAATAATTTTAATCAATTAATTAACATAATATTTAATCATTATATACATGTCTATATTAATTCCTAAAAATAGATATAAAAAATGAACGACATTATTCATGGAGACTGTAGTCTATAAGTATGAATTAGCATTGTTTTCATTATTTATAGATGAAATTATAGAAATGTCTATGATTACTCACCATTATATAATAATTAGTACATAATATAAATCATATATATTAATTAAATCCAACCATTTTACAATCCATTTAAATTAAAAATGAAAAATGAATCACATCGCTTTTTGAATTATGAAGCCCTCATGCACGCTTGATCAACCATATAAGTTTCAAAAGTATTGGATGGTATGTAGGTATATGTGATATTATATATCAAAAAGTATAATTATGTCCTAAATAACATATTTAAACATTTATCCCATCATAATACCCATCCATAAAATATGGTGGTAAATAAAAATGAATTGTATCATTACATGGAGATGGTAGGACATATGTACGCCAGAGAAATACATTTACATCATATTTCATGGTAATTCGGGATTATAATTTCATTCTATTAAAAATAATAAAACGTTGGAATATTATGATACATTATTTATTATTTCACGAATTATATCATAGATTTATAGGAGGTAAATATGTGTAGAAAATATAGTTATCAGTTAAGTTGATTAACTATACATTGAAACATTTAAATTAGATATAATATAGATTGATATATGGTTATACAATTGGTCATCCCAAAACCATTATTATTAAGATAAAGGAGGTTATCGTAGAAATTGCATGATTTTGGTTGATATATAAGGTATAATGTTTTGTAAATATGTGAGGACAAGGTTTCCATTTAAAAATAAGTTGAGGGCCACTTTTTGAATGTTTCAACAGAATGAATTATAATAAATTAATTATTAATAAAAAATCATCCATATTATGGATAATTTGATGATAATTTATGATATTTATTTAATCCCATTAATAAATATAAATTAGATAGGTTTTGATTTAATTTTAAACCTTATCATTTTGATTAATACTTATATAAAAAATTTTATTTATAAATATGATAATAGTGTGATTAGAAATTGAAGACATATTTTAGTCACGTTTTAATGGTATTAAATGTTAATTTTTGACCTTATGGGCCCGAGATAGTGGATTTTAATTTTGAACATCCTTTCTAATCATTTGTGCTCTTCAAGCCTAATGTAAAATAATTTATGCCCACTGATTCATATGATTTTAAGGAATGTAATTATCCATATTTTAATTTGATATTTTTGGAACTAGATCTACAATCCAATATGATCATTCTTTATTCAGGGATCAATGGAGGATTCATAATGTATAATGGTGATATTTGGCGATAAAAGAAAACAATTCTGGAGAATTCATATTGGACACCATCCCACTTTTGAGAATCTGGGGCCCACATTATATCCCAATAATGACCAAATTTTGTGGGACACTAGAAGATATGTATAGTAAAAAATCATTATTTAGGAGCCAGTGCTAATTCTTCTTCCATGGAGGCTATTAAGGTGTCCCAAATAGAATATCAAAATCTGGGCCAGAATATGCAACACTGAATGTTATCCCACTAACTCGGCCATAACCCATGCTCCAAAACTAAAAATGGGTCTAAATTGTACATTAGGTTAGGTGACATATGGGGATGCATTTTCTTCTTTTGTGGTCCACACTAATTCTGCAATCTATAATGACATTTCTATGCGTCTGTTTGGTGGATGCAAGATGGCTTCCACTTTGGGTCAAAGGAGGGAATCAATTTTTATTCACTACTTTCAACCACCCTAAAATCTAATTTTATTTAATAATTGTGCATAAATATATTGTGGCTCAGCCTGAGGATTCCCAATTCCATATTTATGGTATTGATGGGGATGGAGAAGACATCTCTTGTTTGGATGTAATGTTATTATGCCAAAGTTCTGTTGTAATGTTTTCAATTTCTATTTAAGATTATTTTTGTATTTCTAGGTTCTTAATAAAAATATTTCACTTATATTCATCCCATTTTTTTAATTAAAACAAACAAAGCACAATGATATCTCGATGTTTTTGTGAATTAGTTCATACATAGGTGCGAATTTCGTTCACACACATGAAGGAATGCTTGTTGTTTCTGCGGTTTTAATTTCTTCAATCGAATTCTTGTAAGCCATATTTTCCCACCATTGAGAGTATACCATCAATGTAGGTCTAAAAATTAAATGTATTAATTGTAGGAATATTCAACGGATGGATTTAATGTTATTTTATGAACTAATTATTGTTAACTGGAAAATTAATTCAAGACTTCCATTCTTTAGTTACATCTACTCATTATCTTCACTATGTTTAGGGAATAAAAATTCAATTACTAAAATGACCATATACCTTGGAGTGATCGTGAATTTGGTTCTCTATGTGTGTAGGGGATTAGTAATTGAGTTTATCTAGCATAAAAATAGAAAAGATGATGTTATTATACTTTTAAATAATGGACACATCAAGAATTAATAAAACCAAATTTTTTTAAAGAAATAAATTCATTAAATTCATCCCGAGCATAATTTGAATAACAACCCATTTTAATTAAATTTTATTCACTTATGTTCTTAGTGTTCTTTAAAACCATCTAAAATTAAAACCATGATGGCCACTTCATAGCCAGATATCCATATTAAAGGTTGTGTAACTTATGTATCTTCTTAGATCTCTTTGGATTCGACATCCTAAGTTAGACTACAAGGACCATTCTACCATCATCTCTTGGGTAAATTTTAGCATGAATCAATTTTTGGCATCATTTCTGGGATCAAGTAAGAAAATTAGACCATATCATTATTTCCTCACCCCCATTATTCTATTCTCACCCAATATATCTTATCTTGTCCCTTTCTCTCTTTTTCCCTTTGGCGCATGTCTGCCTAAACCTGCGACAATTCAAATAGACTAGTTAGGGAGGAAAATCCTAGTAAAGGGGAGTCAAGTGATCCTAGTGGATTGTTTCCATTACTTCATAATCTTCTTGATACTCCAGAATCAAAAAATTGAATTAATTCTAATGGAGGGTCTTCCATGATATCGTATTGTAAATCCAGGGGGAAATCAAATGTGAAACAAAAATCAAGAAGTTACAATCCTAGGGAATGTAGTCGATGAAACCATGATTGACTACCTCACTCTAGAATGGACCAATTCACCTCATGAATTACACAAAATTACCTAGGAGATACCAATTACATATTTAATCCCCATGCCCAAAACCACCTTCCCAAAATTCAGGGAATAGAGTATGAGATTCCCTACCTTCACATTATGGAGTTCAATGACATTGTAAAAACCATGTGTCCCCCACATCAAATTGAATCAGATAAGATAAGGCTTTGTCGTTTTTATTTGAAGGAGTGAGATAATAATTGGATAAAAAATTTGAGACCTTTATCCATCAACTCTTGGGACCAATTACCAAGTGAATTCTACAAAAAATACTTTCCCAACAACAAAAAAATTTCAATTAAAAAGAGCATCCAAATCATTCTTGAAAAAGAGGTAGAGTCATTCTATGAAATATGGTAGAGGTTCAAAGACACCCTAAAAATGTTTCCACATCCTTGTTTTTATATTCCTGAACAAGTGATAATTTTTTATGAAGGTTTGGGCCCAAGGAACAAACATTTCACTGACATGATGTATATTAAAACCTTTAAAAACAAATCCCCAAATGATGCTTACAAGTATCTGGAGAGCCTTGCTGAACAAAACCAAACATGTGGAACTTCACGTATATATGAAATTCTAGAAAGAAATACTATAATTAATACTCATCGATAAGGGGAAATAAGTAGGGCTAAACTCATAGTACTTTCTAGAATGGATGAAGAGATAGACCTCAGGAAAGTCCATTAAATCCAAACTGTATACCTTTTTCTCACAATTTGTGACCAAGATGACCATAAGAGAGAAAACATCCCAATCATTCCATTCATCTAGGAGGTTCTTTTAGGAGGACCCCAGGAGGAAGTAAACGATATTAAATTTCAAATGACTCTATACCAAAACATGTTAAACAAAAAGTATAATGACCACCCCCCCCCGGATTCTGCTGGAACGATAAACAACAACCTATCCAACCACATGGAAAGAATACTTACCCGCATAAAAACTACCAAACCTATAACCAATTCCAATATCAACCTATCCAATACCAATATCCACCAATCCATTTTCAATAAACCATCCCACCTCCAAAATAACCATATGGGATAAGCAAATCTTCTCATGCACCAACCCGAACAGTTCCAAAAATCCTACAAAAAGAACTGTGAAATCAAATAGACAAAATGAACTCAGAATTATCTTCCCTTAATCAATAAATTCAAACAATCAAAACTTGAAAGGAACCCATTCCCACACAAGCCATTCCATAGCAAATAGTATGGGGAGAGTCAAGATGCACTCAAACAACACTTGAATGACTAAAGGTTGTGACTATTTTAAGAAGTGTAAAATCAATTGAGAAACCAGAACAACTAATTAAAAACCCATATGAAGATTAAAACATGGACAAAAATTCAAATGAACCAAATGATCAAACTGAAAAACATGATAACAATGTCAAAGAAACAACTCTTCAAAAAAACCCAACAACCTGCACCATTTCCTCAACACATGAGTTGGAAACCCACCACTAGATTGAGTGAATCATTGGAGGAAATCTTCTCACAAGTTATGTTGAACATTCCTATTCTCGATGAAATCTAAACCATACCTGCCTACTCAAAGTACCATAAGGACCTGTCCACTTTTAAAAGTGAATTTTCACATAAAAACCAATCCCTTTTTGATGCTAATGTGAGTACCACCATTCAAGGGACCATTCCTCATAAGTTGAAAGACCCATGTTTCCCTTACATCAATGTTTAACAAGGAGAGAAAAAAGATTTCATGGCCTTATGTGACCATGGAGATAGTGTCAATCACATTACTTATGTTGTGTATTGTTAGTTAGGCATATAAGTGCTCCAACCCACTTTTATCGCAATTCAACTTGCTAATCGTAGAATTAGGGCTCCAAATGGGATTTTAGAGGACATTCTGGTAAAAGTTGAAAATTTCATCTACCCTACTAACTTAATTTTCCTTGACAACCATAAAAAATTATGAAATAAGTCAAAAACATCAATCATTCTTGGCCATTCATTCTTTTTAACAATCATCTCTGTTATCCGAGTTCGAAATGGAAATATAACCACCAACACTGGAAAAATGAGTCTACACTTGATCATCTATAATGAATGTTCACAAATCGGGTACGATGAGTACATTCATGAAGTAAACATGTAAAAAAAATTTATAATGAATCCATAGAACATCATGTAATATTTGATGGATGTTTAAGTTAGGATGAGATTGATTTCCCTTGTTCACATGAAGTATATTTATCTCATTGGATTGAATAATTTTCAAATTTCACTTATGATGAAGTCTTAGGTAGAGCAATTATTGAAACCTTTTATGAAACTACATTCAAGGAAATCAATCAAACATCCTTCCCTAAATATTATCAAACCAATCTTATAGATGAAACATCTAAACATGGGGATTCGATTCTATCTAGAACTCTTTGAAAAAAATTGATCTTGATCCAATGTCCCAATATTCTACTGAAATTATGAACCAAACTGATCTTGAATTGATTGACCATCCTATTGTACTCTAGTATTCCTTCCTAGAGGACAATAAAACACAACCTATTTTCATTACTTCTTCTCCTGAATCCAATCAAAACTGGATGCTTCTTGATTTCCTTAGAAAACATAAGAAAGCCATTGGTTGGACCCTTTCTGATATTTCTGGGATTAGCCCACTAACAGAAACTCGTAGGATTGTTCTAGAATCTAATTCAAAGCCATTTCATCAACCTCAATTGATACGCAATCATAATCTCAGAGAGGTAGTAAGGAAGGAACATCTAAAACTGTTAAATTTCATTATCATCTATCCCATAGCAGAGAGTGAGTGACTGAGCCCAAGCCTGGTGGTTCCCAAGAAGGAAGTAATCATAGTGATAACCAATAATGATGGAGGGATTCTTACAACTAGGGTGAGTAGTGGATAGAGAGTCTGTATCAACTATAGAAAGCCAAATTCATTTACCAAGAAGGACCATTTCCACTTACCATTCATTGATCAAGTCCTTGAGAGAGTGGAAGGTAATGCCTTATACTGTTTCATAGATGGATACTCGGGGTAAAATCTGATTGATGTATCCATAGAGGATCAAAGGAAGACTACATTAAACTATCCATTCAACACCTTTTCCTTAAAACTCATGTCCTTTGGGTTATGTAATTCCCCTAAAACCTTCCAATGGTGCATGATGGGAATCTTCTCAAACATGGTAGGGTATTTTCTATAGTTCTTCATGGTTGGATTATATTTGATTGGGGATACATTTGAGTGATATCAGAGGAATGTGGAGAGAGTCTTGTCAAGATGTAAAAAAACGAATCTGGTCCTAAATAAGGAAAATTCCATTTCATGGTTAAATAGGGACTAGTTTTAGGCCATCATGTCTCAGGTATCGGGATTGAAGTTGATAAAGACACGGTTGACATCATTCGTCACCTTCTATCACCCAAAAATGTCAATTAAGTGAGTTATTTCATAGGACATGATAGTTTCTATAGAAGGTTCATTAAAAATTTCATCTCTATTACTCGACCACATTGTGCTCTTTTGGTGAAATATGCTCCATTTTTATGGACAGAAAGTTTTGAGGAATCATTATCTACAGTCAAGTCAAATATCACCTCTCCTCCCATTATGAAACCTATAAATTTGAACCTTCATTTCAAACTTATGTGTGATGCTGGTGACTTAGCTATTAGGGAAATCATAGGACAATGGTGTGAGAAAAATCCATGTGTCATTGCTTATGCAAGCAAAACATTAAAGGACGCACAAATAAACTACTCCACCACGAAGAAAGAGTGCCTTGCTGTTGTATTTTCCTTAGAGAAATTTAGGTCCTATCTCATAGGATCTCCCATCGTTGTCTTCACTAACCGTTCATCCCTAAAATATTTTTTGCAAAAACAAGATCGCAAGGATAGAATGATTAGGTGGGTCCTTCTCTTATAATAATTAGACCTCACAATAAAAAAGGGGTGTTGAAAATGTTGTAGCTGATCACATCTCTTGGATGGAATTCAAAGATAACTCATATAACCATTCTGTATCTGATTCATTCCCTAATGAACCCCTTTACTCTGTGAGTGGATACCCTTGGTATGCCGACATAGCCAAGTTTTTATTGACATGAGTCATTCCTAAATTCATAGGGTCTCATGATTGAAGGTAATTTCTTTCTATTGTTAGGCCCTATGTGTTTGATGATCCATACCTCTATATGTTCTATCCTAACCATGTCATTAAGAGGTCTCTCCAAGAATCTGAACAAGAATCCATCCTTAAATTCTGTCATAGTGTGGCATGTGGAGGTCACTTTTCCTCTATGAAAACATATGCTAAGGTTATTCAGTGTGGTCTCATCTAGCCCACCCTCTCAAGGGAATAGTACATATTTTTTCAAAGTTGTGTTAATTGTCAAAAAGTAGGGTCCATCACATAAATGAATCAAATTCCACTCACACCCATCATAGTGATTGAAATATTTGACTGTTGTGGAATATATTTAATGGGTCCATTTTCCAAACACTAGTTGATGTCTATAAATCCTTTTATCTATTGATTATGTCTCCAAAAATTTTAAGGTAATTCCTACAAAATCCAATGAACATCAAACTGTGATTAGATTTCTCAAGGAAAACATTATCTCTAGATTTAGAATTCTCAAGCCTATCATTAATGATCGGGGAACTCATTTCTACAATCATCCATTCTCAGAACTCATTGAAAAGTGTGGAATTTCTGAAATATTTCTACTACTTACCGCCAATAAACAAATGGTCAAGCTGAGTTAGCCAATCAAGAACATAAACAAATTCTTGAGAAAGCTGTTAATCCATCTAGGAATGACTGGTCAAGAAAAATCTTAGATTCTCTTTATTCCTATAGAATTGAATTTAGAACCATTTTAGGAATGTCTCTATATAGGTTGGTTTATGGAAAAGCATACCATTTTCCTGTGGAAATTTAACATAAAGTTTTTTGGGCAATTAAGAAAATGAATTATGACATCTCATTGGATGAAAAAAAAGGAAATTAGATCTTAATGTACATGAGGAACTTAGGATAGAGGATTTTCAAAATTCAATTATCAATAAAGGAAAAGTACAATCCTACCGATCTCGAAACCTTAAAACCAAACACGTTGTAATAAGAAAACCACTTTATTTTTATATTTCTAAACATCACATAATCCTAGCAAAATTTAGGTCTAGATGGTCAGGTCCATACATAGTGCACAAGGTGTACCCCCATGGGGCTGTTGAAATTCAAGATCCCTCCAATGGTTAAACATTTAATGTTAATGGTAATAGATTCAAATCATTAAAGAACCATTCCAAAAAAATGAATTCAATGAAGAATTATGTAAACCTACCATAAATGATGAAAATAACTAATCGATTAGGGGTCTATGTAAAGCTAAAAATATTAAACAAATCACTACATGGGAGGAAACTCATGGTTTTCGAGTTGCGAAGGATTTTTTTAATCAACATTATATTTCAAATAAGATTACTTGATCGTTTTGATATATTTTTTTCTACCTCAGACTATTGACGTGTTCTTCTATTTTTAATATGGATGGGTATGAAAGGGGAGAATTTTGTTCATCCATGTCATGCGGTGTGATCCCTATGTATTACCATACCCAGAAATTAAAAAGAAAACAATGTATCATCTGTTGATTTAAAAAGAAGACATAAAAATGATGAGACATGGTATTAAATAAATTGGTGTGTTTTAATATTTGTTTTATTCTTGATTATATGGTTCATGGACTATTTTTGGGTCATACATATTCAATCAAAGAGGTTTCTACATCTCCCATGTGAACAATGATTGATATGGGAGCACCAAAATCAACATTATGAAGCTACCAGCTGAACTATATTCATTCCGTATCTAGCTTATTTCCCCACCCTCAACCCACAATCTCTTCTATTTTCTTTTTATGAAACTAGGGACGCTTTCATTCTATCTTGGGGGGTGTGGAAACACAATGTTTTTAAAAAAACAATGAGAAAAAAAGAAGAAAAATTCATATTTCATTCATTTAATAACATCATTACTCACATTAAAAATACATATAAAATAATTTTTATTTCCTTGACTCCTGATTTAATTTAATAATTAGTTTAAAAGCATTGATTTTGGATGTTTGGTTTTCCAATGATAATTTTCATCATTTATATTTTCATCAATTAAATCAAAATTCCACAATGCATGTCCTTTAGAATATGGGGAGCTAATTTTAATTCTTGGGGTACCATAATAAATAGCATAGGATTGTTTGATTTTTATGAATAATACGAGTATTCAAATAAAATAAAAAAACATAAAAAAAAAATAAAACAATATTGCGTGAAGAGGAATGGACTGATAAAATGCGAGGATTTTGGCACTTGGGGATCATGACCCTGCAGTTGAGTAGCCCTATGTTTTTCAATCCATCTCTATTTATGGTAATATGAATTTGTGTTTGATCAAGTTAACTTGAGATGATTCCAGAGTATGTGGGCCTCACATGGTGCCCTAAGGACATTCAGCCTAGGATTCATCTACAAAGTATTTCTACATGGGTTGATTTTATTATCAACAATCTCAATTACTATGGAAAACTTGAAAAAAATCGAAAATAATTTAAAAAATAATGATCAATACTTATACATAGATTATATGAGATTCCACATAGTGTTTCTATGATTTCCTCCTTAAATAAAAATGAACCCCCATATCTATTGTGATTCACAACACATCATTTCACTAATTGACTTGGATAAAGTATTATGATGGATTTGATCGAAGTAATTTTATTGGGATTGGGATCAGCTTTTAATTTTATCTTGTTTTAAATTAATTTGTTATCTTATAAATATATATATTTGTGTAGATTACATTGTGAGATATTTTTGTCATAATATGTTTGAAAAATGAATTCAAATATAATCTTAGAACTATTGGCCCGGGACAATAAAATCTCATTTTGGGGCTGTAATTACTCAATAAAAAAACATATGTGAATCACATTTTAATTTTACTAAATATTCATTTTTGATCTTTTGGGCCTGATTTAGCATATTTTAATTTCGAACATCCATTCTAATCATTTGTTAAATTAATGCATAATTTACACCAATTTAGGCCCAATGAATAATATTATTTTATGAAAACTAATTATTCTTATTTTATTTTGATATTTATGTAAATGGACATACACATGAATATAAACATTTTTCATTCAGGGGTTAATTGAGGATTCATAACGAATGATTGTAATATTTAACGATAAAAGGAAATAATTTTAGAGAAGGAAGATTGAACATCATCCCACTGATGCGAATGTGTGGCCCACAATAAAATCCCAATGAAGCCCAAATTTCATTGGCCTCTAGAAGACATGTATCATAACAAATCATTATCCAATATCCAGTGCTAATTCAGCTTCCTAGGTATCTACTAAGGAGTCCCAAATAGAACATCAAAATATGGGCTAGAATTTACACCCCATAATGTTATCCCACTATCTCAGCCATAAACCACGTTCAAAAACTCCAAAAGGTCCCAAATGTTACAGGTGGTTAGGGGACATCCTGGGATCCATTTTCTTCTTCTATAGCCCACTCTAATTTTTCCATCTAGAAGGTTATATCTACATGTTTCATTGGTGGATACAAGCTGGCTTCCACTTCGGGTCAACGGAGGGAATCAATTCTTATCCACTACTTTCCACCACCCTAAGGCCAAAATTAATTTAATAATTGGACATAAATTTTTTGAGGATTGGTCTATGTATTTCCAATTCCTTATTTAAGGTAGTGGTTTTGATGGGTAATATGTCTCTTGTTTTGATGTAATGTAAGTATGCCAATGTTTAGTTATAATGTTTTCAATTTCCATGTAAGTTTCTTTTTGTATTTCTATGTTCATAATCTATATATTCCTTTTATATTATTCCCATTTGGTTAATTTAAACTCCAAAATCACGGTGATGTCTCTGTTTTGTGGTGAATTAGTTCACACATAGGTGTGAATTTCGTTCACAAACACATGGGAGTTATATTATTTATGCGGTTTTAATTTCTTCAATCCAATTATTTGTAAACTTTCTTCCACCCACCATTGATAGTAAACCATCAAAGGGAGAAGATACATTAATGGGTTGATCGTATAAAGATGCAAAGGCTAGATTGAATGTTATTTTATGAATTAATTCTTGTTAATAGGTTATTTACTTCAACACATCCAATCATCAGTTATTTACACTCTTCATCTTCATTGTGTTTGAGGAAACTAAATCCATGTACTAAAATGACCTTATACCTAGGAGAGATCTTGAATTGGGTCTCTAAGTGTGTAAGGGATTAGTAATTGAGCTTAGATAAAACCAAACCAGAAAATGATGAAGGTAGTGTTATTTTGATGAATGGATTAATAAATAATTAATAAAATCCAAATTGTTTAATGAAGTAAAATTCATTCAATACATCCTGAGGATAATCAAAAGATCAACCCATTTTCATTAAATTTAATTCACATAGGATTCTTAGTGTTCTTTAAAACCTTATAAAATTAAAACCATGTTTTCCACTTCATACCTAAAAATCAATCCCATAGTTTATGTTTCTTAGGTATCTTCTTAAGTCTCAGGGGATTCGACTACCCAAGCTAGACTACAAGGACCGCTCTACAGTCATCTCTTGGGTAAATTTGAGAATAAATCACAGTGTTTTCAGTAATAAAGGGTTTTAATGTAAAAAATAATCTAAAAATGGCTCATAATTGGATAATTTATGAAGTTTTATACAATATAATACCCACATTGCCTTCTACAAGGTTTTTATGGTTTTATAAATAATTAAATAAAATAATATTTTAATAAAATATCATTATTTTCAACTTTCACACTATTAATTTTTTTTTTGAATTATAACACATAGATGAAAAGTTATAACTCAAATATAATTTCATGAAATATAACTAATATGTCATATCCACCTATACAATTCTTGGTGTACCATAAATTACTAAAATTATATCACTTTTAATAATTTAAAATTAATTTATCATATTTTTCAATTAATCGAAAATCTATTGTATTAGAGTTGTGTAATCTACTAATGTTATTATATTATACATTAAAAAATAAATAAATTAATATAATTAAAAATGATTATTATAACTAAATTTATAATTAATATTCATTCATATCTAGTTTAGTTTCATTTTGTAATCATATATAGATATTTAAAACATAGAGATTGACATTTTGTATCTTTATTTGTATTAAATAATAAATAAATAATTTTCATTTAAATATGTCAATTCCTATCCAATGGATTTAAGGGTAAAATTATATTCATCCAATAATATTTATGATAAAAAAATTTATACTCTTCATTAGTTTTTAACCGATATTAAATTGATTTATCCTTTACTAAGGTGATAGATTTTACCATGGTTACAATTCATATTGTTCAGAAATAAATGGGGGGATTTTACCAAATTTGTATCTCCTGATTCTATATATGGAACCCAATCGTCAAATTAAATACATACAAGTGGAAGATATTAGTTCCAAAATAATCACATAAAGCGGAATGAAATCCTTTTTCATGTAAAATAAATTTGCAATCATAAAACATTGTTTAATCTTATCCCACTCATAGAAAAGTATTAAATAAATGTTATAATTTTTTAAATATATAATATATTTATTTAATTACATTAATTAACCAATATTGATTAATTTAATTTATTAAGACAAAAACAAATTGTGTGCTTATAATGTGTTTTGTAGGGGGAATCCTTTTTAAATGTAATTTTTTTAAAAAAAAATTCAAAAGATAATTGATTAAAATAAACATTATTATATTATTAAAAATAAAATATATCTATTTTTACTTTTAAACAATTTATTAAAATGAATTTTATTTAATATTATTAAATAGAAATATTGTTTTCTATACAATTTTTGAATTTCCACTATTCTTTCAAAAATAAATATTTTTTAAAAAATCATGGAAATTGACTGCAAGATAATTTTTTTATGATCATTCCAAATAATTAGTTTTGTTTAAATATATTTTTAATAGTGAAAATAATTAATATAATATTTTCCCACAAAGAGAAATAAATATTAATATTTCAGAATTCCATTTTTATGAAAAATATAAATTTTCACAAATATGAATTTTTATTTCATAGGATTTTCTATGTAGATTTATATTGAGTATGATATTTTTATATATATGAAAAAAATTTCCTTTTAATACCCACCAATGTAATGGATATTTAATAACAATCAAATAATAATAATTTCATAAATATTTTGATTCATTTAAGCTATGTGTTGTGTGTAACACAAGTAATGAATAAAAATAAAATGATTTAAACATAAATTCTCTTAAATCATATGGTATTAAATCAACAAAAATTTAATAAATTTAAACAATAAATTTAATGTATTTTTGAGTAAATAATGGTTTTATATATGAAATTTCCTTTATTGAGAACCAACATCATTAAAATGGTTAACAAAACCTCCCTAAAAAGAGGGAAAGGAATGTGTAATGGTCAACACAAAACCTGGTTTACAAAAAGGGGAACATTATAAGAAATGTAAAAAATGAACATGGGATATAAAAATAATTCACCAGTACTAATAGAGATTGATAGAAAACATGATCAAGAGATAGTTAACAACCAGAAAACCAAGAATTTGTTGGGGGTTATAACACCACAAATTAATTGGAATTAAATTTAATAAAAATTTGAAAAAATTATGTTCATTTTTCTAGTGTTTAAGAATAAATTTAATATCTTGACTCATAACATAATGAAATTTACTAACATGAAATGTATAATTTCATCTTTTAATATGTTTCCACCACAGTCTATTGTGTTTCTCCAAAGAGGTGTATTTAGAATAATTTTTTATTCATGAAGCACTATAATTAAATTCTACCTGATTAAAATATTATATCAAGATATTCCTTATATCATTAGATATTAATGAATACCAAAAAATTTCCACAAATGATAATTCTAAAAATGAATAAACCAGTCTATGAAAAATTAAAATATTAATCTCAAAAACATTGATTACCTTAATAACCATCCAAAAGGTCCTTTTAGGTAAATTAATTGTTAATACTAAGGGTTAAGTATACATAAAAACAATGGAACATTTCCCAAATACAATTAATAACCATGATAAATTACTATATAATCTTTTAATGTAGGGGACATCACCAAAATTTCATGAATCAAATTTAGATTATATGTTGAATGATATTCCTTAACATTATCATAAATATCTATTAAAATATCACATATTCAATTGATCAATTTTCAACCATCGTGAAAATTAATATTCCATCATATATAATTCCATATAAACATATAATTTAATTATATATAAAGATTAAAGTGTATTAAATCTTCAATAGAGTTTCAAAATAAAATCAGTTAAATCATTAAAAATGGGGTGTTGATTGCTTTAAATGTGTGATCATCATTAAACATATAAACCCATGATGGTATCCATAACAATTAAGTTAACTTCACATGAAATAATATATTATAAAAAAATTAAAACAATCCTTATTCATTACCTGAGTTAAAAAATGTTGAATATCTTCAATATATCAAAAAATGTAATAAACATCCTCAAAGATTACATAAATCATTTTTTGTCAATTAATAATAAAATTTCATGTTTAACAACACTATCAATGTAAATTATATAATTATCCATAATAAACATTATAAACTAAAAATTATATAGATATTAAGGTTTATCTTATACTTACTCATGTTGGATCCAAAATATCACCTTACAAAAAAATAACATTTCTTTGTTATTTGTACCATTCAAACTATGTTTTTAAAAACATAATGAAAAATTAATCCAAAAAAAGTATCATGATTTCATAAATTAAAACATCATTACTGTTAAATTAATACAACATAATTCCAAAAAAATCATAATCATTTCAATCTTCCATCATCAATCATAAACAATTAATCGGTCTTCATCATCTTACTCCACAATACTTATTTTTTACAATATGTAAAATGAATCAAGTCTCAAGATTCATCAATATAAATTTAATTATTTTCCTTAATATTAACATAAGGAACAATATAAAACATAACATAACGTTCAATAATTATTTGTTGTCTCTTAATTATCCTCAATATTAGTTGTAAAACCATGTTTATTCTCTTCTAAATCGTTCTCCCTTGGACATCGATTAGTATAATTCACACATATTCCAAATATTAAACATTCGAATGTTGAGGAAAACATGTGGAGTTCATTATTATAATTCATTACATTAAAAAAACACTTCATTTATACTATAGTGTACCAAAAATTCATTCATAGTCAATATTAATAAATAGTTGAATATTTATTATTTAACATTTTGTTCCATGAGAGATTATTATATGTCTTGTATCATCAGGAACATGTATACATAAACAACTAGTAAATTAAAAATATACATCGACTTACATTTATATAATCATAAATATCACCCTTCATGGAATGACAGACTTAATACATTTCTTTATAACCTAGGGAGAGGAAACATAAGAATGGGGTGAGTTCAGATGCTCAGTATGGAAAAAAGGGATATATCTATAATAACATATGTATAAACTGTTCATAATGGTATAAGAACATTATATTGACATATAAATACCATAAATATCATATCAATAAAGATAATATAATTTCATGGAATAAATATTTTTTGTTTATAATATATGATTCATAGGAAATAAAATATTTTTCAAATGTTTTTCAATTATTAAGGAATACATTTTATTTGAAATAAAACATAGTATCTTGTAATTAAATTTTAAAATAATTAATTACTCTTGATGGAGTGAAATTCCATTCTTTTCATACATGATAAAGAAATTTGTTCAATATTTTTCTCTCAAATGTCTTGAAATACCTTACGTGGAAAACTATAATATGATTCCCTTCAAGCCATTCTATAAAATATTTAACATTGGTAAAATTTTGTTTAAAAATCATAGGATAATGAGGAAAATATTATTTAAAACATTTCTATAGGAAATTATATTTATTAAGTATATTCTTTTGTGGATACGTATCTATAAAAATCTAAAATATTGATGAGATTTTTAAAATAACCATTACATTGAAATCACATTTTTTGAAAGAAATATAAAATTTTATATAATTTTTTAATATAAATTTTTAAATTATTACTTTTAAAAATTAAAGTATGATATATTATTCTATTTATACATTTCAAGACCCGTTTTATTATTATTTTTTCATTAATGTTGTTATTTTCCAGTGTAAACAATTTTGTTTATCATAGGTATTTCAATTCAGATGTTCTGATACTCAAAACATTATCATATTAACATAATCTCCATAAGATTAATCCTGATTTAAATATCATATATAATCATTATATATTTATTTATATTCATATATAGAATATGGAGATAGAGAAATATATAAACCGGTTATAGAGTTGGTAGGTTCTTTGTATGCATGACCGATGATTTCATTTTTTTAAATAGAGGAAATAAAATAAATATTAATATTAATGAAAAATTAAATGATGTTTACTATATAATTTATATCATATATATTAATTAAATTATTCACTAATACAATCCAATTAAAATATAAATTAAAAGGGAATCTCATCACTTCATGGAGGTGGTAGTTCAAATCTATTCACGAACTATGTTATCATTTCCCAATGGATTAGATTGTACTAATATAGAAAATATATAAACATTATATAAAAATAATTATTTCATAAATATCATATATAAACATTAAATCCATCATAATACCCATACAAAAAAGATATTGATGAGAAATAAATTTTATCCCCTTTTGGAGATGACAAGATATATGTAACCATAAGCGATTCGTTCAGTTCTGTTTTGATGGGAAAGGGGAATTATATATTTATTTTCAAAATAAAAAAACTTTATGAATAATTGTTATACTTAATATATTATTTAATTATAAATACCATAAATTTAGAAGAGTTAAATAAGAGTAAAAATGATGGTGATCAGTTAAAGAGATTATCCATTCATTGAAATGGCTCATCTAAATCACCTCTAATGGGATGTAAGGGTAAATTTATTTAAAGAAAAAACCAATAAAATGTTTCTATTGAATTTGATAAGTCATATTAGAATACGTTTTGTAATCTCTTTAGATAAAATTAATGTGAAGATGTTATGGACGTGGTGCTCTTATATAATTTATGTGAGAGAAACTTTTGGAATTTTTAAAAAGATTAAAATATAAAAAATTCAATCTGAAACCAATTTTTTCATAAAATAAAATAATGTGAAATGGATTAAATTTTAAACTATATAATATAACATTTTTCATGTTTTCATGTTTTTAATTTAATTTAATAATAAAATATTCTCATAAAGGATAATTTCATTCAATTTAGACAGTATTCAATTAATTTGACCAAAAATACAAAATAAAATTAATAATTTATAATATCATCCATTAAACACACTAATATTGTTTTTTATCCAAAAAAGTAAATGGAACTCAATAAATCGTTAAAATTATATTTCTATTAATATTTTGAATTTCATTTACTATAATTTTTAGAAAAATTGATGAATTACTGCTTTGGTGTTACATAAGATTAATATAAATTTAATAATTAATATAATAAGAATGAAATTTCATAAATTATAAAAATTTCATTATTCAACAAATTAATGTTAATATTAATTCATAATTAGTTTTTTCTTTATATGAACACATAAGATGTATTAAAAAGAAAGAGTGTGGCATTTTAAATCATTCATAGATTTAAATAATATATACGTCATTTTCATGAATTAAGGCCCATTAAAAATATAAGTTTCATGTGTATGTTGATATTGTTTGGATTTAATTCACTAAATGAAAATTATTTATTTTCTGAACTATTTTTATACCCTTCTCCTTCAATTTTAACGCTTCGTTAATGGTATTTCATAATTAAAAATTAAAAATGTTTTATACTCATTGAGGGTCAATATAGTTACAATAAATGGAAATTGGTCTATAATTATACCATATTGATATTATGAACTCTATAAAAGTATCTTGGACAAATATAAATTTTTTGGGAATTTTATATCATTTAATAAAATAATTATTTATTTTAAAATATAATTAATTCCATATTTTAAAACTATTCATTACATTCAATTTAATTACATCTCTATGACAATTAAAATTCGATCCCAATATTTTTATTTGTTTATATAATTTCATAATAATCTATTAAATTTCGGTATGACATTAATTATCTCAATATATAATAATTATAATATTTTTAATATCATTTTTTTCATTTTTTTCATTTTTTAAAATAAATTATTAATTACTATGTAAGTGTTTCATAACCATTTAAGGTATTTATTTAACACCTAAAAATTATAAAAAAAATTACCCACTAGAAAATAGGTTTATTATTCTCAAAATAACTAATTATTTTCATTCAATTGGTATTTTTACAAACAAATATATCACAAAAACGTATTTAATCTTTTTTTTAATTTCCAGACGCGCACGAAGATTCCACTAGTATTTGGACAAGACACTAGTTACCTTAAAATATTTATTGTATAACCTTAAAAATAATATATATAATACTTAATATTTAATAACCATAAAACTCATGGACTTATTACATATCAAATATTATATTTATGATTCCAAGTTTTTCTTTTCCATTACTGTGTAACCTCCACGTTGGTAATGAAATGTATTTCCATATTTATTATGTCATTAATTATAATTTATATATATTGAATTCATTTTTTAATATATTTTTATTATAATTATAATTATTAGTTCAATACAAATATTTTACAAATTTATATAATATTTTTATGTCATTGAGATATCATAAAAGTTGTCAAATTTCATAAAAACTATAATGCTTTTAAAATTCACTAAAAAATTATACTTTTAATAAAATGACCAAAAAATAATCCATGGATAATTTTGAATTTATGAACCCAAAAATAAAATTCATTAAATTAAATTAAAATATATCAAGTGAAAGAAAAAAATAATATAAATGCATAAAATGAAAATAAAGTATGGTTTTAGAAACGAAATACCTTTTAAGACAAAAATATTTTTCTAGAAAATCAATCCATAAAATAGATTATAAAAAACATAATTTATTCATATTTTAATTAAATTCAATTAAGAAAATACTTTTAAATGATTTAAAGAAAAAATAAAATCTTCAATAATAATTAGTATTTTTCACTAATCCTTGAAATTTCAAACTTTTCAAAAAATTACAAAAACAATTCACTCAAATATAATTTTAATATGATAACTTATAAATTGATATTATTTAAATAAAATTAAATTTTATGAATTTACAAAAATTATTTAGAATATTTTCAGAAAAAATGCAGTAAAAACATTTTTGATAATGACTTATTTCTGAATAATAAAAATCATTAGATGAAATTGAATGATTATTTAGTGATAATTTATCATCAATTTAACATTTACCTAAAATTTTATTTATATTTCAAAAAACTATGAAATTTTTTATACACTCTAGTTTAATAGATAAGATATAATTTTCACATTAGATAATAATATTTTAATATTTTATTTTGAATCATTTAAACATATTGTTGCGTGAAATGCATTCTATTAATGAAATTGAATTATTTTATTAGAAATATTTTCTAAACATAAGTGGAATTACATTATACCCAACTTAATAAATTTTTTCCTCGCAAAATAGACAAGTTCTCATTAATCAATATCATCGTATTTTTATTTTCTATTATGGGAAATCCACATTGTGAAAATTGTTAATATAACATCACCTTAAAAGTTGGAAATGGAAGTACATGTGACAAAAAAACATGTTATGAACAAGAATAATATTATTGGGTAGTGAAAAAATTGTTATATAATAAAAAAATAATTTTAAAATATTGATAGAGATTTATAGAGAACATGGTTTAGTTGATGTTGGGAATCATAATTTTTAAAACTTATTAGTTAGTTAAATGGCCATTTATTTCTCATTGATAATGTTAAAAAACACTTTTTTATTCATTTTCCAAGGTTGAGGGTTTTTTTATTTACTATAATAATAACAAAAGGAGATTTACATACATTAAAATAATAATTCATTCCTTTTCTGGATTTCCCTGAAAATATCATTTTTTATTCAAACAATGAGTATTCCTGATGAATATTTTTGGCCTGAATCCCTATATTTACTTTTATAGATAACATAATTCTATAAAAGAATAAAAATAAATTCTTCCAGCCAGTAGAAATTATCCATACCCAAAATAGTCAGTACAAGGTAATATAATTGATGAAATTAATAAACCATTATTCTATGAAATACTACATTCATTAAAATTCAATAGTAATACATAAAGATCATATTAAATCATTCCGTAAATAATTATCCTCAAAATTCGTTAAAATACTCCTAATTTAGTATTACACAGAAAATAAAAAGTATTTTATCACATATTATTCCAATATTAATTTAATATTTTTATCTAATCCTCTTTTTCCACTCATAAAGTCATATGTTTGATAGTATATGTCCTAAAAACACAGCGTCAAGATATTATAATAACCTTTTCTATATATAAATGAACCTATATACAAAATAATATTAATAAACAAAATATTAATGAATGATTTATCCTCAATTTTTATTTTATTCATTAAATATTACATCCCAAATCTGTAATATAATTATTCTGAATTATGAATATAAATTCATCCTAAGGGTTATATAAACCTCAAACTGATAAAAAGTTTCCCTGTATATCAATTTTCACCTAAAAATATCATTACATAAATACACATTTGGGGGTAAGAGCCTTTGATCTCAAGATGATCCTCAATCATATAAACCCATGATGGAATCAATAACCTAAAAACATATATTCTTCTAAAAAATTAACAAAATCATTATTGCATAATTATGTTCATAATCCATTAAATATATTATATCAATCCAATAATTAAATTGAAATCAACAAATATAGTTAATCTAAATATATTTTTTCATCATATCACTAACTAATTTAACGGTCTATATTATTATCCCACCATTGTTAATCATATCTTTAAGTCAACTAAACATTATCACATTTCATGATTCTTGGTACAATTCAACATATGTTTTAAATTCATTAAATAAGAACTAAAATGGATATGTATTTAAATGTTACACAACTTTTACAACCATAATATCATTATTTTAATAGTTATAGTACAAAATTATTTAATACAGATACATAAAACCTTCCATCATTCATATTTTTTCATAAACTATTAACCATGCTTCATTGTAATATTCCATAATAATTATTTTCTACCATTACAAATATTAATCATTTTAAGAGTCCTAAAACTCAATTTAATTATGCTTTTTCTTATAAAATAATAAATATGGGTAAATCATACAATACCTTTCATATGACATTCATAGACTCTTCATTAGCATTAGAAAATCCATTAATCATACAAACATTCTAGTTGTTTGTCAATAATTCCTCATAGGACATCGATTTATGAAATTCCAATACACTCAATATTTATAACATTCAACTATCAAGTATAACATATGGAGGACATTATTTTCATCCATTTAATTAACCAAAAATTTCATTTATCCTTAGTAATAACATGATTTCTATCATTATTTTATATATGAAAAATATATTCCTGTTTCTCTGAGATGTTCCCTTGAGTGGTTCTTCCTAAATTTCTGTCATGTTCAATGCCAATTCCTATTTTCTTTAGGGACATTATGAAACTACATATTTTATTTATTAGGTGTGTCAGGAAAATAATAAATTTTGTTATCTTTAATCATATTATGAGATACATGATTATGTATAATCATTAGGTTTCAAATTCAATCTCTTATTTCAATTCTTTTATCTCAAGGGAAGTCATTACATTGACCATAAAATTCATTATTAACATGGTTACATTGGGTTCCATCGATTAATTGAAACTCAAGTAAATAGTGTGAGAAAAAAAATCATGGTGGGATACCACATTATTATGAAAAATAATTTATAGGATGTCTAAATTGTGACAATTTGTTTTATTAGAAATTATGTTTAACTAATATCATCAATGATCATTACCAAAATCAATGTATTTTATACTATAAATAAACTTATTACTATGGTTTTCAAATAATTTTATCTCAATCTAGTTTCCAGATGTAAATTAAATCCTCCTCTAATACCTACTATATGATACAATACTTTTATATATAGATATTAATCTTAATTGATGAATACTAATTATATAACATAATGACCCATTCTATAATCATGAAGGTCTATTATCATTGAAAAAATGGAAATATAAAACCTCATTTGTAAATTTTTAACATCACCTCCCAATTCATTCCCCATAAATAAAACCCTTCATAGACATAGATTATCTATTAACATTCTTAATTTTCTTAATAAATGAATCATAAGAAATTTGAGATATGAGATTCTCAGTACGGGTAAAAAATTGATATATAAATGACAACATAATAATAACATCAGGATAAGGGTATAGAAAAATGATATTAACATATTAAAACCATACCCGACATATCAAAGATCATAATTTAATACATTTTCTAATATCATGTTCGTATATATGACATGACTCAAAAAAAAACAAAGGACATCAACCATGAAAGCTTAACATAGGCACGAGACAAGGAATATGGCATACCCATTAGTGGATAAAATAATTTCCTTATTATTCAGGGCTTTATTATAGGAATATCATAGTGGAACCTATTCACTCATAAAATAATTATAGTATTCAATGTCAATACCCATGAATATAATAGCTGGAAAATCCCCATACAAAACTAGGTTCAATCCTAAATATTATCCTGTTTATCCCATTAGATAATAATATTTTCCCAATTTATTTTTTGGAGATATAAGTCTCTTGCATAACATAATTAAAATGATAAATTTTGGTTCCAATAGATCTGAAAAAATTCAACATATCATATACCATGAAAAAATGTAATTCATAAGCATTTCATCCTAGATAACCCATTGAAAATAAATGGATTTCCATAACATATTATTATAGTATAACCTATGGAGAAGAAGAGATTCTTAAATTTTTCATCATTTCAACACAAAAATAAAATAAAACAATGAAATAATATTGGTTTTATAATTTTATCATAACAATAGTCCATATTAAGTAACATCAAAGGACATCAAATTTGATGAAAAATAATTTTGATCGATCACTCATAATAATTCTTGAGGAAAATAAATATATCATTTTGATATCGATAATTTTTATAATGTTGTTCAATTAAAAATAAAATAATTTTCTATAAAATAACCATGAGAAATTATTTTTGAAGGCTAAAATAATATATTTTTCTCGATTTTGGGGAAATCTGTTCATGTGGTATATGATCAAAATCATTCATTCTGTATATATGTTTTTTTAGAAAATTCATTATATACTTATTTTTTGAAAACTAAAAAAACATTGCATTAAAACCATTTAAAAAAATTAAAACATCTGTCAAAAAGAATTTCATAATAGATTGGAAATGTTAAAAAAGTATTAATATCAATTTTATAAGAGATGGATATGGTTAAATAATATTCCCTAATGGATACTTAAACATAAACCACATAGAATATTATTGAAATTATTGAATAAAACTTCTAACTCGAGTTCACGTGGCTTCAAAATCACTCTAAACAAATATATAATAAATATAGATTTATTTTAATTCTAATATATATATATATATATTTATACTTATTTTATAATATATTAACCCTTTATAAAATATAAACACCCCCATTATCAATAATTCCATAATAAAATTGTATTTTTTGGGTGTCAACAGTTTCGTTTATCTTCAGTGTATTAGTTTAGTAGTTATTGATGTTGTATATTATTATATTGGTCTAATCATATCCAAAATATAAATAATTTTATAACTAGTATATTTATATTAATTATATACATATTTATAGTTATAAATAAAATTAATATTTAGGAAAATGAATTATACCATTCATATAAATGTTAGGTCACACATATACAAGAACATTGTTTTCATTTTTTGGAAAGATGAAATAAAATAAATATAAAAGTTAATTATCCTTTTTATGATTATTATTATATCATATATATCATATATATTCATCAAAATGTTAATTATTACCATTTTAAAAAATACAAATGAAAAAATAATCACATAGCTTCTTGGAGGTCGTAGTCCAGACGTATCCAAAAACGACATTATCGTTTCCCAAAGGATTGGATGCTATGTTGGTACACATGATATTATCTCAAAATAATTATAATTGTATCATAAACATCATATATTAACAATAAAATCATCATGGTGGTAATCCATTGAATGGGGTAGTGAAAATTGAATTGTATCACTATGTGGAGACACTAAGCAAAACATATGCATGAGTGATACATTCACTCATCATTTCCTGGGAGAGAGGGGGTATAAAAATGTTTTTATAATAAATATTGCCATTAAATATATTTAGGATACTGAATTTTTAATTTAATTTTCAATACCTTTAATTTCTAGAAGGTAAATAAGAGTTCAAAAGAAAGTGACTAGTTAAGGAAACTACCTCATAATTAAAACAACTCCTTTACATCTTCTCTAAAGGATTATAGGGTTGGAATTTAGGGAAGGATAACACATCTAAAATATATATACTGAAATTTCAAAGGTAAATTATTAAATTTTGGCTAACTTAAATGTCTAAAAGAGGTGATATGTAATGAGAGAGAAGGTTCCCTTTAATATTTTTGTTGAGGGGAACATTTGTAATTTCACAAAATATAAATCTTATTAAATTAATTTCTAGTTAACATGGTTCACAACTTATAATAAAAGGAACTGGGATTGAATTTTAAACCATATATTTTACCATTTTATTTATTTCAATTTTTTTTAATTTTTTTAATTTATTAATTTAATATTCTCCGAAAATATCCAAATTGTCAATTTATACACTACTCACCTAATTGGAAATTAAATAAACCAAGAAATTTTTTAAATTATTATATAATTCATTAAAATAACTATACAATTCTATATTAAGCTATAAATTTCTTGGAATACATTAACTTACTAATATTATATTTTTTTAATATTTTTAAAATAATATAATCTATGTTTATTAATTTGTGAAATATTGCAATGTCATTGTATAAAATTTAATGGATATTATATAATTTCTAAACGTAAAAATGAATTTCTATTTTGAAAGTAATATCATTATGGAAAAATTGATATTTATATTAATTAATAATTTTCCTCCTATGTCAATAGATAATATATATTATAAACAAAGGGAGTGATATTTTATAACATTTTTTATTTTAGTAGGTTATATGTATTTCTCATGTATAGGTTTCTATTAAATAACACATTTTTATGACTAAGATGAAGTGTGTTGAATTTTCTTCACCCAATATAAATTATACATGTTTTTTAAATGTTTTATAATATTATCTTTTGGTTTTAACCCTTTGATAACCCATTTCAAACTTACCATGAAAAAAATGTTTTCTACTCATTGTTGGTCCATGTAATTACTATAAATGAAAAACATTTCCCATAAATGGATCATATTATATATAATGTACTATAAAATTGTCACTTTGTAAAATCTTTGATTTTTATGAATTTTACATTAGTTAATAAAATATTATACATAATAAAATACCATTATTGTTATGGTTTAGAACATTTTATTATGTTAAATTTAATAACGTCAATAAAGAATCGAAATTCAAACAAAATATTTTTATAAAAATATATCATTTATTAGTAACTAAAAAATAATTTTTATCATGATAATTATCTAAAATTTTAAAACATTTATTATTTTGGATTTCATTCGTATGATTTTTCTATTAATATAATAATTTATTTTTAGGGTTTTATAATCATTTATGGTATTTATACTATACCATTAAATTATAAATAAATTTCCCTGATAAAATTAATCTTTATATTATTAATATATATGTTGATATTTTTTAGTAATTATTATTTATCATATAGATGTCGTGAAAACTTATTTAATTTATTATTTTGGGATTTCTAGCCTTGTACAATCATTTGTATAACCAATAGGTTAAATTAAACCAAAATTCGCGTGTAGCAATAAATATCCCCTATAATACATAATAATTAACAAAAAATTCTATAAACGAATTATTTGGTCTCAAATATTATATTTAGGATACCAACATTGACGTTTCCTGCTCTGTGTGAGCTGTGCACGAGCACTGACAATGATTTTCATATTTGTTATGGAGTAAATTCTAATTTATATAGTTTGAATTATATTTTTTTTGGTATTTTTATTATTTTATCATAATATATTCATTCAGTTGTTTTCAAAAGTTTCTATATCTTGTTTATTTTTTGGAGATATCACAACACATGTATTTAATAATACCATTATTTTTGGTTAACTATTCATTAAAAAATTAAATTAAAAAAAATATAATAATTCTTTGATAAATTTTATGTAATAAACCCAAAAATAAATTTCATCTCATCAAATTCAATTCAATTAATTTACATGATTTAATTTTAATATAAATACATGAAATTAAACGAGTATCAAATTTTATTAAAAATGTATTCTAAATAATAAAATTAATTTTATAACCAATTCAATTATTAAATACATTCTTATGAATTTAATTTATTTTTAATTTAATATAAATAAATTTACATGGATTCCATTTTTAAAAAATGGGTAGTTATAAATGATTTAATCAAAATAAAAATTAAAATAAAATTCAGTATTTTCACAATTCATTGAAAATACTTCTTTCATTATAATTATAAAAAAAATCATCCATAGATAATTTTTAAATAATGATTTAAAAAACTATATAATATTCAATAATTAAAATTTATTATAATTCCAAAAATTAATTATAATATTTCCAAAACCAAATGCAATAAAATCATTTTTCAATGAAGACATATTTCAATAGAATAATAAAATTACATTAAATAGAATCATTATTTTCAAAGCATTTATCAATACATTTATATTGAGAAAAATTTATTTATATATTTCATAATATAAGTAATCTTATTCACACACTCCAATTTAACCGTTGAGATATAACTGTGACATTAAATAACAATATTTAATAGTGTATCGTGATTCAATTAACTCGGTGTTGTGTGTAACACAAGCTATTGATGAAATAAAATTATTTAAAGATAATTTTTTTCAAATATATGTGTATTTATTTTCTATAAATTTTCAGGATTTTTTTACTTAATTTTAAGAATCAAATCATCTCATGTTTTTATAAGACATTTATTTGAGTGATTCTTCGCAAATTGAAGACATGTTGGAAGTTTAATATTCTTTCCATTATGGTCTTTATGATTATAAATATTTATCATAATAGGTTTATCAGTAATCTCATCAAATTTAATATTTTTAGTCATATAACGTGATAGTTTAATGGTCATTATACCAATATTAGGAAATTCATCTATTATTTTAACTAGTTTCTCATGAGTATAGTCATTTCATTGAAAATCACAATAAATATTAACTCTATTACTTCGAGTTCCAACTATTGAATAAATATAAAAAAATATATAGTGTGAGAAATAATAATCATATTTATAATCTATATAATCATGAGAAATAATTTATAGGATATATAAATCATGACACAATATTTAATTAAAACATAGGTTTAATCTAGTTTATTTTTGATAATTACCCAAAAAATATGATTCTATGTTATACATATACTTACACATAGTGTTCTTACTAAATCTTTCCCATCCATGATTTTAATGTTTAAATAATCCCTTCTATGTTATAAACAATAATGACACATACTTTTCATATATAGATTTCAGATCATAAACAATTATTTATTCCATACATAACATAACAATCGTTTCCAGAATCATATAGGTCTATTTCCTTTTGAATCATTGACATATAAACAATGAGTACATAAATGATATACATTTTACCTCAATAAGTTATTTATAGGTAGAACTATTGTTAGACATTTTATTTTTAATAAATTTTTTATAATTAGAGGAAAACAAACATAAGAGTGAGATTATATTCTTATTCATGGTTAGCATGGGAGATATAAATGATCAATTATCAAACATGGACTTCAAAAATAATTTTTTTTATTTTACCAGTCATTCAAATGATTTTTGGAGTTGTAGGCCCAGACCAGTTTAATTTTTTCACTTCTTCTGATAAGAGATCATTTTGGAATGGAAATGTTTTGTGCACATGGAGGGAAAACATGATGATATATGGCTTTTCCATATCATCATGAAACCTTCCTATTGCATTGTTACTTAACTAATTAACTTAATCAACTATTAAGTGAATTGTAAATGAAATTAAAAAAATAAAATAATTTTAGAGTTCTTTGAAAAAAATATTATTATTATTATTATTATCATCGTTATCAATATTTTAAATAGGTTATTATTATTATAAAGTTATTTTTTTGTATAAATTATTAACACCATTACTAATAATATTATTACTTTTTTATTTTTTATCGTTTAGTTGGTTTGCGTTTGATTGTAATTTGTTTATTTTTATTTTCCCCTTTCATCTCTTTCTCCCCCCTCCCTCTTGGTGTCATGTTTCATCTCCCTCCCCTAATCCTATAACAGTGCCTCACTCCCCTTGCCCAGTTCTACCGGATCGAGTTCGCTTCTATGTCCCACGCCTTGTGCCTTCTGGTGAACCACCCTCACGGCACCCCTACTCCTTGATGTAGCCCTATTGTATTCCCCTTTTTTTCCAAACCCTCCAGGAAACCCCCTAGAACATGGAGACCTCCGGAAGCCCACCTTCATACTCATTTAGCCACCCACACCTTCACACAACTGTGTTTTACATTTGTTGTTCAATCCTATCATTTGGAATGTTTTAGTGTTAAGTATTCGTGTTTTGATTGGTTAATCATTCATGTAAATGGTTTTTATTTTGATTTTAGGTTCCAATCAAGTTGTTTGAGGTGTGGTTGATGTGCGATGGAAATTGTACACTATATTTGTTAATTTTTTCAACACCTTGGTAGGTGATTACTTGTAAATGTATTTTTTTATGGATTATTTCAGTTATTTAATTAATTTATCATATTTAATGATTAGTTTTATTGGAGTGAATATTGTTTTATATGAGGTTTAATATGCTTTTGATGTTTTTAGGGGCATGTTTATTTGATATGATGATATTTTTTTTGTAAAAACCCATCTTGAGCTATTCATAGTGTTTTGTAAATAGTATTATATGTTTAATAGATTTTTAAAGTGTTTCAACTTGTGTTTTAGTGTGGTGTCAATGTGAGATTAGTTATAAAATAAGTATTGAGTGAATTTTTGGAATTTAAAGTCATGTAACACATGTTGAAGATGTTTGATAAAGTTTCTATGTGGTTTTTTAATCGTGAAAATGGTTTATTTAACTGTGCATGTGGCATATTCAATTTTATAAGTGATGTGAATTATTTATTAAAAAGTTTTTCAGTTCATATTATTTTATAAGAGGGTTTGGGTGTTCCAATAGATGTTTTGTGTGTGTATAGTACATTTTATGGTTTGGGTGCATTAATATGACATGCTAAATGAAATAAAAAATTAAATGATAACTAAGGGAAGCCTAAGTAACTAGTTACGAAGTCAAGTACTAGTGTGCTAGTGATATAGAAATAGCATTGGCCCAGTTTCCCTTAACTGGTGTGACCACTACAACACAGAAAAATAATATAGATGTTGATTGGAGACCACTAGGTTTTAGGTGGGTTCCCTAAAAGTCACTCATGCATGAGAACACAGGTTTTTGTTCTCTCAATATCACCTTCACTAATTTGTGAGGTTCTAGGGTCCCACATTTTTTTATTACTTATAGGGTATCACCCATAGTTGGTGCTCTCTAATTACATAGTGTTCACTGCCAGCATATATCATGAAATTTTATTTCTATAAAATTAAAAGTGTTTTAATTTTAAAAAATGAATTCCTTGAATGTGGTTTACTTTACATCAATTTTCATTTAAAATATTCAAACATTTAATTAATTTCTGTAATTAAAATTATATTTTTTTGTCATTTAATATTTATCTGTGGAATATTTTCTATGTGTTAAGCTACTGGGAATTATCTCATAACCTACATAATCCTATGGGTGTAAGTAGATTTGGTTATTTTTGATACAGGTAATGGTAATACTATTTGAGATGGTGGTTCTTGTTGTTAGTTTTCCTTCATGGTGACATGTTGTGGATATGGATTAAGGGTGATGTCCTCATGCCAGGTGGTGCTTTTTGAGATGGTTTTTGTCATTATACATCATGGTTGTTTTTTGGGGTATTAGATTAAGAATGTAACTCTAGTTATGGTGTTTGTTTAAAAGCTTGTTTGGTTCTGAATTCCAGTTTAGGTTTATATAATATATTTTGTTGTTTTACATTTTTATATATTTAGTTCAATCGTTCCCAAAATTTTCATTTTATATCCAGGCACTTGTGGTGGACCATGGGGATTGGTAAACCTTTATGGGCCTTACCGTAGATCGAGTCGAGTATTAATTGAATGGGTAATCAAATTGGTTTTTGGAAAAAAAGGTATAAGAGCATTATGTTAAACCCTTTCAGTTATTATATTTGTGGTGAGTCACATTATAAAAGATATAGGACTGTAGTGATTCATATTACATCTTGCGAGTAGGGTGTCTAGCAAGAACACTTTGTGATAGACCTTGAGTCACCATGGGATGTTAGGATTCTCCTTTGACGTCTCCTCTCGGTGGGATGTGCATGCTTCAGATTGTATGTGGACATTGTGTAGGGGGGAGTTGAGTTTATATTATGTGGCTTATGCATGTTTGGTTTACTGAAGACTTTTGTTCTTACTGACATGTTATTTTTCAAACCTTATGTATTGATGATGTTATTATGTGAATATTACTTCTTGGAGTAGAATTCCTCCCTGTATAGAACCCTTTAACCAATGGGAGTCAACTATATATAGTTCTCCCTCTCTACTTAATCAAAGGTTCATAGAAGTTGTGGTATAGACATCTCATGATTTACTACAAGGAGCGACTCCTTCCCCTTCTCCTACTTCAGCTAGAGAGGATGAGTCTAGTCCAATGAATGATAAAGCTCAAGAGTTTCTCAAGAACACCCCTCCTACGGTTCATGGAAATATGAAGGCTTAGGAATCAGAGGAGTGGCTTGAGAATATAGCGAAAATGTTATAATTCCTTAACAAACCTAAGGTGTTCGGGTGAAATGTGCCTCATTTCTAATGGAGGGTCCCAGTCAAAGGTGGTAGGAATCAGTTCTTGAAACTGGGAAGCATTAGTAGATGAGAGGGGAGTATTTCAAGACTATCTTCAATGATCATCATTGAGAACAGGCCATGGAATATTCTAGATCCTGGGAGATAATGGATCATTCTTAGGGAGATCGGTTAGTGATGGAATATGCTAACCATTTTCTGAGCATGTATGGTACAATCTAAATATTGTATCTAATTGATTTAATTACACTCAAAGGTTTTAGGAGGAGATTTGACCTTAAATGTACTATCATTTATTCCTATTCTTGTTGGGAACTTATGTTAAGTTTTTTAGTGATCCTTCCATGGTCGAGATTGATCATAAACGAAAATCTAGGTTTTATGGATTGGTGTCTACTATTGGCAGTGGTTGTTCATCCGATAAGAAGTGGAATCATGATGAGAAAGTTAAAAAGGGTGGTGGAATCTCAGGACATCATTCCAAGAATACATCATCTATGGATTCTAGTGATCGGTCTATTATGTGCCATCAGCGTGGGAAGGAAGGGCACATTTCATCAATATGTACCTCACCTCCTAGGCTGTGTTATTTATTTTATGTTATGGGGCATGTGTCGGGATTTTTCAGAGTGATCAATCATACTAGAGTGGTTATGGGTTTGTGGCTTCTAGGGGAGTACCAGTTCAATTGGTATAAACCACGGTGAGGGGATCCCAGTTAGGTGGTCACTGTGGGAGGACAAGATCAGCTTCCGGGTAGTGCGAGATCAGGTAAATGCCATAGGTGAGATTTTGTTCTCAGGAAGGAACCTGGAATCCATATGTTTTGGTTCATGCACAATTGGGATCTAATTCAAGACCTTTAAATTTTCAACGTACCATTATGATTGAATCTTCTATAGATTCTATTGTTTTTGATACTGGTGCATCTGTCTCTTTTATATCTACCATTCTTTGGAATCTACTGAACCTACCAACCATGCTGTTATCTTTTGAAATTGATATGGTAACACCATTGTTAAATAAGAAGGAGAATGGCATTAGGTTTCTATCGTGTGTGCTTTCTGTGTTAGTATTTGACATGTAATGTGATTTCTTGTTCCTAGATATGGACATGTTTGATGTGATCCTCGACATGGACTGGCTAGTGCACTTTCAAGTGCATATTGATTGCTATCGATCACCAGTTAGTATTATGCAACCTGATAGGAGTCCTTAGGTATTCCTTTTGGAATGGGATCCTTGTTTGGGATTAGTGGGACCTCCACTACCAGTGTTGGGAAAATTTGATCATCTTTTATTGATTCTCACCCTACAGGATGATGGTGGCGCTCCAAAGGGGGAATTACCACCTATATTGGATGAGTTTCCAAAGGTAATTCCTGACGATTTTATGTGCTTACACCAAGAGCGGGATGTGGTTGTTTCAAATAAATTTTTTCTATGAACTCAACTTAGTTCTCTTCCCTCATATCACATGTCCCCCATTGAATTGAGTAAATAAATGATACAACTGGATGATTTGGAATTGAAAGGGTTCATTCACCCGAGCATCACTTTTTGGGTAGCTTAGGTTCTATTCTTCAAAAATTAAAATAGATCTATCTAGTTGTACATAAATTAGTAGAATATGAAAAAGGTAAACATCAAAATTAAATACCATTTTCCCGAAATATGTGATTTTTTCAAACAGATGAAGGAAGAAAAGTGGTTCCCCATAATTGACCTATATTCGTGTTACCACTAGAACATGGTGAGATAGGCTGATATCCCGAATATGGTTTCGGATGAAGGTATGTCCACATTGAGTATTTGGTCATGCATTTCAGATTGATGAATTCTCCGGTGGGTTTTATGACACTAATGAATTGATTATTCCACCAGTAACATGACACATTTGTCGTTGTATTTATGGATGACATCCTGGTTTACATTGGATCTGAGGAAGGGAATGTGAATCATTTTCAGATCCTGTTGGGAACTCTATTGGATCATCATCTTTATGTGATGATTTCAATGTCCACATTTTTGATTATGGAAGTGACGCTTTTGGGCCACATCATTTCTGATCAAGGGGTTTCAATTGATCTTTAGAAGATCAGTGCAGTTATGTCATGTGAAAATCTGAAAAAATATTTTCGATATTAGGAGTTTCCTAGTCCTTGTGGGTTAATATATGGATTTTTTTTGGAATTTCTTGTCAATTTCATTCCATATAACCACACTCACCCAGAAAGCGGTGATTTTTGAATGTATCGTATAGTTCCAAGAATAATTTGAAGAGTTGAAACAGTGGATGACTACAACACCAATGTTTATATTTCTAGATTATGGGAAGGGATACATGGTTTATTGTAATGCTTCAGGTATATGCCTCGTTCTTGTACCCATACAGGATAATCAGATAGTGTCTTGTGGTTATATCTATCTAAGACCTCATGAGATGAAATATTTGGCACATGAAATGGATATAGAAGATGCGGTGAATGTCCTGAGGACTTGGTGTTACTACCTCTTTGGGGACAAATTTATGGTCTAAAATGACTATAAGATCACATCCTACATCTTCTTATTGAAGGATATTAATATAAGGAATCACTATTGGATTGAGTATCTGTAGGAGATTGAATTTGATATCTTCTATAACCCTAGAAAGGTTAATGTGGTGGCTGATGCCTTGAAGAAGAATGTGTCAGTTCCGGCTTTGAGTTAGTCCAACGATGAGTGGACTTTTATGGGGAAATTTTCCAGATGCACATAGAGTCCAAAGAGCATTGTGGAGGTACATTTTTTTAAATAATTTATTTGACTCATGTACTTTTTTATCTTATTAGATAGGAGAAACCTTGTGATGATCTATTTGAGTATTCCATGCATTTTTTTCATGGGGGGTGCATCTCTTGATTAGACATTAATCAAAATTCTAATGATCATAATCCCACTAGTGATCAAATTAATTAGTAATCAGTTCATTTCTCTAATAATTTATACTTGTATTAAAACTATATGTTTTTATAAATAAACCATAAAATGTGTTTTCATCTCTTATTTAAAACATCCAATAGAAGTATCTTGGCCATCAGATGTATGATTTACTCACTGTCTGTGGTGTTAGGATCAAAACGATGAAATATTTTTTATTTAATGAATATTTAATTATTCATTGCCAAAAAATATCTAGAAATTACTTATAAACCAATATATGGTCCCAAGTATTCAATAGAACCCCAAAAAATGGGTTCTTAAAAAATTTCCACTGATGATTGACCAGAGTTGATCATCGGTGATGAAAATTTTCCCAATAATCAACTGAGGATCCCTAGTGAGGGATTTTTAGCAGAAAATAATAATAAAATACACATGATTTATTCTAAATCCCTGATTTAAATCTTTTCATTTCTGGTGATAGATTATCAAATAATCCATAGTTAGATGCCTCTAGATTGACCACATGAACTTCGTGAAACTGTGAGAATGATGATTGATAAAATACGGGATCTGGCATGGAGATATAATGATGCCTTCAATGCTCTAATGATATTTGAATTTTCATTCTTGATATACATTTTATATTTCTCGATCCAATTACCTATATTTATAAATAATTTCTCTATAAAGTGGGTGAGTGAATATGATAGAGAGGATCTCACAAATGTGTTGTGAATAGTAATGGGTTAATGCCTCTCCTCCTCTGTATATAGTTTGTTATACACTTACCATGAATTTCCTCCATTGACCCCGAATAATAAAGACACTATAAATGAAGTATTATTACTACTATAATTAGTCTCAAATATTATTATAACTTTATTGTAATATAATAAAGATGTTATGTTATAATACCAAACTATTAACTCAACTCGTCATTCCTGAATATGTTAATTGAACCTTAAATATTTTAAACTAATATTCACTCAAATAATATTCTTATGTATTTACATTACAACATGTGAGTACATTTAATAAATATATTAAATACTGATTAATCTTAATAATAATAGTATGAATTTTTTTATTCCTTTGGCGATCATATAACCCTAAAAAACACGTACCCCAATGGTGTGGCCCACCATGAATTATATACCTATTCAAATGAATGGGGAATATTCTTGAATATGCTTTGGTCTGTTACAACCTAGTGAATTATCTCGATAGGAGTGAATTCTATTCACATACTACAGTGGGGTTTGGCAAACCATCATGATCCCTAAAGAGTTAAGGATATTCATATCAGTGATAACCAACATATAAAAATGTAATGTGTAATATAATCTCCCTATATTTTATATATCAAAAATAAATATTCACACATGTGTCATCATTTTTTTCATACATTTTTTTAATAATATTACTAGATATATTTACCCTTGACTGTTAAGGACATTTTCATGCAATGGTACTACAATCCTAATCATCCAAGCCTGTTATATATTAATTCCAAAACCTCAAAGTGGAAAATCTTTTCTTGATCATTTAAAAAATGTCAAACCATCAATTACACACACAATAGAAGGTACATCACCACTATTTCTTTATCATGGTTCTTTTGTTGCATTAGTGCACATGATCCATTGGCAGACATTGGAATGATCTCAAGCCAGCATACTAGTACACATGTTAGTATATATTAATATACAAGGACAAATGATACATGTGGTGTTCCTATTAATGGACATGACCTTATGATCTCGCTACTAGAGATCACTGAGTGGGAACATCACGAGAAGAATTATCCATGAAAATGGCCCCCCAAAAATAATAGTGTGACATATAATAGTCCAGTTAGTAAGATATATCATGACTATGGGAAAAACTTTTATGATTAATTTCATAGTATCTATAGGTTATCATTATTTTCTAGGATATTCTAAAACCTATTGATATGATACATAAAATATG
Organism: Viscum album; assembly: GCA_963277665.1. Lineage (NCBI taxonomy): Eukaryota > Viridiplantae > Streptophyta > Magnoliopsida > Santalales > Viscaceae > Viscum > Viscum album. Next base: position 276,944,679 of record OY728120.1, read on the forward strand.
GAAATTATCATTTAAAATAGTGGATATTGAAATATCTAATGGTGGATGGTATCTATTGTCATGCATGAAATCCTATAGGGGTACGTGATCCCCGCAACTACAACCAAAGTCAATAATGGAAGCTCACATCAGGTCCTCCAGAGCATTAATTGTCTACTCATTTTTGCCAAATACTAGGGGTGAAACAACATGCTCATGTTTAACTAAGTCCCAAAAACCTCTTAAAAACCCTTCCACAACCATGATTTGAAACGATTATCAAAATAAATAACTATTTTAAATTGGAATCCATGTAATATAACTATATCCTACACATAGAGGCATCATAATCTCTCTAATTAACTCACCTCTCAGATAGCATGGATATTGGCTGACATGGTGAGATGGTCAATAATCACCAAGATTTCATCGTGTTCCATATATTTACATGGTAAACATATAATAAAGTACCTAGATATCCAATCCCACATCCATTATAGCACCTCAAGGGTTTGACCTAAACCTACTAGAACCGGGTGCTCATCCTTCACCTACTAGCATGTAAGGCATTGTGAAATGAACTCTTACACTGCCTTCTTTGACCCGATCAACCAAAAATGACATCATAGGTACTGCTACTTATCACCACTTCTGGATGTGCCGATATACAGGATATATGAATACCCTATAAAACATCCTTCTAAAATGCTTCAGGTACAACTGTGTGTCCTATAAATTTTTCTATTCTTCACACCTTTTGAATATCCATCCAGAGCTAGTCCTATGAACATCTGAGCATGTAGAGTCTCGTAGTCGATATCCCCATGTTGTGCCTCCCTAACTAATTGTAAGAGTGCAGGGGTTACAACCCTCAATGTTTTTTAAGATCCTCTAACTCTATCCCATAATTATAAATGTAACAGGCCCAACTGATTTGACACCCCGTTCATCAATTTTGAACTATATCTCATATTGAGAGAATCTTCCACCATGTTCACCTTCCTAGGAGAATAGACAATATTAAAGTCATAGACCTAGAGAAACATTAGTCATCCCTTCCTCTTCATGTTCAAATCCTTCTATGAGAAGATATACTGGAGAGTCTTGTGATCTGAGTAGGTGATAAACTGCTCTCCCATCAGGTGTTGTTGCCACATTTTTATTGTGTATACTACCACTGCCAAATCAAGATCTTGGGTCGCATAGTTCAACTCATGTGGCCTCAAGTATCATGAAAAATTTGAAATTACTTATTTCCATTACATCATTACACAATCATGTATAATCAATGACACATCGCAGTAAAATAAATACTCGACACCCTCCTTCGTCAATCTCAATATCCGAGTGCCCATCAAATTCTTCCTCAACTATTGAAAAGCCTACTGTCACTACTCTATCCACATGGATGGCTACACCTTTTGAGTCTAATATTTTATATGATCTAATACTCTAGTGAAATCAAGTATGAATCTTCAGTAATCACTTTCTATACCATGGTATATCATTACCTCTGTCACACTAAAAGGTAGATCAAGTGCTAATAATCTCTACACCACGACGAGGTCCAGTTCTACTCTATTCATTGAGATAACCAGTCCCAAAAAAGATGACCTCATGAATCCAAAACTAGCACATCAAGTGCTTCCCATAGAATAGGTTCTCTCTAAGTATGTCGATAATAATCCATATATATCTCACACGATCCTCCAAAAAACCAAGTAACCAAGCTCATGATTTCCTTTTTTCAAATAAAACTACTGCTAATTAGGGTGAAACACTAGTTCTCTTGAATCCCTTCCACTACAAGTCCTCCAAATGTACCCACAGCTCTCGAAGCACTATGGTAGCAATATTATTTGCTAATATAGATATTGGTTTCATCCCAGGGCATAAGTTGATGAAACATTTTATCTACCACTGGGGAGGTAATCCTAAAACATCTTTGGGAAAGGAGTCATCATAATCCACCTCTATTGTAGGAAACTGGATGCTCATATCATTTTCTCAACTAAGGGTCAGGTTATCCAAGTGTTGAGAAATCAGATACACCCTCCAATGCATGAGTCCATCATGTGATGCATGGGTTTCCATTTACCCACAAATGGAAAACCTCATACCATCCCTATTGACACACCACACCATTCACCTAAAATAGTCAATATGGGCATGGAATATGGACAACTTGTCCATACCCAAAATTACATCATAATTCCTCAATGCTACCACCAAGATATTCCAACCGAAACTATCACCTCCAACAATCATGACACACTATTAGAATAAATGAGTTGTAATTGTGTCTTATCTAGGGGATATCTTTATGTATAAGGTCTGTTTTAATGGTTTAAACTAAATCTCTTGGTCTTAAACAAGATAAGTTGTGATAAAAAAATGACTTGGACCTGTGTCTATCAATACCGTTTCTAAAGTATAAAAGACATATATCATACCGTAAATAATTCTAGGATCCATTTGGTCATATTCCTCGAACCCATGAAGCTATCCCCAACCATTTCTTATAGATCCCAAATATTGGTTTGGCCTCCTTTTGGTGGTGATGGTAACAAGTCAAAACATCGACCACCTCCTACTTCTCTCAAGCTCTTATTCCATGTCTTCCGCTGTGTGGGTCTACCTTCTCTTTTCGTAGTCTCTACCTCACTGTTTCATCAAATATCTCCATGTATGAACCTCAACGGGAAGGAAAATACTGAGCAAGATGTCCCCTATGTTGACATTTATAGCATCACCTCTCCCCAGGATGACTGGACCCACCCTAAGATCCTTAAGTAAAAGATCCTATTTCTTGGAATCTCCTCCTGAAATCCCTTCCACATCCTGATCATTGAGACTGACATTAGAAATCTGATGCTGAATTCTCTGCCCCTTCTCCTCAACCACTGAATACTGTGGGTTGTACATGCCCATCCCAGAAACATTGAACCACCAAAGGTCGCTCCATCACTCTAATATAAGTCGCAATGCATATAGGTATAACACTGGATCATATTTATCTACACAAATCTCACATGGAGGTCTGATACGTAATATACTGATATCTAACCATATCAATCATGTACTTCAAATGACTTTTTATTCTCAATGAATAATTACCCACCATTATTCTACCCTACTAAAGAAGGATTATCTATTTTGTAGGGACCACACTTTTCATATATAGTGATAAATCCTCTCTAAATACATGATACCACACTTCCCATGACATAGATGACTCCTCATGAGTTTGGACATTAAAACTCTACAAACCCCTTGTTGAATCTTGAAGAACGCTCACTGCTAAGGTAACCATCTTGTCACCTAGTGTCCTGACTAGACAGAAAACTTTTTTCATCACCTTAAGCTAGTACTCAATCACCTGAGGGTTGGGCTCACCTTAGAAACCGAGGGATCACCGTATCTGAAACTCATAGAGGATTATCTTCATTATATCCTCCTATATATTTAAATCGGATCCACATTCCACACCATAGCTGGTGGTATAGATACTGAACCACATAGAGGAAATACATGGGGAACCAGTCCCTCTATTGAAGCCACGTCACTAAGGGGGTCATCCTCTTGTTAAAGCTATAAATTCCATATTGTTATGGTCTCGAGGGAATCCTATAAGAAAACATGATACACCACAATCAATGAGTATATCTAGAGTGATGAATCAAGAATGGTAGGGAACCAAAACCTCTTAATATATGGTGCATGCACCATTATTTTCCCTACAACTAGTTTTTTTATGTTCTGAATCAAAAAGTATGTTATTTGTGTCCATGTATATAGATATATAGGATGCACAAACCAACATTGGAGTCCTTGGCTTGAATGTTGTACTCGAAACACTTACCACTATTTCCCCAAAACAATACCACTGACAGTTGGTGCTATGGTTGAAATGACTATATCTGATACCCCTACGTCACAACCCATCCTAGTGGGGCATGTTCTGTGACACCCCAAGCCTGCCTCCAATAAGGCTAGGGCTAGTGACTATCACTGAGTAGGTATATCACTAACATGGGAGGAATTGCCTATGTACATGTACACACACACACATCTCCAAGAACAAAAATTTTGAAATGTAAAAACCACTAAGAAGCATATTCATGAATACAACTATTCAACACAATAGTTTATGACAGGAAGTAAAGTAAAGTAGATTAAACATTCCCCGAATATAAGAGCACCCAAATAAATAGTCTATAAACTAATAATTCAAACCTATAAACAAAATAGGTTTTAGGAATACTGCTTGAAACTATATGAACCACTCAGCCTACATAAACTCTCAATGCTCTATCCAGTCATGGTCTATCAAAAGGTCACTCGTCTACAAAAGACACAATACGAGGAAGAAAATACCATGTATGGTTGAGTATATCAATACTCAGTAAGACAGATCAAAACCACAATGAAATATAAAAATAAATATAAAATCAGCTCTAAATTGTATATTCCAATAAAAAATATAAAAATAATATATATATATATATATACGAAAACCAATACACACTATCTAGTGTAATTTAACAACTACAATATACCAACACTAGTGATTCAGTCTGAAGATTCCATGAAGCACTCATCTAAGAGAACACACTCCATATTCTGATAGAACTGAAGATGTTTTCTCAGTAATTATTTTTCATCATGAAACGTCATGGGGGAGACACTCTGATAGACCTGAAGAGATATATACGACAAAATATATGATGATCACAACGATTTAAATGGGGTGAAACAAACAACTCCACCTATATTAACCCAATAAGAAGGGGAACGACGTCTGATAGGATTGGTCACATTAATACTAATGACTCTACCAAGGGAATGATGAAAGAATTGAGGATCCTACAACATGCCACTCGGAGGATTCCATCAGCATTATCTAGGAATTCTCGCTCAAGGTATCATACGCCTATGAGTAAGAAACAACCCCCACAAACCATCAGAAATGTGATAAATTGAACGAACCTATATGAACAATGTACAATATATAATGGATAAGAGATTCATTCTATTTATAATGGTATACACGACATGTATTAGGGTCACAATCCTTTTTCCTTGACCCTGAGTAATACCTGTGTATATCATCCCATGTCTGGAGTATGTGTCGTGTAAAAACATAGTACACGCTGTGTAGAATGAATTACATGTTATTCCATTAAATATAGTGTCCACCTAGGTCCTTTAGACATGTGGAAACACACGATGTCAAAATAATTAACTCTTCTCAGGTACCAATACATGGGTTAATCCATGTAAATGGTTCATCCAATCAATGTGGGGGACTACATGTTGTGTCGAAACCCCTTGTACACCACCCAGAGTCCGTATATCATTATAGATATTTGTTGAGTCCTAGGGAAGGGACCACATTATGTGTGATAGGTGTCACTTGTCTTATGACACTTCAATACATCCAAAAACCCTGTCCTCCAATTAGAGGTACCCACACACTGAGTATTCTAAAATACCAATCGTGTTCATTAAGATTTTCAATAAACCCTAGTTTGCGCTCTATCATCATACCCATCGATCAATCCATATATATCCTCCACGACGCAATGGGAAAAACAATATCCAATTTCTTCTAGTCCCAAAATAATATAATTAGTGTGAATCAGACCTTGAATCAACTCATAAAACAAGATCATATTCGTTCTTCTTTTCTGATAATGAATGATAAATCAACACCCACAATCATTTGATCTGCTTCCACAACCCACATCGTAAATCTATGGATTCATACTAATTCTAAATAATCAATCAAATATCAATGGGAAATTTAAAAAATATGGAATTATTCTTTATTCATAAATCATGAAGAACACATATAACTTGAAGATCATGATGAATTTCTGGTGGAGAAATAAATAATGAACAACCCACGGAATGAACATCAACCATTGTTTATTTCAAACTCAATCCATTCCATACCATTGATAAATAAAAACCAAATGAATTAAAATAATTGATACCCGACTATAAAATCTATTAAAAACCCACCATATAAGAATGACTGATCTATGTGTCAACCTGTTCATTATTTGATCTGAGAACATTATTAATTCTATGAATGGGGAAAATTATCAGAAATAAAGATTACCTACATTGGAAATAATAATTTCCATTCAAGGATTAATTAAAAATGGATGTCTATAAAGTAATATCGTAATCATCTATCCCATTATTTAATATCTATAGATTTCTCCAAGGTTCTCTTCATATCCTTCAATAAATCCTATAGCGTCGTGAATTCTAACCCTGGTTCACTACTAAGCATATTATTAAATAAAGGAACATTTCTCTGGGAAACATTAAAATAAAAAAATATAAATTTGTTTTTATTTCAAAAATCCAAAATATAACTTTCATTGTAAACCCACATAAGTCAATGTTAGGCCTTGCATAGGGTAAATTTACTACTCTGAATGAAATGGTGCACTATGATTTATGATCTGAGCACCAATTTATATGTTATTCCAAATTTTTAGGAAAACCTCATTCCTTCTTAGCAGCGAGTCTTGAATTGATATCTAATAATATTGAAAATAAAAAATAGAATTAAAAATTCGTGATATTTCATAGTATTTATTGTAAATTTTATAAGGATATTATAATAAATTTAAAAAATATATAGAAATATTATTTTATGAAAAAAATACTTTTTTGAAATCACCATTTCAATATTTACAGAGAGTATATTTTTGATTTCAAAAAAAAATTATTTTAATTTGAATAGTTAAAAATTTATTTTTGAATCACTATACTTTTTGATCTAAAAAATATTTTAAGTTTATAATTGTTTTTATAAAGTTTAAAATAATTTATCTATGGTGAAATTTAATTATTAATAATCCAATTAATTATATGAAAATCATTATTATACTTTATTTTGGTATAATTTTATTTTTTGATCTTAAATATACATTTATCTAAAAATGGTTTTTCACTACATTTTATGAATTTATGTTGATATTTATTTCTTCAATGTCGGTCAGAGTGTAAAGTGCATGAGGTGGATGAATTTAGTTTCTAATTATAATTTTTTATTAAATTCATATAAAAAATACAACAATTTTAAACATCGGTAGATTTTACTAAAATAGTAGAAGTATATAATTTGATATTTTAAAAAAATTATCAAAACATAGATCACAACTTATTTTAATTTTTTTTTTTAAAAACAATATTTCAAACAATTACATATTTATAGTACTTTATATATAAATAATTTAGGAAATCTAATTTCCAATGTGTTGTTTTACAATATCATTTTGATTAATTATATAAGTTTGTTATAAATATGAAGAAATGACCAAGAAAAAACACCTTACAATTTTTTTCATTATCAAGTCAATACCTTGTCATCTCAAACTAGAAATCATTATCTAAAATTTATTTATTTATTTACTTTTAAATAAATTGTTCCATAACATAGATTTGGTGTTATGTTTTACAACTCCACACATACAATCTAGGATTCACACAAACTCTTATATAATTCTATGTGGGACAGAAAATGTAAAAGAATGAAAGAAAAATTGTATATCACTCATCAATACAGTACAACATCATGTGATATAGAATTAATGGATTATAATAAACACAACATGAAATATAAGATATTACTAATAGATTAAAATATATATTATGATAAGGTTTAATGAAGCTATGTTTGATTATCATTGGTTGATCATATGCCTTTGAATATGTCCTTCAAAAGGCTCAATAGATATTTCCATATGAGTTTAAAAATATTGAGATTCAAGGAATTATAATAGGCATATAATCTAGGCTCTTGGATGATGCATATGCTCTCGTTCCCAACAATAAATTATTTACATGGGTTTCCCTTCTTCTTAAAAGATCACTTTCTATAACATTTCATTAGGGGATATATGTAATTTAATCTTTATACTCATTTCAATCTTAAATGAACTACCTCTAGAATTAATGTTCCAAAAAATATCCATTAGAGATTTGAAAATACCTTAGAATCATACATTTTTTCATTACATAAAGAATGGTTAATTTGGTTCATTGTAACATCTCATAGTTACTACCCATTGTAATTTTCCATAATAAAATTGACACGATAACTTTGTATGATAACTTATATTCTTCTTATGGTCAGTTATTTTCGACATTCGGTCACATTCTTTCTTTATAAGGTCCCTTTATTTATATATGCATCCACTTATTTACTTATCATGGTAACATTATTACTCTATGTTATGTCTTCATTTTTTCATGTTGTAGAATATATTGGTCTTATATTATGTTCATATCTTATAATGGTAGGAATTGTATTGAATTGAGCTGTTATAAATATCATTCCCCTTATGATTTAATGAAATGTTTTATTATTCATTATCGTTATAAAAAACAATTTTACATTTTTTAATATATCATATCATATTTAAAATACCATTTAGCATCATAACCATTGATAATATATGCATTTAATTTTTATCATTAGATTAATATAAATATTGGGTTTCAACAAATACAATTGACATAGTGAAAGGATGTGATGCCCTTATCTAGTATGATTTCTTCCTATAAATCACATTTATGAATTCTTATGAGGGAGAAAAAATCACTAGGATTTTCCCTTGATGAAGCCCAATTTTTATCTCACACATTATGCATTAACGAAACTTTCTACAGGAGAAGAATAATCTGATCAAGAACAAAACCTAAACCATTTTCAACCAACAATACCATGAAATTCTCCACATCACACTCATTACATTTAGGGTGTTTTATGTTGTATTTAGGTGATTTATATCAATAAACTAATAATTTGAAAATTTATATATTATTTTTAATATAATAATGTTAATATTTATATCTTATTTTTATTTTATAATCAATTTTGTTTTTGAAAAAATACAATAAAAATTGTATTTTATTTGAATATTCAAATATATGTTTGATCATTAAAATATTTTGATTTTACATTTATTTCATCAATTTTATAAAGCTATTATTTATCATCCAAAACATACAATATGTTTTAATGTTTTAAAATGGATTTATTTAAGGATAAGACACACATCCACATCAGAAAGAGTATTATTTTAATAATTTCGGCTTTATTCCTTATAAAATAACGAAATTCACTCCCCAATAGATTAAAACAATGGAAAAATACATAAAATGGTTTTTGGGTTTGGTTATTTTGTTGTATATATTCAAAAACAAATGTTTGAGAACTGATAATGACTTCCCAACTCATTTACTATATAATCCCACCCAAAATCCCATTTATATTCAATAAAATTCATTTTTTTCAAGTACTTAATATTCCATCCTTTGTCTAGTATCGTTCCAAGGATCCACAAATCTCTCATGAAGCACATCCCATGCATTATTAGCCGCACACTAATTGTATGTGATCATCTACCTCTCCACTTTATTCATCATTTTCCATTATCTTATGCCTTGTATTTTCAATTTCTATTAATACAATATTTATTTCCATTTCCCTATTACTTTATATTTTCTACAAATTTAGAAATTTCCATTTCCCTCTTATCATCCAATTTTATGAATTTTTATGTGATGTTGCTATGCTACCATAATTTCACAGAGATTTCTCATTCCAACCAATATTGTAGTGAATACTAGTATCTATTTACTAAATAGGGTGTGTGTGTCTATGAACATACAAATATTTCTTGGTTACATAAATGTATGGATTAAATAGTAATTTATGAAGTAATTAAATATTATGATGAATTAATACTTATTGTGTGATTTATGTGCCACACTTAATCCTGAGAATGAAATGAAAGGGACATGTACACTCAGAATTATATAGTTCTCCTATGCACTGGGTAATATCCACTCTCATGATACATCATTAAAGGGATTAGTGAGTGAACCTAATCCATCATGGGAAATTTTCCATTTTTATGTCTTGAATGTTAGACATGACATATGATAATGATGATGTTCTTTGCATTGTTCCCACATTTCTCTTGTTTCCTTTATGATTACGATGATATATCATGATTTATTATTCAGGTTTATGATTATCACCACATTAATTACCCATTGATATTCCTATTGTCCATCATGTAATAATTTAATCTTATCATACCATGTTTGTTTCCATTTTGGGATATATATATCATCCCTTTATTATGTATGTCCCAGATCATTATGCTAAACTTTTATGTTGAGGATGTTATAGATGTTTTCAGTAATGATGTTGTGTTTCATATTTTATGTTGTTATGTAATATAACTAATTCAAAGATAAATTAAAATTCTATATATTTCAGGTTTTATTATTTATAATTTTCCATAATAAATCATTGATTAATGTATAATAAATTGTAGGGTTTTCATAGCTGGTATCAATGGAAATGTTTAGTTGTTTTTAGGGAAAGGGTTATGAAACACTAGAAAAATAATCAAGGGTAAGAATAAGAATAAAAAAAATTAATAATTTTTAATGTATAGATTAATTAATTTATCAAGAAATTAAATCCCAATATAGGTACTAAATGTGGATGTGGATATTGCACATATATAAACATGTGTAAAAACTGAATATACAACGTTGAGCTAGACTCGACAATGAACTGGTGGATGAAGATGCCGGTTTCTTATCTAGTAGTTTGACACACTTGGGGAAAATGATGTGAAAAATACATAAGATCATTAAAACATTTTATTAATTGTTCTAAAGACGTATATATTATTATATGATGGGAAATAGATTTTGTATTACATACATTTATGCCTATAAATTCATAAGTTAAAAAATATGTATAATTTATTAATTGTACAATTAATGCAATTAGATTCACAATTTTGTGTTTAATAGTTTAAAATAATTCATCTCTAATCATCCCATTATTCTATGGATGAATTTGGTAAACGTCCATTATGATGGGAAATGTGATGATTGTCTTAACGAGATTCCAAACCCGAAGGGAGTGGGAATTGAAAACATTATCAAGATTCTCTCTAAGCTAACTTTGGTTTGGAATTAGACCCCAGATCATGTGAAGCTCCCAAATCCCAATAATACATAACATAATTTAATAAGAACCATTATGAGGAAAATGCCCTTGAATTTAAATGGGTAATTTTAACCCTTAATAACAGAATATTGGATAATCTACATTGAGAAGATCTTCTCCATCTGTGAATGTTGCAAGGAGGAGTGGGTTTTACATTCGATTTATTTTATTGATGGAGAAACTGATCAGTGTTGGACACTGATCGAGAATAATAATCCAATTTAAGTGATCTAAGGAATATTGTGGAATGAATTTTTGATGTTTTTTTGTAAAATATTTTCCTCACAGGCCATGAATTAAAATGGGAATGGATTTATATTATCTCAAGAAAAAGGATGATGAATCTATCATGATTTGTATGATAAAAATTTATAACAATTTTATAATACACATCTGAATTTTTCATTACACTCATGTAAATGGTGGACCACATATTTTGTCGGATAAAACATATTCTACAAAAATCCCGCATGATCAGAGACGTTGATAGTAATGAAGAAATTGTCGGATATTCCCATAAAAGTAAAAAATAGAGAAGAACGAATATCAAGGGCATCACTGTGATACAAATTGAAAATTAGTTATTAATTATTGAAAATTGATGGATAATGATAATGATGTATTGAAATTTATACACTCCACTTGTAAAATGTGTAGAAAAACTACCCTGGAAATTTGTTAAGGTGGATGAGGAAATTATTTAGGTGTGGAAAGGAAGGAAACATCTATTGTGATTGCTGATGGTAGAACCCCAATAATTAAATGGTGGAAAGAAGTTTTTCGGTCAAACCTTAGTGAATTGTTCATTTTATCAACATCATGGAATCGATGAACATTTGTATTAATTCACTATGATAAGGGTTTTCAAAGACAACCAACAAACTCAATGGTAGTAAGTCTGATATTCTTCCATCACAACATCTGAGCTAGATCTGAAAAAAGATGTGGGGATAGGTACTCGAGTAATTCATTAATTAATAGAATTTTTTTTGTTTTTATATGAATTCCTTCATTTAATGTTTTTATATTAGAACTATAGAAATTTGTCCAAAAATCATGTATGTATAGGTGTTAGAGAAAAGGGGAAATATGGAAATTATTAAATCCCACATATATAACTCCTCCCCTCTCAAATTTTGCGGTATAATGTTCTGGGAAAACCATGTGATACTTACTTTATTTAAATATGATGCAATTTAGGGTATGTATTGATTTTCACTATATAGATACAACATAAATATTCATATGAGGGAAATCACACTCCATATCACTAATCATCCTCTGATTTTTTATAAATTTGTGGATATTGATTAATCGTCATAAGCAACAAAATCTAAATCATGGATATTATTTCCCTCAGAAAAATAATATCTTGATTAAATGTTTGATCCAATGAATGTATCCTTCGTGAATACGTACACATTTTTTAGGAATATATTAATGTGTTTCCCTAAGAATTTCGTTGTCTTCCTCCTAACTGAGAGGTTCAATTTTCTATCAATATTTTACCTGGGTCATATCCATTATACTAGAATCCATAATTAATTTCTATTATAGATGACGATGAGTTGGAGAAAAAACTATAAGAGATGTTGGATAATGATTTCACACACCGATGTACTTCACCCTTGGGAGAACTATTTATATTCATCTGAAAGAAAAAATTGGGCAAAACATTTTTTAATTTATTATCATGATATCGACAAGATAATGATAACTAACAATTATCCCACTATATGTATTGATAAATTTTCAGATCTGTTAGGTGGAGAAAAATACTTATCTAAGGTGGATCTACTGTCTTGGTAGTACCTAGTTAGGGTAAAAAATGATGATATCCCTAAGAATCCTTTTCATATAAGGTATGAGCACTATGAGTTCATAGTAATTCCATTTGAACTCACTAGTACTCTAGATATCTACAGGGAACATATGAGTAGTGTCATTAGAGATTACTTTGATAAATTTTTGGTATTTTTAATAGATCTTATTGTAATATAATCCAAAATCTAGGAGGGTCATTATGAGAATCCACACACTATGATAAAAACCATACGAGATGAGAAGATTTGGGAAGAGTATAGAAAATGAGAGTAATGGTTGAAATAATTATCATTACTGGGGAATATTATCCCAAAAAATGGAATATATATTAGACTATAAAAATTTAAAATCAATTGGAGGATGGATAAGGCCAACAAATATGATAGATATCTATAGATTCCTTGGATTAAGATGGTATTATCCTCGATTTGTGAGAAATTTCACTTTCTTTTCAAACCCTCTAACCACGATAAATATGAAGGGAGACATGATTGGATGGAATGGTAAATGTTAATATATCATAAATGTTTTTGAAAAGGAGGCTTACATCCACTATACACACACTAATCACAATTTTAGAACTCTTTGTGTAATCCATCGAATATTTGAATAAGGGATTGGGATATGTGTTAAAGAATAATGAAAACGTGAGAGACTATTCTTAATGGAAAATGAATATTCACTAAAACAATACCCAATCCCAAATCATAATTCGATTATAGTGATATTCTGGTTGAAAATATGTCAGTATTGTCTTGTTTGATAAAATTGTAAAAAATATATGAATAAAAAAATCCACATGTATATATTCACACAGAATTAGATACATTTTCACCGACAATAACAGTTAAATACGATAAACACCTATGAATAGTAAATTCACTACCATCATGGGAAATTCAAGAAGTTGTAGATTCTCTAATAAACAAGGATCCATCAATTTTATCATTTATGTGAATTTAAAAGGTTTTAATCTTCATAGATATTAAATGGATTGGAATGGGAATCATATTGGAAGGAAAATCACCAATCAATTCACAAATGAATGTTCAACCATTCTTTATGGTGAAAATAATTGATTCTCAAACAGATTAGGGAAAAATTAAGAAAAAATCTGAAATTGTAAGACAATGTGAAATCCTTATATGTCAGTATTATTGATGAAGGATTTGTTAGATATGGGTCATGAATATTTCTACCATCAATAATTACATTAATGAATAAATTGTTGGATGATGCAATGAATTTGACTTTCCACATCCATCAAGGAAGAAAAAATATGTATCAAGATCTCAAAGTGTACTATTGGTTGGAAAATATGATGATGAATATCTCAGAATATACATCAAGGGGTCTTGTATGTTAGTAACTGAAGGTAAAAAAGGAAAAAATAAAAGCGGATGATAGAACCATTACCCATACCGACATGGTACTGGGAAAACATCAACATTGACTTTTTCACTAGCCTTACTAAGACATAAAGATGAAATAATGCTATATGGCTTATAGTGGTACGGTGATGTATCATGATAAACCACAATAGATTGTATCTAATAAAAAACCATGATTTTCGTCTACATTTTGGAAGATACTCCAACACACAATAAATTCGGTGTCTTAAATTCATTGTGGTTTATCACCACCAAACTGATGGAAAATGTCAGTGGACTATTTATAAACTCGATGACATGTTAATACCAT